>CM077028.1:142317723-142917723 GCA_039090855.1 Macrothele yani
TATGAATTTTAGTCTGCAACCTGACAAGGAATATTTGTTTCTCTCTCTGACTCGCTCATTCACTCACATCGTTTTACACTATAATTACAAAAATAGTGTGTTTTTACCACTCTCTTAGAAATTCGTCCAGAGGATTCCCTCCATTTCCCAGAAGTACACTGCTTTCCATAAATTAAGCAACAAATGGAAAAATCATGATAACCCAAAAAGTATGCAACTGATTCGGATGAAATTTGGTGGTAAGCTTTATTAAACCATAATGCAACAAAAAAAGCACGGACATATGATTAAAAGCATTTACATTTTGTATGAGTGATGCAAATTTGAAAATACAGAAATATAATTATCAATATGAAATAGGAAAAGGTACTTCAATACGGAGTGTGTTGCCCCGAACAGCAATAAAGGCTCGACAGCGATGTTCCATGCTGTTAGTTATGGTGTTAAGCAGTTCCGTTAGAAGATGCGTCCATTGCTCGAGCAAAGCAGTGCGGAGCCCCTGCAGTGTTCGGGGAGGGAGGAGGGGCTATAGGGCAGCAACACGCCTCCCGAGAGCATCTCAGATATGGTCAATGGGATTCAGATCGAAAGATCGTGCTGGCTACTCTATACAGACAATAGTCTTTTGTTCCAGGTACTGGTACACGAGGCGTGCTGTGTGAGAGGGGGCGTCATCCGCCTGCAGTACAAATGTATCGCCAATCGCTGCCGCATACGGACGAACAATAGGATCCAAGATGTCGTCTCTATACCTCTGAGAAATGAAATTTCCATGTGGCAACACATAAAGGTCTGTACGGCCGCCTGACGATATTCCTACCCACACCAGAACACTACCACCACCATAGGTGTCCCTTTCCTGGATATTAGAGGAAAGATAGCGAGTACCGGCCTCTCCCCAGAGGTAAACTAGGCGAGAATCACTCTGTAAACAGTATTGCGACTCATGAGAGAACGGGACGGACCTACACTGATTTTGAGTCCAGTTCACATGCATTCGTGCACAACTGAAACGTTCCCTCCGGTGGCGGGGCGGGGAGTTAGATGCACGCATAATACCGGTCGCCGAGCATACAGTCCTCCTGCGTGTTACCTTCTCCGTACCGTCGAAGCTGATACCGTCCGTCCGGTGGCTGCCGCAAGCACAGATCTGAGATGAGTCGTTGTAGACGTCCTGATCCGTCCTGCCGAAAGCCGCAAGTACCGGTCATCCGCGGAGGTCGTCGTCCTTGGCCTACCTTCGCTGTAACTTTGGGAAGCTGCACCAGTGGCTTGGAACTGCTGCCACGTCCTGCTGACAACAGAACGATCGGCGTTTAGCCATCTTGCGACGTCCGCCTGCCGTTGTCTTGCTTCAAGTCAGCCTATCGCTCTGTAGCGTAGCTCCTCTGGTAAATGACGTCTCGAAGCCATGTTAACAAAATCGCTATATCGAAATCTTGTCATTCACCACCGCACATGAATTGGCGACTCCCTCCGAAACAGTTGGTTTTAAGCTCCTGCGAATTTGAATAAAGCGCTGCCAGAACCACTCATTTGCCTTCCGTACATCGATGCTGTATGCCTTCGCCCGTAACATATGCAAATTTCGTGCAAAATGAACTATATTTCGCCCAGTTATCGTGATTTTTCGGTTTGCTGTTTAATTTATGGAGTGTATAAATACTAAATGTAACAAAAAATTCATTTTATAAAACAAAATTTGAGTGAAATCGAGAAATCCACATACATTTTTCCAAGTTCCCTAAAATCTTAGATGGTTGCACCCGCCATATGTTCCAACTGCTTAATTAATTGGAAGGTGGAAGGGGGATTAAGGGTGGACTCTTCCCACCCATAGCATCACATCTGTCACTGGTCCAAGACCACTAAAAATCAAGTCCAACTACCAAAATTAAAATGGCTGAAGTCCGATAGACTAGTTACCTTTTTCAGGTAACGTCATTTTTTTTTTCAGAAAAGAACTGCGGAGGTTTTTTCCCCGGTGAAGGGAAGTCGAAAAATATTTTTCGTTCATGGTAGAAAGAGAATAACTTATTAGTTATTACTATCCTCTGTAAAGTCCAGAGGACGAAAATTGCGTAGTCTATGCATTGGTAAGGGGAAATCTCTAGTGTTAAAAGCAACCACACATCCATAGGCAAGCTCACAAAGCTACACATTTGGCAGCCAATTAGCCAGACACGTTGCTATTAAGAATTTCGGCAAGGAATAATACAAAGCGAGTATGGTAACTCTGATTTCAGTCAAACAGACTTTGGGAACGGAGAAATCAGGGTACTAATGTATGAATATAACGATATAATGCAGAAATTCAAAATTTAAACAGCAACTATTAATATAAAGCTGAGTGGATTTCTTTGTTCAATTCACAGTACATAAAAAAACATCAATCATAGCCAAAATGGCATGCAAACGGGTTTGTGTAATGTCACTCTGCAAAAATGGCATGCAAACGGTTTTGTAATGTCACCCTGCCAAAATGGCATGCAAACATTTTGGCTGTGATTGATGTTTTCTTTGCAGATCAGCCGGGTGTGAACGGGGGTTGAGAAATGTGGGGGAAATCAGAACAGACTGGCAAAACAAACTGAGCACTGAAACTCTTTCAGACTTAATGTGGGTATTTATAGACATTTAAGATACTGTAGAATGCGATCCACTTCCTGCTATGTCACTATGAATCCAATCGGGTGAAAAGACAAAAAACGTTGTTACTAAACCTTACACTAGTCAAAGTACTAATTCAAGTTAAATGCAACTTACATGCTCATCAGTTGTGGCATACAAATTGTAATCAGTGTGAAGTTATTTCTTGACATTTGTACTAAATTATTTAGTTAATTTCAACGTAAAGTTTTTTCATCACTTTAGCCTATCTTGTAAAAGGGCAATAAAACTAAAACAGGGTGCATATTAAATGGATTAATACTTGTGGACCAGGTACGAGATTTTACATCAGAGAAAGTGTGGGATTTACAGAGTAATTTTATGCCTGGTAAGGACTGCACTAATTAAATTTTTGCATTAGGCATGATGATTGAAAAGTATCTGTCTGTTGGTAAAAAAGTGTTTGCCGCTTCATAGATTTAGAGAAAGCTTACGACAAAGTTACTGACTAAATATGGTATTACAGGGAATCTACTTGATAGTGTGAAAGCCATGAACGCTGACAGTAGAGCATGTGTACGAGTGAAGAGTGTTTTATCGAAATGGTTTTCTATTGGCGCAGGAGTCAGACAAAGTTGTGCAATGTCACTCTGGCTATTTAATATATTTATATATGCATTCATGCGTCATGCCAAAATGGATAATATTGGTTTATGTCTTGGTAATTTCCGTGTGTGCAGATTGATGTATGCTGGTGACGCGGTCCGGTTGGCAGAGAGCAAAAGTGAGTTGCAGAGTATGTTGTTCCGGATGTACGAAGTTTGTGTGAAATTCAAACTGAGTATAAACAAGGGAAAAACCATAGTACTGAGTGTAACTCTTGTATTTGCTCAGGCAGGAGTTCAGGATCGGCTCCGTGGATGGATAACACTGGGGAATAAATTTTTTTCTTATTTTCTGTTGCATGAGATTTTTCAACTGATTCTAAGTATTCTTTTAAAGCTGATTTTAAATCTGAAATCGGTTTTCTTGTACATGCTCTAGTGTTCATGCAATCTGAAACTTCGCAGAAAAGGACACCTATTGCTATTTAAACTAGGGATAGCTTGAGAACTAGGCTTACATTTACCCTAACCTTATACTAATTTGGCTAATATTCTTACAAACATCAGTATTCCTTATTTTTATTTTTGCTTTTGGATTCCAGAGATTTATATGATTTACACAAAAATAACACCTGTTTAAGGCTCCCACCCAAGTTTTTTTGATAGTGTTTCTGGTCAACGACGTGGAGTGGGTACAAGCGTTATCTTGAAGCAGCAGGACTCCCTTTCTGTTGGTCAGTACTGCTTCCTTTTTCAGGTTTTCATGCACACGTTTCAGTTGTTCACAGTACACTGCAGCGGTGATCGTTTGGCGGCGTTGCAAGAGTTCAAAATTAACAACACCACGTGCTGTCCACTATACACACATCATAACTTTACGTGGATACAGTGCTGACTTCTATGTGTGTGGAATTGAGTCACTGGTGGGCAACCAATGTCTGGAACGTTTTGGAGTGCTGTACTGGATCCACTTCTCATCACATGTGAGTACCCTATTCAAAAATGGTTTCTTGCCATAGCGAGACAGCAATGCAAGACAAGCTGAGATACGTTGCTATTTGTTCACTGCAGACAATTCGTGGGGGACCCACTTAGACAATTTGTATGCCTTACCTATTGCGTGCAGATGTCTTCGGACGGTTTCATCTCTAACACCAAATGACTGGGCTTGTTCCTGTACTCCACACTCCCCTGTGGCTTACTGGCTAACTCAATACAGTATCAGTGATTTAACACCCAAACACAGTATAACAGCACTTCTATCATCAATAACATCAATCCCTTTAAAGACTTACAAATACTTTTATTTTGCTTGCATGGGTTGTACTCCACACTCACCTACGGTTTACTGGCTTTCTCGAAACAGTATCAGTGATTTAACATCCAAATACAGTACAACAGCACGTCTATCAACAATAACATCAATCCCCCTTAAACACTTACAAATACTATTATTTTGCTCTCATGGGTTGTACTCCACACTCATCTATGGTTTACTGGCTTACTCGATACAGTATCAGTGATTTAACATCCGAACACAGTATAACAGCACGTCTATCATCAGGGCTTCTGCGTCAAGGTTGTCTTGAAGGGATTCGTCTCCATCTTTGAACTCTCGAAACCAACTCCGAGTTGTGGGTTCCTTCACAGCCTCTGCCCCGAATGCTAAGCAAATGCGACGGGTTGTTTCTGCAGTAGATGAACAGAGTTTAAATTCGTATAACAAACACACACGAATAATCTCCACTGATACCGCCTTTGTAATCACACATCTCTCAACTACAAAACTTCTTACTCATCCGATTCATATGCGCAGGGCATCTTGAGATTTCAGCTGACATATACCGCGGGCAAAACGACATCTCTCTGCAAATTCAATCATTACAAGGTGTTGCTTTTTCTCCCTCGAAAAACGGCAAATACTTTTGTGGTTATTTGATATCATCATCATCATCATTGTCAACCATTATCAATCCACTGCTGGACGAAGGTCTCCCCAAGTTTCCTCCACAACGGTCTGTCTTGTGCCAGTCTCCTCCATGTCACTCCCGCATACTTTCAATTTCATCCACCCATCTTCCATGTGGTCTTCTTCCGGGTCTTTTCCTGTCCCTTGGAATCCAATCTAAAATTTCGGCTGTCCATCGATGGTCTGTTCTTCTGGCAGTATGTCCCGCCCATTGCCATTTCAGGGATTTAACTCTGATCATGATGTCTTCCACTCTTGTCATTTTTCGGATCCACGTGTTCCTCTTCTTATCTCTCCTGGTTACACCAAGCATGCACCTCTCCATGCTTCTTTGAGTTGTTTGCAGCCTTTGTATGTCTCTTTTAGCTAAGGTCCACGTCTCTGCACCATACGTAAGCACTGGAAGGATGCATTGATCAAACACTTTTCTTTTAAGACATAATGGCATATTGCTCTTGAAAATTATGCTGTTTCTTCCAAAAGCTCTCCAGGCAAGTTTTGTACGCCGATTAATTTCTTCACCAATGTGACCCTCACTTGATATCTGCTGTCCAAGATAAACGTACGTGTCTGTTATCTCCAGCTTTTCTCCATCAATCGATAAATCTTCATTTCTTGTAAAAGCATTGTACATCACTTTTGTCTTCTGAAAGTTCATTTTTAATCCCACTTCTTTACTCTTGTCAGCAAGTTCCTGGATCATACTCTGTAGCTGTGATGGGGTAGTTGCAAAAATGACTATGTCATCAGCAAAACGAAGGTGGGTTAGATAATCTCCATTAATCTTTATCCCTTTGTTTTCCCAGTTCAGTGATTGAAAGACATTTTCCAATGTGGCATTAAAGAGCTTCGGAGATATGGTGTCACCTTGTCTCACTCCTTTTCCAATTTTTATGTGTGTTGTATTTTCAAACAGCCGAATCTTTGCACATGCATTTTCATAGATGTTATTAATAATATTAATGTATGTGCATCTTCAATACCGCAGGATTTCAGAGCCATTGCAACTGCTGATTGTTTCACCGAATCAAAGGCTTTTTCATAATCGATAAAAGCCATGCACAATGGAAGTTCATATTCCCTCGCTCTTTCAATTAGTTCTCTCAGTACGTGGATATGATCTATTGTGCTGTAGCCACTCCTGAATCCAGCTTGTTCTCTTGGTTGAGCCATGTCCAGTGTCACCTTCAAGCGGTGTGAAAGAACTTTAGTGAAGATTTTATAAACCACTGATAGGAGGCTGATAGGTCTGTAGTTCCTGAGATCCTCAATGTCACCTTTTTTATGTAGCAAGATCATTGTAGCGTTGTTCCAATCCTCAGGAATTTTCCCTTCATTAAGGCATCAGAGTGAAAATTTGGGCGAGTACTGTTTCGATTTCTCCACTTGCTTCTTGTATGATGACTACAGTAATTCCATCTTCTCCTGGAGCTTTTCCCCGCTTCATGTTCTTGATTGCATGTGTAACTTCTGCTGGAAGGACTGGAAGAACTCTGGTACTGGTACTTTTCATGATGTCTGGAGTACATGTATCATCCCTTTCATATAATTTGGAGTAGAAATCTTTCACTCTTGTCAAAATTTCGCCTCTATTTCTTGTTACAGAACCATCTTCTTTTCTCAGTGCCATAATCTGTTTTCTTCCCTTACTGAGATGTCCCTTTGCTATCTTTAGGCTTTGGTTGTTTTCAATTGCTTTCCTTACTAGTTCACAGTTGAATTTCCTTACGTCTTCAGTGATACTTTTTCGTACTGTCTTGCATAGCTCTATATATTCCACTTTGGAAGTCACATCTTTTTTAGTTGTCCTCATCACTCTTCTTTTTTGCATCAACATTTTGGTTTTTCCTGATAATTTGTTTACATGCAACTTGTTCTTAGACCCAGCTAATTTTGTTGCTGTTTCCATAAGAGCTTTGGTTACTTTTCTGTTAACTTCAGAAATATCCACTTCTTCTGATGTTAGGCCTTCTAAAGCAGAGAATCTGTTCTTCAGTTCCAATTTGAAGGTATTATGGTGTTTTTTAAGGTTGGTTATGTCAATACATTTTGTTTGTCTTATGAGCTTCCCACGTTCGAGTTTAGTGTTGAGGTGCATCTTACATCTCACCAATCTATGGTCACTGCCTGTGTTGAACTTGTTTAGCACACTGCAGTCTTCTATGACAGAATTTTTTGTTACACATAATAAAATCAATTTCACTTGTCGTCCCATTTGGATGTCTCCATGTCCATTTCCTGTGTGGCTTTTTCTTGAAAAAGGAGTTCAAGATGAAAAACCCTTCTGCCTCTGCAAACTCTACGAGAGTATTTCCACGCTGGTTTCTGTTGCCGTGACCGAATTTACCTACTGAAGTTTCATTCTGTTGCCGTTGCCCTATTTTTGCATTGAAATCTCCCATAATTATCTTCAAGTGCTGCTTACCTTTATTATTTAGATCACGAATTTCCTCATAAAATTCTTCAATTTCTTCTTCAGCGTGACTTGTGATGGGTGCATAAGTTTGAATAATCTGAGCCTGGTATCTTCTCGAGAGTTATTAGTAATTGACGAAAGATCACTCATGAAAGAAAGTGAAAGCAAGAAGAAAATACTGAGTTGGAAATAAAGTAATGTCTGAAGTCGAAGCCCCGGACACGACGAACACTGGCCATTAAAATTGCGCAGCCTACCTGCATGACATCAGCAGGTAGGTGGCTTAACTCAGTGGAAGTTAGCCGTCAAAAGGCGAAAATTGTAAGCGCCGTATAACATGGAAGTGGGAAAGGAGCACATCCGCCATTGCATGCTGTATGAATTTCGAGGTGGTAGCACCCCCACAAGTGATGTAAGGAACATTACCACTTAGGTCTTCAGCATGCCCATTGTGTACCCCAATGCTATAACACATTCTCAGTACTATTGTTGGTTCGAACGGTTTCTAGAGGGAAATTTTGACCTGTCAGACAGCCCCAAAGGAGGAAGACCCGCAACAGTAGATATGGACATGCTTGAAGACCTTAGTGGAGACCGACCCACGTGTGACCACGCGGGAGTTGGCCGAACAGCTGGGGATCACCCACACGCATCTGCGTCAACTTGGGAAGGTGCACAAGAGGGGAGTTTGGTACCACATGAACTCACAGTTGAGCAGAAAGCAAATTACATGAGTGCATGCGTTTCCCTGCTTCAACGTGACCAAATTGAGTCGTTCTTAGATCACATTGATATAGTCGTTTAGATAGACCCATGCTTCTTCAGTAGTCGCAATACATTTTCTTGTGCCTTAGGCTAAGTGATTTCCATAAAGAAGTCTACATCATGTTCTGCGCTAAGCCACGTACCCAGGCAAAAGGCGGTGAACATTATAAATATACATACACAGTCGAGTCAATGAAAGAAGGCAGGTATTAATGTGACCACCTTCTACTTTTAACGTCAACAGCGAGTCGCCAATGAAAGAATGCACGTGTCGTGAGCTGGCTTGGAGGGTATATAAGGTGTGCTGTAGGCATGATCAATATATACCGGGTCGTGGGTGGCCTAGTGGTCAACGTTCGTGACTGCCAAGGAGAAGACCTAGGGTTCGATCCTAGGCAGGTACGAACGCTCGAACCACTAAATATCCGCCGTGCTTCGGATGGGCACGTTAAGCCGTCGGGTCCCGGGTACTGGCCCCCGGTAATAAATAAGGGCGTCTTCCTCTCGCTTTCTACCTCGCTTCCGTGTCACTTTTCTATCTGGCACTCTAGCCCAAATCTCCTAGCTTCCTATTTCTAAAGGTTGTTTAAGACCTGGGGTCAGACACTCCCTTCCTAAAATCCTCTACTGATGATCTCATCTGATCTGCTGTCAAAACATACCACTCGTTGCTGTCATAGATAAAAGAAGCGATTTGTCAGATTTACAAAAAGTGATAATTAACGGCTTTCGGGCCAAGGGTGGCAGTATTTCTGAAACAGCGCAGTTTGTGAACTGTTCGCGTGCTGCTGTGGTTAAAGTGTATCGTGATTGGAGACACTGCACCATTGCGAATAAGCGACGTGTAAACGGCGGAGCACCGCGTGCCATTGATGTGAGAGGTGAAAGTCGGCTGCGAAGGTGCGTGAAGACTGGTTTACACGCTACAGTGGAGCACCTCACTGGCCGAATGAACCAGGGGGCTACCGGAAGTGTATCTAAAACGACAGTTCAGCGAACCCTGCTGCGCATGGGGCTCCGATGCAGACGGATGGTCACTGAACCTATGCTAACGTAGGTGCATCAACAGGAAAGGCTTACATTTGCACGGCAGTATCGGAATTGTACCTCCGCTTATTGGCAAAGGATTGCCTTCTTCAATGAGTCACGTTTTCTGCTTCATCGAGTGGATGGGCGTTGGCGTTATAAGGCGAGAATCATCGGAGAACAAACAGTCTTCAACCATTACTGGAAGAACACAAGCTGGTGTGGGCAGTATTATGGTCTGAGGAATGTCTTCGTGGAATTCTCTGGGGCCATTCATACCTGTGGAAGGCACTATGGACCGAATTCCTCATAAATCCATCTTTGCAGATCGCGTACACACCCATACATCATGCTGATTGTCTTCCCTGAGAGAAGGGGATGGGATCTTTCAGCACGACAGTGCGACGTGTCACACAGCTAGAAATGTTCGAGAGTGGTTGTAAGAGCACGATGAGGACTTCAAAGTACTTCCCTGGCTCCCTAATTCCCCAGACTTAAACCCAATTGAGCATATGTAGGACCACCTTGACCGTGTTGTTCGCTCTATGGATCCTCCACCACGCACCCTCGAGCAGCTATCAGATGCTCAACACCTTCCAGCACCTTATTGAGTCACTCCCATCCCGTCTAGCTGTTGTCCGCGCTGCACACGACGGTTGCTCTGTATATCAGATGGTGGTCACAATAATGTGACTTGACCGTGTATACGTGTGTGTGCGTTTAGATTGAAATATTTGTTTATTTCCTTGATTACAGTTGATACAGAGATTTTTAACGGCTTAGTTATTGCTCTTTGGGTCGGTGGATGTTCCTTTAAGACCAGAAGCCTTACTTTTTGAAATAGTTGTAAAAGTACGTACCTTTTTTGGATATTCGTTTGGTGTTCTTTTACCTGTTAAAAGCAATACCTGATGAATTTCCTCCTGCTATTATTAATATTGCTTATTTTACATTTAGAAATGCAAATTCCATGATTCTCACAGCGTTTCTTAATTGTAGAATACGAATATTTCTCTTCGTAAAGAGCAAAAACATAACTTTGTATCCACAGCTTGTTTATATGAGCCATTTTCTTAGCAGATGACATTTAACTGCAGCAGATGTTTCTTTTGTATTCATTTAACAAGCTGTTGCCGATTTCAATTCTTTGAACTTCTTTTATTTCTTATCAAAAACATTCAAAACATCTGTGCATATCCTCTGTAAATGTCGAAATGGGTGACCTGGAAAATTTTACTGCTGATGTAATATCTCAAACAAAATCTCATGTAATAAGCTTTTAAATGGGCCCAGTACGATCTCTATTGACCATTTAGGTCTGAAGTTATTAAAATATGTGATAGGCATGGTTGACACAAAAATGCCTTTTTTGTGAATTTCAAAGTTCAATAACTATAAAACTATTGCATGTAGGAAGCTGAAATTTCCCACTGATTAGTTTCTTTTCAACAGCAGCAAGTTCAAGCTTCATGAAAATCGAAACGGTTCAGGTCAAAAATGTTACTTTTTGCGCTAATTTGGCATGGAATAATAACCCATAAGTGAGTTCATACACTCTTTGAAAAAAAAAACAAAAAAAAAAAAAAAGCACAAGCACCCCTGAAAGTCGTTTAATCCTGATGAAGCTCCGCATGCAAGTACCTCAGGCGAAATATGAAGATGATTGTGAAAATCCTCCAAATACGTGGCCTCAGTGAATAAACAAAGACATCGCTCTTCCCACGTTTTATCAACACATAGCAACCAAAAAATTGTTATCTGGTCACCGCTAGGAATCTGAATCCCAGATCTCTCGATATCTAGCCGAACGCGTTAGCCTTACGCTACGGTGGCCAACAATCAACGACGCTATGTGTGTTTTTCTGTCAGCTTCTCACACCATAAATCCGTAAGATGGGCTCAGCTACTGAGACGTCTCCATCTAGTGGGCATTAACGGCACTGGCTATGTATTAATTATAGCAGTTAAATCCAAAGGGACGAGATCTAAAGTGAAATTATATACAGATGATTAAAAAGTAACTACCAAAGACGAAATAGTGGCCCGCCACAGTGCATGGGAACCGCGCATCGAGGAGGGTATGTCCAGAGCAAAACTCGCACGTGGGGACAGTTGTCACAGGGGATAGCGGTTGAATAACTCTCCACGGACTGTGACGATCTCTCAGCATTGGATCAGTGCAAAATACGAGCAGCTGAGTAAGTTTGAGAAAGGACGTATAATTTTGGCTGAGAGAGGCGGTTAGTCAAGTCGCCGTAACTCCAAGCACTTGTGTCTGGGCGCTTTGAGAGAGGACGTATAATAAGTTTGAGAGATGACGTATAATTTAGGCTGAGAGAGGCGGTTAGTCAAGTCGCCGTAACGCCAAGCACTTGGGTCTGGGCGCTTTGAGACAGGACGTATAATAAGTTTGAGAGAGGACGTATAATTTAGGCTGAGAGAGGTGGTTAGTCAATTCGCCGTAACGCCAAGCACTGGGGTCTAGGCGCTTTGAGAGAGGACGTATAATTTAGGCTGAGAGAGGCGGTTAGTCAAGTCGCCGTAACGCCAAGCACTTGGTTCTGGGCGCTTTGAGAGAGGACGTATAATAAGTTTGAGAGAGGACGTATAATTTAGGCTGAGAGAGGCGGTTAGTCAAGTCGCCGTAACGCCAAGCACTTGGGTCTGGGTGCTGTGAGAGAGGGCGTATAATTTAGGCTGAGAGAGGCAGTTAGTCAAGTCGCCGTAACGCCAAGCACTTGGTTCTGGGCGCTTTGAGAGAGGACGTATAATAAGTTTGAGAGAGGACGTATAATTTAGGCTGAGAGAGGCGGTTAGTCAAGTCGCCGTAACGCCAAGCACTGGGTTCTGGGCGCTTTGAGAGAGGACGTATAATTTAGGCTGAGAGAGGCGGTTAGTCAAGTCGCCGTAACGCCAAGCACTTGGTTCTGGGCGCTTTGAGACAGGACGTATAATAAGTTTGAGAGAGGACGTATAATTTAGGCTGAGAGAGGTGGTTAGTCAAGTCGCCGTAACGCCAAGCACTTGGTTCTGGGCGCTTTGAGAGAGGACGTATAATAAGTTTGAGAGAGGACGTATAATTTAGGCTGAGAGAGGCGGTTAGTCAAGTCGCCGTAACGCCAAGCACTTGGGTCTGGGCGCTTTGAGAGAGGACGTATAATTTAGGCTGAGAGAGGCGGTTAGTCAAGTCGCCGTAACACCAAGCACTTGGGTCTGGGCGCTTTGAGACAGGACGTATAATAAGTTTGAGAGAGGACGTATAATTTAGGCTGAGAGAGGTGGTTAGTCAAGTCGCCGTAACGCCAAGCACTTGAGTCTGAGCGCTGTGAGAGAGGACGTATAATTTAGGCTGAGAGAGGCGGTTAGTCAAGTCGCCGTAACGCCAAGCACTTGGGTCGGGGCGCTTTGAGAGAGGACGTATAATAAGTTTGAGAGAAGACGTATAATATAGGCTGAGAGAGGCGGTTAGTCAAGTCGCCGTAACGCCGAGCACTTGGGTCGGGGCGCCTCGGAAGTCGGAAGATGTTGGCCCTAATGGGTCGAGGAGGGCACAACCCAGCGGCAGTCGTGCAGCGGACGGCTGAAGGCAACGTCAGAACGCGAGTAGCGAGCGACTGTGAGAGCCGCACTAGAAAAACCTAATTCGTCGCTCTCAATCATCCCTGGCCATGTTGAGTTGTCTACAGGTACGGAAGGTGCCATCCGGACCGTTGCAAGACAAATTGCGGCACGTGAACTACATTCGACGAGGCCACTCCGCCACGTGCCGATGACCAGCGAGCCCCACTGGCACCGGTTGCTGTGGTGATGGGCCCGATTAACGTGGGATAGTGTCCAGAGGCGTCGTGTTGTCTTCAATTATCAGTCACGGTTTACATTTGACGCCGATGTCCAGAGCATACGTGTTTGGAGACGAGCCGGCCAGCGCACGGATCCTGCCTTTCCCGAGAAACGGCAAACGGCTCGTACACCGGAAATGATTGTCTGGGAGGGGGGGGGGAATTCATTCGTTAGCTGGGCAGCCTTGGTAGTCCTCCGTACCACCAGCACTGCTCAACGGTAAGTCGACGACATGCTACGACCTGTTGTGTTGTCATTCCTGTTACAGCATCACCAAACAATTTTTCAACAAAACAATGCCCGGTTACATATGGCAGGGCTCTCCTAGGCCTGCCTCCGTGATGTTGACACCCTTCCATGGCCAACCCAATCTCCTGATCTCACCGATCAAACATGTTTGAGACATGATGGGACGCCGCCTATGTCCATCCTGGAATGTCAGCGAACTGGACAGCAAATTTGGACACAACCTGGCATGTTATACCTAAGGACAGTATCTGTTAACTGTATGGATCTATACCACGCCGAGTAACCGCTTGTATCCGAGCCAGAGGTGGCGATGGCGATGCCGCCCCAGTGGCGCAGTGGTCTAAGCGATGGCCTCTGATCATTCGTCCGAACGGGGTCCGGGTTCGAATCCCGGTGAGGCATGGATGTTGTGTTTGTCTTTCGGCACTGGCTCTCTCCCTTCCCTGGAACCAGTGACCCTAAATTAGGGACGGGCGACTGCTTATAGCCCATTGAGTTGCTCACGGTGGTCGTTAAACCTCCGATAAAAAAAAAAAAAAAAAAGAGGTGGCAATACAACGTACTATTTCCTATTCATATACAATTTTCATTTTGATTGGATGATTCCTTTTGGGTGGTTCTTTTTTCATTCTATAACGAAGTAAATTTCTCCGTCATTTTTGGTCTACGCCGGGATTCGAACCCGGGTCCACTCATTCCGGAATAAGTTGCTCTACCAATTGAGCTACGCGGACGTTTTATTCTGATTCCTATCTGCCTTTATGTCGTGTGCGTCCTGCTGGCAGTTACGTCACATCTCCCCCCCCAAGAGGGCCGGGGGCATGGCCCACGGGTCAGCCGTGACCATGAATCGTTGCAGGCAGCCATCCACTGTAGAACGTGCACTTGAGAACTTCCAGTCAATCTGCTGTGTGTAATGCAACATCACACATTTTTATTTTTCGAAGCGCTGGAGAAGGAATTCTCTGATTTTTCCTGTCTCGCGGTGTGGAAATAACATCACACCAATGCGAGATTTTGAACGGTCGGGTCATCCGGATAGTTCGGGCGCCATTATAACGAAGTAAATTTCTCCGTCATTTTTGGTCTACGCCGGGATTCGAACACGGGTCCACTCATTCCGGAATAAGTTGCTCTGCCAATTGAGCTACGCGGACGTTTTATTCTGATTCCTATCTGCCTTTATGTCGTGTGCGTCCTGCTGGCAGGTACGTCACAATTCTTTTTTTTTTTTTTTTTTTTTTCCAAAGAGTGTTTTTCGACAACAGTTGATGTGTTTCAACAGGACAACCTGCCACCGTTTCGATATATTCACGCATTTTGATCTTTTTTTGGCCTTCGCGAACTTACCAAACCAAAATGCTACGTCATGGGTTAAATATTTCTCAGCTGATGCTTTTAATAATCACATTTTAAGTCAGACTTCTTCGTTTTGGTATTCCGAAAGCGGCTCAACACGTAACTTACTATTTTTTATTTGTTTCGGGATTGAACTCCCGTTATGTGCAAGTGAGAGAGCCATAAGCAGTTTCCCCGTCCCTAATTTATGGGGAGAAAGATAGAGTCCGCGCCATCGGACAAACACACCGCTCATGCGTCACCGGGACTCGAACCCGGGCTAATCTCGGACGTTCAACACCTCAGACCACTCTTTCGCTATTTACTAATTGCTCACAATTATTTTGTTAAGTGTGATAGGCAAATGGGATCGTATCTGCGACATGCCAGTAAAACCACAATGAAAATTTTCTCGTCAGTTTGAGAAATCCTGGTCCAAAACTGAGGTGTAATATTAATTACAGTATTTTTCCTTTGATTCCAAAAATATAAAAATCTGTTACAAAGTGGCATTCTCTCCAAAGATTAACAACTTAATGTATAAAGTTGACAGTTCTGTTGTATTCTCATGAATGGTTAAATCAGGCCTATAATAAGCGATTCTAAAATGGTAAAAAAGCAATAAAAAATGAAATACCGATTGACTAAAGTTTAGAAAGGAGAACGAGGAAAATACCAGTTGTTTGGCCTTTCACATCTGTGTTACACGGTAAGCAGTGTGGAAATTTTGTTGTAAAAATCTCCTCCGGGAAAAGCGGCGTCGTTTGGCATTGGCACCGAATGCAGAAAAACGAATTTCGTTGTTAGAAAGTAAGGGTATGCGTTTCCAGACAAAGGATGGTGGGATTTGATTTAATTTCCGTTTACATCCTGCAGAAAACCTAAAGGTGTTCTATTTTTGACGAAAACAGATCGCATGGGAAAGCAAGCAGCACCAGAAATAGAATAAAACTAGACAAAACCCGTCGGAATCAACAGTTAGTTGTTGTTGTTGTTTCTTTTTTGAAAAGAAGAAAATCATATGAAATAACAAATGTAAACTTTATTTGGTTGACAAATTCATTCAACCACTTAAGTAAAGACAATAGTCCAGGTTCGTGATTTTTTTTTTTTTGACTGAAGGTTTAACGACCACTGTGAGCAACTCAATAGGCTATAAGCAGTCGCCCATCCCTAATTTAGGGTCACTGGTTCCAGGAAAGGGGGAGAGACAGTGCCGTAAGACAAACACAACATGCATGCCTCACCGAGATTCGAACCCGGACCCTTCACGAACTAATGATCATAAGCCAGCGCTTAGACCGCTGCGCCACAGGGGCGGCTAGGTTCGTGATGATCATCACGACTGCACCCTTTTTCAGTAGTAGAATGTGAGGCCGAAGTCCACTCATCTCGATCGTGTGCAATAATTTAACAGGATAGCGCACTTTTTCCCTCTCATCTTCAGTCACAACTGTGTTTGTAAATGTTGTTGGAATGAGATTCACGTTGCGAATACTCTTCATTCTCTCTTGTCTGAGACATATAGTTGCGACTCAGTGATCGCTCATGCCTTCCAGAAAGGCTCTTCCTTTGTCTTTTGCCGCAAAAAAAAAAAAAAAAAAAAATTCTGTTAAGGGTAAGTATGCAATAAAGTATTTACTTCCTTAAGCCTGTTCATAGAACACCATGCACACATCAAGTCTGACACAGAACTGAGTGTCTGATGTAGATAAGAACTGCACGCTTCTCCCACAGACTTTACATGGGAAATTTGCCGCCCAGCCACGCCCAAACCGTTGCTGCAATCTCAGTTTTCTCTTCGACTGACACATCTACATGGTAAGACCTTTATTTTGATACCTGAACCATATTTTTACGTTCAGCCGTTCTTGCAAAATCCGTGTTAGAATAGAATTCAAAAGACGTGCTCATTACAACCGAAAATTCGGTGTCATCTTTCTAGTTGTTGAACGCTGTCTTTTGAACATCTTCGGCTCAGGCGAAGTCTTCTGCGTACGTCTTTGAGTCATAAAAATTCTCAGGCAGTAACTACATTGGAAATAAATGTGACCTGGTTCTTCTCAAACATCCTGATGATTGGTCCCGATGATCCTTGTTTAGTAGGCGTGAAACCGACTTTGCACGCATTTTCCGATACCCTAGTTCATGAACCATTGTTTCCTCAGTAATCAATGATTAAAATGCAGTGAAACATAGATCTCCTAAATGGTTACACGTTGACAATGGCGTGGCCAGAAATGTTTTTTTTTTTTTTGGGGGGGGGTACGAAATTTATTTTCTTATGCAACTAAATATGTTATGAGTACATTTTTAAGATACACTCATTGTCTTAAAAATCAGCGCACCAAGAAGGAGGCGTCGGATTTAAATGAGATTTAAGTAGTGAGATGGTACATACCAAGGACAGAAGTGATTACAATATCACAGCAGCAGGACGATTTACCGCTGACATACGGTACACATTCCGGTCAGCGTTGGTACCGCGTCGGACAGCCTCGTGCTCGGATACATGTGGTGATACGGTCCGGCATGGAGTCAAAGAGACGCCGTATGTTATCCTGGGACAGATTAGCTCACGCGTCTTGCAACTGACGCTCTAAATCACGAATAATGGGACATGGAGAAAGCTGTCGTCCCATCTAGTACCACACGTGCTCGGTAGGCGAGAGGTCAGGCAATCTTGAAGGCCACGGAAGCATCAAAGCATGACGTAGACAGTCCTGGGAAACACGAGCCGTGTGTGGAAGGGCGTTATCTTGTTGGGAAATGGCTCCCGGCAGCAGGATCTTCTGTACGTAGCGCTGGGCTGTCAACGTCCCTCGGATCACTGCGAAGGATGTACGGCTGTCATACGCGATGGCTTCCCAGATCATCACGCCTGTAGTTCGGGACGTGTTCCTCTGAACAGTGAGATTGGGATTGTAGCGATCACCTGCGGTCCTCCACACTCTTACCGAGTGGTCGTTCGTTCCCTACGGAAGCGGGATTCGTCGCTGAACACTATACGTCGCCAGTCCGTAGCATTCCACGTTGCTCGTTGCTGACACCACTGTAATCGACGCCGACGATGATCAGGTGTTAATGGCGGAAAACGTAAGAGCCATCGAGAGTGCAGATTCGCTTCTGCCAAGCGTCTGGAAATGGTTCTGGCGGACACAGGAGTCCCTTGTACAGCCGTCACATGTCTCTGGATATTGGGCAAGGACGTCATTGCATCTGTGCGCGCCACTCTCACGATCCCACGGTCCTCTCTGCTGGTGGTGTGTCTGAGTCGTCCAGAGCCAGTCCGTCGTTTCTAGGTACCTTCCTGTGTCCATTGCTCTCAATACGATCGCACCGTACTGTCCGACCGACCCAAATGGCGGCCGATTTCGCGCGCCTGCCACTCTGCCTCTCTCATCCCGACGATACGACCTCCTTCAAACTCCGTCAGTTGCCCGTACGCGCATCTAGGTCGGCTCCTCGGCATGTCTATAGCTCAGGGATCTCACCTGACTCTTACCGTGCACTTCGGCACGAATGTGGAGTCCCCTGTGCTGCGCCTTATAAGCCCCAAGGATTGCGATTCTTGGGCCGGTCTTGAACGTGCGGGCATGCAGAGCCGCGGGAAACTTTAGTCATTTGCATGTCTGCCCTCCCCGTGGCTATTCGCCAAGTTTCGCATTAATCGCACGGTTTTTCTTAGTGCGCAGAATTTTTAGGACTGAGTATAAATGCAACATTCGCGCAAAAATATTCCGATAAATATTGCTCTAAATTTTTTTTTCTTAATACTTATATTCTTGTCACCAGAAAATGGTTTGTCCTCTTATATTTTGCAATTTATCTGTGCAGAAAACAAGTTCGGAAAAGTGACTAGAATTCGATAAGACCGATTTGTGAACAAGAAATCAATTTTCCAAAGCACTAATAAACATGTCTAACAAGTTAGTAATATCATGCAATGCATTGATTATGATACGCTTTCAAACATACCGGAAACAATTACTCAAGTTATGAGGATAATGGCTGTGGAATAAATCTCGCTCCTGTGCTCTGATCTTTGACCCCATTTCGATTATATTAAACAGAATTGGTTCAGTATATCTCCCGAACAACATGATAACGATTTGCCGCAATCGAAGCATATTAGTAAGTTATGAGGATAATGGCTGTGGAATAAATCTCTCTCCTGTGTATTGACCTTCGACCCCATTTCGATGATATTCAACAGAACCGGTTCAGTATACCTCCCGAACAACATGATAACGTTTTGCCGCAATCGAAGCATATTAGTAAGTTATGACGCATAAGGGCAATGAAATGGATCCCGTTCCTATGTTCTGACCTTTGACCCCATTTCGCCTATTTTTAATATTATTCGTTCCCTGGTGATTCCCTATCACATAATAAAATTTCATATTTTTATGGAAGTTATGACGCATAAGGGCAATGGAATGGATCCCGGTCCTATGACCTGACCTTTGACCCCATTTCTCCCATTTTGAATAAAGTTCTTCCCCAGGTGGTCCCCTACCACATACTAAAATTTCATTGAAATCGAACCATTTGTACGCAAGTTATGACGCATAAGAGCAATGAAATGGATCCCACTCCTATGTCCTGACCTTTTACCCCATTTCGTCAATTTTTAATAGATTTCATCCCCAGGTGGTACCCTACCACATATTAAAATTCCATCGAAATCGAACCATTTTTACGCGAGTTATCGTGCGGACGGAAGAATAGGCAGACGGACAAAGCTGGAGCATATACACTTCTTTGACGACGACTTCAACCTACGGTTGGAAAGCGTAAAAAATGGTACATACACTGGCGGAAAGTGAAAAAAGAATACCAAGAAGGAGACGTCTGATACCAACGAAATTTATACAGCATAATAACGGAATACAGAGGATAACGTGATCAAAACATTATGGCAGAATACAGCTGTTTTTGCTGGCAACCTGAAAAATAACATTTCCATGTAACATGGTTAGCACAAGGTTTAACCGCCATGAACTGCGTCACACTGTGTAATTCTGGCATGGAGTCTGTCGTACAGATGTTGGATGTAAGTTTGGGGTATTGAGTTCCAAGCATCCTCAACCTGGACGCGTAAATCGGGGATGGTCGTGGCTGGCCGTGAAGACCGGATAAGTCGTTGTCCCATAAAATCCCACACGTGCTCAATGGGGGACAATCCGGTGAACGTGCAGGCCATGGAAGTTGTCTCACACCCTGAAGTGCATGTTGCGTTGAACGTGCCGTTTGTGGGCATGCGTTAACTTGCTGGAAAACATCACGATGGACCGACCTTACAAATGGCACAACAACGGGCTGAATGATGTTGTTGATGTAGGAGCTGCTGTTTAACGTACCCGGTACAAACACTAGTTGTGTGCGAGAGTGATAGCTGATCGCTCCCCACACCAGGAGACCAGGTGTAGTCCCTGTGTGTCGCTGGCGGATGCAAGAAGGGTGGAGACGCTCCCCTGTGCATCTGCGAACACGTATACGGCCATCGGAGGCTCCCAAGCAGAATCTGCTTTCATCGCTGAACACGACAGATCGCCATTGCGTTCTCCAATGCAGACGTTGGCGACACCACTGCAGCCGTTCCTGACGGTGGGCTGGAGTCAGAGGTACATATGCCAGAGGCACACGTGCACGTAGTGCTGCATCCAGTAGACGGTTGCGGATTGTTCGCACAGTCACCTCAGGTGCAACGGCAGCTCGGATTTGCGTCGCAGTGGATGTTCTGCTTGACAACGCCGCTCTTCTTATGCGTCGATCGGTCTGCTCATCAGTCCGTCTGTGACTCCCGGTTCCACGTCTTCTCGTGTGGGAATGTTCCTCGGACCATCTACGCCACCATCGTACCACCATCGATACTTCCCGTACAATTCGCTCACCCATACGATGATACGACCACCCGGCCTCGCGGAGTCCGACTAGACGACCTCGCTCAAAGTCCGATAGCTGCTGAAATCGTACACGTCTTTCTATGGCGTAAGCGCTCACCGGTTGGTCCCGAAATTAACATCACACCTAGGTAAACTCGACCCCATTAACATATGTAAATTTCATGATCGTCCGCCAATTCCTTCTTGGTGTTCTTTTTTCACTTTCCGGCAGTGTAAATTGAAATCCTGTAATAATCTTCTGATTTTTTTGTGTTTATGTTACAGCGTCTGTTTCGTTTTGATGTGATTCTTGGTATTTTAATCAAAACTCCTTGCTTTTCAGCGTGCTTTAGAGTTTTCTGAAAGTTATGGAACTCAAATTTAGCATTGCCACGTCGCCACAGAAACTTTCAGTATGCCCCAAATATTGACTTTTAATTGCAATAGGACATCCTGGTTCTTAAGTCCTTGCCGCTTTCTCATCTTCATGGAGAAATTAAGTTCCATTGTTGCCATGAGACATAAAAACAATTTCAAATACTGATAAAACTTTGCCTTTTAAAATCGAGTTTTTGAAATATCGAAAGGTTCCATTTTTTTTTTTGGGGGGGGGGTTAACTCCCACCTGCTAAAAAGACACCATCAACAATAACTCCAAAACTAAAACAGGTATTCCGGATTTAACTACACAGTCTTGTTTGCGTTTATAAACTACACAAGTAGTGCAGTATCGTTTTCCTATTCCTGTTAGTTCCGGAGATAATTGAGACTGTATGGTTTTGAAGCCATTCTCCGGGCACACCACCGCACGTTGATGACTCAGAATGCGTTCATTAACTCGCCGTTAGTTCTCGTCGTTGACTGCAGTTTTACAAAGCCTTCCGCCCCGTTGACTGTCGACCACTGAGTTCTTTCCTGCATGAAACCTCCTCATCCATCTTCTGGTATTACTCACGTCGATTGTCGGATTTCCGTAAACATTTTTCAGCACCAGATGTATCTCAGTTGCCTTGCAATCTTTCATTCCGAAACTTCAATAATGGCTCTTTGATTTAGGCGAATACTCATTTCCTGCCTTCACCAAACTAAACACACACAAAATCGAGAGAGTACCCTCATACTCTTTGTAGATAATTTACGCTGTGTATCTTTCGCATGCCAAGATCTTTGTGGGTATGAAATGAAGCAAGGGATTCACATTGCATTTATTTGCGTCACTCACGACCACACCGAGCCACAGTCCGGTACATATTAAGTGGAATTAAATCATAATAAAAAGCAATAATGTAAATCAAAAGGAGGATTAATGAATGTTACTCTCTTAAAACCAATGAAAGAAGATATGTAAGTCATGAAAGTTGATATTTACCTAAACTATGGGGGTGGCAATAGTAGTATTTCGACTGTTTAGTTTTTTAAAAACAAAATTTATTATTATAGATGATTTAACCTCTTCCTTCCGGAACGGGTACGACGTACCAAGTCTCGGAAATGGTTTTTCTTTCTCTCAGTTGTCCAGGAACTTCCTTACTATCCTACAAGTGTTCAGGATAGCTGCCTTCTGTAGTTTCATGTAGGTGTTAGGTTGAAGGTCTAGTGTCTGTATAGAGCTGTGAATGGTCTTAAGTACAACTCCTGTGGCTGATATTACTATGGGGACGTTTCCATATGCCACATCCTTGATTTCGTATCTTAGGTCGTTATACTTTGACAGCTTCTCTCCGTGCGTCTTCTGGATGTTGCACATGTTGGGCACGGCTATGTCAATGAGGTATGTTGACTTCTCCTTGTCGACCAGGACGATGTACGGCCGACTGCGCATGCGCAGTTGTTATTATTATTACTATTGTATAAAGATTAATGGAGATTATCTAACCCATCTTCGTTTTGCTGATGACGTAGTCATTTTTGCAACTACCCCATCAGAGCTGCAGAGTATGATCCAGGAACTTGCTGACAAGAGTAAAGAAGTGGGATTAAAAATGAACTTTCAGAAAACAAAAGTGATGTTCAATGCTTTTACAAGAAATGAAGATTTATCGATTGATGGAGAAAAACTGGAGATAACAGATACGTATGTTTATCTTGGACAGCAGATATCAAGTGAGGGTCACATTGATGAAGAAATTAATCGGCGTACAAAACTTGCCTGGAGAGCTTTTGGAAGAAACAGCATAATTTTCAAGAGCAATATGCCATTATGTCTTAAAAGAAAAGTGTTTGATCAATGCATCCTTCCAGTGCTTACGTATGGTGCAGAGACATGGACCTTAACTAAAAGAGACATACAAAAGCTGCAGACAACTCAAAGAAGCATGGAGAGGTGCATGCTTGGTATAACCAGGAGAGATAAGAAGAGGAACTCGTGGATCCGAAAAATGACGAGAGTGGAAGACATCATGATCAGAGTTAAATCCCTGAAATGGCAATGGGCTGGACATACTGCCAGAAGGACAGACCATAGATGGACAGCCGAAATTTTAGATTGGATTCCAAGGGACAGGAAAAGACCCAGAAAAAGACCACATGGGAGATGGGTGGATGAAATTCGTAAATATGCGGGAGTGACATGGAGGAGACTGGCACAAGACAGACCGTTGTGGAGGAAACTTGGGGAGACCTTCATCCAGCAGTGGATTGATAATGGTTGACAATGATGATGATGATGATGTTATTGAGATATAGAAACAACCCTGACACCGATGAAATGTGATGTAGCTACGGAAGTCTATCTGCGCATGCGCAAGCCGAAATATCACCTCAACATAGAAAGAAAAGCTGAATCGCAAATGTGTTAATGAGGGGAACTGGTAACTTTTGGCTCGGATATCCGCAGGTTACTTTCCATCGTATTATACATCATTTTAAAGCTGTTGTCAATAGGGAAGTACCCCTTCTCTATTCTCCCTTCCTTGAAGAATCGAGAGGAATCCTAATTTCGCTACGACGTATACTTTTCTACTGTCAGGAAAGATGCATAGCATCAAAATACATTTTTGTAATGACTTTTTTTCACATTTACCATCACGTTCTTGTAATTTACGCAGATTGTAATGAGATATTGTTAAGTTTATGTAAAACGTGACGAAATAATGTTCGTCGACAGTTTTGTAAAATATATTGTTGCGTAACAATGAAATTAAATATTGTTGCGTCACTTCATGGGACAACATGCGACACGATAAGAATTCAACTCAACAATAGTTGACAATATAATAATGAAACGCATATAGCGTATTAAATCCGTTTATTTTTTTATTTTTTTGTGGTGTAGTTAGCACAAAACAGCCTACACAATACAATAAAGTTCCCCATGGAGCTTGAAAAAGACGGGATATTGAATTATCTTGACGCCGCGCTCGCGCTCAGAAGAAATAGAACTTCCAGCTTCGATTTTAACGTTTATTATAAACCGACCGCAGTACCGAACCTTGTCCCTCCTGATTCGCACTGCCCGAAAGAGTACAAACTTTCCGGATTTAGAGCATGGTTCTACAGAGCGTATAACGTATGCAAACCCGACTACCTAAATAATAAAGAAATTGATAATATTTATAGCAAAGGTCTAAAGGAAATATAAGAAGGATGACATAGACATACACTGACGTAAAAAAACTCCCAGCACCAAGAAGGGGTTGTGTTAGATAAACGACAGTTGGTAGGCGGTGAGAGTACATCTGTAAGATGACGTCTATGCAAATTTCGCGCTCAGCGCATACGTGTGGCGTTAGTAGCGCCCCTCGGAACATGCAAGGCAGGTTTGCTGTAAATACGCGCTGTAACGCTCGTGAGCGTTAGTTATCGTTGAGATTCGACGTAAGGTGTTGATGTTAGTCAAGAATGCCTTTAAGAAGACGAATAAGCCATTATCAACAGCTCACGGAGTTTGAACGAGGTCGTGTAATAGGGCTACGAGTAGGTGGGTTTTCTTTCCGCAATATTGCAGAACGACTTGGCAGGAATGTAGCCACTGTGCATGATTGTTGGCAGCGGTGGTCAAGGGAAGATACTCTCTCAAGAAGACCGGGTTCCGGCCGGCCACGTGGCACTACTAAGAGGGAAGACCGCCGTGTACGGCGTATGGCCGTGGCGCATCGTACCGCGTCTGCGGCAGCAATTCGAGCTGCAGTTGCCACCACAGTGACACAACGAACTGTTACAAGTCGGTTACTTGAAGGACAGCTCCGAGCCAGACGCCCTGTAGCGTGCATTCCACTTACTCCAAACCACTGCCGTTTGCGACGTCAGTGGTGTCAAGCTAGAGCTCATGGAGGACGGAGTGGAGATCTGTTGTGTTTTCTGATGAAAGCCGGTTCTGCCTGGGTGCCAGTGATGACCGTGTGTTGGTTAGAAGAAGGCCAGGTGAGCGCCTGCAACCAACCTGTCTGCGGCCGAGACACACTGGACCTACACCTGGAGTTATGGTCTGGGGAGCAATTTCCTATGACAGCAGGAGCACTCTCGTGGTTATCCCACGCACCCTGACGGCACAGTTGTACGTCAGTCTAATGATTCAACCTGTTGTGCTGCCATTCATGAACAGCATTCCAGGGGGTGTTTTCCAACAGGATAACGCTCGTTCGCATACCGCTGTTGTAACCCAACATGCTCTACAGAGTGTCGACATGTTGCCGTGGCCTGCTAGATCACCAGATCTTTCACCAATCTAGCACGTATGGGACATCATTGGACGACAACTCCAGCGTCCCCCCAACCAGCATTAACCGTCCCTGTATTGACCGACCAAGTGCAACAGGCATGGAACTCCATCCCACAAACTGACATCCAGCACCTGTACGACACATTGCATGAACGTTTGCGTGCTTGCATTCAACATTCTGGCAGTTTCACCGGTTATTAATGTACCATCATTTCACATTTAAAATGGCTCTTCTCGCGCTTACATTAAGCTGTGATCTTGAAACCTTAATCGATTAAATATGTTACCTATACAAATGTATTGCCGCCATTTCATTCCTCTACAACTATTTTTTCGTGGTGTTGGGATTTTTTTTTTCCGTCAGTGTAATACATAGGACTGAAAGAAATCGTATAATGTCAGCAATAACAAAATCGCCTAGTAGGACGATGAGATACGCAGGATCCATCACATATATCCCAGGATTTACATATTGGTTAAAGAATGTATTACGCAAATACAACATATTAATAGCAATGAAGTCCCTGACCCCGTTATCACATATCATATCAAGTTGCAAGGAGAGACAGTGTGAGAAAGAAAAGGCGGGTGTGTACGCTATACCGTTGGTATGTCCTGGCAACACGGAAAAGATATATATCGGAATGACAAAGCGATCCTTGGACACTAGATGTAAAGAACACGTACGAAGTGTTAACCAGGACATGCAGAATACAGCCCTCGCCAGAGAAGTCATGCATTGCTCGGCAGCTCCTGTATGGAATAATATTGGAAGAATTGCCCCTTTACACGAATTTTAAAGAGACTGCCATCAGGGAAACAGTCGAAATCCTATCCAGCAAACTGGCGTGCAATGATATAGCCTCTACTGAACTACCAATGGTTTGGCATGCGTTATTAAAAGATGGAAACACATCACGGCGCATCGTATAATTGCGTGATAAAAATCCATGTAATATGCTCGTACGAGATGTCACCCACGTTATTTTCAAAAATCATCTTCGTTCATTACATGATCTAATTCTCTGTATTTTTATGTCTATCATTGCCTTGAAAAAGCCTGCCAGTGAAGTGCGAAAGCTTATTTTTGTGCTGACGACACCACAAAAATAGACATATTTAATACGCTATATGCGTTTCATTATTGTGCATGACTTGTATCGATTATGAAAAGGCCTTTGATTCCGTGAAACCATCAGCAGTTACAATGGCTTTGAAATCCTGCGGTATTGAAGATGCATACATTAATATTATTAATAACATCTATGAAAATGCAAGTGCAAAGATTCGGCTGTTTGAAAATACAACACACATAAAAATTTGAAAGGGGGTGAGACAAGGTGACACCATATCTCCGAAGCTCTTTAATGCCAATTGCAAAATGTCTTTCAATCACTGAACTGGGAAAACAAAGGGATAAAGATTAATGGATATTATCTAACCCACCTTCGTTTTGCTGATGACGTAGTCATTTTTGCAACTACCCCATCAGAGCTGCAGAGTATGATCCAGGAACTTGCTGACAAGAGTAAAGAAGTGGGATTAAAAATGAACTTTCAGAAGACAAAAGTGATGTACAATGCTTTTACAAGAATGGAAGATTTATCGATTGATGGAGAAAAGCTGGAGATAACAGACACGTACGCTTATCTTAGACAGCAGATATCAAGTGAGGGTCACATTGATGAAGAAATTAATCGGCGTACAAAACTTGCCTGGAGAGCTTTTGGAAGAAACAGCATAATTTTCAAGAGCAATATGCCTTTATGTCTTAAAAGAAAAGTGTTTGATCAATGCATCCTTCCAGTGCTTACGTATGGTGCAGAGACGTGGACCTTAGGTAAAAGAGACATACAAAGGCTGCAGACAACTCAAAAAAGCATGGAGAGGTGCATGCTTGGTGTAACCAGGAGAGATAAGAAGAGGAACTCGTGGATCCGAAAAATGACAAGAGTGGAAGACATCATGATCAGAGTTGAATCCCTGAAATGGCAATGGGCTGGACATACTGCCAGAAGAACAGACCATCGATGGACAGCCGAAATTTTAGATTGGATTCCAAGGGACAGGAAAAGACCCAGAAGAAGACCACATGGGAGATGGGTGGATGAAATTCGAAAGTATGCGGGAGTGACATGGAGGAGACTGGCACAAGACAGACCGTTGTGGAGGAAACTTGGGGAGACCTTCGTCCAGCAGTGGATTGATAATGGTTGACAATGATGATGATGATGATGATGATGCGTTTCATTATTATTCATGTCTGGTGTATTTAAAATTAAGTTACGGTTGACAATGACGCACCGTTACCCATTTTCGTTACATGGAAATTTTTTAAATGAGCTCTACTGTACGACTATCGGGAAAGATGCGCATAACATCAAAAAAGTGCATATTTCCTCAGAAAATTAATCTAGATTTAAGCAAACTTTCATAAAGATATTTCCAAAATTGCAGGAGTTATTAGAAAAAGGACAGTCCTTGAATATATATTTCAGTGTTCATTGTTCTCATGTTGTCATGTCTTTCGCTGTTTCTTGTGTTCTTTATCACTTACATTGTTTCAGAATTTTCTTTCTCAAATGCCGCGACATTGTGTTAGGAACTGTAGCCATCCGAAAACCATGTTCAAGTTGTAGTCGCTGTTTTATGGGCTCTAAAAATCATCTCAAGAAAGTTTTATTAAGCCTACTGTGCAGCTATTTTGTAGTTTACAGCCTGTTGTAGGCCAAAAACTGCTACGTATGTAACAGAAGCACTCTCTTTCAGGTAAATCAAAACTCATTCAAAAATACGGCATTTCCCTACCTCTTTTGTGCCAATAAGGAACCGAGATCTCTTTTAACTTACGAAATAATCGTAATTCATTAAAATTGGATTTGAAAGGTATACGTTTTTCCCACTGCACCCCATGGACCTTATTAGCTTGATATTTTTTGAAACATTGGTATATCAGGAGCTCTGTAATTCAGTTGAGGCAAAATACACTCATTGTCAAAAAAATAGTTGCATCCAGAAGCACGTGTCGCATTGCAATGCTATTATTCGGGAGGAAGGTAAAGGTTATCAGGAACAATACATTATTAAACATTGAGACTAATACGGGCAATATTTATTGAGCTACACGCCACTAAGTAGTGTCTCTCAGTATGGCTTCGGGCCGCCATGTTTGTTCAAACAGCATGCCAGACGTCACGGTATGAAGTTATACAGGTTCCTAATGGTGTCATGCGATAAGCCATCCCATGCAGCTTGAATCTTCTCATGCAGTTCGCGCAGATTGTGCGATAGGGGTGGAGTGTGGATAGCGCGTCCAATAGCATTCCACACATTTTCAATCGGCGATACTATACCGTGCAAATTAATTGGGACAAGCTATTTTATTCTCAGAATTATAATGTGATCGCCAGTTGATGTCGGAAACCCACGTAAACCGGTTTTATCAGCTCTGTGGTGGTGTGACTGTTAGAACTTGATAGTAAGAATGTGATTTGAGCGGTTTTAAAGAGGAAATATGCACTTCAGCTTCAGTTGTGAGCTTTCGTGTGTGACAGGTGGATGTTAGTTTTGCTCTCTGGGAGTACGTGTTGCTTTCGTGTATTGAAAAATTGATATTTCCCCAAGAAAGAGTGCAAAAATAATTGCTCTGAAGGATCACACTTCGATGACAGTGAGAGATATCACTTCTGCAGTTGGTGTAGGCAAATCAAGTGTATCAAGACTGCTTACGCGATACAATGCATCTGGATCATCGTCTCCAAAAAGGAGAGGTAAATGTTGAAGAAAACGAAAAACGACTCCACGAACCGATAAATATCTAATCAGCAATAGTAAAACGAATCCAAAAAAAAAAAAAAAAAAAAAAAAACTAGCACCGACCTTCAAAGAGATTTATTTTGTAGTGGTTGTGATGTTAGTGATTCAACTGTACGCCGTAGGCTTTTGGAAGTTGGCCGGAAGGCAAGAAGGCCAACGAAAAAACAATATTTGAATGCAAAAATGAAGATAAAACGTTTAGCATGGGCCAAAAAGTATAAATCATGGACTGCTGACGACTGGAAAAAGGTAATTTTCCGTGATGAAACTCATTTATTTGTGCAGGGTTACCAAGGAAATGTCGTTAGACGAAGCAACTGTGAACCCTTAAGACTTGAGCATGTCAAACAAACTGTAAAACACCCTCTGAAACAGATGTTTTGGGGTTTTTTTCACATCAAATGGCACTGGAAGCTTAGTTCTTGTTCAAGGTATGATGAATTCAGCCAAGTACGTAGAAATATTACAACGTAGGATTGTTCCATTCTTGCAAACTTTTGACGGGACATTTCAACATGACTTGGTCCCATGACACAATTCGAAATTGGTCAAGAATTTCATGCTGGAAAATCAAATTCATTTGCTTGATTGGCCTGGAAATTCACCAGACTTAAATTCCATAGAAAACTTGGAGAATATTTTGAAGAGACGTTTAGGTAAAATGGACTGTACAACCAAAGAACGCATGATAACGAATGCTATGAAAGTGTGGTTCCATGATTATGAAGTCAAACATATGTGCACTCAATTAGTGGAGTCAATGCCAAAATGAATTCAAGAGGTCATTTCTGCTAAAAGAGGACATACTTCATACTAATACCGGTATTTATCAGTGTATATCAAGGCATAGAATGATATAAAGGCATAGTTTTAGAAAAAGAGTGATTTTTTACTTTGTCCCAATTAATTTGCACAGTATAGTAGGTCTGACGATGCGGCTGGCCATGGCAGAGTGTCAGTACCTAGAATGCAAGCTCTCGAGACGGCAGCAGTATGGGGACGAGCGTTGTCCTGTTGAAAAATCGCACTGGAGTGCGCGTTCAGAAAAGGTAGGGCCACTCGTTGCAGGGCCTCATTAACGTAACGTTGGGCTGTCAAAGTGCCTGTAATGAACACCAAAGCTGATCTGGCATCATAGGCAATTGCACCCCACACCAAGACACCAGGCTTTCTGGACGTGTGACGCTCGACAGCTAACCTTCACCTTGGCGCTAGTCACTGTGCCTCCACACACGGATTTGGCGGTCGTCTCCTCCAAGAGGAAAGCTGGATTCTTCACTGAAGATCACCCGCTGCCATTCTGCGTGGCTCCGTGAGAGTCTAGCACGACACCATTGAAGTCTTTGGCGACGATGCACTGTTGTTAAGGGCTGTCGTCGTAACTGTCTGCGTGTGTGTTGTCCTACTGTCTTCCAATGGTGCTGGCACTAATCGGACGACGCACGGAGGGCCACACTTCACGCTGAATATCTACAATCGTGACTGTTGGGTCACTCGGCGCATATCGGACAACCCATCTGCCTTCTCTCTCCGTAGTTCGTCTAGGTCTCCCAGAACCTTCCTGTCGATGCTGCATGCATTGTTCTCTCCACTGCACTGAGAGCGTGAAGACCGCTATGGAACGCAATACTACGATAAGACCATCCCGCTTCCCGAAGCCCACCGATGCGGCCCCTTTCGGACTCTTCCAACTGCTCGAGTTGCTTCCGAACTTTTCTCCGAGGCATACTTCACTTGCAAAGGATGCAACCAAAACAACAGCACGAGTCAGAATGGCCAAGCACTCGCAACGGGATGACCTTATATAGCCGGTCAGGCACAGCGCTACGCCTCCCAACCCCCTGCTTGCGTCACATGCGCTGCCAAGCGTGATACTTGAATCTTTTGCATGTCTCACGATGTCAAACCTACTCACCAAGTTCCACTATCTACCAACAAGTAATTGGACACCTGTGATAGCAAAAGAAAACGAAGTTTATTCACCTTCAATACTTGGTGGAGCCTCCACGAGCGGCGATTACAGCCGCGACCCTCCGGGGCATACTCTCAACCAGGGTTTGTACGACGGCTAGCGGTATTTTCTTCCACTCGGCTTGGAGAAGACAGGTCAGTTCCTTCACCGATTTCGGACGGTGGGGGCACCCCTTAAGTCGACGCTCCAACTCGTCCCAGAGGTGCTCGATAGTGTTAAGGTCCGGGCTCTGCGCAGGCCAGTCCATTCGATTAACCCCATTGTCACCATACCAAGCCCTGGTGTACCTCGCAACATGACAGGTGGCATTGTCATCCTGAAAGTAACATGGGTCCACCCGGTAAAACTGCCACAACGTAGGAAGCGCATGGTCATCCAAAATAGTGCAGTAGGTCTCGGCGGTGAGTCTACCAGGAATTGCGACCAAGGGTCCCGTGCCATACCAGGAGAAACACCCCCATAGCATAATTCCACCGCCGCCGAACTTCACAGTTGGCAGAATACATTCCGGTAGGAGGCGTTCTCCAGGCAGACGCCAAACCCAGACCATGCCATCCAAACGGTAGAGGGTGAACTTTGATTCGTCGCTCCAGAGAACCTGTTTCCACTGTTCAACGGTCCACTGTCGACGTTCTTTGCACCACGTTAGCCGAGCAGCGCTATTGGACTTGGTGATCAAAGGCTTGTGGGTGGCAGTACGTCCATGATAACAGAGCAGATGGGCTTCCTTACGGATGGTATTCATCGAAAGAACACTCCCGGATGCCTGTTGAAACTCCTCGCGGATGTGGCCCATCGATTTGGTGCGGTTCTTTCGAATTTCTCTGGCCAGCACCCGTCGGTCTCTAACTCCCAGTTTTGTGGGTCTTCCGGGCCGGGGCACATTCCGACAGTCACCTCCCATCTTCCACTTTCCAATCACGTAGGCCACTGTCGATTTTGGGTACTTCAACTAGCTGGATATGTCACATATGGATCGGCCATTTCTGTGATGCCCGACGATTACACCTTTCTCGAAATCAGAGAGCTCCGAACTGCGTGGCATCTTGCATGCGACTGGTTGCGTTGTTGCTTCCCACACGATATTTAACGGCGGCGGCGACCGTGACGTGTATCAGGACAGCAGATATCATCGATTGCAGGGGTGTCCAATTACTTGTTGGTAGATAGTGTACATTCCTGTCAGTTGCTTTTCTTCTGGGTGCAACGATTTTTTTGACGATTAGTGTAATAAAAGGATGTGTATGGCTATCGTATTGGGGAAGATCAACACTATATTGTGGTGGAAAAATTCGATTATTTGAACACAAGAGAAGGCAGATACTAGGTGTGTAACAGTTATACCCATTTTCCATGATGCCGATTCCAAGTAAAAAATGTAAATAACAAGTGCAATAACTGACGGCGCGCGTGATGGCCAAAATTCTTCGAGGAGTAGGCTATGAAATTACATCAAGTATGCATGAGCATCTCATTCGTAAATAGTAACACAAGGGTTAACATGTCAAGCAATAAGGATTACATTAGGCATTATTTGCTTTATGAAAAACGGTGTCAGTCTAGGATCCATATAGCAATATAGCAGCGAATAGAGACCAAATCAATTGAGCATATCGTTAGCCAGCCCTTCGAGAAGTCCCAAGTTACATCGTTTCAGCGAAATTGACTGCTTTTGTTATGGTTCAAAAAGAAGTGTCCGACTTGTGTGTGTGTGTGTGTGTGTGTGTGTGTGTGTGTGTGTGTGTGTGATTTTTTGGGAATCAACGAACAAAATTATGTGACGGCTCTCGCTGGATCGCGGCTTTGTTGGAAAACAGCTAGAAAGGAGCTAGGGTCGTTACAAGAACTTTTGCAAAACATTGCTGCATGTTCTAAATAATGGCAAGGGTATTTTCTCAACCAAATTTGATACTCACTCCAATTAGATCTTCTCTTTCAATCACAGCAATAACCATTATTATTCATAAAAATTATTGGGTCTCTGCTAACCCAGTTTCATTCTTCAAAATATGCCTGATAGTAGCGCCTTTGAAGATACCATTCGGCAGTGGATACGAAAAGCAAGTAGCGGACAAGAACGGTAGAAATATCTCAAGAATTGTACAAAATTTGGATTGCATTTTAGGATAGAAATGCAGTTCTATTCTGCGGTGACATGTAATATTTTAAGTAAATTTCACTTGCGGATAAGCTTGACAGATTTTAATTTCTGCGTTTGCTATGTACAGTGCTGTCCATTAAAAGTGCAACACCAGGAAGATCGCATTCCAGGGGCTCGAAACTTGGGAGAATGGCAAAACACGGGCGCACATGTAAATGATTAACCGGGCACCACATATGGAAATCATTGGGACAGGAAAGCCTCGTGGAAGTCCTAAAAGAGAGGTGAACAAGGAGCCGATGTTAAGCACTCGAAGTGTGTTTGCTCACCGTTCCTGACCGCGGGCAGCTGCAGCTTGCCTCCTCGAAGACAACGGCACATCTACCAGCAGGTTTCTGACCTCGATCGCGGGAGAATTGTGGCATATCGGGATTGCAGATTATCACTCCGAGACATCAGCGTTCGTATCGGGCGGCATGCAACCACGATGGGGTGCATATGGCGTCAGTGGGTAGCGGAGGAACTAACACACCGACGCGCGGGATCCCAACGGCCCCTTGACACTGCCGAACAAGAGAACCGACATCTGGTGCGCATGGCTCTGACGGATCACACAGCCCCACCAACCACCGTAGCTGAACTGTTCGGGTGTATGGCACAGCATCCAATCTCTGCAAGGACGGTTCGACGTCGTTTGCAGCAGCGGGACATTTTTGCACGGCGCATATTGCTTCGGCTACCTTTCACTGTACAGCACCAGCGTCTGCGACTGCAATGGTGCCAAGAACGTCGCGCATGGAGGAGCGAATGGCAAGGCTTCGCATTTTCCGACGAGTGCCGCTTCAGTTTGTAACAACATGATGGACGAATCCGTGCCTGGCGGTACCGTGGCGACTGGCTGAGTGAGTCCTGCATTATGCTTTGCCATACAGGCCCGGCACCTGGATTTCACTCCCGCACGCGTCTCGTCCGCATTACTGGTACGTTGAACAGCCATCGTTATATTACTGAGGTGTTGGAGCCTGTTGTGGTACCATATCTTCAGGGACTGTCTGGTGCCACTTGCCAATAGGATAATGCGCAACCGCGTGTGGCACGCAACATCCAAGACTTCCTGGGTGGCCCCCATGTGCAACGTCTTCCTTGGCCAGCGCGGTCACCGGATATGTTGCCTATTGTGGTCCATGATTGCCGACGACTGGCACGCCAGTGACCACCCCCAGCTACAATGGAGGAACTGTGGCATCGTATTGAAGCTGCGTGGACGGGGCCGTCTTGTATCGAAGCTGCTTCCTCTCGATGACGGGCAGTGTAGCAGCGGTAACTGCCGCCCATAGTGGCTACACCAGATACTGAATGTCATGTGTTCCCCTTGTCTCACCGTGCTGTATTTTTAATCGATTCACCCTAGTATAATCTGTTTTTGGCTCTGATATCTGTTGTCTTTCGTGGTGTTGCACTTTTAATGTCCAGCAGGGTATTATAAAATTGCTGCTGAATGCTAGTATTTTTTAAATAATAATTTAATATTATATGATCATGTAAATTACGTTTTTATATTTTAGATATAGTGATACTATATGCAAGTTCATTCCAAAAAAAAAGCGTGCTAAAGACAACTTTTGTACAGTAAATATTGCTTTTTAAAACTGCAAAAAATGAACGTCAAAAATGCGTTTGGGTCCTTTGATTGACTGCATCGATGAATCATTCTGCGTGTGTGAGCTGCGTCTACCTGTTGTTCCATGGAGTCCATTAGGCTTTCGATATTACTCGGAGCGGTGCTATAACCGGTATTCTTTTTAATTTACGCTTTCCAACAGTAGGTTGAAGGAGCGTATATGCTTCAGCTTTGTCCGTCTGTCCGTCCGACGATAACTCGCGTAAAAATGATTCGATCTCGATTAAATTTTATTATGTGGTAGGGGACCACCTGGGGACGAACCCTATTGAAAACGGGCGAAATGGGGTCAGGACATAGGAGCGGGATCCATTCCATTGCCCTTATGCGTCATAACGTCCGTAAAAATTGTTCGATTTCAATGAAATTTTAGTTCATGGTAGGGAGCAACCTGGGAACGAACCCTATTGAAAATGGACGAAATGGGGTCAAAGGTCAGGACATAGGAACGGGATCCATTCCAATGCCTTATGCGTCATAACTTACCTAAAAATGCTTCGCCTGCGACAAAACTTTATCATGTTGTTCCGGATTTATACTCAACTAATTCTGTTGAACATCAGCTAAATGGGATCAAAGGTCAGGGCACAGGAGCGAAATTTATTCTACAGCCATTATCCTCATAGCTTGACTAAAAAAACTGCTATTGCGACAAAACTTCAGTATGTTGTTCCGGAGATATACTGAACCAACTCTGTTGAATATCATCTTAACGGGATCAAAGGTCAGGACACAGGAGCGAGATTTATTCCACAGCCATTATCCTCATAACTTGAGTAATAACTTGAGTAATCATGAAAGAAATACGGGATTACACCATATAATACCAATTTTGAAGATGAAAATCCGATTTTTGGTGTAAATGTGACAAGGATGGAAAGTCAGATAATATCCGGAAACTTGAACATTTCATCGTCCTGGAGCGGGACTCGAACCCGCGTCTCCCAGGGAGAGCCCGGGTATGATAGCCACTAAACCACCCAGAACGACCAAGTTTGAAGTTTCCGATTAATTTGAATATAAACATCACAGGATTCGCTAGTCGAAGCAACCGGCATGATTTCTAGTATGTTGGAAAGCGTATAATAATGAATGCACTGCATGATTTTATTAACTTGTTTTACTGGATGTTACTAGTAGAAACTGAAGGTCGTTTCTCAGAAGCTTTTGCCCCATTTCTTCTTTTAAAAGAAAAGCCGAATGAACAAATATTTCTTGGATTTTCAAGTGCATGTTCCAAAGCTAAGTAAAACTCGCCTCTCTGTGTTTCTCTTTTAAACAGCACTTTCAGGTAAAGTTTACCTTTCGGCGTTGGACACAGCAGTCGATTTTCTAGACAAAACCTCAAGATAGTCCTTTCTTCCGTTGATGGGAATATTCTAAGTAAATGTACTGCATCCAGCATGAAACTGTGCTCCAAATAAAGCGGAAAATGTACGATAAATCCTTGCTGTTGCTGACACAGGAGGAGTTTTTCCATTCAGCATCTGCAAACAGAGTTATCATTGTAAACAAATGCGCTTACGCTACCAAACAGGAAATTTGTACAGCGGAAAAAGATATAGAATACATCAAAAGTCCTGGAGCATTCCTTTTAACAAAAAAATGTAATATTTCATTACTCTTCAACCTATTGAGGCATCTTTTCCACGAGAACGTTGTAATGGAATATCTGTATGTGAAAATGATAGATTCTCTGCCGCATATTTTTGCATGTAATTTTTGCATGTACGTAGCAACAGCTGAGTTTCATATAATGTCACGTCACATGACGCCTCATTGGTGTTTGACAACATCTCAAGTACGCATCGTCGCACTGCATTTCATATTTTCTTTTCAGCTCAGGTGCGTAGTTTTTGTTACTGATACCATATCGCAGAATACGATTTTAACGTTACGGAATATGACATCACGATAGAACAAAAGATCAAAAAACTAAAGCTCTTGATTTTTTAATCAAGAAATATGCGTAAAAGTCAGTGATAAACTTGTGAATGAATGTACATTTTGTAAAGTGAAATTTGGAACGTTTAATTAAGCGCGTCAGGTTGATACAATCAACGCTTTCGCGACGGAAGTACTTATCTGATGGAACCTCTGATTGAAGCACGTGAACTTTTAGAAAGCTTTTGAGTGAGGTTACTGAGATCATACCAGAGAATAAAATTCCTTTCAATCTTTTCTTTACTTGGATCTTCCGGAGAGGAGCGTGCTGTTTAGCAATACACAGTCAAATTTTTTATAAGCGCTCTTCATTATACGCACAACCGACCCTTAAACAAGAGTATGGACGGTTGTGGCAGTAGTCAAATCCTCTGATTCACTAAAGGAAGATAAACTCAAATAAACTCGCAGCTTCCTATTCACAAAAGTCTTTGATTTGCAACTCCTAGAGAAAAAATCGGTGCTCTGCGTGTTAATTAAGAAGCGTTCATTTCTTCCGAATCGGTATATGGCTCAGCCTGGAAGCAAAAAATTTTTTGAATTACCTGAGAAAACCGAAATTACATTAGATTAGCTGAATTCATCTGTGACGCCTTTTGTTTAAACGGAACAGCGTTAGGTTAAGTTTGCTGTAGAACTCTAGAAGCTCAGCTCATTTCAAAGTTACCGTTAGCTTTACTGTAAAACACTACAAGACTTTTCTCATGTAAGGCTTAACTAGAAGTAGTAAAAGTGGCTTCCATGTAAAGCCTCGGATTTCGTCTCAGTCGTGGCAGCGGAAAGTCTTAACTAACGTGAGTATTTTACTAAACAGTCAGAGTTCAGAGGAAACAAGGTTACTTACGAATCCAATTTTTCATCAGTCTTAGTGAGGAAATCAATACTTAATCATCCATAAATTCGGTCGTAATTACAACCAGGTGTTTCAACAGCCTTTGAATCACAACAAACATCAAAACTCACTAGTACAAAAAATCATAACTCTCTACTTTGTCAGAACATAGAACGTTGTGCATAAAGTATACGTGAGAGAAAGAATTCATATACCTCAGCAAATAAGACACTTCTCTGCCATGGCCTTTCAGGCATTTTCTTAAGATTGCCGTTGAAACAATGGACTAAGATTGCCCGAGAAACATTGCACACACACAAGTTCTTTATCTCCAAGTCTTTGACTACCTGTATTGCATTTTGACCTGTTTACAGATTGTTTCCAACTTCAAATTCGTAGACAGAAAATTTGTGGCGTTAAGTTCAGAAAATATTTAACGAGAAGAAATCAAATTTACATAAAAAGACAGGAACTCAGAAGGAAGATTTCAAGCGTATACGTCACATCTGACAATAATCATTTCTCTAAAATTTAAGGAAATGTGTTGAAATTCATTGCTTAATTTCCTTGTTTTTGTCTTTTCTGCTAAGCAGAAAACTGAAAAAAAAATTATGAAGGTAATAAGCCCATCTATGTTTAATTCCTGGAAGTAGACGCGCTCCCATTCTCTCTGTCAGTATACACTGAAGTGCCAGAAAAACTGCTACACCAGTCTAATACTTTGTAGGTCCCCCACGGGAGCGCAGGACTGCAGAAATACGACGGGGCATGGACTCCACTAGCTTCTGGAAATCTGCTGTAGGCAATGTACACCATGCTTCATGCAGAGCGTTCCACAATTCGGGTGTATTCCGAGGTCTAGGATTCCTGTGTTCGATAGCGCGTTGCATGGCATCTCAAATGTGTTCTATCACGTTCAGATCTTGGGATTTGGGTGGGAATAGCAACACCCCAAACTCAGATGAATGCTCCTCTAACCATAATGTGGCGTCCCGACACTTGTGTGGAGGTGCATTGTCTTGTTGGAACAGGCTCAACCCATCAGCATGAATGAAGGACATGAACGGGTGTACCTCGTCAGAAAGGATGCGCACATAGCGTTGGCCGGTCATAGACGTTTGTAGACGTACCAGGGGTCCCAGTGAAGTCCAGATAAACACACCCCATACCATTACGAACCCCCACGAGCCGGTACAGTTCTCTGTTGACAGGCGGGATCCATGGCTTCATGGGGTTTGCGCCACTCACGAATCCTTCCATCTGCCCGATACAGTTGGAAACGCGACTCGTCAGACCAGGCTACTTGTTTCCAGTCATCAAGTGTCCAGTGGCGGTGTTGCCGTGCCCAAGCGAGGCACATGGCTCTGTGTCGTGCAGCCATCAAGGGAACTCGAGTTGGGCGTCGGCTCCCAAAGCCCATATCGTGCAGGGTACGTTGCACAGTCAGGACACAGATGCTTGTCGAGGCTCCAGCATTGAATTTCGATGATACCTGCGAGAGTGTTGCACGCTTATCGCGTGAAACGATTCTTGACAGCCGACGATGGCTACGTTCACCCAATGTCTTTTTACGGCCACACTGGTATCGTAGGTTGGAGGTTTTGCCGGAATTCTTTTAGTCACGGTACACCTTTGCAATGGTCGTCCGTGAAAATCCGAACTTCGTTTCTACCTCCGAAATACTATGGCCCATCTCACGAGCGTCAACTATGACATCGCGTTAAAAACCACTTAAATCGTTATTACTTGTCATTCTCATGCCGAAAACAGCTCTGAAAGCTGGCAAGGATGTCTATCGCTTTATATACGCATTGGCGGACGCAACCGAGTACGCGCGTAGGTGACGTTGCTATGTATTTTGTATAAGCTCTATTTTTGCATAAGCTGGCACTTCAGTGTATATTCTAAGACATAACTTGCAGGTAACTGTCCTATAAGTCAATTGATATGGTCCGACTATAGAGAAATCATGAATATAGCTTAAAATTCGTGGTGTAAGGTTGTAGTGGTCTTAAAGGATTTAAAACTTTTACTTTCTGTGTATTGTAAAATGTACTAATCATTTCTCCCCTTTTCTATACTTTCTGTTTATCTTATACTATCACCAAGATATACCGAAGAACCAAAACATTCTCTTCTCACCAGCGCGTCTTTATGCAAATCGCACTTGCAGTAAATGACAGCACGTGTGAAGGTCATGAAATAGTATGAATAACACCTGATACTGAGCTCCGTTAATCAGTGTTATTCCTGTTCTGCAGATGGGGAAATGCAACTGACTTAAACGGGTTTGTCAAAGGCGAAATTCTAATATCCAGACGAATGGGTCCGAGCATTTCCAAGACAGCTAGGCATGTAGTGTGCTCACGGTCAGTCGTGGTTCACCATATCTTGCCGGTGGTTCAACCACGAACCGCCGGCAAGATATGGTGGACCACGTCTCATCGATGCTAGAGGTGACCAAACGCTATCCCGTATAATACGAGCCAAGAGAAAGGAATCTGGGGTGCACCTCGCCGGTAATTTAAGTGCTGGTGACGGACGTAATTTGTCACAACACACGGTACATGGAACCCTAAAGAAAATGGGGTTGCACAGCCGCTGACCACTTCCAATGTCCATACTAACCTCTGTTCACCGTCGATAGCTCCTACAATGGGCACGTGAACATCAAAACTGGACCTTGAATGATTGGAAGAAGGACGTCTGGTCCAATGAATTTGGTTTCCTGTTGCACGATGTGGACGGCCAGGTACGTGGGCATCGTTTACCTGGGGAAGGGTTGGCACCAGGACGTACCGTGGGACGAAAATAAGCCCGTGAAGGAAGGGTAATGCTTTGGGCAATGATCTGCTGGAACACCATGGATCCAGTCATTCGTGTGCAGGAGACTATGACAGGTAGATCCTTTCACGGCAACGGTATTTCCCTCGTTTACCGTCTTTCATCAAACTAATGCGCCTTCCTGGATTGTTCGAGAATGGTTCGCGGAACATGAAGAAGACATCTAGATATTTCCCTGCCCTCCAAATTCCCTAACATCAATCCAACCGAGCATCTGTGTTTTGTGTTGGAACAGCAAATCCGATCAGCAGTGGTTCAACTACGTAACAAAGAGTTAAAGGATCTGCTGGTAAAATGTTAGTACCAGGTACCACAAGAGACCATTAGATATCTTATAACTTCTACTACTTGCTTGCTAAGTAAGAGCTGTTTTGGAGACATGTGGAGGACCAACATCGTCTTAGGCAGTGGTCATAATGTTCTGGCTCTTCGGTGTCTATCCAGGTAGGAGCTGTTTTGGCGGCACGTGGAGGACCAACATCATGTTAGGCAGCGGTCATAATGTTTTGGCTCTTCGATGTATATCCGAGTAAGAGCTTTTTGGCGACACGTTGAGGACCAACATCGTCTTAGGCAGAGGTCATAGTATTTTGGCTCTTTGGTGTCTATCCGGGTAAGAGCTGTTTTGGCGACACGTGGAGGAATAGCATCATATTACGCAGTGGTGAAAATATTTTGGCTCTTCGGTGTCTATCAGGGTAGGAACTGTTTTGGCGACACGTGGAGGACCAACATCTTATTAGGCAGCGGTCATAATGTTTTGGCTCTTCGGTGTATATCCGGGTAAGAGCTGTTTTGGCGACACGTGGAGGACCAACATCTTATTAGGCAGTGGTCATAATTTTCTGGCTCTTCGGTGTCTATCCTGATAAGAGCTGTTTTGGCAACACGTGGAGGACTAGCATCATATTATGCAGTGGTTATAATGTTCTGGCTCTTCGGTGTCTCTCTGGATAGGAGCTGTTTTGGCGACACGTGGAGGACTAGCATCATATTACACAGTGGTCATAATGTTTCAGCTCTTCGGTTTCTATCCAGGTAGGAGCTGTTTTGGCGGCACGTGGAGGACCAGCATCATCTTAGGTAGTGGTCATAATGTTTTGGCTTTTCGGTGTCCATCCGGGTAAAAGATGTTTTGGCGACACGTGGAGGACCAACATCGTCTTAGGTAGTGGTCATAATGTTTTGACCCTTCGGTGTCTATCCTGGTAAGAGCTGTTTTGACAACACTTGGAGGAATAGCATCATATTACGCAGTGGTCATAATGTTTTGGCTCTTCGGTGTGTATCCGGGTAGGAGCTGTTTTGGCGGCAAGTGGAAAGTGGACCAAAATCGTCTTAGGCAGTAGTCATAGTGTTTTGGCTTTTCGGTTTATTGCTACACCTGCCTGCTAAACAAGAACATTTGCTAACTTTTTTCCATTTAAAAGTTGGTATTTTTCTTTAATTAGGTCTCAGATAAACGCAGCACTTGAAAAAATTCCTTTTGAAATCTCAGTTAGTGTGGACAAAATTTTTTGGATAACTTATTGAAAATTAAGGCTATTATTTTGTTTTAATTTGGCTACAACCTTAGGTAGCTCACTGATTTTTGTAGCGCTGACGCTGAATACATACGTCAAAAGACATGACAAAAATAGAGAATAACATACATACGAAATATGAAAATGGAACGGTAAACTCTCAAAAAAAAAGCATTATAAAATAATGAGAAAAAACCAGCAGCAACAGTTCCACTTGACTGAGAATAAAAGCTTTGGTGAGTCAGTTACTTTTGATTCGTTTTACAACTCCTATAAACGTCGAGGTATATAAGCTATCGCTAATCCCTAATTCTGGGTTATTGTTTCAACGTAAGAAAAGAACGAGATGTTACGTAGTGACTGAATTTCTACAGGAAGAAACGGTTGTGCGCACCGATATTCAGGAGCGCAGAGTTGAAATCTATGACTATTCTGCACAATCCTGTGCTATCCTGGAGCTTTACGGCGTCTTCGAACTGGTAGACCACATTTCACTGACTGCGAACAGCTCCAAGAATTCACAGAGCAATAGTTTCTATGATATGATAAAAATTTTACTACCAAACGTTAACACACCTGGAACAGAGATGTCCTGAGTGTCTTGAAGTCGCCAGGGTTTCCGTCCAAAAGAATTGACAAAGCGCAATGCCCAGGTATTACAGAGGATGTTCACACATTTTTAGAACGTTTATGATAAGAAATTACAGAAAATAAAAGAAGTTCAAAGAATTGAAACTGGCAACAGCGTCTTAGATGAACACGAAAGAAATATCTGCTGCAGTTAAATATCGTCTGCTAAGAAAATGGCGCACCTAAACAATCTGGTGATAGAAAATTATGGTTTTGCTCTTTACGAAGAGAAATATTCGTATTCTGTAATTAAAAACCGCTGGGAAAATCATGGAATCAGCATTTCTAAATGTAAAATAAGCAATATTATTAATAATAGTGGGAAAAGTCGTCATGCATAGCTTTTAATAGGAAAAAAACAGAACGAATATCCAAAGAAGGCTCGTTCTTTTACGACTACAGTAAAAGTCCGATATTACGAGAGCTAACAAAAACCGGGAAAATTGTCGTTATAACGGACTTCTCGTTATAGCCGGATCATGCAAATACTGCAAACACATACTTATTCTACTGTATAACACATAAAAAAACCGTACTAAATAATAAAGAAAAGTGGTCAAAGCAATGCGTATTACATACCTGATGTTTGTTTTTAATTCAGATTGGGATTTTTACAAAAAATAAGAATCGAAAGTCTTTTATTTCCTCTTTGACATTGATGACTATAACACGTAACTTTCGACTTTACGGAAAATTGCTGTTTCTACAGTAGGTGCATTTGACACACAGTTAGAAACAGGTCAAAGATTTTGGAACCGGACAAATCTGCTTTGAGCTGTAAACTCGAATATATCATCATCAATCCACTGCTGGATGGAGGTCTCCCCAAGTTTCTTCCACGACGGACTGTCTTGGGTCAGTTTCCTCCATCTAATCCATTTTCCTCATGGTCTTCTTCTGGATCTTTTCCTGTTCCTTGGAATCCAGTCTAAAATTTCGGTTGTTCATCGGTGGTCCGTTATCCTGGCAATATGTCCAACCCATTGCCATTTCAGGGATTTTACTCTGGTCGGTGATGTCTTCCACTCTTGTTATTTTCCTTATCCACGAGTTCCTCTTTTCACCTGTCCTGAGTACACCAATCATGCATCTCTCTATGCTATTTTCAGTTGTCTGCAGTTTTTGTATGTCTTTTATAGTTAAGGTCCACGCCTCTGCTGCGTACGTCAGCACTAGAAGGATGCACTGATTAAACACTTTTCTTTTAAGACATAGTGGCATTTTGCTCTTAAAAATTGTTCTGTTTCTTCCAAAGCTCTTTAACAAGTTTTATACACCAATTAATTTCTTCATCAATGTGATCCTCGTTTGATATCTACTGCCCACGGTAAATGTAGGGATTGGTTATCTCCAGCTTTTCCCCATCAATCGATAAATTTTCATTCCTTGTAAAAAAAGCATTGTACATCAGTTTTATTTTCTGAAAGTTCATTTTAATCCCCATTTCTTTACCCTTCTCAGCAAGTTCCTGAATCATGCTCTGAAGTAATATTTCGAAGACCTCTGAAGGGTTCTTTGAAATATTTTTTTCTGTTCAAAAATAAAACAGAAATAAAACCGGGTCGAAATCAGGTCAGGAACATCTTGACTCGACCCCTTTTGAACCGCAAAAAATTGTCGACCAGGTGACCCGTTTCCATCTCTGGTCTGCAACAAATCCAGTCTCCCAAAAACGCTTCAATAATTTGGTGATCGCTGATTTCTGGGGCACTGCAACACCTAAATATTTCTTCCAAAACTTCTCGGCAACACGTGAGTACGAATGAATAGCAAAATAATGTTTCGAAATGAAAACCCTGGGGAAAAGGCATTTCCTCAATGAACAAAGCTGTAATGACGACTTCCTGCCCTTCATGAAGCGTCTCCTGTAGTTTCCAACAGTGGTTACATCTAGTGTCACGGTAAACAACTGAGACTTTTTCAAACAATTCCCGTAAACTTCAACTTCGGGTTGTGGACTTTCCGATCACCTGGTATGTCTTCTTTGCTAAAATACGCGTCTCTTTTTTGTGGAAAGACGGAATTTTTTTTTTCTGCGCTTGTAGACAAACATTCACCCATGATAAGACATAATAAATGCATAAAACACGTTAACATATTTGAAAAACGAATTTCTCCGAAGAAATAATTCTTCATTTATACATGGTAGGCTTTAATGTTGGTTGTGCCTCCGCACAAGATTCGCAATCACCTTGGAATTTCCTTGTCCTGGGTAGTATAATGACTAGTATGCTCGACCGGAAATCGGGAGGTGCGGGTTCGATTCCTGCTCCAGGAGAGAGAATTTTTTCAAGTTTGCAGAATGAAGTAAATACATGGAATACAGTGAAAATGTGCCAATAATCCGTGGAATAAGGCCGCGGGTGGCCTAGTGGGTAACGTTCGTGACTGCCACGGAAAGGGCCTCAGGTTCGATCCCAGGCAGGTACGAACGCTCGATCCACTAAATATCCGCCGTGCGTCGGATGGGCACGTTAAGCCGTCGGACCCCGGGTACTGTCCCCCCCCCCCGGTAATAAATAAGGGCGTCTTCCTCCCCCTTTCTACTTCGCTTCCGTGTCACTTTCCTATCGGGCACTCTAACCCAAATCTCCTAGCTTCCTATTTCTAAGGGCTGTTTAAGACCTGGGGTCAGACACTCCCTTCCTAAAATCCTCTACGTGTGATCATGAATCCGTGGAATATTCCTCTAGTCATGATTTGGTGATTGTGGATGTTGTGCGGAGGCACAACCAGCATTAACACTTTAATTTACTAATGTTAAAAAAAAAAGATAATTTTTGCAAAACAATTTTATCAACACAGACAGGTATAATGCTGAAGCCAGTGATGAAGCAGTAGGTTTTCATTATGTATGGACTCACTATTATTGTGTGTAAAACATTCAGGATTGTTTATGTACACAAGTGATAACAATCCGCACCATATGTACATTTTGAAGTATCTCCTGGCGTAAACTATCATTATAACATGTTTTGCATGTACATTGTCACTGGAAACTGCTTCAGGCGAAAACACAAAAACTGGACAAAATAAGAATGGCACGCAACGTCGTCTTTGTCGGGGAAAAAAGGTTACCGCCGCCTGAACCAAACGGCAATACACTAAGTTGCGATTACCATCATTTCTATCTTCTTATCTTATCATTGACCCTTACCATCTTTTCTTCACTCCTGGAGAATTTCTTCTAGGACTTGTAACTGTCCTTGAAGTTCTCCAGGAGTAGCAAAAGGTACCATCCGCATGTTTATTGAAAAAGAAAAAGCACCCATGGCACTTTCCAAAGACCTTTTCTTTTTCACTAAAAGCACATGTTTTCCAAAGTTGTTTGACTTTTGCTCTTCTATGACAGATACAATGTTACTATACTTCGATTCACCCTAAGATGACACTGAAGGGGGAAGGTGCGTGAAACTATCGCCACGACTGAAAGTAGTTCCCAACATTTTTCGCAAAAATCAAAGCATTAATTGCCCAAAATCATACTATATATTGTCCAAGCTGTTTACCTATAAGTACGTATAGTTATTTTAGGCAAATTTAAAATTGAACTATTTTCAAAAGTTAAGTTTTAAAAATAGATCAACACAGGCATGCGTAGATATGCAGTGTTTGGGAGACAAGGATGCCAATGAGTTGATGGGGGAAGTAATTGACAGCTGCCAACAGCAGGACACAGTGGGGAAGGACGTGGATGAACATAACTCTCGGCCGTCCCCGAAGGTTCAGTGAGTGAGTAGACTCTCGTACCTTAAACTGCAGTGTCATCTTAAGGTGAATCGAAGTACAGGTAATATCGAAAAGTAAGGCACAGCAATTTTTTTCTCTTTGCAGGTTGCAAGTAGCAGGCTGAAGTTTTGCAGAAAACGAGTTTGAATATCAAGCTACAAACCGGTTTGGGTGGATCATGTGACGCCGTAGTGGAAAACAGTGTGAACGACTGCACAATGATGTCGCGTTTGTTAGCGTTGTCTACGAGTAAAGAGCAACGCGGTGTAGTCCGATTTTTGTGGGCTAAACGGAAAACTCCTGCGGAAATTCACAAAGAAATGGTCGAAGTGTATGGTGGCGATTACCTGGACCGCAGCAACATCTCTGGTTGGTGCAGTTTCTTTGCAGAGGGCCGTGGCAACCTTTCCGATTCGCCACGTTCGGTCGACCTGCAACTACGTCATCATCACCTGCCGCTGTGGGAGGCATTAAACAGGCAATTCTGAATGACCGGCGGATCCACCTGCGCATATTGGCACAGAAGTTCAGCATTTTTGTACGGTGTAGCGGACGATACTGTGCATGACAAATAGCAATTTCGCAAGATCAGTGCGTGACGGGTGCCCAAGAACTTGACAGACCTACTTATATATTTATATATATATATATATATATATATATATATATATATCTCTCTCTCTCTCTCTCTCTCTCTCTCTCTCTCTCTCTCTCTCTCTCTCTCTCTCTCTCTCTCTCTCTCTCTCTCATTCATGCAAGAAGAAGATGGGTGGGGTTCACGGACATGTATTAAATGGATATCAGAGAGGGGTAGGGACGTAATGAAATGTCTCTCTCTCTCTCTATGCAAGAAGAAGATGGGTGGGGTTCACGGACATGTATTAAATGGATATCAGAGAGGGGTAGGGACGTAATGAAATATAAAGATTAATGGGAAAGTAATGAAAATGTTATTCGGCGAAAAGAAAACATGACAAACAAATGTTTGTTTTTACGTTTTCAAATGATGTTTACTTTAGTATGAGGTGCAAATATGTCTAAGTACTTATTTAATTTTAAATCTTAGTTAATTAAGTCTTTCAAATATAACTAATTGTTATGAACATGTAACATACACGTACATGTATATTGCCAGGTATGAATATTTTAACATCGTGGGATTTCTTTCCCCAAAACGGATTTAGCGAGGATTTCTGTCGGTCCCGTACTCCTTGTTATAAACGGGATCCCCTGTACTCAAGGACCCTGGGATACGAGTAGTAACTTCTCTAAAGGTGAGTAAATATTCTTCATGAAAGGCAACGACCTGCCTCTGTGAATTCCAAAGAAATTGTGTGAGCCCGTTTAGTCTTTGACATCAGCCGTTTAACCGGTGCATCGGTGATTGAAACTGTGGATTTTCTTAATGTGTCCAGACAGAGTAATAACTGCATTCACGAAGTCTGGGGAAACAACATCGAATGGGATGAATTGTGGCAGGAAATCGGAGCTTACTGAAAGACACTGATGTGTAATGAAACAGATTGTAGGTTGGTTGGTTGTTGAATTTTTATGGCGCAAGGGCCATGTGTAGCCAAAGAGCGACAAACACAAAACAATCAAACAAACAGTATTAAAAACATGGTATAATGATTAAAATCTGGCTGATTCAGTGAAAGTGAAAAATGAGAATGATGGAAGGGATAAAATCTAGATACGTTTAAAAAAGTGAATTTGTTTTTAAAATGAAAAGACAGCGACCGTATCGCAGTGGGCATCTAGGAGCCACTGCAGCGTAGCGACGTCCTCGGTAAACAAATGAGAATGAAAGAAGTGAAAGTGCACATCACAAAAACGAACAGAACTACACAGAAGATGGGTAACAGAGAGTCGTAATTGCACGTCTCACACATCGGCGCAGTGTCGCCACAGCAAAAAGCGGTGAGTGAAACCACAATGCCCAATGCGGAGACGCGCAAGCACCACTTCCTTCCTACGGTTCCGACGATATGAGGATTTCCAGATTCCAAGAATAGGTTTAACACGATGCAGTTTATTTTTCCACCAGTTGATCCTACAGACCCTGCCACGTTCGCTTGATATGATTCTGAACAGAAAGCGGACATCACGATGAAAAAGTGGCAAGGGTGTAACGACCAAAGAGGAAGCAGATCTAGCAGCCGCATCAGCACACTCGTTACCCGAGATTCCAACATGCCCAGGAATCCAGCAGAACTGAACCAGAAAACCGGCCTCGAGCAAACGACGAAGCAACCGTCTCACATCCAAGAGAAAAGGATGGTCACGGCAATCCGCAGATGACAACGACTGCAAGATACTTAAGGAATCCGTATACAGAAGTAGATTGTAGCCCAAACACGTAAAACTGTTTCGATTATACGCCAAGAAAACGTAAGTCACTCAAATTTTCAGAAATCTATTACACTTCCAAAAAAGTTATTTTGAAGAGACGTAGCTTAACTACTATACATTTTGATGAAAAGCATTCGGTTGCTTTAATAAATTAGGCATATATATATATTTTTTAATTTCACGTAATTATGTGATTCGTAATATGTGTGTATCACTTTACGTGTTTGGTTGTAGTTAGAGTTAAGCGAGATTGTTTGAATTTCGGACACAAAAGTAATCATGTAAACCTTGCAGAAATGTACAGCTTTAGTGACGTTTTCAGCTTCATCTGTTAAGTTAAAGATTCTATGTTTACATTTGTTTTCCTGTCAATCCGTGAGCCAAACTGTTAGCACAGACAAGTAATAATCTTCCAAAAAGTCGCAGTGCTCTGTGTAACGAAGAACGGTGCTGCTGACGTCACAAAAAGCTGCCTCGGCCTTCAGAATCTCGTTGGGCACATTTGATCACAATAGTTGAATTGTTATGATTTGTTATTTATTATTTGCTGAGTACACAGAGGATTGTGTTTTACATGGATATTTCTGTGATCAGTATATTGACTGAATAGTGTCTGATGAGTGACATACTTCTGATAAAGGTAAATAAATAGCGTGGCGGGCCCCGGTGGTGCAGTAGGCTGAGCGATGGCTTCTGATCATTCGGCTGCGAGACGGGTCCGAGTTCGAATCCCCGGTGAGGCATGGATGATGTGTTTGACTTACGGCACTGGCTCTCTCCCTTCCCTGGAGTCAGTGGCCCTAAATTAGAGACGGGCGACTGTTTATAGCCCATTGAGTTGCTCACGGTGGTCGTTAAACCTCCAATAAAAAAAAATAATAATAAATAAAGCGTGGACCTTGTAAGCACTGATTGTGCATTTTCCTGGACGTTATATTTCTTACAGTGCATAGTTGGCTTTTTCATGTCTAGTCAAGAATTTTTCATCTACACGTAATATTTCAAGCTATCCGATTTCGACGAATATTGCGGAAAAGCAAAAGCGAATGTAAGCCTAACAAACTCAGAGTTAGAGTCTTACACAGAAACCAACATGACGTTAGAAAAATAGTTGCTGTTAAGATAAGCAATTCCCGTAAATTAACCGTTATTCTAGAAAACATCCAACAATGTTTACGGCTGCTAAAATGATAATCCCCGCCTCCTTCGTACCGGTAATCATTCGTCCGTTCAAACTTCGACACGTTTTTCCCTTTCTCCATTGCACGGACTTTGAAATAGCGAACTGGTACGCCCTGTCCGTGCCGTATATGTATATTCTTTGTCGATCCGTGACGTCACTGCTACGTGCCGTGGGACGCGTCCGCTCGTGGGGACAGGGGAATCATGATTATCAGACGTCATGAATGCGTTTCGTGCCAAACTGACGCTTGCTCCTAAAAGGAATTCCGATTGCCTCAAATATAAATTTGAGAACATTTGAAAGGAGTTTAAAATATGTAAAACTCTTACCCTGCGGAAAATATCAGAATCGAAAACTAAGTGCCGAAAGGGTTCTTGCGCAGCATACGTTCTAGTTGTGCTGTTTCTGCTCGGTTACCTTGTAATTGTTTTGGTGTAGATGCGTTGAGAGGATAACATTTACAAAGAGGCACTAGTTTCTGCGGAGTAACTGAATTCTCTCGAGATTTTTGCCCTTCCCAGCTGAAAAATAAACTCTGGAAACAAAAATCTCATTTCCAATTTAAATCCCAGCGGAACAAGACTTACTTTAGAATCAGTGCAAAGTAATTCACTACTGATTGCGAAAACTTCTGAAAGCAATCGTTTTGGCAGTAATTACACTTCAATATTTGGAGCTTTCCGACGATGCCACATTTCCATTTCAATGGCAACGGAGGCACAATTTCGAATACGGCCAATCTTAGCATTTTCAGTAAATAAGATTCAGGGACAAACACTGGAGAAGAGCGTGGACGTCTATTTCCATGCGCTGGTGTTTGCACACATGCGCAATTACAAATCATGCAGCTGCATCCTGAGTGAACATTCCAGTGAACAAAAAATGCTCTCTCAAAGGAGGGTGATATACGTGCACGACAAATGAATGCTGCGAAGCACCGTTTTAATTGAGTGAAACAGCTCTTATGTTTGTTTTTCTTCTTATACACTGCACTGCTAAAATATTAGAGAATCTATAGATCCTACATCCACACGTCTCCAGTCACATGCAATTGATACAGTGCGTCACTTACACTGAGAGAAGAGAAATCACGTGACACTTGGTCCATCGGCAAACCAACGCTGTCACCCCTTTTGTTAGTGGACGAACCCACCTCTTGACAGGAATATAAGTAGGAGGACAGCATTGCGTTCACGTAAACCGGGCCGCTGGGGGCCTGGTGGGCAACGTTTGTGCCTGCCACGGAAGGGCCTCAGGTTCGATCCCAGGCAGGTAAGAACGCTCGATCCACTAAATATCCGCCGTGCGTCGGATAGGCACGTTAAGCTGTCGGACTCAGGATACTGTCCCCCCGGTAATAAATAAGGTCGTCTTCCTCCCCTTTCTACCTGGCTTCCGTGTCACTTTCTTATCGGGCTCTCTAGCCCAAATCTCCTAGCTTCCTATTTCTAAGGGTTGTTTAAGACCTGGGGTCAGACACTCCCTTCCTAAAATCCTCTACATAGGATCTGATCTGATTCACGTAAACCCCACGATGTCCTGTACCTTGACGTAATGTGGCGGCCCAGCTGAGCTACCGATCTGCGAAATCCAGATCATCCCTTTTCGTGTGAGTGGTAGTTTATTTTGCATGCAGTGTGCTGATCCCCGTGAGAACTCATCATTGCTGGTGAAATTTCATTTTGCCAACCTTGGTCATTGAGGCTACGCCTTTGGTTCTGTATTCCAGCGTCCCTGACGCTCATTGGTTAGCTGTTCATCGCACTGCCTTGGAGCTACGCAACGAGGTATTGTAAGGGCCGCTATAAAAGCGTAAGACCCAAGGAAATAGGATTTGTTTTTTAACACCTTTGAGGTTACTATTTTATGAAGGGCAGCATTTCAGGGTAAAAACCCCACGGCAAAAATTGTGTTTCTGTTTCATTCATCTATGTTCTTCTTCATCCAAGGGCTGCTATATGAGCGTAAGAGACCCATGACAATAGCATATTTATTTTCATATATTTTCTTTTTTATGCATTGCAAAGGGCAGCATTTAAGTGTAAGACACCTAAGGCAATATCATATTCTATTTCACTGCATTGTGGTTACTATTTTGCAAAGAGCCGCATTCAGTGTAAGAACCCATAACAAAATTAGTGCCTCTGTTTAAATTTTATTTATGTAGACGCCCCTAATAATTCTTCAAATGAAAGCATCGGACATACTCATTAAACCTGATAAATAAAAAAGCCCTCTTCAGGATACACACAAGTAGCTAAGAAAAAACTAATAAGGCCCTTTTCAGTGCATATTTAGTTTATTGCACAAGATTAAAATTGAATACAAATTCAACTTATCTATGCTGTTTGCAACCCTCCCAAAATATGAAAATTATATAAAATTTATGTTGAACAAATTTTGTTTGCAGTATGCAACCCTCTAACGAAGATGAAAACTTCAGTAACAAAAAGGCCCTTTTAAGGGCACTATCACTGAAACTAATAAAATTGAAGAATATACACATTCAACTGATATTTGCTTGGCCTTTAATGACTCATAAAGGAATTAAAAACGCTGCCACTCAATGACAAAATATGTATTGAACTTTTCACATACAATTAATCTGAGAGCAAGACGCTTATAATGTAATTAAAGTGTAACTAAAATAAGGATGGTACCCACATAACTACAAATGAAAATAAATTAATAACATCTTATTATAGGAAATCAATTCTGCCTCAATGAATTTAATGTAGAAAGCCATCTCCAGTCCCAGTCATTTATTTATTTATTTATTAAATTAAGGTATGCTAGACAAAAACTCCAAAGTGCGTTATACACTATCTACCAACAAGTAATTGGACACCTGTGATAGCAAAGGAAAACGAAGTTTATTCACCTTCAATAGTTGGTGGAGCCTCCACGAGCGGCGATTACAGCTGCGACCCTCCGGGCATACTCTCAACCAGGCGTTGTACGACGGCTAGCGGTATTTTCTTCCACTCGTCTTGGAGAAGACAGGTCAGTTCCTTCACCGATTTCGGATGGTGGGGGCACCCCTTAAGTCGACGCTCCAACTCGTCCCAGAGGTGCTCGGTAGCGTTAAGGTCCGGGCTCTGCGCAAGCCAGTCCATTCGATTAACCCCATTGTCACCATACCAAGCCATGGTGGACCTCGCAACATGACAGGTGGCATTGTCATCCTGAAAGTAACATGGGCGCACCCCGTAAAACTGCCACAACGTAGGAAGCGCATGGTAATCCAAAATAGTGTAGTAGGTCTTGGCGTTGAGTCTACCAGGAACTGCGACCAAGGGTCCCGTGCCATAGCAGGAGAAACACCCCCATAGCATAATTCCACCGCCGCCGAATTTCACAGTTGGCACAATACATTCCGGCAGGAGGCGTTCTCCAGGCAGACGCCAAACCCAGACCATGCCATCCAAACGGTAGAGGGTGAACCTTGATTCGTCGCTCCAGAGAACCTGTTTCCACTGTTCAACGGTCCACTGTCGACGTTCTTTGCCCCACGTTAGCCGAGCAGCGCTATTGGACTTGGTGATCAAAGGCTTGTGGGCGGCAGCACGTCCATGATAACCGAGCAGATGGGCTTCCTTATGGATGGTATTCATCGAAAGAACACTCCCGGATGCCTGTTGAAACTCCTCGCGGATGTGGCCTATCGTTTTGGTGCGGTTCTTCCGAATTTCTATGGCCAGCACCCGTCGGTCTCTAAATCCCAGTTTTGTGGGTCTGTCGGGTCGGGGCACATTCAGACAGTCACCTCTCATCTTTCACTTGCCAATCACGTAGGCCACTGTCGATTTTGGGTACTTCAACTCGCTGGATATGTCACGCATGGATCGGCCATTTCTGTGATACCCGACGATTACACCTTTCTCGAAATCAGAGAGCTCCGAACTGCGTGGTATCTTGCATGCGACTGGTTGCGTTGTTGTTTCCCACACGATATTTAACGGCGGCGGCCGTGACGTGTATCAAGACCGCAGATATCGTTGATTGCAGGGGTTTCCAATTACTTGTTGGTAGATAGTGTATAAAAACAACTAAATGGATCAGTCTACTTAGCATTTAGCCTAAGGCAGTGAATGTATTTTACAATTCCACATTCTTCATTGCTCTGACTTTATTGCTTTACTATCCGAACATCGGTTCATTATTCCTTTCTAGGCGGCTGGACCTACGGCGCGGCGTCGCGCCTTTTTCCTTCATTCAAGGCTCGAAGGAGCTCGCACGCTGGCAATGATTAAACCTTTTAGGGACCTAGTAATCAGAAGATATTATCAAAATTATTGAAGTGTGAGCTTCAAAATTTCGAATCTTCGATTCGTGATTCGTATGCATTCACGTAGATGATAATTCATTGTCAGTATGGATAAACTTCATAAGTTAACAGAGTTTGAAAGAAGTATGGTACACAATCGAGTCACATTATTGTGACCATCTCCAACTTTTGACGTCAACAGCGCGTAGCCAATGAAAGAAGACACGTATCGTGAGCTGGCTTGGAAGGTATATAAGGTGTGCTGTAGGCAATCTGAAAACATATCACTCTTTGCTGTCATGGAAAATAGGAGCGATTTATCATATCGTCTTTCGGGCCTTAGCTGGTAGTATTTCTGAAACAGCACAGTCTGTGAACTGTTCCTGTTCGCGTTTAAAGCCTATCGTGATTGGAGAAATGGCACCACTGCGAATAAGCGACGTGGAAACTGAGGAGCACCACGTGCCATTGATGTGAGAGGTGCACGTCGGCTGCGAAGGTGCGTTAGGGTCGATCGACACGCTACAGTGGAGCAACTCACTTGCCGAATTAACCAGGGGGCTACCGGAAGTGTGTCTAAAACGACAGTTCAGCGAACCTTGCTGCGTATAGGGCTCCGATGCAGACGGATGATCACTTCACCTATGCTAACGAAGGTGCATCAGCAGAAAAGGCATACATTTGCACGGCAGTATCTGAATTGGACCTCCGCTCATTGGCAAAGGATTGCCTTCACCGATCAGTCACGTTTCCTGCTTCATCGAATGGGTAGACGTCGACGTATAAGACGAGAAACATCGGAATAAAACACTCTTCAACCACTGCTGGAAGAACACAAGCTGTTGGGGTTAGCGTTATGGTATGGGGAATGTTTTTGTGGCATTCCCCGGGTCCACTCATATCTGTGGAAGGCACAATGGACCGAATTCGTTATGAATCCATCCTTGCAGACCACGTACACCCATACATGCTGATTGTCTTCCCTAGGACGGATGGGATATTTAAGAACGACAATGCGACGTGTCACACAGCTAGAAATGTCCGAGACTGGTTGGAAGAGCACGATGAAGAGTTCAATGTACTTCCCTGGCCCCATAATTCCCAAGATTTAAACCCAATTTAGCACGTGTGGGACGGCCTCGATCTTGTTGTTCGTTCTATGGATCCTCCACCACACATCCTCCAGCAGCTGTCAGATGCAGTGCAGTCAGCATGGCTTCACATACCTGTGAACACCTTCCAGCACCTTATTGAGTCACTCCCAGCCCGTCTATCTGCTGTCCGCGCTGCACACGACGGTTACTCTGGACATTTGCTGGTGGTCACAGTAATGTGACTCGACCGTGTGTATGATAATGGGTGCTGGACGCATGGGTCACTCTATGGCTGAGGTGGTGCCGAAATTGCAGTATTACGGTTCGACAGTATCAAAAGTGTACCGGGAATACGACACTTCCAGAATAAGATCGCATTGTAGACAGAGCTGGGGGAGGAATCGTGGTGGGCGAACGTGGCCGTAGATGTCTGTCTCGCACATTTGCAACCGATCGGAGAACTAAAGTGGCACATATCACTACACGAGGGAGGTGCCAGAAATTTTTCGCCAATTCCATCAAACCCCCATTAGCAGTAGTAGGTTATGGGAGCAAGCGACTCACTGGAGTCCCATTGCTAACGACACATCACCGGCGTGTAAGCTTCAACTGGGAAAAAGAACATCGGCACAAGACCATGGATGATTGGTGACAGGTCTTGGTTCGATGAGTCCTGTTTCCAGTTATTTCGCAAAGACGGGAGGGTCCGAATCATTCGGAAACCGCACGAAGCGATGGACCCAGCATGTCAACAAGGAACTGTTCAGGCTGGTGGAAGTTCGACTAAGTCCAGGGCGTGTTCACCGTGTACACGTTGGGATCACTGGTACGTCTAGATGCATCTTTGAACGATCAACGCTCCATCCTTGCAGACCATCTGTATCCGTTCACGGTCGTCAAGAACCCACAGACCAATGGGATTTTCCAGCAAGACTATGCGCCTTCCCACAGAGCCGTGGTGATTAGAACATGGTTAGATGAGCATTTCGTAGAAGTTCTCGCCCTGGAATGGCTCACCTGTTCACTGGATACGAATCCTGTGTAAAATCCTTGGGATTCTGTGGAAAGATCCGTTTGAGTTTTGGAACCTCCACCCAGGAAAGCGATGGAACTATGAACAGCTGTGCAGCAAGAATGGGTGGAGATACCTGTAGGGCGCTCTCATGACCTAGTGGACTCAATGTACTCGCCGTGCACTTACACAAGGTTTTATCTACGTCAGCTGCATTTTAAAAACTTTGTTTTAGAACACAATACTTCGCAGGAGATTGGTTTTCATTCTTAACGCTGTTCCAGTGAAAGGTTTCTAATCGAAATCTCAAATGGAAGCTTGCTAGCAGCAAAACTATATTAACCATGGAATTTTTACGTAGAAACAGGAAATTATAAACAAGACAGATGCGAAACCATTCGTTACGATTTACGTCGGCGTCAAAATATTCCTGTCACATGTGCATCACGAGAAGCAGAACAACTGTCTTATTACGGCATTGTTATTTCAGCAGAGTTTGCAATGTTTGGCGGCCTTTCAAATGCATTTCTTTGATGTGGGTGAATTATTTCATCTGGAGTTTATAGTGGATTATACAGGGTTTAACTGCACTTAAAATCATCACAATCATTTACTGTAGTAGAAATCGGAATGTACAGATTGCATCTTAAAAGTCAGACCGAGGACTGCGCCGGGTGCAATTCAGCTAGTAAAATAATATTGAAAACTCGAAATGTTGTACAACATGTCACGTACACCTCTATTTAGCCTTCCTTTTGAGTTTCTGGTTTCTTATTCACTGAATGGCCACTTTATTATGACCACCTGACAGTTTCAAGCAAATGAGCTATGGCTGCACGCTGTTACCGCCAGAGGGCGAGGATAGTATAAAAAAGGAAAGCTTAGTGCTTGCGACAGTAGTAAAGTGTTTTTTGGGTTGACGAGATGAGTAAAAAATGCGATTTGACCGACTTTCAACGTGGGATGATTGTAGGAGCTTGGAGCCATGGAGCGAGTATCACCGAAACCGCCTCATTCGTAAAATATTCCAGAGCAGCTGTTGTTAAAGTGTTTAAAGACTGGACTGTCAGCCAAAATACTGGGTCTCTACGTGCAACGTGTGGTCGTCATCGATTAGTGACTGCTCGGGCGGAACGGAGAGTGTCCAGATTGGTAACAGACAATCTGGAGTCCATGCCACGAAGAATCGATGCAGTATTAAAGGCAAAAGGTAGCCCAACGAAGTACTGAGGGGTGGTCATAATAAAGTGGCCACTCAGTGTATAAACTTCGTTACTTCTCGTTACACGCTTTCTGCCATTTTTTCCACGAATAGCTTGTACATTTTGGCGACGTTGATAGTGAGTCATAGCAAAATGTGAGTAGATTGTGAAGCGTTGATATTGCAAAAGAGATTAAAGCCTGTTTGAAGCACGTGCATCGACGAAAGCGTATTATCTGGTTGATATATACAGTGGGTACAAGATCATTCGGATCAGTGGATAAATTACAGCATAACGAATATTTTCGGTGGAAAATCAACAACCCATTTGCTATTACATGTAAGTGCTGATTCTTTCTACCTGGCAGTTATCTTTACTTAGATATTTCAGAAGTGAGACTCTGTCGTATAATGATGTGAAGGATCAGAATAGCCTTTATTCTAGAATGAAATCACAACACGAGGGAAAAACGCATATAAATAAAGACTATTCACGAACATTATATACAAAGGATATAAAAGTTAAAACCCAAAAATGAACACGTCTATCATGAAAGAATCTGTAAGAGGAGAAAAGAAGTAAGCGTCTGTAGCGCAAAAATAGTGAATAAAGTCATGTAAAGATGACACGAGCTCCATTTCAATAGTTCAAAATAACGGGTAAAGAATTGCAATGAAAAATCCTACCATGTCTTACAGAAAAAACTCATAGTCACTGTTGTTGCTTTCTGAATCACTATCAAACATATTTCACAAGCAAAAAGAAAAAACTGATGTAAACGTAAAAAGAATCTCAAACTCAGCGAAAAGAAAACAAAAAACAGATTTCCTTTCTAAAGAAAAAAAAACAGTATCGTATTATGACACCGAACCCACTCGCATTACTCTTCCAACCGTCCTACGTTCGCTTTCCTTGCAGCTCCAGCCTTGAACAAAAAGCGCCATCTAGTTTCTTAAAATGTAAATAAACGGATCCAGACATCAGGAAACGTGTGGAAAGAATGTGAACATATATATTCACGGCTCTGGGGCTTAATGCAAGGCTATAGCAAAATGTATATATACGTCACAAGAGCTTAAAGGGTTTTATTGATGATGGGTAGAAAATTTTCTTACTCCTTAACCTGAAAGCAGAAATATTCATACGAAGTGTGTTTAGTAAGCAATGCCACCGCGAAAGTGTCTCGCGTGTGACTTGTTGCCTAGAAACCGTCAAAACGATTATTGCGGCATTAGCTTCATTTTACTGCGTAATAGAACTCCGTACTTCTATTTGTTCATATTTAATTGTGTTTAAAACGAATTATTCTTTTTCAACTGTGTCGCCAGATGTCAAACAACGATCAGTTACAGAGTTTTTAACTCATGAAAATGTACCTCCCAAAGAAATCCACGCTAGATTAGTGGCAGTTTGTGTTTCTGTAACTTTGGACATAAGCACTGTTCGTCGTTGGGTAAGAAACTCAGAGGACAGTGGAGGAATGTTGTGTCGTAAAGGATCAGCCGCCGAGTGGGGAGGTCCGTAATTGCAACTTGCGATTTAAACAGGCAAAACGTCGATGAGCTCGACAGAGAAAATCGAAGTACAACTCAGAGAACCATAACAGATAAGCTGAATATTAGTTTATGTAATGTCAATGACATATTAACGTTTTAGGATATAACAGAGTGTAGGCTCACTGCATCACCTAACGACTGAAATGAGGAAATCAAGGCTTGAAACATGTCAAAGATTGCTTGCTCGCTATGAAAAATATGGAAGTGATTTTTTCCAAAGCTTTGTGACTCGTGATGAGAATTGGGTTTACCATTATGACCCAGAAATGAAAAATTAGTTACTGGAATACCGACACTCATCTTCTTCACGAACGACAAAATTCAAAACTCAAATTTCTACCGATAAGTGCATGTTTAACTGTGTTCTGGGACTACAGAGACATTATTCACGAGGAGTACATAGCCAAAGGTAATACTATTAAATCTGACAGCTACGTGCATACCTTAAAAAATGTTTTGCTACAGCATACTGCACTCCACAGTTCTTCAGATCTGTTTTAATTTAGTGATTCTGAAGAAACCTAAAACAGTTTGTACTATGTAGTCTGACCGCAGGTATTGAATTCATTTATGCTCTTAATCTTTCTAATTTCGAAATTTTCGATAGCATTTCTTTTCATTCAGTATCAAGTAACCTTACTGATAATGAAGAATCCGAGGCTGTCGTATGCACGATTGAATAGTTAAAAACTTGCATTTAAAATGATATTTATTTATAAGTTAAAATCAGCTACACTGGCAAGCACTTTCGAGGCTACTTTAGCCTCATCATCTGGCCCAATTGCGCGAAATGATGGTTACAGGCATTTATACACAATCATGGAATAACAAATTGTGTTGCCAAACTGGAAATGGCATATTACAAATAACTATATGTAAGTTAAATTCACGTATCTGGAGATACAACAGGTGAAGCATTTAGCTGGTTCAACAGCAGAATCCAAGGGCGAGGTATAATTGCAGGCAAATCGTCATTGCAACACCTGGAGGAAAACCGTGTAATACACTAAACTTTCAGCAAGCAACAAAGAATGTTTATCAGGTGCAGAGGCAATCAGTGTGGTACGACTCCAGTCCGGGTAATGTTGACCTTGCGTCACTGTGCGCGGCTAAGGCAGAAGAGGTAGAGCCAACACCAATTGCATATTTGTGCTCTGATACCCGTACTTGCACTGAACGTAGGGTAGAGCCTATATAAGAGGTGTCTTCAGAATCCGGTGAATAAGAAACAAGTGGGATGTTATAAACACCAGATCTATGTAGTGGATGAATCTTGTCACGGTCCTTGTGCAGCAAATTGAATAAATTGAAGGTGCGTATTCCAAAGGAAATATGGAACCTAGCGCAGGCATTCCCAAAGATGTTGACAATGGTTGGGTTGTAGTCAATCGTACCCACATATCGTACAGTTTGCGACTCCCGTTGTAATGCTGTGAATTGAAGACGATTCATCCTTCTGAAGGATGAATCGTCTTCGCCTGTAATGATTTGCCTGTAATGCTGTGAATTGAAGACGATTCATCCTTCTAAAGGATGAATCGTCTTCAATTCACAGCATTGCAACCAACGGGAGTCTCAAACTTTACGATATGTGGGTACGATTGATTACAACCCAACCATTGTCAACATCCTTCGGAATGCCTGCGCTAGGTTCCATATTTCTTTTGGAATACGCACCTTCAATTTATTCAATTTGCTGCGCAAGGACGGTGACAAGATTCACCCACTACATAGATCTGGTGTTTATAACATCCCACTTGTTTCTTATTCACCGGATTCTGAAGACACCTCCTATATAGGCTCTACCCTACGTTCAGTGCAAGCACGGGTGGCAGAGCACAAATATGCAGTTCGTGCTGGCTCTTCCTCTGGTGCCTTAGCCCGCACAGTTGCAACAACTGGATCAACATTACCCAGACTGGAGTCGTACCACACTGATTGCCTCTGCACCCTGCACCTGATAAACATTATTTGCTGCTTGCTGAAAGTTTGTGTATTACACGGTTTTCCTCCAGGTGTTGCAATGACGATTTGCCTGTCATTATACCTCGCCCTTGGATTCTCCTGTTGATCCAGCTAAATGCTTCACCTGTTGGATCTCCAGATACGTGAGTTTAACTTACATATAGTTATTTGTAATTTGCCATTTCCAGTTTGGCAACACAATTTGTTATTCCATGATTGTGTATAAATACCTGTAACCATCATTTCGCGCAATTGGACCCAATGATGTGGCTAAAGTAGCCTCGAAAGGGCTTGCCAGTGTAGCTTATTTTAACTTGTAAATAAATATCATTTTTTAAATGCAAGTTTTTAACTATTCAATCGTGCATACGACAGCCTCGTATTCTTCATTATACCATTTGGCACGAAGTCTTTCATTACTTACACTTACTGACACGTCTTGTTTAAAATTTTTTTTTAATCCGAAGCTTTGCATTAATATATACAGTCCGAAACAGCTGTCAACTGTAAAGCCAAGGTAAATAATAACGACTTTAATGTAAACTAGATATTTTTAAGGGCTATTCAAATAGAATTCGACTTTTTCTTTGTCAAACTGTTTTTCTACTTACAAGTTCTCTCGTTGAAACTAAAACCGGGCTTAGATTATGAAATTGAATGTACAAAATCTCTGTTAATATTTGTTTGACTGAACTACGGTTTTTTTATACATTTATATTACACCTTCCAGTTTGGAACTGATATATCGCTACAATTTATTGTTGGTAAACCGTGTTTCTGGTATTGTTATTTGAGCGGTTTTATCAGTTTTTGGTGTTTTTTAATTTGTAGCAAATTATTTATGAAGCAGCAGGCAGCTTTTACGTAGGTTCTAATAAAGTTTTGAATTACTATCGATTATTCATATAACTTTATGCCTATTCACTATTCAACACTGTAAAAAATTGCCGTCAATAGTCAGTGTTTCACCTTGACTAAGACGGTTTACATATCGTAAGTACGCCACCTGGCGGTCAACCATAAATTTTCGGTACAAAAACTACATCTTCACGGTGTTTAAACTGTTTGAACTGTTACTGTATTTTAAATTTGACAATCTGCCAGCGTTCTTTTTAAAGTGGTTATATGCCTGTTTTTTTGCGTGCAATCAGTCGACTGGCAACACCTCTGTGGGCAACACGTTTTTATTTTCCGGTCATCAGACTGTTAATGAACATTACGGTATAGTACTGTAAAATTACGGTTTATTGACTGGCCACTCAGCTGCAGGTGTATCTACCATAATTTCACCTGCAATTTTTTTACAGTGAAGCTGTTTTAAAAAGGTTCATGTGTATTATATTACTGAGACAGTCTTCTGATTTTGCACCTTTATGGTACTCACGCAAAGCATACATGTAACTGTTAGGTGTTTTTTTTTTCATTGGGGATTTAACGACCACCGTGAGCAACTCAATGGGATATGAGCAGTCGCCCGTCCCCAATTTAGGGCCACTGACTCCAGAGAAGGGAGAGAACCAGGTCAGTAAGACAAACACAACATCCATGCCTCACAGGGATTTGAATCCGGACCCATCTCGAACGAATGATCAGAAGCCAGCTCTTAAACCACTGCGCCACCGGGGCGGCACTGTTAGGTGTAGAGAAATTTCATATTAGAAAGGGAAATTTCAGTAAAATGTGTGGGAATTTTTATTCTGAGTTGTTGGCATCACTTCTTGTTTCGAAAATGCTAAAGCCGGTACGAGGAAACGGTTCCGAGAATAACCTGAAGATTTTTACAGAGAGGGGTTTAAAAAATTTGTTAAACGTTAGCGTATCTGTATTAAGCGTGAGGAGGACTATGTAGAAAAATAAAATACGTAAATTAAAGTATGAAATCCTGAGCTTTGTTCTTGCTTTGTTTCAATCTGATACCTTGTCACTAGGCTTGTATATAAATATGGAAGCATTACTTTGACCTCCTGTGTAATACATTTAAACGTGGAAGTCTACTACATTTTGATGAAGTGCGTAGGTCACTGAAATGAATTTAAAACAAGTAGTATTTTCTAAAGAGTTGAAAAGAGCAATGTAATAAAGATCCATCAGTAGAGGAGGAGACGCTTTAATTTACCTCTGCACCTCTTAACAGTTTTTTGTATTTATAAAGTATTTGTAAAACGAAATGCCGAAGCTGATGTAATTATTTGCACCGTGTAGATTAGTTTTGTGAAAATAATTTTATGTCGTGCTTTATGTGGAGTGATTAGTAAGAACTTAGGTACACACCGGACGGTCATGGGAACTTACAAAATCGTTAAATCAAGTAATCTTTTTTTGAGAAGAAAGTAGCCTTTTTTTTTAATTTTCGACTATCATTATGAAATAGGTATGCAAAAAGAGCACGACTGGTTGAAGAAAAACTGACTGATGACATAGCCATAAAGGCAGTCAGAAAGCAAAAGCCTGCTTTGCTTTAGTACAATGAGAGTGAACACGTGCAGCCGTTTCACACTCACCCCGGAGGATAACGTGAGCAGATTATTTATTTCCGCAAATTCTGCCGAACAGTAGTCTATGCGTTGTCGAGTGTTGGGGATGTTTAAGGCTGATAATTCCGGGTGTGAGATAAATATTTCCTCGCTGACAGCAAGTCACAGCAGCGAAGGAATTTTAATGCAGTAAGATTGGCTTTCCGATAAAGAATAAGGAGGAAATTTGAAGGAGCGGGTGTTAATTTTTTCTTTTCCTCTTGACAAGCGATGAATGTTGATTTTGTATTGTTCATGAAATTGTTCATTATACATACTTGACTACACGCAGATAATTGTTGATTCGAAAATAATTTGTTATGATGGATCGATCATATAGCAACCAAACAAACCTTAAAATGAAAAGTATAGCTTTATTTTTTAATATGTATAGTACTTAAGTTGCATTTAAATATTATTTTATGAGATATAGAGAGCTTGGTTTTTTCTCTGTTAGTTTTGTAAATAAGACGTTCGAAAAGATTTCAAATTATGTTGTTGTTTTTTATTTTATTTCTAAAAGTTTACAGAGATAGCAGATAGTTATGATTTTAAATCAACTTTTAGTCAAAGTTCTCTCCTTATCCTTATTTCCGAGAACTGTGAGTGAAAATTCCTGGCCTCTTCAACTTGATTAGGGGGGAGATCTTTCTCTTTTCTCTCACCTTTTCCTTCTTTTCCTTTTTTGGACCTCAGTATACCTGCGTGGCATTGACTCCAGGGGGTGTCTGTACAATTGTGTAGGGATCTGCAACAAATTTGTTTGTATTGCAGTCCACATTTCCGGTATGGAGCGGGGAAGTGTGTCCAGTTGCCTCCCCTGGAGTCCCACAACATTTCACAGATTTCAATTGGGTTGGGATCAAGAGAGTTGGGGATCATTCGAGACGTCCCATATCAGCATTGTGATTGTCGAACCATTCCAGCATGACAACTTGTAAGAGCCGATCCCTCTTTGGATGGAAGTACAACATTGTGAGATGCACATAGCCTTCAAGCAGTCCCTGGTAGGAGCCGACGTTCATACGATGGTCCACACGCACTAGGATTTCCAGTTCATGCCACCTACACATACTCTATATCACTCAACCTCCCCCGTCGTTCTGGATAGTTGATGCCATGAACGAAGGATCGTTTGTCTCGTGCTGCTGACGCCAAATACAGGCTCGACCATTAAGAACGCCTGCTTCCGATCTGCTATCGTCGAATCCGTATGTTGTTTGCACCAGAAAAGTCGTTTGCGTTGATGTACTGTTGTATGCTCTTGCAGGCAGCCCGTCTGTGCCAACGGATTCCCTCGGAAAACCCAAAAGTGTCGCTGTTTCCAAACTGGATGCACCAACCCTTCGTGTGTACACAATTTGACCTTTCACAAGCTTCGAAAAACCCTTGGTTTTACCAATCATATGCGCAACTTTGCTTTCAACCGAGCCACCAAGTATTTGTATGCACCCCTTTAGCCTATAGATCCTCCTCGTAACGCCAATATCGAGTGTAACTCACGTGACATACGTCGCGAAAGTTCAGCTCTCCAACAGACCTACCACAAAGCAACAATGATGACTCAGAAATTCAACATTCTTTGAAGTCGAAAAATGTAGTGTCGTAACTTTTTTGAAACCGTTCTCCTAAACCTTTATTATCCGCAAAAACTCCTGAGTACTGAATAGAGAGGTTTAGCAAGGATTCGAGTAAGAAATCCTTACAATGTTTTGAAAACAAATATCAAGTAACCGCAAAAGTATTTGTCATTTTTCGAGGAAGCAAATGAAACACCTTGTAATGATTAAATTTGCGGAGAGATGGTGTATCGCCCGCATATCGTCAGTTGAAATTCCAAGATGCCCTGCGCTTATGAATCAGATGAGTAAACAGTTTGGTTGTGGAAAGACGCGCGATTATTATTCGTGGGTGTTTTTTGTACGAATTTAAACTCGGTTCATCTCCTGCAGAAACAACCCGTCGCATTTACTTAGCATTCGAAGCAGATGCTGCGAAGGAACGCACAACTCAGAATTGGTTTCGAAAGTTCAGAGACGAAGATGAAGCCCTTCAAGACAAGTTCCGGGTCGTCGTCCTGTCAGTCTTGACACAGAAGCCCTGAAAGTTGCTATTGAGCAAGACAGTAACCAAACATGCCAGGAACTAGTCCAGTCATTTGGTGTTAGTGATGAAACCGTCCGAAGACATCTGCATGCAATAGGCAAGACATACAAATTGTCTAAGTGGGTCCCCCACGAATTGTCTGCAGTGAACAAACAACAATGTATCTCAGCTTGCTTGCATTAATGCCTCGCTATGACAAGGAACCATTTTCGGATAGGATACATACATGTGTAGAAACGTGAGTCCAGTACAGCAGTCCAAAACGTTCCAAACCTAGGTTGTCCACCTATGACTCAATCCCTCACACATCGAAACCAATACTGCATCCACGTAAAGTTATGCTGTGTGTATGGTGGATAACACGTGGTATTGCTCATTATGAACTCTTGCAACGCGGCCAAACGATCACCGCTGCAGTGTACTGTGAACAACTGTGCACGGGGACTTGAAAAAGAAGGAAGCAGCACTGATCAACAGAAAGGAAATTCTGCTCCTTCAAGGTAGCGCTCGTTCCCACTCCGCTTCATTAACCAGAAACACTGTAGAATAACTTGGTAGGAGTTTTTATGTCACTTAGGTGAACTCTTAGTACAGGAGGTGTGGAACCAGCGGCCTTTTGAGTGAATCCAAATTTTGCAGAACAAATAATTTTATTTTTATTAATTTCTTTTTGTTCTTCTTTTATTATTTTTATTTTAATCTTAAAATGACCGTATTTAAAATACCAAAGGATAAAAGAAGATTCAACAAAATAATGATCCCCGATTGACGGCCACAATTGAAACGTTAGTAAGTCATTAGGGCTAATTTGACACCTGTAATGCTCATGATTTCGTAGTGTGTTCCTAAAGAACTACAGATGAAATTCATTGAGCTCTCAGAAGAGAGATGACATTTTAAAGTACTTATCTGACGCTAAGAAAGATCGAATTGAAATTGGGAAAATGCAATAGAATACCTACGCCTTCGGCAATGGAGGTTTAACGACCACCGTGAGCAACTCAATGGGCTATAAACAGTCGCCCGTCTCCAATTTAGGGCCACTGACTCCAGGGAAGGGAGAGAGCCAGTGCCGTAAGTCAAACACAACATCCATGCCTCACCGGGGATTCGAACTCGGACCCGTCTCGCAGCCGGATGATCAGAAGCCATCGCTTAGACCACTGCACCTCCGGGTCCCGCCACGCTATTTATTTGCCTTTATCAGAAGTATGTCACTCGTCAGACACTATTCAGTCAATATACTGATCACAGAAATATCCATGTAAAACTTACAGGGGATATGTAAGTTTTACATGGATATTTCCGTCTTACAAGAGATATGTGTGGGTTCTAAAGCACCAATCGACATGAAACGTGGCGCATGTGTACAGGTATGAGTACGGACCACGGTAAGATGAGTCATTCCCATGTAAAACGTGTTAAACGCCGGCAGCGCCACCTGTCCTCCAAAACACACTTGTCATTAGTCGCGTAGTTTGCGTGGAGTGAACAGCATCCAAGTGAACAACTCGTGTATATTCACCGCACATTGTGTGAGGTGCTGTCGTAATTATTCGAACATGGTGAAACTTGTCAACATTAGCTCTCATGAATGTCATTGAGCTGCTGAAAGCCAAGATAAGGCAGTCATTTACTTATAAAACGCTAATTGGGATAGAAGATGAGTCACCTTTGACAGTTCTAATCAACGTAATTATCAGCAAGTACGAAAATGAATTGGAAACGATGTACGCAATAACACTCGACGGAAATAGTGAAGAGCACAGCATTGGACAGGATTTCAACTCTGACAAGTGTGTATTCCTGGTTCCACTAAGGAAACATGACATTGTATTTTTCGGTGACGCTGCCGGCCTTAAACACGTTTTACACGGGAGTGACTCACCCTACGGTGGTTCGTACTCATACCTGCAATCATGTGCCACGTTTCATGTCGATTGGCGAGTTCGAACCCACACACATCCTTTGTTAGTAGATCACAGTGTGTCCCTCCTCGAGCCTCCCAATTATTCGAGCACGAGTAAAATCATCAAGATGCTCTCGACGAACCATTTCGTCAGCACACAACAAACACAATCGAACGTCTGTAACACTTACGCACACCGTCCCGTGACTTCTGTTCAACTGATGCAATCAACTGAGAGAGCAGCCACTCCGTAATGGGAAGATGGTTGGTTCGAATTCCACCATCGGCAAAGAAAAGTTGTACAAGGCACGACTAAATCGTCCAAGAAGTCACTGAAGAAAATTATGTCAATATTCCGGTTACAATAGGGTTGAAGAGACATAACTTGGATATTCGTGTGGCATGTGTGTACGATTACGAGACCGTAAACAACGGCTTAGTGGCAGCGAAAACGCCCACAAATGAGGACGTTCTCGAAGCTACTAGAGAAAAATAGGCTTTCGAAGATAACAGCAATTAAGAAGAGGCTGGTGAGTAGCTAGTTAATATAGTGTCAAGCTCAGAGGCACAATGGGTTTCAAAAACTCTTCCTTTGCTTCATGAAACAAATGACATCTATTCAGAGTTTCGATTTTTTTTATATCGGGTGAATGAAAGACTGTGCTCTCAAATTTCACACTAAAAGATGTTTGAAATAGTCAACACTGGAAGACTAAGTTAAAAAATAACATAGCTACAGCTAATGCATCCCATCAAGACTTTTTTACATAATGAAATTACGTATGTACTTTTCTTGTGTGTGTGTGTGAATTTATTTATTTATTTGTAAGCACATATCTACATATAGTAGATCTAGCTACAAGGATTACTATAACGTCATTGTGCGTTAACGTCACAGTGCATTAAAAGTGATAATTACAATCTTGTAAGACATGCCTTTGGAAAGGAATCATTACTTACATTAAAAATATCCGGCCGTTCTTCAAGTGAGTTGTGCAGTCCATACATTTTGTATTGCGGAGAATTTTCCCCAGCTTCAGTCCTGCAGAATGGCATTGCAATTACTCCACATTTTGTCCTTGGTGAACGTGGCTCACAGAAATTTAATCGGTTTGCAATTCGAATATCATGTATCTCTCCACTGATAATACCATACATCTTAAGTTGCAGAGCCTTCCTTCTCGAAAGTAGAGAGGTCATTGATTAATGACCGGAATATTGAATACAAGAAAAAATATGTGTATATATTATATATATATATACTAAACTGTCAATGATGATAATGATGATATATACTAAATATAATTATCAATTTCTATAGGCTTTCAAAGTTGAAAAGTCCTTTTTGAATCACCCTGTATATATATATATATATATATATACTTAAGAGCAAAACTGAAGACTAAGGAAAAAATTTTAGAATTTAAAACGAAGGGTGCAAAATAACCTGAAAATCAAAACGCGCAACGCAGCAGTTTTGAAAATTCAGAATTCACATTCTATAAAGAAGATACCTAAGCAAAAAAATACATATATAATTTTGACTCACACCTAGTACAACATAGAAAAGGTTATGTATCTACCTGTGTGAGTAAAAGGAGAAAAGATAAAAAAATAAAACAACTGAATGTAGAAGGTGTCGAGAATACTGAGCCTTGGCTTTATCAAGGACCAGCAAAAACTCTGCATTTTCTCACTTCCACAAAGACCTAGTTGGAAATGGGTTTCTGCAAGGCCATAGATGCAAGTAACATTCCCACCTAAAATAGTTTAAAAAATATATATATAAGTCATGTTCTCCGTAGAGTAGCATGACCTAGCACTAGTTAACAATTTCGCTTGCATCCATTAACCTTCATGGCCCGACCCATGCTCTTCATCTGTTACTATTAAACAGAGAGAAGAAGATTAAAGAGAACTCAAGCTGTGAGAGTGACATAATAATTAGAAATGATTTTCAGCTATAACGAAAATCCAAGTTCGTTTGAGAGAGAATTTAAACCTGAAAAACAATGCAAAAGAAATCCAAATTTTACATTGCAATTAAAAAAGGAAATGTTAATTTATAACGAACAGATTTTTGAAAGAAAACTTGAGTCTAAAACCCCCTACTCTACAACTTATGACAGCACGAAAACGAGAATAAGTTAAAGATAATAATTAACTAAAGAAAACTTTGTGAAAGTTATATACCTTAAACAGTTAGTTGCAATATGTACAAAGTATTTCAGCAGTGCTTTAAGTGCATAATTAATTAGTTATTAAGAACTTAACTACTTTGAAAAAACAGCGCATAGACAGCGCATAGAAAAGGAACAAGCTTAGCCATCTTCTGTTCCTAGGTACCCCAAAAGACGCTCAAAGTTACAAAGAAAAGTAAGAGTTAAAACCCGCAAAAATGTTAACAGACAAACCAATGCTTAAAAGCTGAAAAGCTAAAAAACGACAGAGGACAGGGTACATGAAGTACAAACATTGAACTTATAAATCCTAGAACCCAAAAACAAGGAAGAGAGCTTACCTCTTGTGTGACAAAAACTTTTCTCCTCACAAGAGAAGAACATGGCTGACCTCTTCCGCCACTCCCTAGATGCTGGGGGCAGTGAGGGTGGGGCTGATGGCCTCCTCATACAGCAAGAAACCAACGCGCGGAGATTTTAACCAGAGAAAAAAATATATAAACTTAAGACTGTGGATCTGAATGATCAGAAAGAGCAGAATTAACTCTCCAGAATACATGAGAAATATTATAAAATATACGAGCAGTTTATTTAATAATCTTTGCATGTATTAAATCACCTTAGTGAGCTTCTATAGATTAATCAGAATCTTATTAATTTTAATGTTGGTTTTACTATTTTTAGTATAGCTATCCTAGTGATGAATAACTAGTTTTCTTTTTTATTTGTTTTTATTTTCTTTTATAAACAGATTTTTAAGCTTTTTTTGTGATTTTGTTTATATTATTTAATTTTTTGTTTTAATAGGACCGTCATATCCATAGCACTAAGGTTCCTTTAGGTAGTTAATATGCATCCTCTAGCCAACTTCCTTACGGCTTTGATTGGTCAGAATCATATTATTAACTGTGTAGAAAATTAAAGCAGATCTGCCAACCTTACTCTATTAGTCAGAATAATTTTTCTTAAAGTTCTTTTGATGAAAGAAGAAGGAATTTCGTTCTCTAGAAAACTTTCTAATAGTATATTAATGTGGTAATTGAAGTCCAAATTGTTGCTGCAAATTCTTGAAATTCTTAGGACCTGAGAAATTAGTACATTCTCAATTACTTTGGTTGAAATGTTATTATTCCAGTGTAGATATTTAATTACTTTGAAAGGAAAATTAACTCTTTTATCAAAGAGGCTAATAGATGGGTTACCTCTGTTGAGCTTAATGCTTAAATCTAGGAACTCAAGTTCCTGATTACTGTGGTTGGTTTTACATAAGTTAATAGAGCTAGGATAGATATTATCAAAATCACTCTCTATAACTTCTGAATTATTGATAAACAGCAGATCATCAATATATCTAAAAGTGTAAAGGTAGTTATCTGAGCAGGTGGGGTGATTTTTAATGAATTTATATTCCTTAAAGAACAGGAATAGATTAGCGATATTCGTGGACGTTGATGTTCCCATTGGAATACCGTTCACTTGCTTATAGAGAGTATTATTATATAAGATATGGTTATTTTTTATGCAGCAATTGAGATAAGAGTTCCAAGTTCCTACATCAACAAATTGGTTAAGTTTAAATTCTGCATACAGCTCTTTAAAGGTAGTGATTATATCTGAAAGAGGCAGATTAGTATATAGGTTTTCAAAATCATAACTATTAATATCTAGGGGACAAACTTTGAGTATAGTAGAAATTACTTCTGCATTATTATTAATTATCCAAAAATCTCTGTACATCAAGTTAGAACAGTTTCTAATGTGTTTCAAAACCTTCTTTAAGACATCTTCAAAAGCAAGATCTATTTTCTTTTTATGACTCCTTACTCCACTAGCTATGAACCTGAACTTCACAGGATCCTTATGAAACTTAACCGTTGCAAAAAGAAATGGAAATTCAGGCTCATATCTTCTAGTTTGTGGAATTTTAAGTTTCTTGAAGAATGCCTTAAACCGATTTTCTAACTGCTTGGTAGAATAACTTACGGGCTCGTATGTTACTCTATTATTGAGTTCCATAGTTAACAATTCAAAATAGAACTTCTTACAGATAATTGCAAAATTATTGCTAGCTTTATCCGTAGTGGTAAAAATAAATTGGTCTTGTAGTTTGGAGAGTGACCTTTTAGCTTCTCCAGAGAAAAAGAGATTTCTGTCGAAACAAAAGTCCAGACCTGCCAACTCACCGGTGAAGCTATTGATTATATTATATTTCCATTCTGCGAAGGCCTCAATAGGCTGATTGTACGTTAAACTGGTTTTTACGATGTACTTATTTACATCTTGAGTGAAGCTCTCAAGAATCCTTTCTTTGGAAATTGTGAAGGAAGGTCTGAATTTAGAGCCATACTCTAATAAATTCCTAAGCTTTTCAGAATTAATAAGATTCTGATTAATCTATAGAAGCTCACTAAGGTGATTTAATACATGCAAAGATTATTAAATAAACTGCTCTTATATTTTATAATATTTCTCATGTATTCTGGAGAGTTAATTCTGCTCTTTCTAATCATTCAGATCCACAGTCTTAAGTTTATATATTTTTTTCTCTGGTTAAAATCTCCGCGCGTTGGTTTCTTGCTGTATGAGGAGGCCATCAGCGCCACCCTCACTGCCCCCCAGCATCTAGGGAGTGGCGGAAGAGGTCAGCCATGTTCTTCTCTTGTGAGGAGAAAAGTTTTTGTCACACAAGAGGTAAGCTCTCTTCCTTGTTTTTGGGTTCTAGGATTTATAAGTTCAATGTTTGTACTTCATGTACCCTTTCCTCTGTCGTTTTTTAGCTTTTTCAGCTTTTAAGCATTGGTTTGTCTGTTAACATTTTTGCGGGTTTTAACTCTTACTTTTCTTTGTAACTTTGAGCGTCTTTTGGGGTACCTAGGAACAGAAGATGGCTAAGCTTGTTCCTTTTCTATGCGCTGTCTATGCGCTGTTTTTTCAAAGTAGTTAAGTTCTTAATAACTAATTAATTATGCACTTAAAGCACTGCTGAAATACTTTGTACATATTGCAACTAACTGTTTAAGGTATATAACTTTCACAAAGTTTTCTTTAGTTAATTATTATCTTTAACTTATTCTCGTTTTCGTGCTGTCATAAGTTGTAGAGTAGGGGGTTTTAGACTCAAGTTTTCTTTCAAAAATCTGTTCGTTATAAATTAACATTTCCTTTTTTAATTGCAATGTAAAATTTGGATTTCTTTTGCATTGTTTTTCAGGTTTAAATTCTCTCTCAAACGAACTTGGATTTTCGTTATAGCTGAAAATCATTTCTAATTATTATGTCACTCTCACAGCTTGAGTTCTCTTTAATCTTCTTCTCTCTGTTTAATAGTAACAGATGAAGAGCATGGGTCGGGCCATGAAGGTTAATGGATGCAAGCGAAATTGTTAACTAGTGCTAGGTCATGCTACTCTACGGAGAACATGACTTATATATATATTTTTTAAACTATTTTAGGTGGGAATGTTACTTGCATCTATGGCCTTGCAGAAACCCATTTCCAACTAGGTCTTTGTGGAAGTGAGAAAATGCAGAGTTTTTGCTGGTCCTTGATAAAGCCAAGGCTCAGTATTCTCGACACCTTCTACATTCAGTTGTTTTATTTTTTTATCTTTTCTCCTTTTACTCACACAGGTAGATACATAACCTTTTCTATGTTGTACTAGGTGTGAGTCAAAATTATATATGTATTTTTTTGCTTAGGTATCTTCTTTATAGAATATATATATATATATATATATATATATATATATATATGAGCTGGGAAAACAAGGGGATAAAGATTAATGGAGATTATCTAACCCACCTTCGTTTTGCTGATGACATAGTCATTTTTGCAACTACCCCATCAGAGCTGCAGAGTATGATCCAGGAACTTGCTGACAAGAGTAAAGAAGTGGGATTAAAAATGAACTTTCAGAAGACAAAAGTGATGTTCAATGCTTTTACAAGAAATGAAGATTTATCGATTGATGGAGAAAAGCTGGAGATAACAGACACGTACGTTTATCTTGGACAGCAGATATCAAGTGAGGGTCACATTGGTGAAGAAATTAATCGGCGTACAAAACTTGCCTGGAGAGCCTTTGGAAGAAACAGCATAATTTTCAAGAGCAATATGCCATTATGTCTTAAAAAAAGTGTTTGATCAATGCATCCTTCCAGTGCTTACGTATGGTGCAGAGACGTGGACCTTAGCTAAAAGAGACATACAAAGGCTGCAGACAACTCAAAAAAGCATGGAGAGGTGCATGCTTGATGTAACCAGGAGAGATAAGAAGAGGAACTCGTGGATCCGAAAAATGACAAGAGTGGAAGACATCATGATCAGAGTTAAATCCCTGAAATGGCAATGGGCTGGACATACTGCCAGAAGGACAGATCATCGATGGACAGCCGAAATTTTAGATTGGATTCCAAGGGATAGGAAAAGACCCAGAAGAAGACCACATGGGAGATGGGTGGATGAAATTCGAAAGTATGCAGGGGTGACATGGAGGAGACTGGCACAAGACAGACCGTTGTGGAGGAAACTTGGGGAGACCTTCGTCCAGCAGTGGATTGATAATGGTTGACAATGATGATGATGATGAGTAATTTCTACTATACTCAAAGTTTGTCCCCTAGATATTAATAGTTATGATTTTGAAAACCTATATACTAATCTGCCTCTATCAGATATAATCACTACCTTTAAAGAGCTGTATGCAGAATTTAAACTTAACCAATTTGTTGATGTAGGAACTTGGAACTCTTATCTCAATTGCTGCATAATAAATAACCATATCTTATATAATAATACTCTCTATAAGCAAGTGAACGGTATTCCAATGGGAACATCAACGTCCACAAATATCGCTAATCTATTCCTGTTCTTTAAGGAATATAAATTCATTAAAAATCACCCCACCTGCTCAGATAACTACCTTTACACTTTTAGATATATTGATGATCTGCTGTGTATCAATAATTCAGAAGTTATAGAGAGTGATTTTGATAATATCTATCCTAGCTCTCTTAACTTATGTAAAACCAACCACAGTAATCAGGAACTTGAGTTCCTAGACTTCAGCATTAAGCTCAACAGAGGTAACCCATCTATTAGCCTCTATGATAAAAGAGTTAATTTTCCTTTCAAAGTAATTAAATATCTACACTGGAATAATAACATTTCAACCAAAGTAATTGAGAATGTACTAATTTCTCAGGTCCTAAGAATTTCAAGAATTTGCAGCAACAATTTGGACTTCAATTACCACATTAATATACTATTAGAAAGTTTTCTAGAGAACGAAATTCCTTCTTCTTTCATCAAAAGAACTTTAAGAAAAATTATTCTGAATAATAGAGTAAGGTTGGCAGATCTGCTTTAATTTTCTACACAGTTAATAATATGATTCTGACCAATCAAAGCCGTAAGGAAGTTGGCTAGAGGATGCCTATTAACTACCTAAAGGAACCTTAGTGCTATGGATATGACGGTCCTATTAAAACAAAAAATTAAATAATATAAACAAAATCACAAAAAAAAGCTTAAAAATCTGTTTATAAAAGAAAATAAAAACAAATAAAAAAGAAAACTAGTTATTCATCACTAGGATAGCTATACTAAAAATAGTAAAACCAACATTAAAATTAATAAGATTCTGATTAATCTATAGAAGCTCACTAAGGTGATTTAATACATGCAAAGATTATTAAATAAACTGTTCGTATATTTTATAATATTTCTCATGTATTCTGGAGAGTTAATTCTGCTCTTTCTGATCATACAGATCCACAGTCTTAAGTTTATATATTTTTTTCTCTGGTTAAAATCTCCGCGCGTTGGTTTCTTGCTGTATGAGGAGGCCATCAGCCCCACCCTCACTGCCCCCCAGCGTCTAGGGAGTGGCGGAAGAGGTCAGCCATGTTCTTCTCTTGTGAGGAGAAAAGTTTTTGTAACACAAGAGGTAAGCTCTCTTCCTTGTTTATGGGTTCTAGGTTTTATAAGTTCAATGTTTGTACTTCATGTAAATTTTCTCTGTCGTTTTTTAGCTTTTCAGCTTTTAGGCATTGGTTTGTCTGTTAACATTTTTGCGGGTTTTAACTCTTTCTTTTCTTTGTAACTTTGAGCGTCTTTTGGGGTACCTAGGAACAGAAGATGGCTTAGCTTGTTCCTTTTCTATGCGCTGTCTATGCGCTGTTTTTTCAAAGTAGTTAAGTTCTTAATAACTAATGAATTATGCACTTAAAGCACTGCTGAAATACTTTGTACATCATGACGATGAAAATTTTCGCTCCAGGACGATGAAAATTTTCAAGTTTTCGCATATTATCTGACTTACCATCCTTGTCACATTTACGCCAAAAATCGGATTGTCTTCTTCAAAACTTTGTACATATTGCAACTAACTGTTTAAGGTATATAACTTTCACAAAGTTTTCTTTAGTTAATTATTATCTTTAACTTATTCTCGTTTTCGTGCTGTCATAAGTTGTAGAGTAGGGGGTTTTAGACTCAAGTTTTCTTTCAAAAATCTGTTCGTTATAAATTAACATTTCCTTTTTTAATTGCAATGTAAAATTTGGATTTCTTTTGCATTGTTTTTCAGGTTTAAATTCTCTCTCAAACGAACTTGGAATTTCGTTATGGCTGAAAATCATTTCTAATTATTATGTCACTCTCACAGCTTGAGTTCTCTTTAATCTTCTTCTCTCTGTTTAATAGTAACAGATGAAGAGTATGGGTCGGGCCAGGAAGGTTAATGGATGCAAGCGAAATTGTTAACTAGTGCTAGGTCATGCAACTCTAAGGAGGACATGACTTATATATATTTTTTTAAACTATTTTAGGTGGGAATGTTACTTGCATCTATGGCCTTGCAGAAACCCATTTCCAACTAGGTCTTTGTGGAAGTGAGAAGGTCTTTGTGGAAGTTGCTGGTCCTTGATAAAGCCAAGGCTCAGTATTCTCGACACCTTCTACATTCAGTTGTTTTATTTTATTTTTTTATCTTTTTTCCTTTTGATCACACAGGTAGATGCATAACCTTTTCTATGTTGTACTAGGTGTGAGTCAAAATTATATATGTATTTTTTGCTTAGGTATCTTCTTTATAGAATGTGAATTCTGAATTTTCAAAACTGCTGCGTTGCGCGTTTTGATTTTCAGGTTATTTTGCACAATTCGTTTTAAATTCTAAAATTTTTTCCTTAGTCTTCAGTTTTGCTCTTTAGTATATATATATATATATATATATATCATCATCATTGTCATCCATTATCAATCCACTGCTGGACGAAGGTCTCCCCAAGTTTCCTCCACAATGGTCTGTCTTGTGCCAGTCTCCTCCATGTCACTCACGCATACTTTCGAATTTCATCCACCCATCTTCCATGTGGTCTTCTTCTGGGTCTTTTCCTGTCCCTTGGAATCCAATCTAAAATTTCGGCTGTCCAACGATGGTCTGTCCTTCTGGCAGTATGTCCAGCCCATTGCCATTTCAGGGATTTAACTCTGATCATGATGTCTTCCACTCTTGTCATTTTTCTGATCCACGAGTTCCTCTTCTTATCTCTCCTGGTTACACCAAGCATGCACCTCTCCATGCCTGCTTTGAGTTGTCTGCAGCCTTTGTATGTCTCTTTTAGTTAAGGTCCACGTCTCTGCACCATACGTAAGCATTGGAAGGATGCATTGATCAAACACTTTACTTTTAAGACATAATAGCATATTGCTCTTGAAAATTATGCTGTTTCTTCCAAAAGCTCTCCAGGCAAGTTTTGTACGGCGATTAATTTCTTCATCAATGTGACCCTCACTTGATATCTGCTGTCCAAGATAAACGTACATGTCTGTTATCTTCAGCTTTTCTCCATCAATCGATAAATCTACATTTCTTGTAAAAGCATTGGACATCACTTTTGTCTTCTGAAAGTTCATTTTAATCCCACTTCTTTACTCTTGTCAGCAAGTTCCTGGATCATACTCTGCAGCTCTGATGGGGTAGTTGCAAAAATGACTACATCATCAGCAAAACGAAGGTGGGTTAGATAATCTCCATTAATCTTTATCCCTTTGTTTTCCCAGTTCAGTGATTGAAAGACATTTTCCAATGTGGCATTGAAGAGCTTCGGAGATATGGTGTCCCCTTGTCTCACTCCCTTTCCAATTTTTATGTGTGTTGTATTTTCAAATAGCCAAATCTTTGCACTTGCATTTTCATAGATGTTATTAATAATATTAATGTATGCATCTTCAATACCGCAGGATTTCAAAGCCATTGTAACTGCTGATGGTTTCACCGAATCAAAGGCTTTTTCATAATCGATAAAAGCCATGCACAATGGAAGTTCATATTCCCTCGCTCTTTCAATTAGTTCTCTCAGTACGTGGATATGATCTATTGTGCTGTAGCCACTCCTGAATCCAGCTTGTTCTCTCGGTTGAGCCATGTCCAGTGTTACCTTCAAGCGGTGTGAAAGAACTTTAGTGAAGATTTTATAAACCACTGATAGGAGGCTGATAGGTCTGTAGTTCCTGAGATCCTCAATGTCACCTTTTTTTATGTAGCAGGATCATTGTAGCGTTGTTCCAACCCTCAGGAATATTCCCTTCATTAAGGCATCGAGTGAAAATTTGGGCGAGTACTGTTTTGATTTCTCCACTTGCTTCTTGTATGATGTCTACAGTAATTCCATCTTCTCCTGGAGCTTTTCCCCACTTCATGTTCTTAATTGCATGTGCAACTTCTTCTGGGAGGACTGGAAGAACTCTGGTACTGGTACCTTTCATGATGTCTGGAGTACATGTATCATCCCTTTCATATAATTTGGAGTAGAAATCTTTCACTCTTGTCAAAATTTCGCCTCTATTTCTTGTTACAGAACCATCTTCTTTTCTCAGTGCCATAATCTGTTTTTTTCCCTTACTGAGATGTACCTTTGCTATCTTTAGGCTTTGGTTGTTTTCAATTGCTTTCCTCACTAGTTGAACAGTTGAATTTCCTTACGTCTTCAGTGATACTTTTTCACTTTTTCGTACTGTTTTGCATAGCTCTTTATATTCCACTTTGGAAGTCACATCTTCTTTAGTTGTCCTCATCTCTCTTCTTTTTTGCATCAACATTTTGGTTTTTCCTGATAATTTGTTCACATGCAACTTGTTCTTAGACCCAGCTAATTTTGTTGCTGTTTCCATAAGAACTTTGGTTACTTTTCTGTTAACTTCAGAAATATCCACTTCTTCCGATGTTAGGCTTTCTAAAGCAGAGAATCTGTTCTTCAGTTCCAACTTGAAGGTATTATGGTGTTTTTTAAGGTTGGTTATGTCAATATATTTTGTTTGTCTTATGAACTTCCCACGTTCGAGTTTAGTGTTGAGGAGCATCTTACATCTCACCAATCTATGGTCACTACCTGTGTTGAACTTGTTTAGCACACTGCAGTCTTCTATGACGAATTTTTTGTTACACATAATAAAATCAATTTCACTTGTCGTCCCATTTGGATGTCTTCATGTCCATTTCCTGTGTGGCTTTTTCTTGAAAAAGGAGTTCAAGATGAAAAACCCTTCTGCCTCTGCAAACTCTACGAGAGTATTTCCACGCTGGTTTCTGTTGCCGTGACCGAATTTACCTACTGAAGTTTCATTCTGTTGCCGTTGCCCTATTTTTGCATTAAAATCTCCCATAATTATCCTCAAGTGCTGCTTACCTTTATTATTTAGATGACGACTTTCCTCATAAAGTTCTTCATATGTATATAGGGTGCATAGGAAAGTCCTTTCAGCCTGGAATAACTTGCGAACGGAGAGAGATACAGTTATACAAGTGAGATAACGGTCAAATAAAGCGACTACAACCGATCGAATGCAACCGATAGCAGCGCCCCTAGTGGCGAAATGCAGAAGTTAGCTATTGCAAATCGAAAAGCAAAAGAAATGGAGCAAAATTTCAAGTACAAAGTTGAAGAGCATCAATTAATTAGTACAAAACGACATTTGTTTCACACGGATAAGATAAATTGTCGCCTTAATACCCTGCAATGTCCGAAATCGATGATTGACGATTCAAATCTGCAAATTCACATTTCGCAAATGTAGCCGTATGCAAATGCACATTGTGACGTTGTATCGTACCTACGATATAAAAACCAGTAGCAGGATGTACCCTGATCAGAAGTTTAGGTCTACGTACGCTGTGTGAGAATGGTGAGCTTGGATTTCTGGGGATACGTAAAAAATCAGGTGTATGCAACAGCGCCTACAAGTCTGCTGGATCTACGTCGTCGTGTTACAGATGCTTGCAATAGTGTGACACCCTCCATGCAGAGGAATGTGAATGCAGAGTTACTTTTACGAATACAAATGTGTATCGTGGGCAATGGCGAACTCTTCGAACATACTCGACATTAACTTTTTATCACTGTGCGCCAGTTTGCCTTTTTTGTTTTTGTTTTGTCTGATGTCATCAAACTGTATTGACATAAGTACGCATTTATGAAATAAATTCTGTGTATTTGCTCATGCCTATGCCTGTTCCCTGCAAACGCTCACACAAAAGGTCGCGCATCGATTTCGGGCATTTTAGGGTATCCAGGCGACCATTTATCTTATCCGTGTGAAACAAATGTCGTTTTGTACTAATTAATTGATGTTCAACAACTTTGTAATTGGAAATTTTGCTCTATCTCTTTTCGTTTTTGATTTGCAATGGCTAACTTCCGCATTTCGCCACTAGGGGCGCTGTTATGGATTGCACTCGATCGGGCGTAGTCGCTTTACTATACCGTTATCTTACTTGCGTAACTGTACCTCTCTTCGCTCGCACGTTATTCCAGGCTAAAGGGACTTTCCTGTGCACCCTGTGTATATATATATATATATATATACATATATACTATATTGACAAAAGTCACCGGACACCCCTTCAAAAGCAAATGAATGGATCCGCTTCGTTGTTGAGATGCGCGGTACAGCAGCAAACGGTATAAAAACAGACCTGCAGCTGAACACGATCATATCGCACTGTGAGGTTGAGTGAAAATTTCGCGGCGGGAGAAAACTGAGAAAGGAAAGATTGTTGGGTGTTATATTAGTGGGTTGTCCATAAGAGAAACCGAGAAGCGTTTAAAGATTCCCAAGTCAACTGTTTTGGATGTACTGAATACGTGGAAGATACATGACGTTCCTGAAGTAGCAAAACGTATCGGCAGATCAAATAAAATCAGTGATAGCGTCGAAGCCTCAGGAGAGTCGTTACAGCTAATCGAAGGGGTACTGCACAAGACCTCAGTGTACAGGTGCGTAAAAATGCTGAAACCTCGGTATGTACACGTACCATTTGCATAAAACTTCATTCCATGGGTTACCGTAGTTGTGCTGCTGCTCATAAACCTTTCATCTCCACTCGGAATGCTACTCGTCGTTTAGCATGGTGAACATTTATCGTGGACAGTAGATCAATGGCAACGGGTCCTATGGACTGATAAATCCCGATACATGATCCATCAGTCTTATGGTCGTGTGTGGGTATGCCGGCTGCCGGGGGAATGCTATTTACCACAGTGTACTGTTCCTACGGTCAGGTTTGGAGCTGGCAGTGTACTCGTGTAGGGGTGTTTTTCGTGGAATGGTCCCGACCCATTGGTTATTGTGGACAAACCTGTTAACCAGCACATCTACCACGATATTTTGGACAATTATACCTTACCAACTCTGTGACAATACTATGGAACCGAGCCTTATTGGTACCAGCAGGATAATGCACCGACCCATAAAGCAAAGACTGTTACGGCGTGACTTGATGATAATTTCGTATCGTGTGTAAACTGGCCAGCACAGAGCCCCGATCTTAATCCCATAGAGCACCTATGGGATGAGTTAGAGCGCCGCACAAGAAGTTTAGAACCAAGGCCTACTACTAAGCAACAGTTAGCGGCAGCATTATGTACTGTACGGAAGTGCATACCTATCGCTGTGTTCCAAAACCTTGTCGAAAGCATGTCTCGAAGGGTCAGTGCATGCATTAAGGCCAAAGGTGGACCGACACCGTACTAATGTATGTCAATAAATGCTATGTTGTGTTTTTCTCTAGGTGTCCGGGTACTTTTGTCAATATAGTGTATATATATATATGAACAGTAAAGTTATTCAAAACCAGAATCACAAAATATGAATTAATGAAAATATACAGAAGTAGTTCCTGGAGAGTTAATTTTTTTTAATGTTTTCCATATATCATATAATTTTACTTTTGTACTTCCCTTTATACTAGGGTTTTAACTTCATTTCTTTCATGTGTGTCAATGTATATAAGTGACTGTCTAATGCATATGATATTATTATATATATATATATACACGTAGGTCGTTCAAAAAGTAATTCATAGCGCCAAAAAAAAAAAAAAACTCACGCAGAAAGAAGCAGCTGCCTGTATCGGAACACTTTCCAGGTCAGTCACGTGACGACGCGTCGTTACTGCGTTCCGCCAGTTCAATCTTGTAGTAGAAGGCGTAGAGTTCAAACATGTTTCTGTAACCCAGTATGAATTTAAAACTGGAGCAAAGAGCAGCTATAAAATTTTGCGTGAGCTTGAATAAAACCGCCGAAGAAACGCACGAAATGATTAAAACAGACTATAAGGAAGATGCTTTGTCCAGTGCAAAAGCTTTTAAGTTGCAAGAGACATTTATAAGTGGTGAAGACTGTCTGGAAGATTCGTCACGCTCCGGTAAGCCTTCGAAATCGACTACGGAGTACCATCGAGGCACTGCTGCGCGAAGACCGCCGAATGACCATTGAGGAAGTTACTAATCTCACGCAGATATCAGTTGGTTCTGTTGATGACATTGTGAGAAACCGGTTGGAGTACCGAAAAGTCGTTGCAAAGAGTATTCCCCACTTGCTCACGGATGAACACAAGGCAAATCAAGTTATCACTTATCGCCAATGGAAGTGCCTGCTACAACGTGAACCACACTTTTTGGATCGAGTCGTCACACGTGTTGAAACATTTTTTTCACTATTTCAATCCAGAAACAAAAACAAAAAAAACAGAGACACAATGGAAACACCCACTCCAAGAAAGCAACGGTTCAAGCAAGTGCAGGGAAGGTCATGCACCTGATTTTCTTCGATAAAAAGGGAATTGTGTATGACCATGTTGTTCCATAAAGAAAATCTTTTACCTGTGTCTATTATTATAAAGCTCTCAGAGGTCCTCTAAAGAAATTTTTTTCACCAAAACACCCATAATATGCACAAACTGGTTGGATTTTGCATCATGATAATGCCCCTGCACATTGTGCTTTGCTTACCAGAAGGTTATCCAATATCTAGGCATCGAAGTGATGGCGCACCCTCCATATTCGCCGGACTGGCGCTTTGTGAGTTCCACCAATTCCCTGAAGTGAAAAAACAATTTCGTGGGCATCTGTTTGCATCAAATATTGAACTGAACAAAGCTCTGTGATGGTTATCCTGAACCACATGTCAAAGAAGGTTTACATCAAATACTGAACTGAATAAAGCTGTGATGGGTATCCTGAACCACATGTCGAGGAAGGTTTACATCAAATACTGAACTTAACAAAGCTGTGATGGGTATCCTGAACCACATGTCGAGGAAGGTTTACATCAAATACTGAACTGAACAAAGCTGTGATGGGTATCCTGAACCACATGTCGAAGAAGGTTTACATCAAACACTAAACTGAACAAAGCTGTTATGGGTATCCTAAACCACATGTCGAGGAAGGTTTACATCAAATACTGAACTGAACAAAGCTGTGATGGGTATCCTGAACCACATGTCGAGGAAGGTTTACATCAAATACTGAACTGAACAAAGCTGTGATGGGTATCCTGAACCACATGTCGAAGAAGGTTTACATCAAATACTGAACTGAACAAAGCTGTGATGGGTATCCTGAACCACATGTCGAGGAAGGTTTACATCAAATACTGAACTGAACAAAGCTGTGATGGGTATCCTGAACCACATGTCGAGGAAGGTTTACATCAAATACTGAACTGAACAAAGCTGTGATGGGTATCCCGAACCACATATCGAAGAAGGGCTTCGAACACACTCTCCGGAAATGGATAGAAAGGTGGACCGGTACATTTAGGTAGGTGGAGAATACTTCGAAACTATGTAAGTTTAAGTATGTTTACTGCATTACACTTCTGCCCCATGAAAATCAGTCTCGGTACTTTTTGATCGATAAATATTTGAATATTGAATACATATTTGAATATTGAATACATATATGAATATCGAATACGTACGTAAACTATCAATCGCATAACCATCAGCTATTTTTATTAATTGTTGTTTTTATCTCTATATATAATCAGGCGGCAGCCTAGTCCATACTTCCGGTGATTCTTAGCACTCTCTGCATTAACGTCGCACTGGCCGCTGCCTTAGTCAGGTTCATTTCAGCCTCCGGAGATTGACGGCCAAGTTTTGAGTTGTGAAGTAATTTAGGAAGGGGAGTGGCCATAACTCAACAAACCGTGCGGGTTTGTCAGCGTGGGATAGAATTTGCTTTAATCCCAGTGGTATAAAACGTGCCGCTATTTGTTAGTCGCCAGACCCTCTTCAGTGAAAACAAGATTAACCACGAGAAGGCGGGTTTCACATTTGTCTACGAGAGGCTATATTCTGCGCATTGATAGATCTTGCATTTTCAGGAGAATAACGACATCTCATCAAAATTAAGGTGGTCAGGCGGAAATGGGCTGGACATACAGCTAAAAGAACTGACCAACGCTAGACAACTGAAGAACTGGACTGAATAGCAAGGGACCGGAAAAGACCCAGAAGATGATCTCGTAGAAGATCGGTGAATGAAATTGGAAAGTATGCCGGAGTGACATGGAAGAGAAGTGCTCAATACACAGATTGTGAAAGTGCTTTTAAGTAGACTTTTATTCATCGGATTGAGAATGGTTGATGATTATAATGATGACATATGAAAAAAGAGAGCACACTTCATATACCATAAACTAGTTACTCCGTCTTATCGATGTGCTCGAAAAACGGCGCGTTCGAAGAATAAAGACTGAAACATGAATTCATGTTACTCTATATGCTTACACAGTGGTGGAAATGGGAATTATTCGCTAACTGAACCCAATGTACAAGTGAATGTCATAACAATTTAATGTGCACACACCCATTCGCAGTAGTTACGAAACCATATAAGCAAATTTCGTTATTAAACTTTAAAATGAAGTACTCACATTTAGCAGAAGTCAGAGCTGTTCTTTATTTAGAAACGAACAATTCATAGAAGATGGGCCGCCCCGGTGACGCAGTGGTCTAGGCGATGGCTTCTGATCATTCGTCCGAAAGGAGTCCGGGTTCGAATCCCGGTGAGGCATGGATGTTGTGTTTGTCTTACGACACTGGCTCTCTCCCTTCCCTGGAACCAATCGCCCTAAATTAGGGACGGCCGACTGCTTATAGCCCATTGAGTTGCTCACGGTGGTCGTTAAACCTCCAATCCATCCATCCATACAAGACGTTAATTGAAATGTATAATTCATTGTGAAATGTTTTATTCAAATTAACTGCTCCCCTTCTTTTGGTGTTACATCGCTCCCGGAACGGGGCTCCTGTACGTTTCGGCCCATTTCCACCTGTGTGCATACATATACACTGAAATACCAGTTTCATAGGTACCCCTGCTCTCGTAACATAAATGGTTCCCTCCAGCACGTAAGACGTCACATGAGCGCAGTATGCGGTATAAATAACGCAAACCAGCTCTTCGAGGACCAGCTAGCGTTCGATTGAGGATCCGAATGGGCAGAATGAGTGCTCTGAGCGACTTTGAACGTGGTATGATAGTCGGCGCCCGGCGTGTGGTTTCTAGCATCTATGAAACGGCCGTTTTCCTAATATTTCCACGCACAACCGCAGCAAGAGTTAGCCATGAATGATCATCATCATCATCATTAGTGTTCTGTCTTTTGACAGGTCCAACGGTAACTCAACAAGTTCTTTTCCTCAAGTTTTCTCTGTCCCTTGTTTTCTCCTTCAATACTTGATAGCTTCGTGTGCCCATGATATCACCAAGCATCACAAGTCGTTTCCTTTCTCTTGATCGTTTTCCTTCAAGTTTCCCCTTCTATCATTATTTTCAATAAGCTGTCTCCTCTTAACACATGTCCTATCCAGTTATATTTCCTTTTTCTCATGGTCTTTAGAATATTCCTTTCTTCCTCAACTCTTTGCAACACTTCATCATTGGTAATTTTTTCAATCCACTTTACTTTTTCCATTCTTCTCCAAAACCACATTTCAAAAGCCTCCAACATTTTAGCTTCTTTCTTCCCGATTGTCCACCTTTCTGCCCCATATAAAGTTATACTCCAAATATAGCACTTAATAAGCCTTTTCTTTAAATTTTTATTCATTTTATTACTAAACAAATTTTCCATGAATGATACGACGCGCAAAAAACTTCCAACGGTCTTGCGATCCTGTGAGTGGAAACTGCTGGTGAAAGAGAGGGTCAAAGGCGATTGACGAGAATTGTACTAGTGAACAGACGTATCACAATCCGGCAAATCACTGTAGAATTCAACATTGATGTCTCGAGGGTCATCAGAACGCACAAAGAGTAGAACCATATCGCAAATGGGCTACAACAGCTTATAACGAAGTGAATTTCTCCGTCATTTCTATCCGCGCCAGGATTCGAACCCGGGTCCCCTCATTCCGGAATAAGTTGCTCTACCAATTAAGCTACGCGGACGTTTTATTCTGATTCCTATCTGCTTTTATGTCGTGTGCGTCCTTCTGGCAGGTACGTCACATCTCCTGGTACGTTACATCATCTCCCCCTTTTTTTTTTTTTTTTTTTTTTTTTTTTTGAAGTGCTGGAGAAGGGATTCTCTTATTTTCCCTATCTCGCGGTGTGGAAAGAACATCACACCAATGCGAGATTTTGAACGGCCGGGTCATCCGGATAGTTCGGGCGCCATTATAACGACGTAAATTTCTCCGTCATTGTTGGTCTACGCCGGGATTCGAACCCGAGGCCGCTTATTCCGGAACAAGTCGCTCTACCAACTGAGCTACGCGGACGTTTTATTCTGATTCCTATCTGCTTTTATGTCGTGTGCGTCCTTCTGGCAGGTACGTCACATCTCCTGGTACGTTACATCATCTCCCCCTTTTTTTTTTTTTTTTTTTTTTTTTTTTGAAGTGCTGGAGAAGGGATTCTCTTATTTTCCCTATCTCGCGGTGTGGAAAGAACATCACACCAATGCGAGATTTTGAACGGCCGGGTCATCCGGGCGCCATTATAACGACGTAAATTTCTCCGTCATTGTTGGTCTACGCCGGGATTCGAACCCGAGGCCGCTTATTCCGAAACAAGTCGCTCTACCAACTGAGCTACGCAGACATTTATTCTGATTCCTATCTGCTTTTATGTCGTGTGCGTCCTTCTGGCAGGTACGTCACATCTCCTGGTACGTTACATCATCTCCCCCTTTTTTTTTTTTTTTTTTTTTTTTTTGAAGTGCTGGAGAAGGGATTCTCTTATTTTCCCTATCTCGCGGTGTGGAAAGAACATCACACCAATGCGAGATTTTGAACGGCCGGGTCATCCGGATAGTTCGGGCGCCATTATAACGACGTAAATTTCTCCGTCATTGTTGGTCTACGCCGGGATTCGAACCCGAGGCCGCTTATTCCGGAACAAGTCGCTCTACCAACTGAGCTACGCAGACATTTATTCTGATTCCTATCTGCTTTTATGTCGTGTGCGTTCTTCTGGCAGGTACGTCACATCTCCTGGTACGTTACAAGCTGTCAACTATGTTGCCAGTCTCCCTTGATTCTTCTGATCCAACAGCTCTTTTCGTCGATTGCTGAAAGATTTTTGAGTGTTTCACCAGTAACAGCAAACCCTTGCTGTAGTTGTGCGTGTAAACCTAGGAGGAAGACTGTGAGATTCTCAGTTAAGGCAAATCAGGCTAGCAGCAATACAAGTACTTATATTAATTCTCCTGTAAATGTAATAGCTTTATTACATTTACGGGAGAAGTGTAATAACTTGCTCTTGCTATAGTGTAATAACTTGAAGTGGTACTTCTAAAGCGGACCTTACACGTTCAATAATACTGGCATTACTTGAAAATAATGACAGTATTATTGAACGTGTAAGGTCGATAGAGATGGGATGACGGCACGTAATGACGCGGATCCGGTTATTCTGATATCGGAGCGTCAGTATTGGCAGATGGAGGGGAAACTGTCATTAGCACTGATTGTGATTCGAATTGCGGAGCCGTGATTGAAGATTGTGTCACCGTTGGCAGTGAGCACCTCGAGTGCGAAGTTCCCGGAAGCGAGGCCATTGAAGAGGAAGATGATTCAAGAAAATATTAAGTTCTTCTGAACTTCAATGAAACATATGAAGCTCTTCCAGAACTTTGGAATTCTTTACACATATAGTACATGAACACTTCGCAGGTTTCAAGAATGGCAGCGCTTATTGCACTTGGTGACATGATAGCCGACAAACTTCATATCTTCAAAGTTCATCTCAGTGGCGAGATACCTCCGGGTTAATGCCAAGCTTTCGTTCACCGGCAAAGTTCTACGAATAACAGTATCTTTCCTGATGCTTAAAAACGGCTCAGTCATTCGCGGTAATTTATTAAATGTCTAAATGTCTCTTCATTCATGTGGAAATAGTTCTTGTAATCATCCACTTCTGTAGCACTTATTTCCTTCAATGAGACGGCATTTTCACGTTTATCAATAAGCTTAATGCTTTCAAACCAAACGTTATTGTTATTTTCGTTGTTACGACAAGGTTGTTTATGGTTATTTTCGTGACAATATTGGGCTAGAAAAGTCGTCTATGGATCAAACATTGCCACGGAAATAACCATAAGTGGTTTGAAAACGCTAACTTTTATTGACAAATCTGATTCGACTATCATGCTTCATATGTTAGAAGCTTTCCACAAACACTGAAGTGCCAGAAAAACTGGTACACTAGTCTAATACTTGGTAGGTCCCCCACGGGAGCGCAAGACTGCAGAAATACGACGGGGCATGGACTCCACTAGCTTCTGGAAATATGCTGCAGGCAATGCACACCATACTTCCTGCAGAGCGTTCCACAGTTCGGGTGTATTCCGAGGTCTCGGATTCCTGTGTCCGATAGCGCGTTGCAAGGCATCGCAAATGTGTTCTATCACGTTCAGATCTGGAAACTTGGGTGGGAATGGCAACACCCCAAACTCAGATGAATGCTCCTCTAACCATAATGTGGCGTCCCGACACTTGTGTGGAGGTGCATTGTCCTGTTGAAACAGGCCCAACCCATCAACATGAATGCAGGACATGAACGGATGTACCTCGTCAGAAAGGATGCGCATATAGCGTTGGCCGACCACATACGTTTGTAGACGTACCAGGGGTCCCAGTGAAGTCCAGCTAAATACACCCCATACCATTACGGACCCCCCACCAGCCGGTACAGTTCCCTGTTGGCAGGCGGGATCCATGGCTTCATGGGGTTTGCGCCATACACGAATCCTTCCATCTGTCCGATACAGTTGGAAACGCGACTCGTCAGACCAGGCTACTTGTTTCCAGTCATCAAGTGTCCAGTGGCGGTGTTGCAGTGCTCAAGCGAGGCACATGGCTCTGTTTCGTGCACCCATCAAGGGGACTCGAGTTAGGCGTCGGCTCCTAAAGCCCATATCGTGCAGGGTACGTTGCACAGTCCGGACGCGGATGCTTGTTGAGGCTCGAGCATTGAATTCCGATTATACCTGCAAGAGTGTTGCACGCCTATTGCGTGAAACGATTCTTGACAGCCAACGATGGTCACATTCACCCAATGTCTTTTTGCAGCCGCACTGGTATCGTAGGTTGGAGTTTTTGCCGGAATGCTTGTAGTCACGGTACACCCTTGCAATGGTCGTCCGTGAAAATCCGAACTTCGTTTCTACCTCCGAAATATTATGGCCCATCACGAACGCCAACTATGACACCGCGTTGAAAATCGCTTAAATCGTTATTACTTGTCATTCTCATGCCGAAAACAGCTCTGACAGCTGGCAAGGATGTCTATCGCTTTATATACGCACTGGGGGACGCAACCGAGTACGCGCATAGGTCACGTTACTATGTATTTTGCATAAGCTTGTCTGTACCAGTTTTTCTGGCACTTCAGTGTGTATCGTAACTCTTTGCGGCTTGTCACCGTCATGACATCGACTCCATTTCTTTCAGCCGAGTGGAAACAACTCATCAAAATCCGAGACCATCAGAATGCTGATGACGTCACAATAATTAAAATGTTTACGATCCATTTGTGCTGAACAAGACGAGCCAGACGCTCAGATGAACTTATAGTAGATGTGAATAAGTGTTGTTGATTTATTCTAAATTCAATAGTTGCTCTTGTTATATTGTAATACGGAAATGGTATTTCTAAGAAAAAGAGCAGAAGGTGAACTACATCCTTAAATGTGACTGCTTGTTATGTTATGATATCTGTTAAAGTGCTAAAGTCATGCGGAAGTCTCGAAGATCTGAGAACGCCTGTTTGCCTAGTCGTCGTTCTCTGTGGCATTGGAGCTCGCTGCAAACACTCAAAAAAAGTAAGACTTTTAACACATGGATTTACAAATAATACCCCTTCAGATAGCAATAAGCAGCCCCGGTAACTCAGTGGTCTAAGCGCTGGAATATGACCATTTGTATGTGAAGGGTCCGGGTTTGAATCCCGATAAGGCATGGATGTTGGGTTTGTCTTACGGCACTGGCTCTCTCCCTTTCTTAGAACCAGTGGCCCTAAATTGGAGACGGGCAACTGTTTATAGCCCATTGGGTTGCTCACGATGGTCGTTAAACCCGCAATCAAGAAAAAAAAAGAAGAAAGCAATAAAATAAATTAGGTAGTGAATGTATCGACGAAACCACTGAGCAATATTCATATATTTTACGTTGTAAAATTTTAAGATTTGTGTCGTAAGGAAAATATTTGGAAATCTGTTAAACCAGCAATCAAAAACTTCTCTTCTTTGAGATATTTCATCACTTTCCAGTCAAGAAACTGGAAATATCCTCCACGAAAATACGCGTCTTGAAATGTAGAAGACAGAAGAACGTTAAACAATAACCAAGACGCAGTGACTACTTTATGATTAACAACAATAAAAAGATTCCTCATCCTAAGTCTCGTGAAGGGGTGCTGAAGCGTTGAAATTATTGCAGTGTTGGACGAACGAACATTTTCGTCACGGGCAAACGGAAAGATAACTCTGAAAAATATTAACGTTAACATAATATTCGAAATCAATTTAGTGTACCAAAAATAAAATTCGAAATTATTTGTTTTGAATCAGATGTTGCCACCGAAGCAAGACAAGGGAAAATATTAGGAATTATATGAACAGTTCTTAGTTACGAGTCTGAGACATAGGGTAACGTAATACGTCACATGACGTTGATGACGTATGAGTCAAACCGGTTAATTGCAGAGATAATCTTGCAGGCGTAGTTCAGTTGGAAGAACAGCCACTTTTTTTATTTATTTTTTTTTTTTAGTTGGAGGTTTAACGACCACCGTGAGCAACTCAATGGGCTATAAGCAGTCGCCCGTCCCTAATTTAGGGTCACTGGTTCCAGGGAAGGGAGAGAGCCAGTGCCGTAAGACAAACACAACATCCATGCCTCACCGGGATTTGAACCCGGACCCTGTTCGGACGAATTATCAGAGGCCATCGCTTAGACCACTGCGCCACCAGGGCGGCGAACAGCCACTTCGGAGCAGGAGACGTGGTTCGAAACCACAAGCGGCGAAAAGGTTTAATGTTATATTGGCGCCCAAACGTAAATGAATCTCCTGGCCTTTACGTTTGAAAATATGTGTGATGATTCTTCCAATCACCGTATGAAATTTAAAAAAAAATGTTCTATAGTAAGCTGGTCCTTCAAGCATGGTTGTCGGCGGACCCGAAAATCGGCGATTTCTCGCCCCCGTCTTTCTCAGGGGGGAGGTGCAACGTTCTACGTAACATGACATAGGTGAAGTACTACTGTGGTGATGTATGAGTCCAATCAGCAGGTTACAGCGATAAATCTTGGCGGTGTAGGTCAGTTGGGAGAATAGCCCCTTCCGGATTCGAAATCCATCGCCAGCAAAAAGTTATACGCTGTAATGGACCTCAGCTAAAAAAACATATAAAGGCTGTGATCCACCTATAGAAGGATGGAGATGTTACAACGGAAGACAAGAAAAAGAACTCGTGAACCAGGAGGTGACGTCATTGTCAAAGTAAAAACGCTCAAGTGGAAATGGGCTGGCCACCCTGGTGGCGCAGTGGTTTAAGCGATGGCTGTAGCGTTCTTAACTATTTGAATCGTATGTAGCCTTGAGAACAAACACGACTTAAGATTTTGAGAATACAAATAGTGTTTTTTGAGAAAAAACACTACTTAAGATTTTTGAGAAATCTTAATCTCTCTCTCTCTCTTTCTCTCTCTCTCTCTCTCTCTCTGTCTCTCTCTCTCTCTCTTTCTCTTTCTCTCTCTCTCTCTCTCTCTCTCTCTCTCTCTCTCTCTCTCTCTCTCTCTCTCTCAGTGAAACAAAGTCACTCAAATAAAGTTTTAGAAAGTTTTACTCTTCGCTTTTTTTATTCCATCAACATCTTCTGAGCATTTTTTACTCACATGTTCCGAAATTCGTGATGAACTAATCACAATAGTTCGAATCTTTCAAAACTGATTAACGTAAGTTAGTAAGCAGAAAACTTGATTAACTCCAAATACTAATTATATAATAACACAACTCGAATGCGCAGACTTCCAGTAAATACAGTTTCAGCCTCGCACTTTTTGGCTCCTGTTTCAACATTATATATCTCTCGTTCGTATCTGCCAACATGCATACGTCACGCTCTCGGACCTCAGGACTGTTGCCAACACCATTCCGCGAGAGAGAAGATGTAATGTTAAAGTTGGAAACGCAAAAAAGAGAATGAACTCAAATTTACATAAAGAAAGCAACTAAAAATGAAAGTTAATTTAGAGATACGTCATATGGCTTCTGATCATTCGTCCGAGATGGGTATGGGTTCGAATCCCGATGAGGCATGGAATTTGTGTTTGTCTTACGGCACTGGCTCTCTCCCTTTCCTGAAGTGAGTGGCCCTAAATTACGGACGGGCGACTGCTTACAGCCCGTTGAGTTACTCATGGTGGTTGTTAAATCCTCAAAAGAGAAAATGGGCTGGACATATTGCTAAAATAACTGACCGCCGTCGGACAACTAAAGTACTAGGTAGTATTCCAAGAGACTAAAAAAGATGTAGGAGACCCCGTGGGAGATGGGTGGATGAAATTCTTAAGCATGTCTGAATGACATGGACAAGAATTGCTCAAGACTGGAGAAGAGTCTTGGGAAGAACTATGTCCCGCAGCGAATTCGGAGTGATTGATGATGAGAGTTACGCCTAAAGGAGAAACTGTCGGAATGTGAGGTTCTATATTTCAAAAACGTAGGTCTATCAGAAATTTGAACATGCCTCAGATATTTTTTACTGAAATTCCTCCAGAGTCTGAGAGAAAGCATAAAACGACGATAGAAAGGCACTGTTTCAAATATTCGCTTAATGTTGAAAATTTAATCTCACTGCGTGGTAATTCTGAATAAATATCTTTTTTTTTTTTTTGCAAGAATCTCATTCCTTTAAAGGAGAGAGAGGGTGGGCAAAAAGGAACAGATTACTCCAAACAAAGTGATGTCAAAAAGTGGTAGAAGATTCAACTCACAGTATGCAGTCAAGGTTCTCTAAAGCATTTTCTATAGACGATAGCTTCTTTTTATTTTCTCTTGCATGTATGTATGCACGATGACATTAAACTGAAGGAATCCATCAAGTTGAAAGTGCTTTTCTAAGACTTTAAAGTACCCAAGAAAGCAAACAACAAAAAAAACGACTTTCTTAAACGAAGAAAATAAAAAGCACTATTGAACTCCAAAGTTACGCTACTGAACTCCAAGCTCGACGTTAAACTGGAAAAAAAACATAAGCCTGCGGTTAGTTTTAGAAAAGAGTATATTAGCCCAGTTGACCTATTTTATGTGGAATCGTACATGGGTTTTCGTGGATAATAATTCAGAATAACATGTATGCCTCAAAAGGTGGTTTAACATACAAGAAATATCAGCATTTTGGAAAACAGAGGGGAGTAATGTATCCACATGAAACATCTCGTAGCACATTTGGTTACGGAGCAATACAATATTTGTTTATATCAATAACTTATAAAGTTTCAGTTAAATTTAAATCTGTATGTATAGCTGTACTGTAGGTTTAAGGTTTACGTTCTTACGTATGCTTAATTTCTTAACTGTATCATCTCTGCAATATTTTATATCGAACTTTGTGAATATGAATATATTACTTGTCAACATAGAAATCGAAACAGCTAGGTAATGAATCATCGAAACAACTTATGTTAGTCCACTCTTTACCATTGGTGAGGCCTGAAGCTCAGAACGGCGGGGGGGGGGATATTAGAGAGCTAAATATCGTACGGGGGCACAAATTTTGAAATGCTTGGCTGAGGTTTTACCAAAAAGAGTCAGTTCATCTAGGTTTTACCCGATGCTGATGATGTTATCATCAGTAAAAAAAAAATAATTATGCTCATACGTGCGTAATATTTATTTAATGTATGCAACCTCCATGGGCTTTAAAAGTTACTATTTATTCGTATTTTTAGCTTATTTACGCCATTTTTTTTAAAGCAGTAGAACCTCGGTTACACGTTTCTCAGTTATACGTTTTTCACTTTTATACGTAATTTTGCGTTAGTTCCGATACTTAACTGTAGTTTCTATCGCTTTTTAACTCCGTTATACGTAATTCATTTATGCGCTTTTTGCGATTGTACGTTAAGATTTCAACTTCAAATTATCAAAAACATACTGTTCCTTGATTCTTTTGTACGTAACCTGGTATGTTACAACTTTGCCAGAATCGAGACAGCTTTATTGTGTTCCTTCTTGGTACAGCCAAAGCTAAACCATCGCATCAGGGAAGGACATGTTGCTTACTTTCGGTATGGATGAAAAATTGATTTCGCATTTAATGAATCACTCATATACGCTACTTAGAAATTGGTAAATATCTCGGGTGTAACTTTGTGGCTGCACTATTTCGTAGTGTATTAGAATAGAATCCTTAATATATCCTCAATATCTCACCTTCTGGTATCAAAGAGATGTATCCAGGATCTGCAGGGGGAAAAAATAGCTGTTAATTCATGAGTTCCAGACTGAGGCACAGGGTCGTAGATTATTAATTGTGAAGATTCCAAGTGGAAGGAGCAGAAAATTCTCTCTCTCTCTCTCTCTCTCTCTCTCTCTCTCTCGCTCTCTCTCTCTCTCTCTCTCTCTCTCTCTCTCTCTCTCTCTCTCTCTCTCTCTCTCTCTCTCTCTGGTAGGTACGGCCCTGTATGCTGTCCATCACAATAGTTACCATTGATGTACAGCAGAACAATCGCTGCCGAAATCCAAGAAATTGCAGCTCGTACACATGGGAAGTTTGCTATGCAAGTGTTCACGTGCAAGATTGGCATGCTGCGTCTGATAAAGCGACAATGATCAAGCTATCGGTAGTCATCATGGCTCTTTCAAAGAAGAAATGCGCACTACTGGGAAAATGTTATTATGAAAATCAGAATCGTGGCAATAGTGCACTATGCCAATATCGACGAATCAAAGGATTACGGAGAGGAATGAATGGATTACAGGAGAACCCCTTACATTCGCGGCGTTGAGGATTATTAAACCGAAGTTCGAAGACACTGGAGAATTGGGTATAGCCTCGTGGGGGAGGGGTACATCCATGAGTTTCCGAAAATGTCGTGGATGTAATTGCAGTTGCCAGTGCTGACAGGGCAAGCAGGAACGCAGTCTCACGCAGCAGTGCCTGAGGAATTGCTCACTCCAACACTCGGCAATGAACGCATAATTTCTCGAGGGTTTCCGCAGCCTTAGCCAGCTCGCTCATCTGACTTTCCTACTTGCGATTTCTGGCTTTGGGAATGCCTGAAAGACGGAGTTTATCGGGACGACATGCGTTCTTTCTCAGATCTGAAAATGAGTGTGAGACGTGAAGTGGCCAATATCGACCGCCACATGCTGCGATCAGCTGTGTCACATGCCGTTCTTCGCCGCCCCGGTGGCGCAGTGGTCTAAGCGATGGCCTCTGATCATTCGTCCGAACGGGGTCCGGGTTCGAATCCCGGTGAGGCATGGATGTTGTGTTTGTCTTACGGCACTGGCTCTTTCCCTTCCCTGGAACCAGTGACCCTAAATTAGGGACGGGGGATTGCTTATAGCCCATTGAGTTGCTCACGGTGGTCGTTAAACCTCCAACCAAAAAAAGAAAAAAAAATCCCGTTTTTCATTTGCCGTATGCCATCTTTTGTGTGATAGTCAGCATATTGAGAAGATTTTGTCCTGAAACGTTTGCGCCGTCAATAAACAGTAAATTTACGCACGTGTCTTTTGTCTCTTGGGTCTGCAGTACACAGTGTCATGAGCATGCAACAATCTTCACACACGGATATCACCAAGACATAAACCAGTATTATATATTTTGGCATCACGCATGCATGCATCCATAAATATATTAAACAGTCATGGTGACATTACACAACCTTGCCTGACTCCTGCACCAATAGAAAACCATTTTGATAAAACGCCATTCACTCGTACACAAGTTCTGCTGTCAGCATACATGGCTTTTACACTATGAAGTAGATTCCCTGTAACGCTGTTAAAGGTATTGAAATCAGTTAAAAATTATCTGCTAGTTTTTTTCTTTTTCTTTGTGGAGCTAACCTCTGAATCCCAGAGAACAGCTTATGTATGTATGCAGTACCATTGTTCCTCCTAGCTGCGCAATTTTAAACTATTTTTCTCTCTAAATCGTTTTTCCGTGGCCACAATAAGCAACCTACCAAATTTCGTCAAGATATCATCATTTCTTGCATTTCTGGGGACCAGAGAATAGGCATACTTACTTTATCAACACCAAGTATGTAAATGAAATTTCGCTAGAAGTCAACAATGCTTCTGCTGAAGGCGGAACTAAAGAGTTATTTAGAAACAAGGTTAATAGATAGTAAGGTTTGCTCATCCCAAGGTTAGTAGATGACAAGGTTATGCTCATCCTGCACTTCCGGTGATTGCTCTGTGACGTCACTGTCCAAATCGCCATCGTAAGACTACCTAATCGCCACGTTTATTTGTATCTTCTCCATAGCAGCGTGTCGGTATTATTATTCGTAAAACAGCTGGAATAATTTTCGTAAATTCTACCAGATTTTTTAATGCATAATGTTTTAAATTTTTAAATTAAAAAATATGGGGAATTTTGACAAAATGCTTTTCTTATTCCTCATAAAGAAATTCGGCTGTGCTACCGAATCAGAATGCAGAATGCTTTCAATTGGTTCCTGATTTACCATGTATCGTTCCACTTTATTTACATACAACCTGATATTATCGTGAACTACTTTCTTCCACACCCAACGAGGAAGAAAGTAGTTCACGATAATATATGGAATTCTTTTTACTATTTTCATCGAAATAAATTTTATGATAATGGAAATAATTATAGGCATTTATTTTATTATGGAAAATAATAATACATTAATTTTCGTATCACAGATTTGTATCATAATTCTGTTAAAGTAAATGCAATGCAATTCGTGAAATTAATGTGTCTAACATTCATTTTTTCCACTCGGTAGAACGAACTACTTCAGTGAACTGTTCAAATGAATCTAAATTTTGTTTTTCTACAAAATCGTCGAAACAAATATTCCATTTTGCAGTTGGCCAATAATTCTTCCGATTTGTTAGAATGGCTTCTAAGATTTTACTGGAGAGCTCTCCAATTGGATTCGATATTTGAGTATGATCTCCACTGTAGGAATCTATGAAAAAAAATGTGTGTGATTTACTGTTAAATGAGTAAAACGGCATAATTTATAAAAAACGAATAAATATTATCAAAAAATGAGGCGTCAGTCTTAGCTACTTTCAGAACAAAAGTTAGAAATAGCTTCATTTAAGATATTTTTGAAATCTCCTTTATTGAAATATTCGCATAAATGTGAATTTCTTCTGTATTTAATATAAATGTGATTTTGCATAAGATTTTGTTCTGTGTTCGAATTATAAAATTGTTGACAAGACATAGCTACAGTTCTGATCTACGATTCACATCTTAGGACAGTGATGTTACTCAGTGACGTCGCGGTTATTCGTCTGTGAGGAAGGCGGGATGAGCAAACCTTACTTGTGCTCATCCCGCCTTCCTCGCAGACGAATAATCGTGACGTCACCGAGTGACATCTCTGTCCTAACATGTGAATCGTTGATCCCAACTGTAGCTATGGAGGAAGACGTATTGACCACTTATTCAAAAACATGTCAACCCAGGTACTACCATCTACCCAGATCAATGGAAAGGATATAAACATTTGTCAGAATATGGTTTCACTCATTTAATAGTCAATCATACAAACATTCTATAGATCCTGACAGTGGAGCTCATACTCAAAGTATCGAATCCTGTTGGAGAGCTCTCAAGCAAAATCTCAGAAGCCATACAAAAAAACGGAAGAACTATATTGGACGATAGCCTAATGGAATATTTGTTCCGACGATTTCGTAAAAACCAAAATTTAGATCCATTTGAACAGTTCACTGAAGTACTTAGTTCTACTGAATGGAAAAAATGAATGTTAGACACATTAATTTTGTTAAAAGGGCGTAGCATTTAGTTTATCGGAACTATGATGCATAAATCTGTGATATGAAAGTAAATATATTATTCTTCCTAATAAAATTAATGCCTATAATTATTTCCATTACAATAAAATTTATTTCAATGAAAATAGTAAAAAAAATTCCGTATATTATCGTGAACTACTTTCTTTCATGTTGGGTGTGATCAGGTTGTATGTAAACAAAGCGGAACGATACACGGAAAATCGGGAACTACTAGAAAGTGTTCTGATTCATGAGTACAGTCGAATTTCTTTATGGGGAAAAAGAAAAGCATCTCGGCAACATTCCCCAAATTTTTTTAACTAAAATTTTAAAACATTGTGCATTAAAAATTCTGATAGAACTTAAGAAGATTATTCCAATTGGTTTACGAATAATAATTTTGACACGCTGCCATGGTGCTGATACAAAGAAACGTGGAGATTAGGTAGTGTTACGATGGCGATTTGGACAGTAACGTCACAGAGCAATCACCGGAAGTGCAGGATGAGCATAACCTTGTCATCTACTAACCTCGATCTGGAAACAGTAAATCGATTTGAATAAAATAGCCGTTTTGTTCAATACGTGCAACTGGGTGCCGCAAGTTTTGCCATTCGTCGACATCACAATCATAGGTATGAGTGTGAGATTCTCAATTAAGACAAATCAGGTTAGCAACAAAACATTTTTGTTATAAAATAGTATTGCTATACTATATAGTAATCCGAGTTTCTTGGCGTAGAATATAAATCAAAGTTTCCAAGCTTTCGCACATCAACCAGATGGCTTTTTCAAGGAAGGTAGACTGCTAACTGCAAACTGGATAATAGAACACTTCAACAATTTGAACGCGGTGACTTGACTAGACAATAAATGAATAGGCGCAAATGTGGTCAATCATTCGAAGAAACGAGGTCACGTTGGTTGGGCACGTGGTACCGTGGTAGAAAACGCAGCATTATTTAAAGAATTGATTCCGAATGCGTGGCAACCCGACAGAGACGCTATCATTGCAAGCCTCGTTGCTGGTCAAGGTTTCGTGAATGGCAGTAGATTTGGGTGTGGAGTATGTAGCTAATTTCTTTATATCATTCCACATTGGATCAGCGAGCTTGAACTTGACCTCTCTTGATAGAGCAGTGGTTATTTTACCGTCTTTTGTATCCCTTTTATGTTCGTTGAATCAACGAAGATAAAAAGGATGCAAAAGATGGTATCTCTTTAAACGTTCCTTCGTTGAATCAACTACACTGCTGGACAATTGCTAAGGACGGATCATAAACGGCTATATAGCGCATAAAAAAGTAAGTGCGGTTGGATGCCAAGTGAAATAAAATAATGTCAGAATGCCAGGACATTACAAGAAAGACAATTTATTGTGCTCTGAAATCCAGAAGGCTTTGGAACGTGTTCAAGGGACAAACAGGCCATTTTGTGCATAATACGTAAACGTGAAAAAAATGCAATTACTGTCCGCAGGCGTTCCGGCGTAAGATGTCAATACGGGATATGGCCACCATGGAGGGCGATGCAAGATTCCACCCGTCGTGTCATGCTTTGCACAACATTATCAAGCAGCTGTTGGGGTAATTTACCCCATTCCTCTTGTCAGTGCACGGATGAGGGTGTCCTTGTTTATTGGAGGGCATTGGCGACCAGCAAGACTCCTCCCCAAAGCATCCCACACATTTTCAATGGGATTCAGATCTGGAGAACGTGCTGACCATACGAGGCGTTGAATATCCTCCTCAAGACACTCCTGGACAGCGACTGTTCGATGACATGTTGCGTTGTCGTCCATGAAAATGAATCTATCACCGACAGCACCACGGAACATGCGAACATGAGGTAGCAGAACATCATTAATGTATCGTTGGCTAGTCATAGTCCCAGTTGGAAGCACATAGAGGGACGTACGGCCATTGATCATGATGCCAGCCCATACCATGACACTACATGTCGGATATCGGTCCCTTTCCTGCATGTTTGCTGGACAATATGCAGTACCACTATCACGCCAGATCAGTTGTCGTCGACAATCAGACGATAGACTGTATCTACTCTCATCTGAGAAGAAGACAGCAAACCAGTCGTTATCAGTCCAATTGCGATGTTGATGGCACCATTGCAAACGGGCGGTACGGTGACGTCTGGGCAATGGGATGCACACAACAGGACGGCGGGCGTATAGTCCTCCTTCATGCAAACGTCTGGCGACAGTTTTTCGGGAGATCCACTTGCCAGTAGCAGCCATAAACTGATTTGCTACCTCACTAGCTGTGCTGCGCCGGTGTCATTTTGTTGATAGCACTATGTACCGATCTTCTGCAGGTGTCGTACTGCGAACACGACCTCCCCGTGACGTTTGCTACACTCTCCATTTGTTTGAAATGATTTCCAAAGCCTTGAAACAACACTGTGGCTGACGTCGAACTCCCTGGCAACATCTGTTATTTTTCGCCCTTCAATCTTGCCAATAATACGGCCACGCGTAAAACCATCTAGATGATGTCGGGAAGACATACTGAAAATTGCAAGTTCGTCAATTGATTCTTTCCCCTTCAACTTTGCGTTTGAACAACAACGATCAATACGCGTCATATCCTTTATATCTCTTATCAGCGCTATGACGTCACAAACAAGTTCGGCAATCCAAAATTTGCATACGCACAACACGTCTTACTGTATCCCGCACTTATACTAATTTCCACATTTTCCTGCCTTCCATTTTATGGTTGCTATCGTTGCTATTGTCATCCGTCCTTAGCAATTGTCTGGTAGTGTAGTATAAAAGGGGTACAAAAGACGGTAAAATAAACTGAACCAGGGAAGATAAAAGGGACACAAAAGACGGTATCCCTTTAAACGTCCATTCGTTGAATGAACGAGTATAAAAGGGATACAAAAGGCTGTAAAATGACCACTGCCCTATCAAGAGAGGTCAAGTTCAAGTCCGCTGATCCTATGTGGAATAATATAAAGAAATTAAGAAATTAGCTTCATACTCACACCCAAATCTACTGCCATTCGCGAAACTTAAGAAATCTTGGCCAGCAACGAGGCTTGCCATGATAGCTTCTCTCTCGAGTTGCCACGCATTTGGAATCAGGTCTTTAAATAATGCTGCGTTTTCTACCACGGTTCCCCGTGCCTAACCAACGTGACCTCGTTTCTTCGAATGACTGATCACATTTGCGCCTATTCATATATTGTCTAGTCAAGTCACCGAGTTCAAATTGTTGAAGTGTTCTATTATCCAGTTTGCAGTTAGCTTTCTACCTTCCTTGAAAAAAACATCTGGTTGTTGTGCGAAAGCTTGGAAATTTTGATTCATATTCTACTCTAAGAAATTCTGGCTACTAGTATAGTTATACTATTTTAAGTAGAGTTCCTTGTTATTAATTAAAAACATATTTCTGCTACTTCGCTAAATTAATTACAGCTACTTTTACTGTATCGTAATAATTGTAAATGGTATTGCTAAGGAAAATAGCAGTGAATGAATTACATCCTGAATTATGACTGCTGTTTCGGTCATGATATCTGTTAAAGTGCGAAGGACATTCGGAAATCTCTAATGTTTGCGAATCCTGTTAGCGTAGTCGTAAGCCTTAGTCATGGCTTTAGTGCCTATGCAACATTTCGAAGAAAATAAGACTTATGACGCTCGAATTTCCAAATAACTCTAGAAAGCAATGAAAAACTGGAGGTAGGGAACGTACATCGACGAAATCACTGAGTAATATTCATATCTTTTATTTTCTACATTGTACAGATTTGTGCCGTAAGGGAAATATTCGGAAATCTATTAAAACAGCATTGCAAAAGGTGTCTTCTTTCAGATACTTGATCGTTCTCCAGGCAAGAAACTGGAATGTCCTCCATGAAAGCACGCGTCTTGAAATGTGGGAGACGGGAAAGCGCTAAATAAGAGCCAAGAGAAACGCAGTGATTGCTTTATAACTAAAAAAAAAAAAAAAAAAACTTTTCTTCTAAAGTCTCGTAACGCTTGGAATGCTGGGACAGATGCAGCGTTGGACGAACAAACATCTTTGTCACGGACAAAACGGAAGGATGACTCTGAAAAAATAATTAACGTTAACGGCATAGGTATATTTGACCTTAGTGTTCCAGAAATAAAAATTTTAACTTGTTTGTTGTGAATCAGACGTTACCAAGGAGACGAAGTAATTACGTGAAAATGTTAAGTATTGTATGAAGAGTGTGACGCAAAAGACCTCATTTAATTGGTCCCTGCGAAAAGTTTAAGCAAAATGTTGAACCCCGTGTAATTTAAAAGAAAGAAGAGCCAGCAGAGGAAGAAACAAAAGAAATTGAAATCTGAATTTTTTCTTGAATCGCTAACATAATGAAAAACTTGTTGTTTACGTGTAATCAAATTAATTTGCCAAAAATTGTAGCAATAATCAACTTCCCACCCATAAATATTTATCACTAACTGAACTCTACTCGGTGCTGCTTAAACCTGGTTTATAAGATGCAAACTGTACATCCTGAATTTTTCTGCAGTAAATGATTGTTTCTTAGTCTATATAAAGAAGCAAAGTGGGAAAATGCGAGTGTTTCCGTCCGCGAATTGTTCGACCACTTCTAAATGACTTAGAGATCTGAAAATTAGTATGCTGATAGGTCTTGGCGTCCACATACCTAAAAAGTCCGAAAAAAAAATCAAAAACAAAATGGTGGCTTTCGAACATTGTCTGCTTGAATTTTTCGTGAATTGTTCGACTATTTCTAAGTAGCCTAGAGATCTGAAAATTGGCATGCTGATAGGTCTTAACGTCTAAATACCTAGAAAAGTCTGAAAAACAAAAAACAAAATTGCGGCTTTGGAATATTGTCTGCTTGGATTTTTCTACCACTTCTACACCTAGAAAAATCTGAATTTTTCTACCACTTCTACACCTTCCAAAAAGGTGATTAGCTCTTCTCTTCAAAATGCTGGCAGGCTTAAAGGTAATTATGCCAGAAATGTTGAAATACTGTAAAAATTCCGTGAAATTTTGATTTAAAATTAAGGGGTGCCGAAGCCTGCTGCCGTTTTACGTCAAACCGTATGCATTGACGTCTGGACACTGTTCTAAATCGTAAAACAGTTATGGATCTTAAATTAACTTTCTTTCCCTTAATTACTTTCCCTTTCTTTAACTTTATATTCAAAAAAAAAAAAAAAAAAATACAGGTGGCTCAGTCCTGATTGAGCCGTCAGTTTGGGAAGTAGGACTACGACTTGCAGATCGGAAAATTGAAATGAACTAGTCGCGTAAGGTTTCAAAGCGTTTATTTAATTTGCTATAGCCAACACAGGTCTATGATATGAACAGTATAGCTTACAAGTTTTTAACAAATAATGCTGGATACAATGCGAACACAAAGCAGATCGATATACGAATTACCCAAAGTGGTGCTCTGTCTTCTTGGGCAACTTACATTCCTCATTACTTGCTCTTGCCTCTCGTTTTGATTTTCTCCTCTTTTGCTTGCGTTCATTCTGCGAATTCCGCGGCGTTGTCGAAAATGTTCACAGGAAAACATTTTTTTTTTTATTTTAGTTTAAACCACTGCGATATGTTCTTTATATATTTGAATAGCTCTCGTCGAGAGCTTTAAAAGGATACCACGCACAGTCGTTTCGCACTTACGGTTGCCCAGATAAACCGCGATATTGTCAAAAGTGTTCACCGGTTCACAAGAAAACAGTTTTTAAAATGTTCAGTTCAAACCACTGCAAAATGTTCTTCCTATATTTGAATAGTTATAGGCGAGAGCTTTAAAACAATATCACGCTCAGTCGTGTTGCGTTCACGGTTGCCAAGATAGACTGAATCAAACGCGGCGGCACACCCAGAAATATTTCATCATCTCTCCCGCGCACAGGGAGCGAGGAGAGCGTCGCGCGCACGATGTGTTGCGCAGTACGCGGATCGACTCCATGCTGTTTACGAATATGCTAACATGATTAGTGTGTGGCACGTATTTTTAACGCTATAATAATTTCAATTGGGACCTGGGCCGCGGGTGACCTAGTGGTCAGCGTTCGTGACTGGCATGGAGATAACCTCAGGTTCGATCCTGGGCAGGTACGAACGTTCGAACCACTAAATACCCGCCGTGCGTTGAATGGGCACGTTAAGCCGTCGAACCCCGGGTACTGGCCCCCGGTAAAAAATAAGGGCGTCTTCCTCCCCTTTCTACCTCGCTTCCGTGTCACTGCAAATGATTCAAGTATCACGCTCGGCCACGCATGTGACGCAAGCAAGGAGGGGTCGTAGCGCTATGCCTAACCGGCTATATAAGGTCGTCCTGTTGCGCGTGCTTGCCATTCTGACACATGCTGTTGTGTTGGTTGCATCCTTTGCAAGTGAATTATGCCTCTGAGAAAAGTTCGAAAGCAATTCGAGCAGTTGGAGGAGTTCGAGAGAGGCCGCATCGTCGGACTCTGGAAAGCGGTATGGTGTTATCGCCGTACTGCGCGCCATACCGGTCGTGCGGATATCCCCATAGCATGCTCTTGGCGGCAGTGAATAGAACAAGGCACGCAGCAGCGACAGGAAGGGTCTGGGAGACTTAGACGAACCACTGAGAGAGAGGACTGACGGGTTGTCCGATATGCGCGGAGTGACCCAACAACCACGATTACGGATATTCAGCGAGCAGTGGTGCCCTTCATGCATCGTCCCATTAGTGTCAGCACCATTGGCAGACGACTGCGGGACGTAGAAATACACGCACGCTGACCGTTACGACGACTGCCCTTTACACCATTGCATCGTCGCCAAAGACTGCAATGGTGGGCAAAATCATTGAAGATCACTTACTGCCACTCAGAATGGCAGCGGGTGATATTCAGTGAAGAGTCCCGCTTTTTTCTTGGAGAAGACAACCAAGACAACCATTCCGTCGCCAAGACAACCGACGGAATGTATCACTACAGATTTGTCACCTTGACCCGTGCTTCACCTTTGTAGTACGTCACAATCCCTTGAGGTAAATTAATCCTACTCAACCTGGAAAGCCCTGATAAATGCTGGAATGTTTTCTGGACGGGGACTTCTTTGGGCAACACATCTCTTTATAGAGCGTCCAATACATATTCGATTGAATTGAAATCAGGGCGGGCCATAGCATCCGACTGATACCCTTATTAGTCAATACTCAATCCTTAGCCTCTGATGCATATTCGATTGGACTGAAATCAGGGCGGGCCACTCCATCCGACAGATACCCTCAATGGCCAATACTTCATCCATAGCGTCCAATGCATATTCGATTGGACTGAAATCAGAGAGGGGCCACTCCATTCGACGAATACCCTCATTAGCAAATACTTCATTCATAGCGTCCGATGCATATTCGATTGGATTGAAATCAGAGCGGGACACTCCGTTCGACGGATACCCTCATTAGCGAATACTTCACCCATAGCGTTCCATGTGTATTCGATTGGATTCAAATCAGGGCCGGCCATACCATCCGACGGATACCCTCACTAGCCAATACTTCATTCATGGCGTTTTTTGAGTAAACCGTGTGTCATGGCGCTCTTTGGTACATTGAGACCCTTGTTTCAATAAACTCCACCTAGCCAATCGACAAATGCTATGGGGTGAGAAAAAGCATTATCATCCATAAAAATAAAATCTGCGCCCACACAACAACGGAACACCCGAACGTGGAGAATAAGCACATCACTAATCTGTAACCCAAGTCACATCACTAGTGCACTGTTGAAAAAGCTGTGACTAAATTTTTTTCTTGTCATATAGCACGAATTATAATAAAATTCATAACTATAATAAACGGTCGAATTATTAATGGGTAGTGTATAAGATGGCTTACCAACAACAAAATTTTCGTAATATTCCCATTCATTTTTTATTTTTTCCAACGAATTGTGTACGAATTTTACGATGACGTTCCTCATTATTATATAAACACTAAGAAACAGCACGAAATAAACAGTTGCAGTCACCGAGAATAGGGATAATATGGCGCTTTATGACAAACCAAAACAACTTTTTATCAAGAGTAAGCTTAAACGCGTTCACATAGAAAGCAAAGTCCAAGGCGCCGCTGTACCGTTTGACTTTGAACTTCGATTACAACTACGTAGTTGAAAGTGGATGGCTAAGTTCCACGTCCGACCACCGCAGAAAAGCAGATGGTGCTGCAACTACTGAAACGGGAACAAACGCCAGAATAACGAACGGTGGATTGTACAAAGAAAATACCATGGTAATATTAAAAAATTGCTTATGACGATAAAAATTAGCGATGACAAATCTGTGGGTCAATAGCTTCCATTAAGAAAAATCCTGAAAATCGCTCCAGTAGGTGGACTGGTGGATTGTAGAAAAAACGGCCTTGTGGTTCAAATATATAGATTGCAATAGTGCTGCAAAGAAATTTCATCCATCACCTACAGTTCGGTACGTCCATTTACCATGATACCTGCGCACACCATGACGCCGCGACAGCCATATCTGTCCCTTTCAACGATGTTCTTGGCATCATAAGCAGTCCTACGTTCCGTCCAAAACTAAAGCTGCTTTTGTTTGTGAACATTACCTTGGATCATTGATCTCAAGACAGGTAAAGGTGAGATATACACCACTAATGATGTGCTGTAGGATGCGCTCTGGGTAATGATAAACAATCTACTGGTTTCCGGGCATATAGTTCTGCTCTATTTAGACGTCTCTGTGAAAACACAAATTTGTCGGTAACGGAGAACGAATCGCATCTCTTCGCTCTGGAGTGAGTCACTCTAACCGAATAATCTACACCGACGGAATGTGTCGCTGCAGATTTGTCGTCTTGACATGCGCTTCCATTCTGTAGTACGTCACATCTCGACACAGTTTGGCGCTAAATCTACACAACTGTGCTTGCTTGAAGGCGATTAGTCAACTGGCCCTGCAGTACTTTTTCGACTCTGTTTTGCCATTGTGACCAGGTAACGGTCATCCTGCTGGCTTTTACAACATGGACGACCTCCACAAAACATCTGGCGACGATTCTGTATCTTCTAAAAACTGACTAAAGCCGCGTCACTATGCTGTATGCTGTTTCGAACTCTGGCAACATCGAGCACAGTCCAACCTTTAAGCTTGGCGATAATTCGGTCTCATTCAGGTGATATTTACGAGACATTATTTTGTTACCTCTGACGCTCCGTAGCAGAAGCTCATCAAGAACAGAATGAACTCACATGAGACACACCTCAACCTGCTGCCTATATGCACCCTTGGCAGCTGTCACGTGCTCACAGCGAACTTACGTGCGGGTTGCGCATCATGGAAAGTCTTCATATGTCTCACTGCGCACATGTGCATACACTGAAGAGACGAAACATTATGACCAACGCGTCTCTACACATATCGAAGCAACTGCAGGTAAACCGATGACGCATGAAACTGTATAAATAACACCTGTACTGAGCTTTGTTAATCAGTGTTATTCTTGTTCTTCAGATGGGAAACGCAGCGGACTTGAGCAAGTTTGACAAAGGCCGAATTGTAATAGGCATACGACTGGGTAAGAGCATTTCCGAGATGACAAGATGTGTTGTACTCGCGGTCAGCAGTGGTTAGTACCTGCAAAAAGTGGTCCGAGGAGGAAACAACTACAAACCACTGTCAATATGTGAGCCGACCACAACTCATCGGTGCTAGAGGTGAGCGAAGGCTATACAGAATGGATACTGGGGCACAATTTGCCGATCATTTGAATGCTCGTGACAGGAGTAATGTGTCACAACACACAGTACATCGAACCCTGCTGAAAACTTTGCTATTTGTGCGCCATTTCCTCCGTTCAGCTCATAAATGCTTCTGAACGAGAAGAGAGATTACCTTATTTTTTTGACAGCCCTACTTTAAAGATAAAATGCTTTACGAAATGTGATGTCTCGAGGTATTTATAGCGTACCTTTTTGCCAGGGGTGAAACTCGAATCTACGTCTCCTGCTCCGGAGCCTGTTATTCTCCTGACTTAACTACACATACCTTGGCTTATCCCTGCAACTTGCCTTTTTTACGTTTTCAACCGTAGATTGAAGAAGCGTATATGTTCCAGCTTTGTCAGTCCGTACGTCCGCACGATAACTCGCTTAAAAATGGTTCGATTTCAACGAAATTTTAGTGTGTGGTAGGGGACAACCTGGAGACCAATCCTATTGAAAATGGGCGAAATGGGGTCAAAAATCAGGACATTGGAGTGGGATCCATTCCATTACACTTATGCGTCATAACTTTCTTAAAAATGATTCGGTTGCGACAAATCTTTATCATGTTGTTCCGGAGGTATACTGACCCGGTTCTGTTGAATGTCATCGAAATGAGGTCAAAGGTCAGGGCACAGGAGCGATATTTATTCCACACCCATTATCCTCATAACTTGACTAAAAATGATTATATTGCGACAAAACTTTAGTGTGTTGTTCCGGAGGTATACTGAACTGGTTCTGTTAAATATCATCGAAATGGGGTGAAAGGCCAGGGCACAGCAGCGAAATTTATTCCACAGCCATTATTCTCATAATTTGAGTAATGATTTCTGGTAAGTTGGACAGCGAATCATAATCAATGCATTGCATGATTTTACTAACTTGTTCACGCTTTCCAACCGTAGGTTGAAGAAGCGTATGTGCTCCAGCTTTGTCCGTCCGTCCGTCCGCACGATAACTCGCGTAAAAATTGTTCGATTTCGATGAAATTTTAGCATGTGGTAGGGGACAACCTGAGGAGGAACTCTTTTAAAAATAGATGAAATGGGGTCATAGGTCAGGACATGGGAGCGGGATCCATTCCATCGCCCTTATGCGTCATAACATGCGTGAAAATACCTCGATTGCGACAAAACTGTATCATGTTGTTCTGGAGGTATACTGAACTGGTGTTGTTGAATATCATCAAAATGGGGTCAAAGGTCAGGACAGAGGAGCAAGATTTATTCCACAGCCGTTATCCTCGTAACTTGACTAAAAATGCTCCTATTGCAACAAAGCTTCGATATGTTGTTCCGGAGGTATACTGAACCAATTCCGTTTAATATAATCGAAAAGAAGTCAAAGATCAGGGCACAGGAGCGAGATTTATTCCACAGCCGTTTTCCTCATAACTTGAGTAATGATTCCTGGTATGTTGGAAAGCGTATCATAATCAATGCATTTCATGATTTTACTAAATTGTTGACTCTTACGTCACCTCAGTGGTACGTCATATACTTTCATATCCGTATTTGATATATATTAACCATTTCTATCGCCCTATGAATTTATCAGCTACAATTAAATAGCTGTTGCGTTAAATGCCACCAGATGACGATATCTCAGTTGCTGAGACCATCAATACGGATTCGTGTAGTCAGATGCTGACTGATAAACCACGCATGGCGCTGCGAATTGTTGTAGCCCTAAGCGTAAATGCGAACGCACTCGACTAGTTACCGAGAGTTCTGGGGTTCGATCGCAGCGGTGTCGGAACACAATTTTTCAGTCGCTATGCGTTGTTTATAAAATAACGTGGACAGAGCGATAACATTGTCCATTTACTTTCATATCTTTATGTAGCTCACTAAAATGTTAATCTGTCAGTGGTAGTTACGTGACTCAACATGCAGGATCATATTCCACCTGCGTGCTGTGACTTTCCATCACACCACGAGTCGTCACGAATGCAATGAAAGTTTTGAACGTGATTTGATGGCGATGGCAGGTTTTGCCCATAACCGAACGCTTCGAGCTCGTCAGGGCACCTTTTGCTCACTGCAGCATGGTCTTGCACTTCCGTACATTCCAGAAATACCTACAGAGGTACTATCCCATTAGTGTCTAGAGTCACAAAGTCCACCAATAAGTTCCAATCCACCACCATATTTGCACGAGAAATATCGATAAAGATAGGCCAAGGGAAACGTCTGATGAAGCATCTGTAAACTTTTGTGTCGCCTTTTCTTATGAACTTTTTTTTTTTGTGTGTGTTTGGTGACTGCTGAAAGATTCTTTTGGAAATCATCAATCTCGAGCGGTCAATTGACTATGGAAAGTAAGCTATAAAGTAGTGGGAAAATCACCAGCGTCGAAACCGCGGGGGCAGAGGCGGCAGTGGCCCCCGCACACAAGTGAGTGTGGGGGCAAAAAACATCACATTTTCCCCATCAGTTCTGTTTCTTTCCAAATTACATATGTTCGTGATTGGAAATCTCAAACATTCGGGTTTTTTTTGTAAATTCATTTTGATAGAAATTGAGTATTGCTCTTCCTTTTTTACCATGAACTATCTACACTGCTGGTTACCCAAAATGCAACACCGAGAAGAACACGAGATAGCAAAGAAAGATTTACTGGACACATTACAACAGATACAAAGATGAAACGATTGAGCTTACAAGCCCGTGCGACTTGCGGAACACGCAGACATCAATAGTTCCTGTGGCCCCCATGGCTGGCAATAACGGCCGCTACACGCCGCGGCATCGAACGAAAGAGGCTTTGGATGTGGGCTTGGGGTATGTCGGTCCAGGCTGTTTCCACACGTTGCCACAGTTCATCAGGCGTAGCCGCAGGTGGTGCTTGCCGGGCCACTCGGTTGTCGATCAGCGACCAGACGTGTTCGATAAGCGACATATTGGGAGAACAGGCGGGCCACGGCAGCAGTGACACCTGGTGGGCCATGAAGAATTGTTGCACGATGCGTACCACGTGCCGGCGCGCATTGTCCTGTTGAAACGTGGCCGCTGGCAGGTCCTGCAGGTAAGGAAGGACTACAGGCTCCGAAACGTCGGAGATGTAGCGGTGGCTGTTGAGTGTACCGGCGGTGCGTACCAGAGGGGTGCGGGTGTCATATCCAATTGCGCCCCAAACCATAACGCCAGGCGACGGACCGGTATGGTGATGCATAGTGCAGGTGTCATACAGTCTCTCGCCGTGGTGCCGCCACACGCGCATCCGACCATCGTGGTGTTGCAGGCAGAAGGGGGATTTGTCGGAGAAGACAATGTCGTGCCATTCCGTAGTCCAGGTGCGGCGTTCAACGGCCCACTGCCGCCGCACTCACCGGTGGTGTAACGTCAATGTAGTCTGAGCAATGGGCGCCGTGCGACAAGTCCCCGCTCCTGCAGACGACGTCGAACGGTACGTACTGACACAGGTTGTTGCGCAACGCACTCTACTTATTGCGCTAACGTTCGTGATGTGGCGGTGCGAGCCGTCAATGCCCGCAGCACAACATGCCGGTCCTCTCGTTCGGTGGTGTGCCGCGGCTGCGGCAATCGCTCACGTCGGTCCGTCCGTCCCTCCTGCACCCACCGAATCCATACTCGCCTCACTGTGGCTGGGTGTCGTCCCACACGGGCGCCGATGTCTTGGTACGATAAACTGCTGTCGCGATAAGCCACTATTCGTCCTCTGTCGAACTTCGAAACGTGCTGGAATGACTGCCGTATTCTGCGACGAGGCATCAGCAAGCTTCCCAAGCACAGGTCCGGCAGCACAACGAACTACCACTACTTACACCCCGCCTTCTGTGCACCCTTTTTATGGTGTTTCTCGGTGGCGTGCCGGGCGCACATGATTTGCATATGCCCTGCAATGCTAATCGTTTGCAGTCCTCTCGCGGGCGACGCATGCTACGAATTTCAGGCCAATCGGATGCTTCGTTCTTGGTGTTGCATTTTGGGTGGCCAGCAGTGTACAATGAATGAAATGTGACAAACTTTAATGAACTTGAATATACGATATTTCCCTTTATCTCGAAATTTAGTTATAAAAAAGACTAAAGGAAACAGCGATTCTCTGTATGAATTCATTCAACACTCAAGGGTGAGAGAACGATGTCTTTTATATGTTTCATCCGGAATCAGAAAGGAGGACTTAAGCTGGAAAAACTATCATACCGTATATAAATGGGAAACGAATTTCCCCGAAGAAATAATTCTTCTCAAATACATGGAAGGCGATACAAATGTAATCACTGGCATTGATGTGCCGTATCAAGTTTTCTGAAAGAGGGCTACTGTTGTCCATGTATATCACTGAGCAAAAAAAGTTTGTTTGAAACAACAAAATAGTTTTGTTCAGCTGTTTTGTCGATTTATTTTGTTGCTTTAGCCAAACTCCGTCGGAAATTGTTTTGTTGGCAACACAAAATTATTTCGTTTTGTTAATTCAACTAAACGTTTTATCACGATAATATATTGTTGGATCAAACAAATTCACAAAAATCGACCTGGGCATTTTGTGTTAAATGAACAAAGTGTTTTTTCATGATATCAATAAATTTTGTTGAATCAACAATAATTTTCAGCAAAATACATATAACGAAGTAAATTTCTCCGTCATTTCTGTCCACGCCAGGATTCGAACCTGGATCCCCTCATTCCGGAATAAGTCACTCTACCAATTGAGCTACGCGGACGTTTGTTCTGACTACTATCTGCCTTTATGTCGTGTGCGTCCTGCTGGCAGGTACGTCACATACATTTTGTAACGTACCAGGAGATGTGACGTACCTGCCAGAAGGACGCACACGACATAAAGGCAGATAGGAATCAGAATACATGTCTGCGTAGCTCAGTTGGTAGAGCTGCTTGTTCCGGAATAAGCGTACTCGGGTTCGAATCCCGGCGTAGACCAAAAATGACGGAGAAATTTACTTCGTTATAATGGCGCCCGAACTATCCGGATGACCCGACCGTTCACAATCTCGCAATGGTGTTATGTTATTTCCACACCGCGAGATAGGAATAATAAAAGCAGCACTTCGAAAAAAAAAAAAAAAAAAAAAAAATAAGGGGGAGATGATGTAACGTACCAGGAGATGTGACGTACCTGCCAGAAGGACGCACACGACATAAAGGCAGATAGGAATCAGAATACATGTCTGCGTAGCTCAGTTGGTAGAGCTGCTTGTTCCGGAATAAGCGTACTCGGGTTCGAATCCCGGCGTAGACCAAAAATGACGGAGAAATTTACTTCGTTATAATGGCGCCCGAACTATCCGGATGACCCGACCGTTCACAATCTCGCAATGGTGTTATGTTATTTCCACACCGCGAGATAGGAATAATAAAAGCAGCACTTCGAAAAAAAAAAAAAAAAATAAGGGGGAGATGATGTAACGTACCAGGAGATGTGACGTACCTGCCAGAAGGACGCACACGACATAAAGGCAGATAGGAATCAGAATAAAATGTCCGCGTAGCTCAATTGGTAGAGCAACTTATTCCGGAATAAGCGGCCTCGGGTTCGAACCCCGGCGCGGATAAAAATGACGGAGAAATTTACTTCGTTATAATTTGTAAATTCACGACAAAATTTGTTTGGTTGATTCAACATTTTTCTTTTTTTCTGAATTAACAAAACGTTTTTCTCAGTGTAACCCTCTTTCAGAAAACATGAAAATTACATGGAGGTGCGGGTTCGATTCCCGCTCCAGGGCAATGTAATTTTCAAGTTTTCTGAAAGAGTGGTTACATGGACAACAGTGAAAATACGGCACATCAGTGCTAGTGATAAATTTGGAAAAACTGTTAATTCTGTGCTCGGTAACTTAAACAATACTCTAAATTTTATAGTATGTATAAAAATACATATATTCTTCAATAATTCCAGGTGAAACCAACAGGGCAAACCGCTGAAGAAATTACGCCGAAAGAAAATACAGTCTGTCAGGAGATATCATCTCCTTTCACTAGTCAAGATGATGGAATATATGATGTCGCATCCAACGTAAGGGAAGTGCTGTCACCCGTAGAAGGTAAAAGTTTTCTGCATAACATTTCTTTATTTTAAGAGAACAACTGAGAGACCATCTGGTTGTGCCATTCGCTAGTCTGTCTGCTTGTCTATGTATGTACGGTACAAGTACACTAAATTGGCAAAACATTATTACTACTACCCCAGGGCCGTAGCTACCGGAAAGGCAGAGGGGGAGGGGGTTGCCCACCCAGAGAGGTCATACCACACTGTAAAAAATAAGTGGTGTGAATTCACAGAAAATTTATGAAGATAACGTGCAGCAAAGTTGCATCCGTCTATTAACGGAATTTTCGTTTTATAAAAATTCCCGTTTTTGTTAACTTCCGTATTTTCATATATTTTTCGCAGTGAGTAATTCCGTTTATTTCAGAAAAGTCCGTTCCAAGTTTTTCCGTATTTAGATAGAAATTTCGAAAAATCCAACACGCTGAGTATTTCAGCCTTTGCGCGAGGGAATCCTTTTGCTCCGGGGATCGAGCCCAGGTCGTTTGGGTTGAAGACGCCAGTCTTAACCACTGAGCCAGAAAGTCACAGCAATCCGACTCACATTCAAGAGAAAACTCATTGAGCGATAACGATTTTTTTTTCATTAATACGACTGATTTAATCATTTTATTTTCTGTTGGAGATAATTATTTTTTCAATACGTTTGTAATAGTTTCATTTTTTTCTGTAGGAAGTCTTATTACAAATTACGTATTTTTTTCATTGCGATTTTTCGAAGCAGCTAAATGATTTGGAGTTTGACATCTTTTTTCAACTGACAGTAGAAGGTGCAATATACTGTTTTATAACACACGGTGGAGTCGCATTATTGTGACCGTCAGCTAATATCCAGAGTAACCGCCGTGTGCAGCGCGGACAGCAGCTAGACGGACTGGGAGTGACTCAGTAAAGGGCTGGAAGGTGTTCACATGTATGGGAGCCATGCTGACTGCAGTGCATCTGACAGCTGGAAGGTGTTCACATGTATGGGAGCCATGCTGACTGCAGTGCATCTGACATCTGGTACGTAGTGGAAGATCCATAGAGCGAATGAAGCGATCGTGGTGGTCCCACAGATGCTCAGTTGGGTTTAAGTCTGGGGAATTAGGGGGCCAGCGAAGTAATTTGAAGTCTTCATCGTACTCTTTCAACCAATCTCGGACATTTCTAGCTGTGACATGTCGCATTGTCGTGCTGGAAGATCTCATCCACTCCAGGGAAGACAATCGGCATGTATGGGTGTACGTGGTCTACAAGGACGAATTCATAACGAATTCGGTCCATAGTGCCTTCCACAGGTATGAGTGGACCCAGAAAATGCCACGAAAACATTTTCTAGACCATAACGCTGCCCCCATCGGCTTGTGTTCTTCCAGCAATGGTTAAAGAGCGTTTGCTCTCCGATGTTTCTCGCCTTTTACGCCGACGTCCATCCGTTCGATGAAGCAGAAAACGTGACTCATCAGAGATGGCGATCCTTTATCAATCAGCGGAGGTCCAATTCCGATACTGCCGTGCAAGTGTAAGCCGTTTCCGCCGATGAACCTTCTTTAGCATAGGTGCAGTGACCATCCGTCTGCATCGGAGCCCTATACGCAGCAGGGTTCGCTCAACTGTCGTTTTAGACACACTTCCGGTAGCCCCCTGATTTTTTCTTCCAGTGAGTTGCTCCAATGTAGCGTGTCGATCAGCCCTCACGCACCTTCGAAGCCGACGTTCACCTCTCACATCAACGGCACGTGGTGCTCCGCAGTTTGCACGTCACTTATTCGCAATGGTGCCATTTCTCCAATCACGATACACTTTAACCACAGCAGCACGCGAACAGTTCACAAACTGCGCTATTTCAGAAATACTGCCACCCTTGGCCCGAAAGCTGATAATCATCCCTTTTTGCAAATCTGATAAATCGATCCTTTTATCCATGACAGCAACGAGTGATATGTTTTCAGAATGCCTACAGCACACTTTATATATCCTCTAAGCCAGCTCACGACACGTGTCTTCTTTCATTGACTACGCGCTTTTGACGTCAAAAGTAGGAGGTAGTCATAAAAATGTGACTCGACTGAATAGATGGAGTGATTTTTCAAAGATAGAAAGTCTTGCAGTGTAACGCTGGTGGACAACGTTTGTAGGTTTTCGGCATTGAAGTTAGTTTTTCTTTTCTTTTTTTCTTTTTTTTTCGCACTCATCAACCTGAACACCCCATGTTTGTTGCACATACCTTAAATTGTTGTTCAGATTATATAAAGCACCACAATTAAAATAGTCACTGCTTTCATGAAGATGTCTGACTTCGTCGTGTTACTTATTCTGAATAAACAACACTTCAGCTGAGTTGTGAAGTTTTCTAAGAATTTTCCTTCCAATGATCCCACTTTTTTCAATGTATTTATAACCATATTTGCATTATAGTTCATAGAAACTATCCTCAAAGCAGGGTAAGAAAAGTATCGAAGGGTTGCACGTGAGATGTTAAAATTAAAAAACTATGTGTATGACAGAAACGAAACATAAATTTTATCATGTGCAAACACGATTTAAAGGTAAATGAAAGAGAATCAGTTAAAGAAATTTCAGCCTATATCAGAAATTCTTTTCGAGTAACAGAAAAGTTACATAACTGAAAACACGAACGTGTACTTTTTGGATAGCTGGTAATACAAATACACTGGTCACAAAAAGTTTGCAATATTGCGATTTCGAAGAGAAAACGTGATGATTTGCTAATTTAGAGACTACTAGAGTTTGGTTATCAGCACGGGTAGCTACGTCACATGTAAATTAGCATCATGACAACACAACACGTGACATGTGAGGTGCAATAAAAGTACCCTGCGAGAAATGGAAAGCGGTTCTTTTCACCACTTGGCCTAGAAGTTTGCTGAATTTATTGCCTTCAGTGTGAGATTATCTTGAAATGATGTCCAGACGATATTTAAGCATTGGCAATAGAAATACGGCTGTTGGCATGTTTCAGGTAGGTGCATGGGAGATCGATGTGGTAGCTGCTTTAGGAGTTTCGCAAAGTGTAGATTGATGGCTATACACACAAGATTTCTACGGCATGGAAACGTTACAGATCGACCCAGGTGTAGTCTACCGAGGATAATCACCAGAAGACAAGACTGCTATCTGACAGACAGTAAGTGCTCAGAGAAGGCCTAGAATCACCAGTAGCCAACTTTGGGAATCACTTCGAGCTACTTCTGGTGTCACAGTATGTACTCAAACGGTACGAAACCGTCTTCACGAGTACGGACTCAAAGCAAGGAGGCTGCTGAGATGTACAGCATTGACATGAGCTCACCGTCTTCAAAGATATACCTGGATCCGACAGTACATGTCATGGAATACAGAGTGGCACAATGTACTATTCACAGACGAATCCCGTTTCGCTCTTTATCCTGACGCTCGACGAGGACACGTATGGAGGAGATCCAGCCCACGAATACAATCACACTACACTGAAGAGCAATTGAATTAGAGATACCTGTCTAGTAACGTGTAGCACCACTTTTCGACCTGATAACGGCGGCGATTCGTCTCGGCATGGACTCGACAAGACACCGGAAGCGTTGCGAAGCCATACGGATTCACGACCCCTCAACAAGCTCCCACAGTTCACGAAGAATTAATGAAGGGGGGTCAGAGCCTCGAACATCTCTCTCCATGGCATCCCAGATGTGCTCGATGGGATTGAGGTCAGGTGACCTAGCTGGCCAAGAAAGCGAGGTCACGTCGGTGGAGTGTTCATCCAACCATTCGGATACAATTAATTCGGGAGAGATGGCATGGTGCATTGTCTTGTTGCAGGATGAGGTTCCCAGTGGGATGTTGAAGACGCACAAACGTGAAGCAAATGGTCGTCCAGGATATCCCGGTAACGTTGACCTGTGAGGGACGATGTCATACGTACCATGGGTCCCATTTCAGTCCATGTAAGCAGTTCCCACACGAGAATGCCACCCCACCAGCTTGAATATTACCCTGCCGGCAAGAAGGATCCATCGCTTCATGTGCTTTGCACCGTACTTGTATCCTGCCATCCGCATGTACCAACGTGAATCTCGACTCATCAGTCCAGACAACATTTTTCCACATGTCTAGTCTCCAGTGGCGATGTTTCCGCACCCATGCTAATCTTTGCACCCTGTGATGTGCGGTCAGCAGCGGTGCCCTCGTGGGACGATGGCTTCTGTACCCCATAACGAGGAGATCGTTCTGGATGGTGTGGCTGCTTGCACGTTGTTGTGCACCAGCGTTAAATTGCCGAGTGATTTCTTGCACTGTGGCCAGTCTATCCGTTGTTACAACGCGAGGTAGCCGACGATGACCCCGCTCATCCACACGCTGCTGTTCACGGCAGTTGGCCCTTGCAGGGATGGTTTTACCGTATTCGATGTACTCACGGTGTACCCGTGACACAGTGGCTCGTGAAAATCCCAGTGCCTGCACGACTTCCGAGATGGAGTGACCCATTCGTCGGGCCCCGAGAATTTGCCCACGATCAAATGCGCTTAAATCCTTCGTCTTACCCATACTGCGTCCGACTCTTACTGATTCCCGTCGCATCACTCCTTATATTGTCGGATCGCTGCATACGTCAAGTCGTTTCCGTTTACAGGGCATCCCACAGCGCCACATTTGCATATCGCCAGCTGTCTCTAATTCATTTACTCTTCAGTGTATATGCAGTTCATCCACCATTACCAGCAGCAGTCAGTTGTGGTTAATGGCCGTACTTTTTGTATGTTTGTCAAGGCAACATAAATGCCTCAGTGTACCGAAATGAGATCATTGCGCCCATTGTGACTCTGTTTCACACTGCTATTGGACATGGATTCGGTTTTATCGATGCGAGTGAAACCAGTCACCGTGCCTGGAGCGTGCCTCAAGAGCTGGAAAATCATGGGATTGAATCGTCACATGAGATCTCCTGATCTTAATCCTGTTGAGAACATTTGGGACACTGTACAGCGACGTCTGGATAACCACGTTCGATACCCCAGTACACTGGCAGACCTCCGGAACGTGTTGTGTGCAATGTGATTATAACTGCCTAGACACTCGTCAATCACGTCATTGCAAGGTGTCAAGACGTTCTTCGACACAGAAGTGGTGTTACCATGTACTGAAATCCGGAGGTATGGACATTCTCCGAATTTACCATTTTGTCTGTATTGCAATGCTACTTTGTTGTGTGCACAAAACAAAAGTTTTTGTGTTACGTAGCCTCACTGATATTATTTCAGTGCGTGTTACTTGAGTCAGATACATACATCCTTCATTTAATGCAGTGTCCCTAAATTTTTGTGACCAGTGTATTTCTGATGAAGATGCTAACCGCAAAGACTGGAAGATCACATGAATTCAATATCGATTCGAAGCCAGTTTGCGTCTACTTTTTTCGTTCTAAATAACCTGGCTAAATAAGGGGAATAGCACTAATTAACTGAGCATTTGAATTAAAACAACAGTTTTTATTCGAATACTGTAAACTTTATGGAGTTTAGTTAAGAAAAAGCCGCCCCGGTGTCCGTATGGTTAGAGGCGTTGTCCTCTAACCACTGGGACACCGGGTGCCATAGAGGCTCTGGTCTTTAACCATTGGTCCGAAATGTGGGCCCAAACCCGAATTCCGAGTGAGGCTTGGATAGTGTGTTTACCTTAAAGTGCTCCCTAGATTGGTGACAGGAGACTGCTTATAGCCCATTGAATTACTCATGGTGATCGTTAAAAACTCATACAAAAGAGAAATTATGAAGAGAAAGCTGTTTATTTCATTTTATCGAAATGAAAAAGTCCTGTGATATTCCGTTTGGCAAGGCGGCAATCCTAGGACTGCTCTAAAACGAAATCATTGTGAACTAAAATTTTCCGTCGACATTTAATGCTAACTAGCAGTGAGAGAAATTTTTGATGGTGCTGCTCAGTTAAACAAACTGGTCCATAAAATTTAAATAGACCCTGATTCTTGCTCTAATAAATTCGGATGTAAATATATCTTTTTGTAAAGTTTTCTTATAAATAGAAAAGAGATCTTTTGAAGTTTTGGTTCTCTTCCTTGTGGTTTTAAGGAACTGTGTTTTTAAGTATTTACTTTCACTGTGAAAAAATAAAGTTTTAAACTACGCATAAACGTTAGTCGTTTTAAATATTTTACAATATTATTTCTGTTACTGATTATCATTTTATCCTTTTGTAAATAGTATTTATACTATGCTTATCACGCACAATTTTGTGCAACACACACACACACACACACACACACACACACACACACACACACAAGTCCAGTTATTGACCTGAAAAGTAAATAAGCCTAAGTGGGGCAAAAGCAAATTTTTTGTTTGAGAAACAACACGTTTCGTTAAGTGCTTCCCGCTGGAATTACTCGCATTGTTAAATGCAATAAAATTAGCGTCATCCCTTTTGCAGACACTGGCCACACACACACACACACACACACAAAGAGAAAACCAGCATCCCAGTCCATATTCTTATGCCTGGGAATATGTTCCTGCTGATGACGGCTCGGCTGTGCAGTGGTGAAATATATATTCCGCAATTTTCTAGGATTTCAAAGGTATTTGTTTAACTGTTGGATCATGTATCGTGCGTTTGTTAAATGAAGCGTGCAACTATTGCGCACAGAAACGTACACTTACTTACCTTCAGCAAGAAAACTGGTGATTGGTGTCAATGGACATCTAGATATACATTATAAGAAATCATACAGCAAGGATATCATTTCTCTTCACAATTTCGGCTCCCTCAAAAAATCTACATTCCCACTCTTTCTGCAAACTGTTCAATTCCTGAACAGTTTGCAGAAAGAGTGGGAATGTAGATTTTTGAGAGAGCCGAAATTGTGAAAAAAAGTGAGATATACTGTATGTACATCAAATTCATAAAGATATCGTGTTTTTGTACAAGATGATATAAATTAAATTCCTTAGCTGCATACAGTGGCGGAACTACGGGGTGTAATCACAGAGCTAGAGCTCCCTCCAGGAGTACTATTTTGCGCCTCTCTTCGTTCTTGAAAGTGATCAAACTTAACTCCAATTGGAGCAACGCAAAATTTACCCAAATATATATTTTAAAAAGGGATCAGCATGTATGTATATATACTTAGTTTATGGTTTGCACTCTTTCACACAGCCTTTTTGCCTTTTTCCCTCGAGTCATCATCATCATCATCATTGTCAACCATTATCAATCCACTGCTGGACGAAGGTCTCCCCAAGTTTCCTCCACAACGGTCTGTCTTGTGCCAGTCTCCTCCATGTCACCCCTGCATACTTTCGAATTTCATCCACCCATCTCCCATGTGGTCTTCTTCTGGGTCTTTTCCTGTCCCTTGGAATCCAATCTAAAATTTCGGCTGTCCATCGATGATCTGTCCTTCTGGCAGTATGTCCAGCCCATTGCCATTTCAGGGATTTAACTCTGATCATGATGTCTTCCACTCTTGTCATTTTTCGGATCCACGAGTTCCTCTTCTTATCTCTCCTGGTTACACCAAGCATGCACCTCTCCATGCTTTTTTGAGTTGTCTGCAGCCTTTGTATGTCTCTTTTAGTTAAGGTCCACGTCTCTGCACCATACGTAAGCACTGGAAGGATGCATTGATCAAACACTTTTCTTTTAAGACATAATGGCATATTGCTCTTGAAAATTATGCTGTTTCTTCCAAAAGCTCTCCAGGCAAGTTTTGTACGCCGATTAATTTCTTCACCAATGTGACCCTCACTTGATATCTGCTGTCCAAGATAAACGTACGTGTCTGTTATCTCCAGCTTTTCTCCATCAATCGATAAATCTTCATTTCTTGTAAAAGCATTGAACATCACTTTTGTCTTCTGAAAGTTCATTTTTAATCCCACTTCTTTACTCTTGTCAGCAAGTTCCTGGATCATACTCTGCAGCTCTGATGGGCTAGTTGCAAAAATGACTACGTCATCAGCAAAACGAAGGTGGGTTAGATAATCTCCATTAATCTTTATCCCCTTGTTTTCCCAGCTCAGCGACTGAAAAACACCCTCCAATGTGGCATTAAAGAGCTTCGGAGATATGGTGTCACCTTGTCTCACTCCCTTTCCAATTTTTACGTGTGTTGTATTTTCAAACAGCCTAATCTCTGCACTTGCATTTTCATAGATGTTATTAATAATATTAATGTATGCATCTTCAATACCGCAGGTTTTCAGAGCCATTGTAACTGCTGATGGTTTCACCGAATCAAAGGCTTTTTCATAATCGATAAAAGCCATGCACAATGGAAGTTCATATTCCCTTGCTCTTTCAATTAGTTCTCTCAGCACGTGGATATGATCTATTGTGCTGTAGCCACTCCTGAATCCAGCTTGTTCTCTCGGTTGAGCCATGTCCAGTGTTACCTTCAAGCGGTGTGAAAGAACTTTAGTGAAGATTTTATAGACTACTGATAGGAGGCTGATAGGTCTGTAGTTTCCGAGATCCTCAATGTCACCTTTCTCAATGTCACCCTCGAGTACTGGTGCTTATTGTTGTGATACCTTCACACAGTTGTTTTACGTAGGAAAGGAAGAATGAAAAAAATAAAAAGAAAGCTGTAAAATGTACGTAGTTGTTGTTTTACACCGCAGAAGCGAATGCTTCCCCATTCGCAGAATAACAAATTGATATGCACCTGCGAGATTCAATTAGGGATAAATACATTGGTTGTCGTTTGTGGGGTGTTTCAGTTTACATCAGCAGATGAGGAATTGGGTTCGGCATTTTATTGTTTTACAATCAACATATACACAGCCGTATCAGAATAATATGACCAATCCTGGAATCACAGTGTGCCCGTCTAGTCGCGTCACAGAGTGCACGTGACAAAATTGATATATAAGCGGCCGGTCATGGACAGATGAGCCATAGTGCGCAACGTGATCTCAATGGGCAGAGGTAGTGATTTGACGGACGTACAAAAAGAAGTGATCGTTGGCTACCGTGCCAAGGGTGGAAGCATCTCACAAAAAGCAGACTTCGTGGGCTGTTCTCAAGGTGCTGTAGTAAGGGTGTACCAAGAATGGACCGCTGGCACACCGAGTAGCTCCCGACGTCATAACTGTGGAACCCAAAAGGCCATCGACCCCACAGGAGAACGTCGACTGGTAAAGGGCAATCGACGCGCAACAGTGCAGCAATTGACCGCGGAAATTAACATTGGGACACCCAGGTACGTGTCCCTGATAACAGTAGAGCGAACCCAGTTACGCATGGGTCTCAGGAGTCGACGCTGCGTCAAGGCGCCCATGTTAACCCAAGTCCATCGGCAACGACGCCTTCAGTTCTCATGGGTCTACCATCATTGGACCGTGGAAAAGTGGGAAAAGGTTGTCTTCTCCCGACGAGTTGAGGTTTCTACTCCACAGAAATGACGAGCGGTGGCGGATATGGCGTCAAACACACTTGAACCAACACCTGAACACGCTTGTTGGTTACGTACAGGCCAGTAGTTGCAGTGTGCATGACTGCGGGATGTTTTCCTGGTATGACCTGGGACCGCTGGTACCGGTGGATGGGTCCCTGAACGTCTATAGCTACCTGTCCATCCTCGCTGACAACATGCATCCCTTCATGTTGGACATTTACCCTGGTGGTGTCTACCAACAGGATAATGCGCCGTGCCTTGTCGCTAAGGGTGCGTGACTGGTTCTAGGAACACGACAGCTATGTCTCCGTTCTCGCTTGGCCGGAGAAATCGCCCGACCTCAATCCCATGAGGTCTTGTGGGACTATTTGGATCGACAGGTTCGACGTGACAAGCCACAACCACGTCATCGCTGGGACCTCCGTGCTCTGCTGCAGTCCGATTGGGTCGTGTGCCTCAGGCAACCTTCCAGGTCCTCATTGCGCCCATGCCACGCCGTTTCGCCGCTGTCATCCGGGCCAAGGGTAGTTATTTCTATTATTAGGTAGGTGGTCATATTATTCTGACATGACCGTGTTGCATTAACATATGCGCCGACTAGTCGAAAGCTTAGGGCAACTTCCGAAGTTTTGGTTATTTCCCTCAAACGACCTACTCATTAGTCACACTCGGAGCACACACAGGAGCAGTATAATGTTAGTGTGAATTCTTCCTTTATTCTAGTGTTGCTTTCGTAAAGAAACTATTTCCTTTTGGGTTCCATGTTTCTTTCATTTGCAGTGCATCCTCCTAATCAATAAAAAAAGGAAACCTGAAATAAAAATACACCATACAGTAGAAATCTTTCACTCTTGTTAAAATTTCGCTTCTATTTCTTGTTACAGAACCATCTTCTTTTCTCAGTGCCATAATCTGTTTTCTTCCCTTACTGAGATGTCCCTTTCCTATCTTTAGGCTTTGGTTGTTTTCAATTGTTTTCCTCACTAGTTCACAGTTGAATTTCCTTACGTCTTCAGTTATACTTTTTTCGTACTGTCTTGCATAGCTCTATATATTCCACTTTGGAAGTCACATCTTCTTTAGTCGTCCTCATATCTCTTCTTTTTTGCATCAACATTTTGGTTTTTCCTGATAATTTGTTCACATGCAACTTGTTCTTAGACCCAACTAATTTGGTTGCTGTTTCCATAAGAGCATTGGTTACTTTTCTGTTAACTTCAGAAATATCCACTTCTTCCGATGTTAGGCCTTCCAAAGCAGAGAATCTGTTCTTCAGTTCCAACTTGAAGATATTACCAAAAACCAATCGTGCTGATATCTCTGGTTTTAGCAGAAATTCTGCTTCAGAATCTAGAAAATCAAGCTCTTAGCCAGTGTAGGCTTTCTCCAATTCTTTACATGCGATATGTCAATGATGTTTTACTTTTCTGGCCGTTTACTAATGATGCTATAAAAGAATTTGTTGACTTACTTGGTTCCTTCTATCCTTCCATTAAGTTTTCAGTAGAAATGGAAAATAATTTTTCACTTCCTTATTTAGACATTTTAATAGCTCGGAACCCAGTTTTGCAAAATGTTACTTATTCGGTTTATCGCAAACCTTCTGCAGTTCCATCTCTAATTCCCTTTGCGTCGGCTCACCCGTGGTGTCAGAAGTTGTCAGCTTTTCATTTCCTGGTCAAACGTGCCATTTCTCATTCGTCCTCTTCACAATTTACTAATTTGGAGCTAGAGATAATCAGGGACCAGGCTCGAGCCTTCAGGTACTCTGAGGACATGATGCGGAGTGTAATTCACAGAGTTATGAACCGGACAACTATCACGCTGTCCAGTGAAGACCGAATCTCTAGATATGTAGGATCAGTACAATATGTGCCGCCCATTGTTCAAGTCCTAAAGAATATCTGCCGAAAATATCATATTGATTTTGGGGTGAGGACGAAAAACTTCCGCACCCTGATCTGCAGCGACCGAGATTCTGTGAAGGACTTGGACAAATGGGGCATTTACAATATTCCATTGCGTTCTAATGATGTGGGTTACTCGGAGTCTGCGTACATCGGCTCTACATCCAGGAAATTACAGACTAGAATTATGGAACACAAATATAGTATCCCCAATGGTGCACAAAACACAGCGTTGACCAGGACTGTTTGCGGAGGAGGATATGAACCTGAATGGGACAAAGCGGCTGTAGTGGTGACCCCATCAAGTAAGTCAGCTTTGTTATTAGCAGAAAGTTTGTTAATTCTTAAGAATATGGACTGGTGCTGCAATGATGAGGTCCCGGTATCTGTATCGGAAGTATGGAAGAACCTCATACAGTCTGGACGTCACAACCCTATTCTTCACCGTGAATGCTGACTCAATTTCATAGGACATTAATTGCTTACGTCAATAGTGTGTTGAACTTTAATCATGCGTATACGGTAATCTGGCAATGTGCTTGTTATATTAACCTGTGTGATCTCTAGGTCGTGTTCATTTCATCTGAGGATGGTCCTAAAGTAGGATTGAAAGTACTCATGAAATTGGTTTTAACTTATCATTAAAAGTTTTTAAATGCCATTTTCGTCATTTTTATCGTGTATAAAACGGCATGTTCATAGTTTGGTTGAAGATATTATGGTGTTTTTTAAGGTTGGTTATGTCAATACATTTTTGTTTGTCTTATGAGCTTGCCACGTTCGAGTTTAGTGTTGAGGTGCATCTTACATCTCACCATTCTATGGTCACTAAATGTGTTGAACTTGTTTAGCACACTGCAGTCTTCTATGACGAATTTTTTGTTACACATAATAAAATCAATTTCACTTGTCGTACCATTTGGATGTCTCCATGTCCATTTCCTGTGTGGCTTTTTCTTGAAAAAAGAGTTCAAGATGAAAAACCCTTCTGCCTCTGCAAACTCAACGAGAGTATTCCCACACTGGTTTCTGTTGCCGTGACCGAATTTACCTACTGAAGTTTCATTCTGTTGCTGTTGCCCTATTTTTGCATTAAAATCTCCCATAATTATCTTCAAGTGCTGCTTACCTTTATTATTTAGATGACGAATTTCCTCATAAAATTCTTCAATCTTTTCTTCAGGATGACTTGTGGTGGGTGCATAAGTTTGAATAATCTGAGCCTGGTATGTTCTCGAGAGTTGGATAACGAGTCGTGCAGCTCTGTCAGAGGAACTTTCAACTTCTACAACTTTATCCTTCAGTTTCTTGTTTATTATAAATCCAACACCACTAATTCTGCCAGTATCTGTCCCACGATAGTAGAAGAGATATCCACTTTTCAGTTTAATGAGATCTTCTCCTTTTCTCCTTACCTCACTTAGCCAGACGACGATGTCCCACTTGATCCTTTGTAGTTCCTCTTCCAATTCAAGAAGCCTTGAATCAGAAGATAGGGAGCGTCCATTATACGTAGACAAGGTCAGCATCAGATGGCATCCTAGTCCGGTCCTCCGGGGATTCTTAGCACCCTCTGCCTTCATGTCGCACTGGCCGCTGCCTTGGCCAGGTACATTCCAACTGCCGGAGACTGAGGGCCAAGATTTAAGTTGTGGAGTCATTTCGGAGGGGTTTGGCCATAACTCACCACGCTGGCCAAGCGGGTTGGTGAGTGTGGGATAGCATTTCCTCTAATCCCGATGGTATAGTTATACCGCTATTGGCGGTCGTCAGAGCCCCTTTAGTGGGAACAGGATGCACCACGAGAAGGCGGGGTTGACATTCGTCAAGGAGAGGCTGTGATGTTACGCATCACCTGACCTTACATCCCAATTTAATGTTATATGGTTTGGTATACCTAGAATGAAATGCCAAATATTTCAAGACCTTTGAGATTTAATCTTCGCTTCCAGTTTTAGTCACACATGTTCTCTTAATGATAATAATAATGTGCTATTGTTGTGTTATTATTTTATTCTCTGCTTTGATTGTAATCGAGTGCCCCATCTGACCCACCACTCCTCCGGCCTCGAAGCCAGGGACCTCGCTAGACTTTGAAATCAGGGTGGGCGTACATTATTTTTGGTGGGGCAAGCTTGATAGCAACATTTTGTTTCTGTTTTTTACGAAACGCAGAAAGAACGAATTTTTAATATATACATATATATATATATTTTTTCGATTGATAACGACCTCCGTGAGCAACTCAATGGGCTATACGAAGTTGCTTGTCCCTAATTTAAGGTCACTGGTTCCAGGGAAGGGAGACAGCCTGTGCCGTAAGACAAACACAACATCAAACGCCTCACCGGGATCCGAACCCGGACACTTCTCGGACGGATGGCCATAAGCCTGCGGTTACACCACTGCTCCACAGAGGCGGCTTTAATGCTTTTCACTACCGGCTACAAAAGAATTCGCACAATTCCGATCCCCTCCACTTGTACACAGATACATACATGGACCTGACTAGTTACGTTACATCACAGGATACAATTATTGATGGAATGTTGCTTCAACTTTTTGCTTGCTCTGAATGCATTATCTTAAATTGCTTTTCAAATTTTTGCATACGAAAATACTACTGTACTTGAACAATTTATTTTAAAGAAAATGTTTTTGTTTATCTAAATCAAATTTACCCCCCCCCTCCCTCTTCAACTCCTTTCGGTGCAAGCCAGCAGCGACTTTTTTTTTTTTTTTTTTTTTTTTTTTGGTTGGAGGTTTAACGACCACCGTGAGCAACTCAATGGGCTATAAGCAGTCGCCCGTCCCTAATTTAGGGTCACTGGTTCCAGGGAAGGGAAAGAGCCAGTGCCGTAAGACAAACACAACATCCATGCCTCACCGGGATTCGAACCCGGACCCCGCTCGGACGAATGATCAGAGGCCATCGCTTAGACCACTGCGCCACCGGGGCGGCCAGCGACTCTGCCTTGCACTCCTCTCCTACAAAGCGGACGTCAGCTACTTCTTGCACTTTCACTGTCCAGGGGCAACCTTAAGAACGCTAGTGTAGCTTTAGACTCCATCTTCCGTGTTGGAATCCCATATTTTGTAAAGAAAGCAGAGAAATTAGTAGTGAATCCCCTCATTAGCACCCTAGGCAGGCAAACATGAAAAAGAGGCTTAAACTAAGGAACTGAAAGAGTGGAGAACTATTGAACTTTCATGGACCTGCGACTTTTGATAATCTTTTATGGAGACGTAAACTACGCACTTCCTAAGGGAAAATACGTAGGGGGGGGGGGTCTACATGAAAGGAAACACCTAACTTATTACTTGGCAAAGTCCAAATTATATTTTAAAGTTAAATATACTGAAAAAATGGCACATTTTGAACTGCGTGGGCGGCAGAGTGTGCAAGACAAATTGCAGGGTAATTGCCAAGGAAGGGACCACCCTCGCGACTTCTCTTCTCGAAGCACGTTGGCATCATATTAAATTACTCAAAAATCGGCCACTGGAAATATTTCCCCATGTAGCACAAATTGGTTGTTTCAACCTTCAGAGATGGTTAATGGGTTGGTTGCAGAAACGTTTAAAGTACACCAGAATATCTGGTTTCTAAACAGTTACATCAACCATTCGAAAAATCCCTTTTTTACTTTTATGAAACGTTGAAAAGCTGTTTTCTAACGTATTTAAAGTAACTCCGAAAGGTAGATTTTTGGTGAAAGAGGGGTTGATAAGCGTTTTCATTGTACCTTACGTTCTGCATTCTGTGAAAGCACAAGTTTGTCCGCGACGGATATCGAATACGTGGCCCCCTCACTCCGGAGTAAGTTGCTCTCCCAACTGAGCTGCGCGGACAGAATGTCGCGCTGCAGATTTATCGTCTTGACACATGTTTTCACCTCTGTAGTACGTCACATCATCTCCCTCTTAGTTATTATTTTTTTCTTTTTTGTCTTTGAAACGAAGTAGGAATTTTTCATTAATTCCAAACAATGTGTGGAACAAACATCACACATTTTTCGAAGAACCGAACGGCCAGTGGGTCCATTTTTCCACATTCGGGCGCCAATGTGAAAACACAAGTTTGTCCGTGTCCTCTCACTCCGGAGTAAGTCTCTCTCCCAACTGAGCTACGCGGACAGAATGGCTAGCTGCAGATTTGTCGTCTTGACACATGTTTTTACCTCTGTAAATTCAGAGGTGAAAAACATTGTCAAAATTCATGTAGCATTTAACAAAGAAAAATTCCTGCAATTAAAGTGATTGTTACATGCACTTGTATATTGCAGATCGTCAATAAAGTTCCTCGGTATACTAACTGCTATCCTTTAAATATGCAATACTTATTTTGCAGAAGATTCAAGGCTCTCCGTCATTCTTTACAACAAGACGAAGTTTTCAAGTAGTTGGAGCCAAAACAATTTTGAACTGTCGTTTCGTCCTACAGAAAAATAGTTAATAACATTCCTCGTAAAAAAAACACCGCTCATATATAAGGCCATTTAAGCTAGACCCACATACCTTTTAAGCAATGCAAAAGGCAGTAGAAAATCTTATGCCAATTTGAAGTTCTGCCACGTTGTTTCCACTAAACGGTTTTTCATGTAGACCAAAAGAGAGCGCTGGATTATGAAAGGAACTAAAAATACACTCAAGAAATAAATTATGCCGAAAAATTAAGGGTTTTTCAACACATAATAATAGTTCATTTCCCTTTTAGAAGTTTATGTAAAAAAGTTACCACTTTCCATTAAAATTAGGTGCGTTTATCATTAGTTTTTAAGTTTTGTTGATAGATGGCGTTGAGATTTAAGCCTGAATTTCAACGTTTTAAAAATTCCACGATTTCTTTTTTTTTTTTTTTTTTTGATTGGAGGTTTAACGACCACCGTGAGCAACTCAATGGGCTATAAGCAGTCGCCCGTCCCTAATTTAGGGTCACTGGTTCCAGGGAAGGGAGAGAGCCAGTGCCGTAAGACAAACACAACATCCATGCCTGACCGGGATTCGAACCCGGACCCCGTTCGGACGAATGATCAGAGGCCATCGCTTAGACCACTGCGCCACCGGGGCGGCATTCCACGATTTCAACCGAAACATATCAACTTTACTAAAACGTTTCATAAACGTTCTGAAGCTTCCACTGTTTCAACGTTCAGCCATTAACCACATACCAACGTTTTGAAAAGGTTTTTAACCAACCAGAAACTAATTATCAACTACCAAACCCAAATTTGAACATCAACGTTACTGTGCTACATGGGTTCGAACTTTAGGAATTTCAAATGTGGTTTCACCACGTGCATAGAGTATCTAGAAAAGTTACTTAATGAAATTTTCCTTGTTTACAAGAGAAGAAATCTGCTCCTCTTTAATACCTTTAGCATTCTCCGCGTTATTTTCATTTCTTTTGTGTTTTTTACAACACCCAGGAATAATTTTGGAACCGCAAACCTAAAAAGTAAAAAAATATATATATTTTTATTTTACTTTTTTCATGCTTCCCATATATACAAAAGAGAAAGATAATTGCTTCCGTACTTAGTAACACACACGTTTTAACTTCACACTCAAGTCATCATCAAAGTTAACGTACTGTCTCCTTAATGTCCAGAACGGTGTACGAGGGTCTCGGTCCAGACTGAAGCAGCCTGAATACATGCTTTACGGTTGCTTGTGTCGTGCTGCCATCTGTTGAGCTTTTTTCGAACTTTTTGTATTTAATTTATAATGAGAAGTCCTCTTGCTATTTTCTAATCAATAGTTTCCGAACTGTTCGTAATTAATTCCCTGCCACTCTCTATTGAAATACTTGTAATAATTTCCCCGATCGAAACTGATCTTGCCTATGGAATTTCGCTTTCAAATCTATTTCCGCAATAAAGGTGGTTCACCAGCCCCACGAATCACTCCTGATGGCTCACGTTTTTTACGGGTTCGTAAAATCCCCCCCTTCCCTCCACCACCAAAAAATGAGTTTCTTTTGTTTGTGTGTTTGCTTTTTATTGAATGTTTAATGACCACCATGAGCAACTCAATGGACTATAAGCAGTCGCCTGTACCCAGTGCTCGAAATAGGCCGGTATAGTATACCTAAGCTGACCAGACGTCCCCAATTCTTGAGGACAGTCCTCGAATTTAGTTTACTGTCCCCAAAAACGCCTGAAGCCTTTGGGGACGCAAATTGTCCTCAAATTTTAATGTGTGTCCCCAAATGTCCTCGAATTTACACTTCCTCATTAGCACTTTAGATTTCGAATGAAAAATGTTCTTAAAAGTAGTTTCCGTTGTACTAATTTTCCAACATGCTTCTTGTGAAAACGAATTTTGACTTTTTTTCTTCTTTCTGGGTTTAACGACCACTACGAGCAACTCTAAGGACTATAAGCAGTAACCTGTTTCTAATTTGGAGACATTCGTTCTAGGGAAGGGATATACCAAGTGCTACAAGATAAAAACACCACCCGTGCCTCATTCGGGACTCGAATCCGTACCAATTTGTACGAATGGTCAGTAACCAGCACTAGGTCAATGCACCACTGGCGCGGTCAAATTTCGAATGAACTTGTTCTGAGTTTCTCTAAAAACTTTGGCAAAATGAAAAATTCGCCATGCAATTGCTATGGTGTGCAGCCTAATTTTAATTCAGCGCATGGTAAAACATTTCACTTTTGCTAATATGTTCTCGCCATCATAGTTCTGCTTTGTCAATACAAATTACCAACATTCTACAAGATATATCCTTTTAAGACACATATTTTAATGTGTAATATCACACTTATTGAAGCAACGCAGTTTTGTGACAAAAAAATTGCATATTTATTTATACCGGCTCTTCTTTTTCTTCTAGTATTTCATTCTGGCACTTTTGTTATCCGGAATTTACATGCCGGCATTAATTTTAGTAGTGGGGACTGCAGAAGGGAATTTTTTTATTGTATTTTTTTTTTTTTTTTTTTTTTTTTTTTTGTATCTGATTTACGAGCGCACATTCTTAAACATAGAAATCTTGTGTCCCCTCGTGCCCTTGAGAAATAGCTGTGTGGCAATCTTAAAGGTTAGGGGAGTGTATACGCATTTGGAGGATGGCGAGATTGCTATTAAGACTGAATATTCATTGTGATTGCGAAGGGTTCTAATTGCCCGACTTCCTACTTCTTGAAAATCCCTATTGAAATGGGACTGCCTTCTCTGCTTGAGACCTTAAAGCTCTGGGTTCAAGTCCAGTTGAATCGCTAATGATTTATCGGAGGTTCGGAAGTCTCGTTAATCCGTTGGTCCCAGGTAAGAGACTCCTCGTTGCGAACAAGTCCAACCCGAGTCCTCGGTGTAGCATAAGTAGTGCTCGCTGAGGTCCACAAAGCCTCCAACTCTCATTCACCGCCATCGTTTCTGACTTATGGTGCAAAAGTGTTCCACGGAACTGTCAATTACATTTTCAAACAAAAGAGTTTCTCTTCCGGGTTATTTGTTTTTTAACTTTTTCAGTTTTGGATATTTTTTGGCGAAGGTATGTTTTCTGATGGATTTTTAGCTAAATTATGGGCATACTGGCACTTCCAAATTTCCATTTCGAGCATTGCCAGTACCTAATTTAGGGCCACTGACTCCAGGGAAGGTAGAAAGCCAGTGTAATAAAACAAACACAACATCCATGTCCCACCAGGATTCGAACCTGGACCCATCTAGGACGACTGATAATGAGTTTCTTCTAATTTTTCTGTCTATTCCATACTGTTTTAGTATAATATCGATCTGGGCGTAGTTATTATATTCCATTTTTTTTTTCATTTTACCTTCGATCTTTATAAGAATTCTCTACATGTCAAATGATTCTACGAAACCTGTTTTACCTCTATTTTTAAGAATAATTTTTTGGGGTCATTTTCATTTAGCTTATGTTAACGCACCACTGTTTAAAAAGCTTCAACAAACTTATTTGAGAATTGTTGTGTTATTTTATTTATCCTTAGTTTCTGTTTTAAATCATGAATATTTTTATATATTACCGCATACATTCGTGTATAGGTCGAACCTCTGTTTTTCGGAGGAAAATAATGAATTTTTTGTCGACTCCTTTTTTGGGGGGAAAAAAATCTCGATTTTTTTATTCTCGCGTACAAGTCGGCGGCCAAGTCTCTCCTGGTTATGTACAAGGGGAAAGAATTTGGCAATCGTGCGCTACTAGTACTCTGCGTGTGCGTGCGTGCAGCTCATGGAGTTCCGCGGTCTCTTTAGTCGCGTTGAGTGGCAAACAGCTACAGTTACTTCATGAGCGTCCATCAGTGCATAGTAACTGATAGGGTGTTTACTAAAAACCTGCATTTTCTTTTCTTTTTTTCTTACTCCGTCGGTGTAGCTTAATTGGGAAAGCATTTGCCTCCGGAGCTGAAGATGTGGGTTCAAATCGGCAAATGGCTTTTTACGCTATATTTGTGCCCGAACGTAAAAATGAATCTCCGGCCATTTGTTCTTTTAAAAATGCGTGATGTTCGTTCCACACATCGTCTAGAATTAGTCAGAATTTCTTCTTCTACACTGAGCTCTCTTTCAAGTTTGGTATCGACTGACCAAGAAACTTACGATTCCGTTCCATTCCTTTCTCAAGGGGGATATATGTGACGTAGCGGTGACGCATATGTCAAGACGGCAAAGTTGCAGCGACAGACTTCTTCGGTGTAGCTTAATTGGGAAAGCATTCGGCTCCGGAGCAGAAGAACGCACGTTCGATTTCCGTCACCGACAAATGGCTTTTACGCTATAGGTGTGAGTTTGCAAGGGAAAATAAACAGATGTTTTCACTTCTGTTTTCTTTTTTTCCATTTTTTTTTTTTTTTTTTTTTTGAGGTGTAATGATCATCGTGAGTAATTTTATGGGCTATAAACAGTCGCCCATTCCTAATTTAGTGCCAGTGGTTCTAGCGAAGGGAGAGAGCCAGTGCCGTAAAACAAACACACCACCCGTAACTCCTTCGGGACTCGTACGCGGGGCTTTCTCGGACGACAGATCGTGGTTGGTAACGCTTAGACTACTTAGCTTCAGGGGCGGCATCTAGAGATCAAGAGAGAAAAACTCTAGCAGGTTATCGTGGATGTACTTTGGAAAAGGGATCCACGATAATCATGTTACCGGTACGTGTACATCCACGATAACCATGTTACATGGATGAACTTGTGTTCGTAAAGAACTTACTTTTTTTTCCTTTTCATTCTACTTAGTGTTGTGAATTTGCAAAGAAAATTAAACATTCAGAGTCAGGTGACAAAAGAATAAAGCAGGTTGTAAGTTACCGCGCGTCAGATAAGGCTTGAGAAAGCAACTTTGGGCCACTTCACTGTTAAAAAAGGCAGCTAAAACCGCGAAGGGGCGGAAATGACCAAACTCTAATAGGATTTAAAAATCTCTTGCAATAGTCTCTCTCCGTTTGTCAGAAAAACTGTAAGAATAAAAAAGCATGATATAAGACGACACCATCGTTTTTGTAACAATAAAAGTGTCATTGTTTGACGATATGATTCATGCTAATACAGCATCAGCACAATCTGATAGATAAATGATATAAATGTGGAGGCTGGGGGGGGGGTTGTGTGAGATAATTGAGGTGCAGAAAATTTGTTTTTGTTTTTTCCAATGCGTTCTCTAGTCCTTAGTGATGCAAAAAAATTGGGCACATGGTCTGACCAGTTGTTATTTTCGAGAAATGGCCGCCATCTTGAATTTTTATGAATATAATGCATGTTTTAAGTTAATAATGTAGCATGGGGAGTGTTATATATGGTTTCACATGTTTCCAGATGCGTTGAATTCGAAAAAGGCGTAAAAAATCTGAGTCGGGAACCATTCAGGATTATTCTACCTCTTAGCACTAAAAGAGCTATGTTATTGTGTCGGGGTTTAAAGATCGCTGTAAGAGCTATAAGCAGTTGCCCGTTCCTAATTTAGGTTCACTGGTTCCAAGGAAGGGAGAGAACCAGTGACTTTAGACAAACACACCACCGATGTCCTGTCCAGGACTGAACCCGGGCCCATCTCGGACGAATGGTCAGAAGCCAGCGCTTGGGCCACTGTGCCACTGGGCTGCCACTAAATGAGTTTAGCAGCTGTTCATTATTGACATCGCACGCTCCGCCTCAATTAAAATGCCACGTGATGTTGGTCACATGACGCCCGAGTCAAATAGAGAGCACTGAATATACTCGTAGTTTATTTCTAACTATAACCGTCAATCACTCATTATTTCGTGCCTTCAAAAAGTGTTACCCATGTATAAGTCGACCTTGTATGTAATTTCGGTTCAAAAATGTGGTCTTCAAAACTCGACCTATACACGATTATAATAGGGTAATTATACCCCCAAACTTTTAGATTTTTTCTTTTGTCTATAGATCAGTTTTAAATGTTTTCAGTTTGAAGTGTGTGGAAAGTCTGTTTTGACTAAATTCCCGAGGCTGTAAATTTTTGTTGAAAACAATGCTTATTTATTATCTCCAATCTAATGTGCAAGTAACGTTACCACTAAATGAACTGCACTCAACTTAAGTGGTAATAACATCACGTTGTGCTCTCGAGATATAACAGTTCAGTTGCTTGTTGTTATTTTAGGAGATAGGTAGTGTAAAAGTCGTTCTCATTTGATAGCCTTCAATTAGCTCTATATTTTTATTTTGTTTGTACATCAATGTTGACTTACATTAAATCGTTTTATTTCAAACAATGGCCGCTTTACTTTACTAATCTCTCACAATTTTGTATGTGCAGCGGTGTGAAGAATTTGTAGAACTCAATATTGAAATAAAGCTCCTTTTCCTGCGAATTTTTTAAGACAATGTAATTATTTTTCTTATGAACAATAGATCTAAAATTATCAAGCCGTTTTCTTTTTCAGTTTCTAAAATTAGTTTTATTCCGGCGAAAATCCTCGCGGCTCATTTTAACTTGTAGTTGCCTTTAAACAATTGTGAACTGAGGGCAAACGAAGCATTGATCGTTTAGTTACGGATACTTTCCCCATACAATACACGAGACGCAGCAGTCAGCACTTTCATGCTTGAAAATTACCAAATACTAATTTTTCATACATACATTCCAAGAATTCCTTGTTTAAGAATCACCCGTATATCAAAGATTTACATAAAACTATAAACACATCACGGGGTTATCAGCACGCACTGTGAATAATCCGCAGAGAGTTGCATGTCAACACGCACTGTGAATAAATTTGTGTTAACACAGGTGTTAAAACACTCCTATAATTGTAAGTATAAACTAAATGAAGCAAACTTACTTTCCCCATCAGTAATTTGAAATTCGAAAATGTCGGAAACTAACTTGCTCTGCTCGAACTAACGGCAACTGACGATTTCAACTATACGGAACTGTCTTTCTGGTCTTTTTACACTGGCAGTTCAAATTTTGCACTAATACTGTGCTCTTACAATAAAAATTCGCGAAATAACATCGAAATTCAAAAAGTACGAAGTCATGGTTTGTTTGTTTTTAAACTCAAAAGCTACCAGACATAATTATTATTATTTTTTTCTTCTTTTTTTCTTTCTGAATGAAAGAGTTTCAGGAAAAGCCTTTCGAACCGGTGCATTTCCTCGATTTTTTGAAGGCAGAAGAAAATCTACGATCATGGAAGAATTTGGAGAAATCCTTTACCACCAAAAAAAAAAAAAAAAGTCAATTGTGCAGTTGCAGAAAATAAACAGGCAAGGTGAGCATGTTTTCTCAACATTTTAAAAAGCGAGCAAGAAAGTGATTTAAAGTGTGAAAAAGACAGGCTATAAAGCGTTATAAAAGTTCGTTTTATTGGAAATTTTTAAAGGAGAAAATAGCTGAACATAGCTTCCACTGCCTCTTTTATTTTTTATTTAATTATTTTGTATAGCTGATTTCAATTATCGCTTACTCAGAAGCATTTTTTTTGTCTTGTGTTTTCGTCCAGAGCAAAGAATTATTTATTTTCTTTCCTTTCGTGCAGGTCGTTAACATGATTTATTTATTTTTATATTATTTTGTTTTATTTTTATTTTTTCCCTTTAATAATATCTCACTCTCGTCATAGACAATAGGGATTAGTTAACCAAATTCTTTTTTTTATTCTTTTTTTACTGGTTATACTTGTTCCTTGAGATTTACGCGAGTATCTTTTCTTGTTCTTTTTTTTTTTTCAAATTATGCGATCCCTCGCCCACATTAAAAAAAAAAAAAAAAAAAGTGTGAAAACACAAATCTGGTGCTTGACGAAGATCGAGCCAGCATCTTTCTGCTCTGGAGCCAAATGTTTTCCCAATTTAGCTACACCGACGGAATTTATCGCTCCAGCTTTGTCTCTTGACATGTGCTTCACCTCTGTAGTCCGTCACGTACGCTATATTATCAAAAATATTCGTACACCACAGTGTTTTAGGAGAAATGGCGTTATTACCGCAATTAGTAGGTCCACCGTTTGCTTGTATGAAAGCAGCAACACGTCGAGGCACACTATCAACCAATTTCCGGTAGTTCTCGACAGGAATGGCTCGCTATTCGTGCTGCAAAGCTGCTGCCGGAGCGGAGAGCAAAGACGGTCGTTGTGGTCGATTTCGTATCCATCGTTCTAGTTCATCCCAGAGTTGTTCTATGGGATTTAGATCAGGACTATGAGCATGCCAGTCTAACAACTCCACCCTCATTTTCAAGAAATCAGTCTTGCACACGCTGTGCATTCTGGCAGGAAGCTCGATCGTGTTGGAAGAGACAACGGTCATTTCCATAATATTGCCACATTGTTGGTAGGGCAGAATTATCCAGAACGTAGAGGTAAACTTCAGAAATCATGGTTCATGGGCCGAATCCCATACGAAAAACAACTTCATACTACAGTATGATGAAGCTTCCACCGAACTTAACAGTTGCAAGAGACACAGTGCGGAGAACATCGTTCGCCGGTCTGTCACCAAATCCAAACACGCCCATCATATTGGAAGAGTGAAAAGCATGACTCATCACTCCAAAGAACAGCTTTCCAGTGGCCCAAAGTCTAGGAACAACGGGTGACACACCACTCCAAACGGCGCTTCGCAATCACGGTAGGGATGTGCGGCTTGTGTGCCGCTCGTCTGCCATAAAAACCCACGCTGTACAACTCTCTGTTTATAATTATTGTACTAACCGAGCCATTACAAGCATTTCCTACTTCAGCAGCGATGGAAACAGCAGAGGATACCCACACTGTGCAACTCTCTGCAGATAGTTATGGCACTAACCGAGCCATTACAAGCATTTCCTACTTCAGAAACGATAGAAACGGCACAGGATACCCACACTGTGCAACTCTCTGCGGATAGTTATGGTACTAACCGAGGCATTACAAGCATTTGCTACTTCAACAGTGATGGAAACGGCAGAGGATACCCATACTGTGCAACTCTATGCGGATAGTTATGGTACTAACCGAGCCATTACAAGTATTTCCTACTTCAGAAGCAATGGAAATGGCAGAAGAACAATGGGATATCTTAACATTTCTTAGTTATGGCGCTTCTGTCACATTCCGTCAGTTTGCGTGGCCTTCCTGAGCGTTCTTTTGCTATGGTTGCACCGTCCTGCTTCCATCTCTTCACGACATCACTTTCAGTCCATTTTAGTATGTTTAGTTTACCTGCAATGCTCTCTGTATGGAGACGTTACTCGAATGAAAATCCTATGGCCAGCCCACGTTGGAACTCGGAAAGTTCACGTCCACGCGGCATAACCATTTCAAAGTTATTGACAACACGACAGAACATCTCAGCTTTACCTCCCAGTCACAGCGCACCTTCCTACACAACCGATCTTTACACTTATGCAAACATTTGGTGGTGTCCGAATACTTTTGATAATGTCGTGTATATCCCCCCTGAGAAAGGCGGGGGCTCGAAATCGCAGGTTTCGGGTCCGCCGCAAACCATGCTTGAAGTAACTCTTTGTAGAAGAAGGAATTCTTACTAATTCCAGACGATGAGTAGAAAAATCATTACACATTTTTGAAGCGAAGAAGGAATTTTTCATTAATTCCAGACGATGTGTGGAAGGAACATCACAAATTTTTCGAAGAACCCAACGGCCAGTAGATTCATTTTCACGATCGCACTCCGATGTGAAAACACAAATTTGCCGTTGATGCAGATCGAAACCTCTTCCTTCTGCTCCGGAGCCGAATGCTCTACTAATTAAGCTACACCGACGGAATTTATCGCTGCAACTTTTCCGTCTTGACATGTGCTTCACCTCTGTAGTACGTCACAGGAGAAAGATGGAAAAGGAGAGAGAGAGCACGCACGAAAGAAATGAATTTCACACCAGTGGGGACCAGGGGTGGAAACGGGTCACGGGTCAACGGGTCGACAATTTCTTACTGGTCCAACAGGTCGGGTCAAGGTCTTCCTGAACCGATTTTGACCCGGTTTTGTTTTTGAAAAGATAAAAATATATTCCAAAGAAAAATGCGCATTGTGGAATTCTGTAGTCGATACTGGTGCCCACGGAATGAATAATTATTTGCCATGCAAAAATATTGTCGTCTCTTTCTTAAAGCAACGAAGATTTCCACCGAACGACGTCAAACACACGGACACCATATCGTAAAAAGTTACTTCCTTTGCGTTCTTTTACAGTGCGGTTGTCCAGGGCAAGGTACAAGCAAACGCCATTCGCCTGCTTCTCAGCTGATTTACTCTCTCCATGCGAAGTTCACTGTATGACTAAGAGTTACTTTTCACATCGCATCTTTTACTTTGAGCATTGAGAGGTTTTCGATTGATGTGTTAACATCCCGTTCCCACGACATGTCATGTCGAAATTAACTTCTTATTTGTTAATAGGGATGAATTTGATATTAAAGAGGTTGAAATAGGCGTCGACGCCAACAAATACGTGCTTGTTGATAACCATAAGGAGAAGAGTGAATGCTGGATATTCTTTCGTCTCATTAAGGAACTGGTAAATAATTATGTGTTGTTTGTTCTTGCTTGTTGTTCAAAATGTGGAAAGTGTGTAATTACAAAGAAAGATGTCGACGGTGTAATAAAAGATTATGGAACCAAAAATCTAACGGACCACATGAAAGTATGCGCACTTCCATCAAAGCGTGGAAAGAATGAACAATCTGTATACATTAAAAAAAATACATTAGTGTAATCGTAAAAAATGATTCCCATTTGTAATATACTCCATAGTCACGGTCATAGTTAGTCAGCCATTACTTCTAGATTACGCAAAATAGTGGCACTAAAATTTAGCAAGTAACCAAATGTTATTATTAAAAAAGGATTTCAGTTATTAAATTTCAAGCAGTTATTGGGATGAATATATATATATATATATATCATCATCATCATTGTCAACCATTATCAATCCACTGCTGGATGAAGGTCTCCCCAAGTTTCCTCCACAACGGTCTGTCTTGTGCCAGTCTCCTGCATGTCACTCCCGCATATTTTCGAATTTCATCCACCCATCTCCCATGTGGTCTTCCTCTGGGTCTTTTCCTGTCCCTTGGAATCCAATCTAAAATTTCTGCTGTCCATCGATGGTCTGTCCTTCCGGCAGTATGCCCAGCCCATTGCCATTTCAGGGATTTAACTCTGATCATGATGTCTTCCACTCTCGTCATTTTTCGGATCCACGAGTTCCTCTTCTTATCTCTCCTGGTTATACCAAGCATGCACCTCTCCATGCTACTTTGAGTTGTCTGCAGCCTTTGTATGTCTCTTTTAGTTAAGGTCCACGTCTCAGCACCATACGAAAGCACTGGAAGGATGCATTGATCAAACACTTTTCTTTTAAGACATAATGGCATATTGCTCTTGAAAATTATGCTGTTTCTTCCAAAAGCTCTCCAGGCAAGTTTTGTACGCCGATTAATTTCTTCATCAATATGACCCTCACTTGATATCTGCTGTCCAAGATAAACGTACGTGTCTGTTATCTCCAGTTTTTCTCCATCAATCGATAAATCTTCATTTCTTGTAAAAGCATTGAACATCACTTTTGTCTTCTGAAAGTTCATTTTTAATCCCACTTCTTTACTCTTGTCAGCAAGTTCCTGGATCATACTCTGCAGCTTTGATGGGGTAGTTGCAAAAATGACTACGTCATCAGCAAAACGAATGTGAGTTAGATAATCTCCATTAATCTTTATCTCTTTGTTTTCCCAGTTCAGTGATTGAAAGGCATTTTCCAATGTGGCATTAAAGAGCTTCGGAGATATGGTGTCACCTTGTCTTACTCCAGGAGAAGATGAAATTACTGTAGACATCATACAAGAAGCAAGTGGAGAAATCGAAACAGTACTCGCCAAAATTTTCACTCGATGCCTTAATGAAGGGAAGATTCCTGAGGATTGGAACAACGCTACAATTATCCTGCTACAGAAAAAAGGTGACATTGAGGATCTCGGGAACTACAGACCTATCAGCCTCCTATCAGTGGTTTATCAAATCTTCACTAAAGTTCTTTCACACCGTTTGAAGGTAACACTGGACATGGCTCAACCGAGAGAACAAGCTGGATTCAGGAGTGGCTACAGCACAATAGATCATATCCACGTACTGAGAGAACTAATTGAAAGAGCGAGGGAATATGAACTTCCATTGTGCATGGCTTTTATCGACTATGAAAAAGCCTTTGATTCGGTGAAACTCAGAGAAGGAGGAATATATATGTATATATATATTCCCCTTCTGAGTTTCGCCGACACTCAGAAATGGGGGGAATATATATATATCATCATCATCATCATTGTCAACCATTATCAATCCACTGCTGGACGAAGGTCTCCCCAAGTTTCCTCCACAACGGTCTGTCTTGTGCCAGTCTCCTCCATGTCACTCCCGCATACTTTCGAATTTCATCCACCCATCTGCCATGTGGTCTTCTTCTGGGTCTTTTCCTGTCCTTTGGAATCCAATCTAAAATTTCGGCTGTCCATCGATGGTCTGTTCTTCTGGCAGTATGTCCAGCCCATTGCCATTTCAGGGATTTAACTCTGATCATGATGTCTTCCACTCTTGTCCTTTTTCGGATCCACGTGTTCCTCTTCTTATCTCTCCTGGTTACACCAAGCATGCACCTCTCCATGCTACTTTGAGTTGTCTGCAACCTTTGTATGTCTCTTTTAGCTAAGGTCCACGTCTCTGCACCATACGTAAGCACTGGAAGGATGCATTGATCAAACACTTTTCTTTTAAGACATAATGGCATATTGCTCTTGAAAATTATGCTGTTTCTTCCAAAAGCTCTCCAGGCAAGTTTTGTACGCCGATTAATTTCTTCACCAATGTGACCCTCACTTGATATCTGCTGCCCAATATAAACGTACGTGTCTGTTATCTCCAGCTTTTCTCCATCAATCGATAAATCTTCATTTCTTGTAAAAGTATTGAACATCACTTTTGTCTTCTGAAAGTTCATTTTTAATCCCACTTCTTTACTCTTGTCAGCAAGTTCCTACATCATACTCTGTAGCTCTGATGGGGTAGTTGCAAAAATGACTATGTCATCAGCAAAACGAAGGTGGGTTAGATAATCTCCATTAATCTTTATGCCTTTGTTTTCCCAGTTCAGTGATTGAAAGACATTTTCCAATGTGGCATTAAAGAGCTTCGGAGATATGGTGTCACCTTGTCTCACTCCTTTTCCAATTTTTATGTGTGTTGTATTTTCAAATAGCAGAATCTTTGCACTTGCATTTTCATAGATGTTATTAATAATATTAATGTATGCATCTTCAATACCGCAGGATTTCAGAACCATTGCAACTGCTGATGGTTTCACCGAATCAAAGGCTTTTTCATAATCGATAAAAGCCATGCACAATGGAAGTTCATATTCCCTCGCTCTTTCAATTAGTTCTCTCAGTACGTGGATATGATCTATTGTGCTGTAACCACTCCTGAATCCAGCTTGTTCTCTCGGTTGAGCCATGTCCAGTGTTACCTTCAAGCGGTGTGAAAGAACTTTAGTGAAGATTTTATAAACCACTGATAGGAGGCTGATAGGTCTGTAGTTCCTGAGATCCTCAATGTCACCTTTTTTATGTAGCAAGATCATTGTAGCGTTGTTCCAATCCTCAGGAATCTTCCCTTCATTAAGGCATCGAGTGAAAATTTGGGCGAGTACTGTTTCGATTTCTCCACTTGCTTCTTGTATGATGTCTACAGTAATTCCATCTTCTCCTGGAGCTTTTCCCCGCTTCATGTTCTTGATTGCATGTGCAACTTCTGCTGGAAGGACTGGAGGAACTCTGGTACTGGTATCTTTCATGATGTCTGGAGTGCATGTATCATCCCTTTCATATAATTTGGAGTAGAAATCTTTCACTCTTGTCAAAATTTCGCCTCTATTTCTTGTTACAGAACCATCTTCTTTTCTCAGTGCCATAATCTGTTTTCTTCCCTTACTGAGATGTCCCTTTGCTATCTTTAGGCTTTGGTTGTTTTCAATTGCTTTCCTCACTAGTTCACAGTTGAATTTTCTTACGTCTTCAGTGATACTTTTTCGTGCTGTCTTGCATAGCTCTATATATTCCACTTTGGAAGTCACATCTTCTTTAGTTGTCCTCATCTCTCTTCTTTTTGCATCAACATTTTCGTTTTTCCTGATAATTTGTTCACATGCAACTTGTTCTTAGACCCAGCTAATTTTGTTGCTGTTTCCATAAGAGCTTTGGTTACTTTTCTGTTAACTTCAGAAATATCCACTTCTTCCGATGTTAGGCCGGAAATATATATATACATATTCCCCCTTCTCTGAGTGTCGGTGGTGGGCTCCTGGCTCGCGAAGGAAAGATTACTTCTGGATTACAGCATTCCATACCACGCGGCTAGCATGGGAGAAGATCTGCCGGTTTGATTGGCTACCACGTCACACCGCCTACTGCCTTCCTTCCCCACGCTGTCAAAGGATTCCTTATCGACTCGACTATGTGATATGATCATCCCAGTGTGTGTTCGTTGCATACGCAGTTTGTGGTGTGTATTCGCTTGGTGACGTTGATATTCTGTAACCAAAATGATGAGATGAAAATTTCAATCGGGTGCGTCAAAACGTAACCTTAAGTAATTAAAAGTAAAAGTTCTTAAAGCCCAAGCAAATTCGATTGAATTGTTTTTGCGACGACCTATGCCTCCACATCAAGAAGAGAAGGAAGAAGAGTGAACAGCAACGTAAATCGGTGTTCCAAAATACAAATATGAACCATATTTGTACTTTGGAATACCGTGTTGCAAAGATTAAATTCAACGAGCAAATATTTGCAGGATACTAAAGTAAATCTTTTGAAAGCTGTGAATTCGCTAAAATCAGTAAAAGCATTCATCATAAATTTGAGAAGTAATTTTCAATCCATAGAAGGCGACGCCAAAACTTTGACCGACAATTATAAATTGAAAGATGAAAAATGTCGACAGAAGGAAAGGAAAACGTTTTTTGATGAGACTATAGAAAACGAAATTGTTCTGCGGGGTAGAGAAAATTTCATCACAGAAACCGCATACATTATATGTATGCGGTTTCGTTAACCTGTGAAATTAACCGTAGAGTAGAAATTTATGAAGACTTACTAGCATAGGCGCCGACTATAGAGCGCAAGGTGAATCACGCCCCTCTAATAATTTTATTGGGGGGGGGGGGAAGCAGTGCCCACTCAATATTTTTGGTTCCGTTTAATTAAATAATCGCTTTAGCATCATAAGGTGGGCCAAGCTCCTACCTTATGAGGCCAAAGCTATTTATTTCCAAAATATTAATAAATCACAAAATAAATAAAAACATTTTCCCCATTCTCAGCATTGCTCATTTGATAAGAAACTGGATTGCCAGGCCAGTATTAATAGTTTTTAACATGTTCTCGTGATATGTGGTAAATCATTAAAACAATTTTATCATAAATAAAATGCAGAAACGTATAATCTAGCGCCTCTATTTAACTATTTATATTTTGCCCTTCTTGTTCTTTGTTTGACTAACTCAGCTAATTTCTCATATTTATTACTAAACTTTGGAAATAAAATCTCTCTGGAAATTTTTATGAAATCACAGGCTGAATTTTTTGAAAAATATTAATATTCAGCGTAAGAATATTTTTGTTTACTTGTTCATTTGCTGAGGAGCTATTACAATTGCGTTTTAAAATATATATCGAATCTCGTAGTTTATCTGTTTGCTCCCCCCTTTATTTTCCATCTGACAATGGAAGAGACATATTCCATTCACGTCTGATCTCTTCACGCCTGCCCCCCCCCATAATGGAGAAGTCGGCGGCCCTGATGCTCACTAGGCATGTTTGCTGTTTTTTTCCAAACTTCAGATGACAAGTGACGAAGTGCGGGAATCTGTTTTAAAACTGATGAAGACATACAAAGAGGACTTTGATATAGACCAGTTTCAAGACGAAATTTTTCAGTTTTTAAAATTCATTAAGGAAGAGGGTGTTAGCAATCCCACGGATATGTATCAATGCCTTAACTATGGACTACGATCAACTTTTTCAAATGTCGAAACAATATTGATTTTTTTTTAAATGCCAATAACGAATGCCAGCGGTGAAAAGTCCTGTTAAGTTTTTGAAGAGGGTAAAAAATTACTTAGAAATTCATTAAGGGAAGAAAAGTTGTCTCATCTATCTGTGATGTTTATAGATCAGATTTAAGAAATTCTCTCAATTGTGAGGATATAATCGATATTTTTTCCAAAACGAAAGCGCGAAATACAGTAGTTTAAAATTGCGACCATACTACTAAGATGTTTCTTTTATCACACTCCGACATGCATTTCAGCCAGTTTGATATTCCTAATAAAAAGGGCCTCAGCTTCAAACTGCGCCTATGGCCTCAGAATCTATAAATCCGGCTCTGGTACTGTGTCTGGCATAATAAAAATTTTCGTTCACTGTCAAAAACAATTTTCAAAAAATGACATAGACACCGTTAATTTGAAACCATTTAGACGGTTAACTCCAAGTCACAGACCCGAGGCACCTCTTCGAACATTAAACTGAATTTTTGATTTTGCGACAAACTGCGTTGATAAAATAACTGTTTAAAAAGACTGCGTAGGAAAAATACTAAACGTGAAAAAAATTTGTGTGGAACAATCGTGGAAGGTGAGAACAGTGATTCACTACACTTTGTCAAAAAATTCTTGAGTAAGAAATCTAAGATATATGAACATTCTCATTTTTTAAAATATGTTCAGTAAGGAACGATTACCGTATACCTTATTTTAAATTGAAATAGTTCGCCCTGTATAACAGTATATAAATTCCGTGGCATATATTTGGTACTTTTTTGTCAGGAATCCTTCTGGAAAGAGAGAATGGAAAATAGTTTTCTGTTCTGGGGAGAAAATTTCCATCCATTCAGCTTTGGTATAGCACGTTTACAACCTCTAGGAAAATAATTCACTGTTATGGGCAAATTTGCATATCTTCAAACGATTCTTTTCACTTTTCTCCTAAAATTAATTTTAAGTTTTGAAAGAGTTATCATCTTTAGTGGGACATTTGCAACAGCTGACTTCACGATTTAATTTTCAACTTAAGTCGAAAACATTACTCATAATTGAAAGATGGTGGAAACTGTTTTAATTTTCTTCACATGCAACTTGTTTTTAGTACCACCCATTTTTGTTGCTGTTTCCACAAGAGTATAGGCGATATGTGTCTCACCATTTCTGCTGCGTTCTTGGTATACAACGCTACATTAGGGGTCCTAATGCTACCAATATAATAAATCGTATAACCGATGAATTTAATAAGAAAGGAATTAAATATCCTCCTGAAGAAGAAACTGAAATACCTGATCGTGCTGATGAGCCAACTACAGTAAGCAAAAATTCCATGTTCGTAATTTATTTTTAGGACGTGAAGAGAGAAAAAGAAATTTTGTTTTTGACTTCATCAGGCCCAGCAACCAAAATGCTGAAACAGTCACATAGGAATTTTTTAAATGTCTTGATTCTTACGCTTAATGCATGGGCTGTTTAACAGGGTGCCCTGTTTAAAATCGTTTCAGGAAATCACAATTATTATTTAACTTCTTTTCATCACTACTATTGATATGATGATGCTTATTATTATCGTTATTATTTTGTTGTAAAAGCAATATTTTATGCGAAGTTTTGTGGCACCCTCTTATCAGTCATCTCCAATGCTTACATTAGAGGAGGAACAATGTCAGTCCTGCTTGAGAATTTATTCCAATTTCGAAGATTATTAAAAAATTATTATTAAAAGTTATTATAACAAATTCTTCCATTGTTCTACGATTTTTGAACTATTAACCGACTAAATTCGCTGTATGGGATGAAATAACAGTATATACTTATCATCATCATTTTTAACGTTATCAGTTCACTACTAGAAGAAGGGCTCTCCAAGTTTCTTCCACAACGGTCTATCTTGTGCCAGCCTCCGCCATGTTAATCCCGCATGCTTTCGAATTTCATCTACCCATCTGCCATGTGGAATTCTTCTGGGTCTTTTCCTGTCCCTTGGAATCCAGTCAAAAATATCGGTTGCCTATTGGTGGTCAGTACTTCTGGCAATACTCTGAAGAGCAATTGAATTAGAGACAGCTGGCGTTATGCAAATGTGGCGCGGTGGGCGGCCCTGTAAACGGAAACGACATGACGTATGCAGCGATCCGACAATATAAGGAGTGATGCGACGGGAATCAGTAAGAGTCGGACGCAGTATGGGTAAGACGAAGGATCTAAGCGCATTTGATTGTGGGCAAATTGTCGGAGCCTGACGAATGGGTCTCTCGATCTCGGAAGTCGTGCAGGCGCTGGGATTTTCACGAGCCACTGTGTCACGGGTGCACCGTGAGTACATCGAATCCGGGAAAACCATCCCTGCAAGGGCCAACTGCCGTGGACAACAGCTTGTGGATGAGCGGGATCATCGTCGGCTAGCTCGCATTGTAACAGCGGATAGACGAGTCACAGTGCAAGAAATCACTCGGCAATTTAACGCTGGTGCACAAAAACGTGTAAGCAGCCACACCATCCAGAACCATCTCCTCACTATGGGATACAGAAGTCATCGTCTCACCAGGGTACCGCTGCTGAGCGCACATCACAGGGTGCAAAGATTAGCATGGGCGCGGGAACATCGTCACTGGACCCTAGATATGTGGGAAAATGTTGCCTGGACTGATGAGTCGAGATTCACGTTGGTACATGCGGAGTACGGCGCAAACCACATGAAGCGATGGATCCTTCTTGCCAGCATGGTACTCTTCAAGCTGGTGGGGGTGGCATTCTCGTCTGGGGACTGTTTACGTGGACAGAAATGGGACCCCTAGTACGTGTGACATCGTCCCTCATAGATCAACGTTACCGGGATATCCTGGACGACCATTTGCTTGAGTTTGTGCGTCTTCAACATCCCACTGGGGACCTCATCCTGCAACAAGACAATGCACCGTGCCATCGCTCCCGAATTGTATCCGAATGGTTAGATGAACACTCCACCGACGTGACCTCGTTTCCTTGGCCAGCTAGGTCACCTAACCTCAATCCCATCGAGCACATCTAGAATGCCATCGAGAGAGATGTTCAAGGCTTTGACCCCCTCCATCAAATCTTCATGAACTGTGAGAGCTTGTTCAGGGGTCGTGGATCCGTATGGCTTCCCAACACTTCCGGTATCTTGTCGAGTCTATGCTGAGACGAATCGCCGCTGTCATCAGGGCGAAAGGTGGTGCTACACGTTACTAGACATGTATCTCTAATTCAATTGCTCTTCAGTGTATGTCCAGCCCACTGCCATTTCAAGGGTTTTACTCTGATCACGATGTCTTCCACTCTTGTTATTTTCCTGATCCACCAGTTACGCTTCTTATCACTCTTGGTTACACCGAGCATGCACCTCTCCATGCTGCTTTCAGTTCAGTTTCCACTATTAGATGAAGGCCTTCCGACGTTTCTTCCACAACGGTCTGTTTTGTGCCAGCTTCCGCCATGTCAATCCCGCATGCTTTAGAATTTCATCCAACCATCTCCCATGTGGAATCCTTCTGGGTCTTTTCCTGTCCCTTGAAATCCAGTCAAAAATATCGGTTGCCTATCGGTTGTCCGTCCTTCTGGCACTATGTCCATCCCACTGCCATTTCAAGGGTTTTACTCTGATCACGATGTCTTTCAATGTGGTCATTTTCCTGATCCACGAATTCCTCTTCTTATCACTCTTGGTTACACCAAGCATGCACCTCTCCATGGTTCTTTGAGTTGTCTGCAGCCTTTGTATGTCTCTTTTAGTTAAGGTCCACGCCTCTAGACCATACGTTAGCACTGGAAGGATGCATTGATCAAACACTTTTCTTTTAAGACATAATGGCATATTGCTCTTAAAAATTGTACTCTTTCGGCCAAAAGCTCTCCATCCAAGTTTTATACGGTGATTAATTTCTTCATCAATCTGACCCTTACTTGATATCTCCTGTCCAAGGTAAAATGTAGGTATCAGTTTTCTCCAGCTTTTCCCCATCTATCACTAAATCTTCTTTTCTTGCAAAAGCATTCATTGCACAAGAGTTTTGTCCTCTGAAAGTTCATTTTTAACCCACTTTTTTTCTTTTGTCAGCAAGTTCCTGGATCATACTCTGCAGCTCTGAAGCAGTTGTTGCAAAAATGATTACGTCATCAGCAAAACGAAGGTGAGTTAAATAATATCCATTAACCTTTATCCTTTTGTTTTCCCAGTTCAGTATTTGAAATATATTATGCAATATGGCATTAAAGAGTTTGGGAGATAGGGTATCACCTTGTCTCACTCCCTTTCCAATCCTTATTGGTGCTGTATCCTCAAATAACCAAACCTTTGCACTTGCATTTTCATAGATGTTATTAAAAATACAATGTACTAATGTATGCCTCTTCAATACCGCAGGATTTCAAAGCCATTGAAACTGCTGATGGCTTTACGTATAATCAAAGGCTTTTTCATAATCAATAAAAGCCATGCACAATGGAAGTTCATATTCCCTCGCTCTTTCAATTAGTTCTCTCAGTACGTGGATATGATCTATTGTGCTGTAGCCACTCCTGAATCCAGCTTGTTCTCTCGGTTGAGCCATGTCCAGTGTTACCTTCAAGCGGTGTGAAAGAACTTTAGTGAAGATTTTATAAACTACTGATAGGAGGCTGATAGGTCTGTAGTTTCCGAGATCCTCAATGTCACCTTTCTTATGTAGCAGGATCATTGTAGCGGTGTTCCAATCCTCAGGAATCTTTCCTTCATTAAGGCATCGAGTGAAAATTTGGGCGAGTACTGTTTCAATTTCTCCACTTGCTTCTTGTATGATGTCTACAGTAATTCCATCTTCTCCTGGAGCTTTTCCCCGCTTCATGTTCTTGATTGCATGTGCAACTTCTGCTGGAAGGACTGGAAGAACTCTGGTACTGGTATCTTTCATGATGTCTGGAGTGCATGTATCATCCCTTTCATATAATTTGGAGTAGAAATCTTTCACTCTTGTCAAAATTTCTCATCTATTTCTTGTTGCAGAACCATCTTCTTTTCTCAGTGCCATAATCTGTTTTCATGTGTTCCGTGGTATTTTTCCGAACTGTCTTGTATAGCTCAATATGTTCCACTTCAGAAGTTAAGTTTTCTTTATTTGTCATCTCCCTTCTCTTTTGCATCAGTATATATAATATACAGTATATCATCATCATCATCATCATCATCATTGTCAATCATTATCAATCCAGTGCTAGATGAAGGTCTCCCCAAGTTTTTTCCACAATTGTCTGTCTTGAGCCTGTCTCCTCCATGTCACTACAGCATACTTTCGAATTTCATCCATCCATCTCCCATGGGTCTCCTTCTGGGTATTTTCCTGTCCCTCTGAATCCAGTCCATCGGTGGTCCATATACAGGGTGATTCAGCTAAGCGTGTACAATCTTCTGGGAGTGATGGGTTGCACAAAGACAAATCGGAATCACATAGCAATGCAGGGTCGGGAACGCCATCTTCATGTGCTAGTGTACAGAGAGGACGAGAAATGAAAGAGCAGCACGTAAGAGAACAAAATGCTTTTTATTACTCACAAGACATTCGCGAAATACATTTAGGTTACAGAAGATGTTCAAAGTTGCGACCATGAGCTGTAACGCACGCTTGACATCGTCGGCGCATGGAAGCACGTACATTTTGGAAAATTTCTGGCGTGTCTCGGACTTCCGAAGCAGCTACAGAGATGCGTGCTACAAGGATCTCATCACTTTCAACGGGGGTGTCGTTCACCAGTCCTTTGATGTAACTCCAGAAGAAGTAATCAAGGCATGTTAAGTCCGGCGATCTTGCAGGCCAATGAACGGGACCTCTACGCCCGATCCACTGATGTCCAGATATCATGTCTAAGTGATGATGAACGTCATTGCTGAAATGGGAGGGGGCCCCATCGTGCTGGAACCATATTCCACGGCGCAGCGACTGAGGAACCTGTTGTTCGTTCGATAGTCTGACAAGACGTCCTCCAGAAATATCTGGTAATTCCTTCCGTACAGACGAGGAGGCATGAGGTATGGGCCAATTAAGTAGTCCCTGACTATGCCGGCCCAAACATTAACAGCAAAACGGTTTTGTACTGCATGTGGTCGTACAGAATCTATGGAGGTTCTCCACCGCACATACATGCGCGTTATGTGCGTTGAAGCAACTTTCCCGTGTAAAGCACGCTACGTCTGTGAACAGCACAGAAACAGAAAATTGCGGTTCTGCCTCTCTGTTCTCTACCATTGCGCAAATTCACTGTTTTGGAAAAATCCTTTCATGCATATAAGATGTTCACACCTCATTGTGTATAATACACTGTATTCTGGTTAAATGCGTGGAATAATGTATGAGACTAACCAGTCTTTAAAAAGAAAATACTGAAGGGTGTAACTTTCTTTTATAGTTACAGTTTCTGTTTTTACATCCCCTGGAGCATGAATTTAAGCCCCTTGAATTACTGTTCTGGTAGGACAACTGCCTTTCCTGCCCTCCCGGTAGCTACGGCCTTGTGCAGGGCAGAGCGCACGCCAGAGCTTCCCTAAGCGCCAACATCTCTGCTTGATAGATGGGGATTTGGGTGAAAGTTTTATTTGTCTTGCGATCGCCCTTAATCAGAGGAAGTTGGATTCACACACGGAAAAAAAGTGAACAGTAGAGAGTTCGCAACTCTTGTGTGGCAGTCTCACTCTCCGGATTTGAATCCAGTCGAATATCTGTGGGACGAAGCGGAGCAACGCATTCGAGCCCGAAACCCACCACCGCCAACTCTCGGCGCTTTACGGACGAATGTACTGGAATAATGAGCCTCGACACCATCCCATCATATCCAACGCCTGAAGAACCCCTGCGACGACGTGTCGCTGTGGTTGTGAGAGCGAAAAGTGGTTCCACCCGTTGTTAAGTGGCTGTGTATAATAAATTGGCCTTTCGTTGTATTGTCATCCTCATATTCTTATCAAGATACCTGAGTCACTAAGCGATCAGATTTAGCGGCCCGAAAAACCTTAAATTACTGTTTTTTTCACAAAATTGTCACTTTAAATCATGTACTTAAAAGAGATAGTTGATGAACTAAACTGTAACCAGTAATTGCTATTCGTTTCACACACTATCTTTTTAAATTTCCTATTTTTCATGCGTTGAAAACGGCACCGGATTTTGTTCTGCAGTGAAGATGTCGACTTAAAATTCAGTCTAAGTAAGTGCATATACAGTACAACTTCAACTGACCTAACAGCACCTGTTGTACCAGTTTATAAAGTTTTTTTTCGAGCTATATTAGTACACTTTTTAGCACGTCTTTTGTAAAAAAAGATCATGCTTATGTTATCGGTTTGTCCGTCCGTCTGTCAGTCCGTCCGTCGAAAAAGATCGTGCTTATGTTATCGGTCAGTCCGTCCGTCTGTACCCACGATATCTCTGCAACTATTAGTCCGATTTAAAAAATTCTTTTTGCATTGGGAAGCTTGAAATATGCAAATGATGAACCTTTATTTCGTTTTTTTTTTTACGATGTACAATTTTGCCGCTAGAGGGCGTAGATGCAGATGATGTCGAAATCAAAAATACGTTTTATTCCACATATTTACTTCTAAACATCCGATTGAAAAAATGCTTTTATCTTTCGATTCCATTTATGGCGAAGAGTAGGCCTACTTTAGATATAGTTCCTTTTTTCAAATTACGCATAGATTTTCCGCTATGGGGCGTAAAATTAAATTACATTTTTCTCGATAACTCTTCTTCTAAAACTGATGGAAAATCTTTTGCATATAATTTCAAATTTTTGGTAAAGCATACTTTTGCCACCGGGCGGCGTAAGTGTTAATTCTTGCTTCTGATATATTTACCATAAAATCTGAGCTTCTAAGATATCGATTGAAAAAATTATTTCGTGGACAAAAACACATCGATAAACCTTTTCGGAATATTTTCTTCTTAAAATATTCCACAGTTTCTCCGCCGGGGGCGTAGACGTATATCTTATTTTCGTCAATATCTCTATGTCTAGAAGCCGTATTTGAAAAATTTCTTCTTTGTTGGATAGTGTTTTCAGTGTGACACGTTTTTCATATAATTTCAAAATTTTCAAGTAATTCAATCAAGACTTTTCGCTAGGGGGCGTAGAGGTAAATTGCGTTTCCCCCTATATATCTTCTTCTAAATCTCCGATTTGAACATTTGTTTCTGCACCTGATACAGCTCCTGATGATAAATCCTTTGCACATAATTTCTAATTGTTGTGAAAAAATGGTTTGGCTGCCAGGGGGCGTAAATCTTAATTTCCGCTTCTGATGTATTTGTAGCAAAATATGAGCTTCTAAAATCTCGATTGAAGAAAACGTCGTTTGTAGACCGATGGTACTCATGTCGACCGACAAACCTTTTAGAAACATTTTCTTCTTAAATAGTGCATAATTTCTACGCCAGGCGGCGTAGATGTATATCTTATTTTTGTCAATATCTCTACTTCTAGGAGTCCGATTTTAAAAATTCACTCTTTCTTGGATAGAGTTTCCAGTGTGACATATGTTTCATATAAATTCAAAATTTTCAAGTAATTCATAGACTTTCCGCTAGGGGGCGGAAAGGTAAATTGCGTTTCCCCCTACATCTCTACATCTAAATCTTTGATTTGAAAAATTCTTTCTGCACCGGATACAGCTCTTGATGGGAAATCGTTTGCACGTAATTTCAAATTTTTGTAAAAAATTGTTTGGCCACCTGGTGGCGTAAGTCTTAATTTCCGCTTCTGATGTATTTGCAGCAAAATATGAGCTTCTAAAATCTCGATTGCAAAAAAAGTCGTTTGTTGACCGATACTACTCATGTCGACAAACCTTTTAGGAACATTTTCTTCTTGAAATAATGCATGGTTTCTACGCCAGGGGGCGTAGATGTATATCTTATTTTTGTCAATATCTCTACTTCTAGTAGTCCGATTTGGAAAATTCCTTCTTTGTTGGATAGTGTTTCCGATGCGAAATGTTTTTCTTGAAAATTCAAAATTTTCAAGTAAATCATAAACTTTCTGCTAGGGGACACAAAGGCAAATTGTGTTTTCTGCGTTATTTCTGCTTCTGAAACTCCGATTTGAAAAATTCTTCCTGTATCGCATATAAGAATTGATGGAAAATATTTTTCACATAATTTCTAATGTTTGGTAAAGAATGGTTTGGCCACCAGGGGGCATAAGTGTTAATTTCTGCGTCTGATGTATTTGCAACAAAATCTAGGCTCCTGAAAACTCGAATAATTTTTTTTTTCTTGGACCGATACCGCTCATATGGAAAATCCTTTTAAAGAGAATACTTTCTTCCTAAAATAATGCATGGTTTTCCCACCAGGGGACGTAAAGGCTTATTTTTGTCGATATCTCTGTTCCTAAGACTCCGATTTGAAAAATTATTTTTATGTCGGAGAGCGTTTCCGGTGCGAAATGTTTCTCATATAAATTCCTGTTTTTCTAAACACACAAGTCTGCAACCAGAAGGCGTAAGCTCACGATTCCGTTTACAGCAATATCTGAGGGATTAAAAACCCGATTGAAAACTTCTTTCTTCCGTCAGGTACTATTGTTTTCCATACCGGTTCCATTGACTTTGAATAGCTTTGATAAATTTAATTTGCGTCAGAACGGATTCAAAAGACGTGCTTATTACACCCGAAAATTCGGTGTCATCTTTCTTGTTTATATTTGGACTCTCGCTACTAACATGGGCACCCATAGCTTAGTTTTCAGGAGAGGGCAAACAGATGTTGTAACTACGAGTAACATGCACAAATACCATATGCAAATTTCCACTGTGCCTTCTTGTTATCTAACCGTTTTTACCAAACTCTGAACATATAAATTGAATTGGAAACCAGAAGACCCAAAAACTGCACACGAAAAAAGATGGATAAGTAAAATCAGACAACATGTTAGGACAATAAGGACATTTCTTTGTTGTTCTGCTTGCCACCAGACTTTAGAGATCACTCAATTGGTCGTCAAGATTGAAAAAACATCTTCAAGGCAATTTTATTATTGGGGATTTAACGTCCACTGTGAGCACCTCATTGGGCTATAAGCAGTCGCCCGTCCTTAATTTAGGGCCACTGGTTCCAGGGAACGGAAACAGTCACTGCCGTAAGAAAAACCACGACATCCATGCCCCACAGGGATTCGAACCCGGACCCTTCTCGGACGAATGGTGATAAGCCAGCGCAGAGGCTTAACTAGAGCGGGCCGGGCGGGGCCGGCTTGTCCGGGCGCAGCTCAAGACAGGGCGCAAAAATCAGTGTTACAATCATATTAAAATTGGAATTGAAACTTTTGTACCAGTTTTCGGTACAGTTTTTTGCACTATACTTTGTCATTTGTCCATTTACAGAATTTGCTTATAATACATGGTGTCTCACTGGCTACCGAACTCGGCATTTCTTTAATAATATTAACACCAATGAAGATATTGTAACGATATTTGAAGTGGACTTACATCATTTTGTGCGAAATCTAATGACACCACAACATGTGCTGAAAGTGACCACCATTTGTGTCCAGACACCATTGAACCCGGCGCTGTCAGACAGCCAGCCGAAGTGCTCCTTAGTGGCAGACACATTCCTAAGTGTGGCGCCACTGAGGAGCCGTCCGCCAGTCAGCCGGACGCGCCTCTCTTCTGCTTTGTTATGCCATTTCGTTGAGCGTGTCTACACAATGCGGTTGTTGATAGTGAGTGCTCGTGCTCGTGGCTGTTCGCGCACGTGTGAAAATGTATCGGTATACTGTGGAGGAGCGAGTGCTTATTATTCGCACTTATTGGAAAATAGAATCGATAAAGTCTTGTCAACAGCAATTCTTGGAGAGGTTTGCAGGCAGACATCCGCCGAGCAAGTTCACCATTTAGTCATTGTCGAAGAAATTGGAAACCAAGAAGACTTGTTTAGACGACCATGCAGGAGGTCTTCCACAAATGTCCGAGGAAACGATCCAGAATGTAAAGAGCCACGATTTGCAGCTGCATTCCCTCTGTCTGATGGGATACCGAAGGTCCGAAGAAGTTGGAAGAAGCCCTACAAATAGTCAGTTTGATTGTGTCTTCCACATAGATGTGGTGTTAATTCTGTTTTGTTGAGCAGTGTATATATTTATGTGGATATTTGTGTGTATGTGATAGAAAAACAGATGGGGGCGCAATATTTTGTGGTTTGTCCCGGGCGCAGAAATACGTAGTTACGCCTCTGAGCCAGTGCTTAGACTATTGCGCCACCGCGGGTGGCCAAGGCAAATTTCTGGAAAAAACCTTCGAGTGATCTTATCGCCACCGCGGGTGGCCAAGATCACTCGAAGGTTTGACTATTGCGCCACCGCGGGTGGCCAAGATCACTCGAAGGTTTGACTATTGCGCCACCGCGGGTGGCCAAGACAAATTTCTGGAAAAAACCTTCGAGTGATCTGATCTTTGTCCGGCAATGAATAACTGCTGCAGAGGAAGATATGTTTTACCTTTTTTCGCCATGCAATTGGAAATTTCATTATTACTCTCTACTGTAAGTTTTCCCTTTTTCTACTGAAAATTCCGAATTTTTTTCCTATTTTTACTGCATACACAAACATCCAGAAATTCTCCAGAAAAATTAGCAATCAGAATCAATGTTATAGCGAAATCTCAGTAGTGCCTTCCAAGAAGAGAAAAGACATGGTCTGATTTCCAGGGGAGGGCAAATGCCCCCATCTTTCCCCCACATATGAGCGCCCATGGCTACTAATTGAAATTTCGTGTAACTATTTATCATGAAGCTATCACATTGGTACAAACGGAAAGAAAAATGTAAAGAAAATAAAAAAGGGGGACAGACATAATTTCCACGGGAATATCAGGTGCAGTACCCGCTTCATTTAGCAGGAAAAGAGCTAAATTTAAAAAAATTTGATTTGTGTAACGACGGACGTGGCGACATCTAGTGTCTCCTCTGGCAGACCTAAACACCGGCGATAATTCGATAATTGAGCCATAATTCGGTTAAAACTCTTTCTTCCGTCTTTTTTTTTGTTTGTTTGTTTTTTGCTGTTGTTTTACTAGGAAGACTGTTTTCCGCACATTTTTATGCTTCTAATAACATGCTGTTTTCCCTCTAGAAGGTGTAAATGCGTATTCTGTTTTTTTTTTAGTTTTCTCTTCTTCTAAAAGTCTCAGTTGAAAAATTCTTTTTGCTTCACATATATTCCAGCATAAGGAATATTTAGTGTATGTGTATTTCATTTTTTTCTTAAAAAATAGTTTTACCTCCAAGTAGTAAATTCATACTTCTGTTTGCGATGGTATCTCCGCTTCTCAAAAACAGACAAAAAAAATCTCATTTCGTCAGATACCGTATTATGCATACTTTCTGTTCAAAATAATTCGTAGTTTATCCGCCAAGGGGCGTAAACCTATGTGGTATTATCTTCGATATCTTTGAGAATCCTATTTGAAAACTTCCATTTGTCGGATCCTTTCATCACGAGGGGGAAAATGTTCCACTAGATTAAGTGTATATTTTTATTTACCACTGTAACTCAGCTTTTAAAAAATTCAATTGAAAAAGAAAATTATACTGGATACAATTCCCTATGAAGAACTCCCAGTTGCCTTTCCAGGGGGCGAAAATGCATGTTCGTTTTCACTAAATACCTCCTCTTTTACAAATGCGACTTGAAATATTCTTTTCTGTCTGAAAGCTATTGTTATGGGCAGCTGTGTCGCTGCATACGAGGATGTACTTTTGTACCTGAAATCAGAGCTGTGCTTCTGAAATATTGATTGAACTAATTTTTTCGCATAGGATATGAAACACTTCGACAGAGATTTACAGACATTGTCTGCATGCAGTCATGCGCAGTTTTTGTACTAGAGCCTAAGTTTAGTTGTCTTTTGTGTGTGTGTTGGTTCTCCAGCCCCTTTTGCAAAGCAAGCAAGCCCCCCTCCTCTGAAAAATACACATTGTTGTAAACTTTTTTAACTTTTACTTTTGTTGGTTTATAAAAATGACTTTTGTATTCCATTAAAAGCATAAATGCTTTTCCTTATTTTGTCGTGCATTACACTTTCCAAAAAAAAAAAAAAAAAAAATTGAAGTGTACAGCACGAACGATGAATAACTACAGAGAAATTACTCTTAAGGTGGACGTCAAGTAATTTTTCTTCTTATACTTCCAATGGAAAAACTTCTGTACACATTTTCTTCACAATTAATGCGTTCCCAAGGATGAAAATTTGAGCATCGATTAAAATCGCTTCATTTTATAACTTGAAATATTTAATATTTTCTAAAACATAACCATAATTCTTCAATCCAACATTTGTTTGTCTACTGACGTCATCAAAGTACAGGTCGCACCATCTTTTTTCTGGTTTCAACACCACCAAAGGAAAAGTTATTGATTTTTAATATAATTATGGTTATGTTTTAGGAAATATTAAGCATTCCAAGTTATAATATGAAGTTAATAAAAAATGATAACGTGGACAGAGCGATGATATCGTCCATTTAATATGAAGTTATTTTAATCGATGTTCAAATTTTCATCCCTGGGAACACACTTATTGTGAAGGAAATGTGTACAAAAGTTTTTCCATTGGAAGTATAAGAAGCAAAATTACTTGACGTCCACCTTAAAAATGAATCAGTAGAAACAGCTAGGCCAGTGATTCTCTGACACATGGTGACAGAGCTTGTTGGGGTTTTGGACCAGGAAAAAGATAAAAGACATTTTGTTGTTGTTGTTATCCTGCTTCCCCCCCCCCCTTTTTTTTTTCTTCGTTGTTGTTGTTCTCCTTTTTCGGAGACACGTAAAATTTTAAAGAACATTACCAGAAAAAGAAGAAAAAAATGAAGGTAAGAGTGACGGAGGTGGAGGCGTGATGAGTAGAAGGCTAAACCCCCTATTCGTCACTTGGTGACGACGGTGTTGGAAAATTGCGACGAAAGTCACGGGTGGTCTCCAACTCCATAGGTAAATTGCGGCTATAGCCTAATGGATGGGTAGATGACAGCTGCTGCAACTCCATAGGTAAATTGCAGCTATCGCTTAATGGATGGGTAGATCACAGCAGCTCAAGATTTACCTGCAACTCCATAGGTAAATTGCGGCAGTAGCCTAATCGATGGGTAGATGACAGCAGCTCAAGATTTACCTGCAACTCCATAGGTAAATTGCGGCTATAGACTAATGGATGGGTAGATGACAGCAGCTCAAGATTTGCCTGCAACTCCATTGGTAAATTGCGGCTAAAGCTTACGGGAAAGGACGACAACACAAAACATAATAACCTACATCTTTACAGTAATGAAAATCAACTAATATTCCCAAGTTAGATATCTGTTTATGTGGTTGCTATAAGAGGAATTACAAAACTTTTCCCTTACAGATACTGAAGAGAGAAAAGTGAAGTAACATTGTCATCACATATACAAAACTTGAATATGCATATTTTATTATGCTTTTAAGGAATGCTGAATATAGATCATTTCATTTCTCTTTCAGGAATCAACCTCAGCTAACCTAAAAATTCACATGTTGAAAAATATGATGCAAATTTAACCAATGCAAGTCTGGTTTTACATCCTCCTCTATAACCGCTTATTTTCTTAGACAACATTTCTTTTTGGATTTCCTTCTCCGAGGGACATCACCTGAGCTTCAGATTTTCAGTGCTTGTATAAAGTTATATAAGTTTGGATGGGGACGATAAAAGTGAGTATTATCATTAAAACACTCGTAGGCATTCGTCGTGTGTTCTGTTGATGCCTGGCATTCAGTATTTTTTTAACGCAAGAAATATCCTTTTCTGTGAGGGTCTCCAAAGCGCCAGAATTTTCTTCCACAGCAGCGTTTATATTATCCTTGATGGGTGTTCAGAAATATCCTCTTCAGCTTTTTGCCGCTATTTTCTTGTGAGGTTGCAATGACCTAGAACGTCTAAGGATTAAAGGGGATTATTTAGGCGCAATTTACCTACATCCAGTTACTATGAGATACTAAACTGCTGCTTAAAAGCTTCCAGCTAGTTTGTTGCCTAAAAAGAAGTGTTATCGTGGGGACATTTTAACTACATATACTTGTATTTCTCTACGCGTTTGAAAATAGTGTTAAAGGAAAATCCTTGTGGGCGCGCGAGGGAGAAAGAACTTTTAACGTCTTTTCGTTCACTGTTTTTCGTCGAGTAGAAGTGGTTTTATAATGCTTGTGCTGGAGAAGAGTTTTTTTTGGCGGGATTCTGATGCTCTTGGTTTTTAAGTGGGAAAGGGGTATGGCTCTCAGCCACAGTAAGAAGTGGTACCACCGAGCACCAGCGAAGGAGAATACGCGATTAAAAGATGGAGAAAAAGTAGAACCGAAGAAGAGGAGTAGAAAAAGTTGAAGTATGACATCAGTAAATTACTGATTCCATTGCGTGGATCCACGAAAAAGAGAACAGAGTTGTCAACTAAAAAAAATCACGCTGTTTGGGAGTTCTTTTGACTCCAACGACACGAAACGCGGAGCTCAACCACCATCAAGAAAATTCAAAGAATGTGATTCACTTTTTAATTTCAAGAGAGTTCTGTTTTCTTTCGCTCCCTTTTTATTTCATATTTTGTATTTTATCTAATTGGTTTTACTTTTTGGCATAATTATTCGCTAACGATGTAGATTAACAAGGATATTAAAAGCAAAGCAAAGCTTGCGTCTGTGTTCGTAGAGAAATGCAGTTTGTAGTTGAACTCAGAGCGCCCCAGATGATCCTTCAGTCACCCATTCCCCGCCTCCAGTTCTGGGACCTAGCTACGACCTTGTTTTCGACCCTGTTTCCGTTCCAGAACGTCCGACTGAAAAACAGTCTTTTGCTTCATCTATTTTGTAAATAATATTATGCGCAAAGTTTCTACTACCGTAATAGTTTTCTCGAAATTTCTATTTGCCGCAATTTCTCAGCTTCTAAAAGGACGATTTAAATATTCTTCTTACATCAGATCGCATGCTGTACGACAAATACTTCATCAGGTATCATACGCCCTTAGTTAAAAGATTCTAAATGCAAATAAATTTTTAACGATTTTTACGTTTGTTATTATCACCAATACTGTCGAGTCAAAAGGCGTGCTCATTACATCTAACACTTTTGGGTGTCATCATTTTTAATTTTCTTGGATAATATCGCGATCTCACTGCGTAAAACCAAGGAGGTTAGAATAATACTTCTGGAGATGCCCTGGTCTCTTAACCGTAAAGCCGCTAGGTGTGGGAATTCGCCATTTTTTTTTTTTTTTTTGATTGGAAGTTTAACGACCACCGTGAGCAACTCAATGGGCTATAAGCAGTCGCCCGTCCCTAATTTAGGGTCACTGGTTCCAGGGAAGGGAGAGAGCCAGTGCCGTAAGACAAGCACAACATCCATGCCTCACCGGGATTTGAACCCGGACCCCGTTCGGACGAATGATCAGAGGCTATCGCTTAGACCACTGCGCCACCGGGGCGGCTTGCCATTGTTTATATGATACCTACGTATCATGACTGGCTCTGTTTGTATTTTGGAATTGCGTGGTTTTTGGTTGCAGAAACCGTGTTAATATCAAATCGGACGGTTTTATACTTCTTAGACGAGTGAAGTTTACAATTTTAATGTTATGGTTTGTTTAGAATTCGCACCAATGTTCGTGCACTTCAATTTAAAATAAGAATAGGAAGGAGCCTCAAAATAATTAAGAATTTTATAAATTCAGCATTTTCTCACACATTGGCAACAAGTTACGATGCGAAATTGGAAACATTTGCAACGAAAGAAGATCGACCAACACAAAATGCATTGCAATAGCATTGAAAACCATAAGCTTTCCCACACTCTGACGGCCGTCGCTTGCGGTTATAGGCTTCCCGTAAAGTGGCAATGCTTCATTAACAAGGGCATCTCCAGATATCTTATTCTAACCTACTTGCGTAAAACTGATAAGAAAACTAGGAAATATGTTGACCAAAATTAACAGCTTTTGGAGAATCTCCGAACAATTGAAAAAAGGTTTGCATTGTAAGTAGAATATTGTTTTAACAAAATCTTTGAAAAGTCGTGACCTTGTTAGATATTATGCGATTGTGTGTAGAAACGTTTGGTTTAAGGTGGTTCCACCTGAAAATCTCTGCCTTATGTTTCCAATGGTAAAACTTCTTTACATATTTTCTTCGCAATTAATGTATTCCCAAGGATGAAAATTTGCACATGGATAAAAATAACTTTAAGTTATACTTACTAAAATATAGCCATAGTTAAGCAATCCAACATTTGTTTGTCTACTGACGTCATCAATATACAGGTCGCGCCATCTGTTAACATTACTCAAATAAAAATGATTGATTTTTAATATAATTATGGTTATGTTTTAGCAGGTATTAAGTATTCCATGCCATAACTTTAGGTTAGTTTTATCGATGTGCAAATTTTCATCCTTGGGAATTCATTAATTGCGAAGAAAATATATAAAGAAGTTTTATCATTGGAAACATAAGGCAGAGATTTTAAGTGGAACCTCCTTAAACAAAAAATAAAAGTCTATCACATGCATTTTTGTTTTCTTTTTGTATATATATACATACATGCACCCATTGTCATAAAACTCCGTGAACCAAGAAAAAACCATGCGATTAACGCGAAACTCGGCGAATAACTACGGGGAGGACAGACATGCAAATTACTAAAGTTTCGTGCGATTCCGCATGCCCACGCGTCCAAGACTGGCGCAGCAATGATCATGATAATGATCATATGTAGAGGATTTTAGGAAGGGAATGTCTGACCCCAGATCTTAAACAACCCTTAGAAATAGGAAGCTAGGAGATTTGGGCTAGAGTGCCCGATAGGAAAGTGACACGGAAGCGAAGTAGAAAGGGGGAGGAAGACGCCCTTATTTATTACCGGGGGCCAGTACCCGGGGTCCGACGGCTTAACGTGCCCATCTGACGCACGGCGGATATTTAGTGGATCGAGCGTTCGTACCTGTTGGGATCGATCCTGAGGTCCTTTCCGCGGCAGTCACGAACGTTGCCCACTAGGCCACCCGCGGCCCCCGGCGCAGCAATCGCAATCATTGGGGCTTATAAGGCCCCGAGCAGGGGACTCCACATGTGTGCCGAAGGGCACTGTAAAAGTCAGGCGATATCCCTGAGCGATAGACATCCCAAGTATCCGCCGTAGATGTGCGTACGAGCAACTGACGGAGTTTGAACGAGACCGTATCATCGGGATGAGATAGGCAGGTCGGCCGGCGCGCCGAAGCGTCCGTCATTTGGACCAGTCGGACGGTACGGTGCAATCGTATTGGGAACAATGGACGCGGGAAGGCACCCAGACATGGCGAACTGGCTCTGGACGACCCAGATACATCACCAGCAGAAAGAACTGTGGGATCGTGAGAACGGCACGAGCAGATACAAAAACGCCCTTGTCCAATATCCAGAAACATGTGGCGGCTGTGCAAGGGACTCCTGTGTCCGCCAGAATCATTTCCAGACGCGTGGCTGTGGCGAATCTGCACTCTCGACGGCCCTTACGTTTTCTACCATTAACACCTGACCATCGTCGGCGTCGATTGCAGTGGTGTCAGGGGCGAACAACGTAGAATGCTACGAACTGGCAACGTATAGTGTTCAGCGACGAATCACACTTCTGTATGGGAAACGACAACCACCGTGTCAGAGTATGGAGGACCGCAGGTGAGCACTACAATCCCAACCTCACTGTACAGCGGCACACGTCCCGAACTGCAGGCGTGATGGTCTGGGGAGCCATCGCGTATGACAGCCGTACTTCCTTCGCAGTGATCCGAGAGACGTTGACAACCCAGCGTTATGTACAGGAGATCCTGTGGCCCCTCTGTGCTGCCTTTCCTGGCGGGGGCCCGGAGCCATTTTCCAACAAGATAGCGCACGTCCGCACATGGCTCGGGTTTACCAGGACTGTCTACGTCCTGCTTCGATGCTTCCGTGGCCTGCCATATTGCCTGATCTCTCACCCATCTAGCACGTTTAGGACCAGATGGGACGCCTGCTGTCTCCATGTCCCAGTGTTCGTGATTTAGAGCATCAGTTGCAAGAAGTGAGGGCCAATCTGTCCCAGGATAACATACGGCGTATCTTTGACTCCATGCCGGACCGTATCGCCGCATGTATCCGAGCACAAGGCGGTCCGACGCGGTACTAACACTGACCGGAATGTGTACCATATGTCCGTGGGAAATCGTCCTGCTGCTGTAATATTGTAATCACTTCTGCCCTTGGTATGTACCATCTCACGACTAAAATCTCATTTCAATCCAACGCCGTCTACTTGGTGGGAGGATTTTATGACTATGAGTGTGTGTGTGTGTGTGTATATATACAGTATATATATGTATACTGTATATATTCATGTATTTATATAGGGATGTGGGATGTAAGGTCAGGTGATGCGTAACATCACAGCCTCTCCTTGACAAATGTCAACCCCGTCTTCTCGTGGTGCATCCTGTTCCCACTAAAGGGGCTCTGACGACCGCCAATAGCGGTATAACTATACCATCGGGATTAGAGGAAATTCTATCCCACACTCACCAACCCGCTTGGCCAGCGTGGTGAGTTATGGCCAAACCCCTCCAAAATGAATCTACAACTTAAAACTTGGCCATCAGTCTCTGGCAGCTGGAATGTACCTTGCCAAGGCAGCGGCCAGTGCGACATGAAGGCAGAGGGTGCTAAGAATCCCCGGAGGACCGGACTAGGCTGCCATCTGATGCTGACCTTGGCTACGTATAATGGACGCTCCCTATCTTCTGATTCAAGGCTTCTTGAGTTGGAAGAGGAACTACAAAGGATCAAGTGGGACATCGTCGGGCTAAGTGAGGTACGGAGAAAAGGAGAAGATCTCATTGAACTGAAAAGTGGACATCTCTTCTACTATCGTGGGACAGATACTGGCAGAACTAGTGGTGTTGAATTAATAATAAATAGGAAACTGAAGGATAAAGTTGTAGAAATTGAAAGTTCCTCTGACAGAGCTGCACGACTCGTTATCCATCTCTCGAAAAGATACCAGGCTCAGATTATTCAAACTTATGCACCCACCACAAGTCATCCTGAAGAAGAGATTGAAGAATTTTATGAGGAAATTCGTCATCTAAATAATAAAGGTAAGCAGCACTTGAAAATAATTATGGGAGATTTCAATGCAAAAATAGGGCAACGGCAACAGAATGAAACTTCAGTAGGTAAATTCGGTCACGGCAACAGAAACCAGCGTGGAAATACTCTCGTTGAGTTTGCAGAGGCAGAAGGGTTTTTCATCTTGAGCTCCTTCTTCAAGAAAAAGCCACACAGGAAATGGACATGGAGACATCCAAATGGGACGACAAGTGAAATTGATTTTATTATGTGTAACAAAAAATTCATCATAGAAGACTGCAGTGTGCTAAACAAGTTCAACACAGGTAGTGACCATAGATTGGTAAGATGTAAGATGCACCTCAACACCAAACTTGAACGTGGCAAGCTCATAAGACAAACAAAATGTATTGACATAAACAACCTTAAAAAACACCATAATACCTTCAAGTTGGAACTGAAGAACAGATTCTCTGCTTTAGAAGGCCTAACATCGGAAGAAGTGGATATTTCTGAAGTTAACAGAAAAGTAACCAAAGCTCTTATGGAAACAGCAACAAAATTAGCTGGGTCTAAGAACAAGTTGCATGTAAATAAATTATCAGGAAAAACGAAAATGTTGATGCAAAAAAGAAGAGAGATGAGGACAACTAAAGAAGATGTGACTTCCAAAGTGGAATATATAGAGCTATGCAAGACAGTAAGAAAAAGTATCACTGAAGACGTAAGGAAATTCAACTGTGAACTAATGAGGAAAGCAATTGAAAACAACCAAAGCCTAAGGATAGCAAAGGGACATCTCAGTAAGGGAAGAAAACAGACTATGGCACTGAGAAAAGAAGATGGTTCTGTAACAAGAAATAGAGGCGAAATTTTAACAAGAGTGAAAGATTTCTACTCCAAATTATATGAAAGGGATGATACATGCACTCCAGACATCATGAAAGGTACCAGTACCAGAGTTCTTCCAGTCCTCCCAGCAGAAGTTGCACATGCAATCAAGAACATGAAGCGGGAGAAAGCTCCAGGAGAAGATGGAATTACTGTAGACATCATACAAGAAGCAAGTGGAGAAATCGAAATAGTACTCGCCCAAATTTTCACTCGATGCCTTAATAAAGGGAAGATTCCAGAGGATTGGAACACCGCTACAATGATCCTGCTACATAAAAAAGGTGACATTGAGGATCTCGGGAACTACAGACCTATCAGCCTTCTATCAGTGTGTAACGTACCAGGAGATGTGACGTACCTGCCAGAAGGACGCACACGACATAAAGGCAGATAGGAATCAGAATAAAACGTCCGCGTAGCTCAATTGGTAGAGTGACTTATTCCGGAATGAGGGGATCCGGGTTCGAATCCTGGCGCGGATAAAAATGACGGAAAGATTTACTTCGTTATAATGGCGCCCGAACTATCCGGATGACCCGACCGTTCAAAATCTCGCATTGGTGTGATGTTATTTCCACACCGTGAGATAGGAAAAATAAGAGAATCCTTTCTCCAGCACTTCGAATAAAAAAATAAAATAAGGGGGAGATGATGTAACGTACCAGGAGATGTGACGTACCTGCCAGAAGGACGCACACGACATAAAGGCAGATAGGAATCAGAATAAAACGTCCGCGTAGCTCAATTGGTAGAGTGACTTATTCCGGAATGAGGGGATCCGGGTTCGAATCCTGGCGCGGATAAAAATGACGGAAAGATTTACTTCGTTATAAGTGGTTTATAAAATCTTCACTAAAGTTCTTTCACACCACTTGAAGGTAACACTGGACATGGCTCAACCGAGAGAACAAGCTGGATTCAGGAGTGGCTACAGCACAATAGATCATATCCACGTACTGAGAGAACTAATTGAAAGAGCGAGGGAATATGAACTTCCATTGTGCATGGCTTTTATCCATTATGAAAAAGCCTTTGATTCGGTGAAACCATCAGCAGTTACAATGGCTCTGAAATCCTGCGGTATTGAAGATGCATACATTAATATTATTGATAACATCTGTGAAAATGCAAGTGCAAAGATTCGGCTGTTTGAAAATACAACACACATAAAAATTGGAAAGGGAGTGAGACAAGGTGACACCATATCTCCGAAGCTCTTTAATGCCACATTAGAAGGTGTCTTTCAGTCGCTGAGCTGGGAAAACAAGGAGATAAATATTAATGGAGATTATCTAACCCACCTTCGTTTTGCTGGTGACGTAGTCATTTTTGCAACTACCCATCAGAGCTGCAGAGTATGATCCAGGAACTTGCTGACAAGAGTAAAGAAGTGGGATTAAAAGTGAACTTTCAGAAGACAAAAGTGATGTTCAATGCTTTTAAAAGAAATGAAGATTTATCGACTGATGGAGAAAAGCTGAAGATAACAGACACGTACGTTTATCTTGGACAGCAGATATCAAGTGAGAGTCACATTGATGAAGAAATTTATCGCCGTACAAAACTTGCCTGGAGAGCTTTTGGAAGAAACAGCATAATTTTCAAGAGCAATATGCCATTATGTCTTAAAAGAAAAGTGTTTGATCAATGCATCCTTCCAGTGCTTATGTATGGTGCATAGACGTAGACCTTAACTAAAAGAGACGTACAAAGGCTGCAGACAACTCAAAAAAGCATGGAGAGGTGCATGCTTGGTGTAACCAGGAGAGATAAGAAGACTAACTCGTGGATCCGAAAAATGACAAGAGTGGAAGACATCATGATCAGAGTTAAATCCCTGAAATGGTAATGGGCTGGGCATACTGCCAGAAGGACAGACCATCGATGGACAGCCAAAATTTTAGATTGGATTCCAAGGGACAGGAAAAGACCCAGAAGAAGACCACATGGGAGATGGGTGGATGAAATTCGAAAGTATGCGGGAGTGACATGGAGGAGACTGGCACAAGACAGACCGTTGTGGAGGAAACTTGGGGAGACCTTCGTCCAGGAGTGGATTGATAATGGTTGACAATGATGATGATGATGATATATAGATCTGAAATGTTCAAAAAAAAACGAAAAGCAATACAGAATAAGTTAAAGTGGAATTGATGAGTTCAAGGTCGCGCTAAGACGCAGAGCCAAAGACACATCCTATATAGTAAAATATACATATAACCATGCAAAAAAAAAGTCGCAAGAATATAATGAATGGGAACAAGTTGAATATGTAAAAAATGTTATAAATTAATAAAAGAACCTACCCAATAATGAAAACACAGCACGAATTCTCCACAACCCGCAAAAGTCCAAATCGCAAAACCATCATGAAAATATTATGTGAGTGCCAACCTCGAAGTCAAAATTATATTTACAATAAAACACATGAAGCTACAAGGTAAGACATCCAACCGTAATCTTCAGAGAAACACCGTTGGGGCCAGAGATGGCTTTTCATATCCCTACAAATGCTGAACAAACCTGAGCATGAGTGTTTCCTAAGCCATCGTCTGTGAAATAACTGAACAACAAACAGCAATACAAAAAAATTTATTTCCCTGAAGATTACGGTTGGATTTCTTACCTTGTATCTTCATGTGTTTTATTGTAAATATAAATCATTTTGATTTCAAGGTTGTAACTCAAATACTATTTTGATGATGGTTTTGCGATTTGGACTTTGCGGGTTGTGGAGAGTTTGTGCTGTGTTTTCATTATAGGTTCTTTTATTAATTTATAAAAATTTTTACATATTCTACTTGTTCCTATTCATTATATGCCTCCGGTTTTTTTTGGAGGTTTTAGAGGAGAGCGCTACTGCATTATAGATTTCATAATAATATCTATTATTTGAAGAGCGCAAAATCTAGAACATTACTAGTTCCTCTTAACACCGTTCTGGTGGGTTCGGAAGGTGCCCCCAGATCAATATTTTTATTTAAGAGATATCTGAAAATATTGTTCCCACTTTTATTAGCTCTGGGACAGTACCAATAGCGATGTTTGCTATTAAAATCCCCAGCTACTACGGTGGGGATGTATTCTTCAAAAAGTTTATCCAGAGCTTCACTTGTAACCGTATGTAACGGATGATTATACAAGGCCGTAAACTTGATCGGGTTATTTTTAGTTTTAATTATGACTGAGTGCGCTTCTAAACCATCTTCAGTGTTGCAAAGTGTTACACTTTGCTTTAAGCTATCAATAACCGTAATCAAAATTCCACCGCTTTTGGTGGTTTTGTCTTTCCTATAAACCTTGTAGTTGGGTATTCTTAATTTCATTTTATCTATTAGCCATGACTCATTAATTAAAGCAATGTCAATTTTTTCATACTTTAAGTAAGCTAAAAATTCTCTGTGTTGTCTTTTAATACCCTGCGCATTCCAAATTAGAATGTTAAGGCCATTCGTTTCAGTTACTAAAACTTCTTTTTTTCTTCCTCAGAAAAAAAAAGAGGTGCCCTTAAAAGGACCTTTGCTTTTTTTTTAAGCTTTCTTCCTCTTAAGCTATGTTGCTAACAGTAATACCATCTTGGGCAATAGTAGCAGCATTTAAATGAAGCATTTCTTCATTGCTGACAATTTTAGCGGAAAGTTCTGCTATCAAGTTGTTCAGTGCAAACCAACTCCAGCAATTTTTTTTAACAGTTTCACCTGCCCAAATTAAAGAAAATTTTACAAATTTTCTTTAACAACAAAATTAAAGAAAATTTTACAAATTTTCTTTAATTTTGTTAATTAAAGAGCTCATTTTATTAGAGAGTGCTTGATTCTTTTCGTTCACAGGTGTGAAGAATACTCCCTTCTCTCACTCACTTCATCCTTATTGTTAACAGAAATTTTCTTCCCTTGTGTGAAGAATACACCCTTCTCACCCACTTGCTCCTTATTGTTAACAGAAATTTTCTTCCCTTGTGTGAAGAATACCCCTGACTCTCCAATACTTTCCTCACTGCTTAGCACTTGTTGGCCTTCAATTTTCTCTCCATGCATTTCTTCAATGTTGACTACTTGTTGTTCAGCGTTTTTGTTACTTGCAACATTGTTAACTTCAGTGCTGACTACTTGTTGCTCCGCATTTTTGTTACTTGCAACATTGTTAACTTCAATTCTGACTATTTTTGCTCCACATTTTTGTTACTTGCAACATTGTTAACTGCAATGTTGTAAGTGTAACTCGGAGAAACTTTTTCCCGCTTCCTTTAATTCTTTACTAAGCTTTCCAGTGAAGTAATTTACTTTTCTTTTCTCTGTAGTTTTATTAATTTCCTCTCTCTTGCAGTTTTTTTGTCCTAAATATTTTTGCACATCTGCATTCATTTTATCAACAAAGTTAGTGTTTTGATATTTCGAGAGATGTTTTTGTATCCTTTGCTCTAGCACATAATTTGGTAAATTGCTTTTAATTGCAACTTTTTTTTATCTCTGTGTAATAAATTCATATTACGGAGATATTTATTTGAGCCTTTTTTTAATAATTCTGTGTCTTTTATTGCTTCCTGTATTTTGAAGCTGTCACTGATTTCTTGCAATGTGTGAGGTTGTTCCTTATGAACATTTTTTTTTAGTTTTTTCCTCACTTTTATTGAAACTTTTTTGTATTTCAATTTTTTTGTCGTAAAGCTGAGCTTTACTCGTGTGAATTTGTGTTCTCCTGCAAAGTACAATTGGCCAACTCCCTTTTGAAAAAATTTTCAACCGGCCCTGAAAAGGGCCCTTTTTTTCCCTCCGTAGACTGACGCACATTCACGCTATTTTTACGAAAAATCTCACAGGAATAGCCTGATGTCGCAGCACTGCCAGGTATATTTAAATAGTCAGGTCCCGCAGGATTGTCTGGTCTATTTTTTTCAACAAAACCATCCCTAGAGGGGAATCCATCGTTATCTCCACCCGACAAACTAAAATAGTCCGGTCCCGTCGGATTGTCTGAACTATTTTTTTATGTCCAAAATACCATCCCCAGAGGGGAATCCGTCGGTATCTCCATCCGACAAATTAAAATAGTCAGGTCCCGTAGGATTATCTGAACTATATTTTTTTTTTCAAAAAAAAAATATCTCCAGAGGAGAATCCGTCGGTATCTCCACCCAACAAAATAAAATAGTCAGGTCCCGTAGGATTGTCTGAACTATTTTTCATATCCAAAAAACATCCCCAGAGGGGAATCCGTCAGCATCTCCACCTGACAACTGAGGTTTCAAAGACCTCATACTTACCTTCTTACTTTTCCTGGTCTTTTTTGAACACTGTTTTTCAACTCAGGAGGTAAACACCTTATCCTCCTGGATCTTCTAAGACCATCCTCTACCTCAGTTGTGCTACAGATTCCAGTTTTAGGGGGGATGAACCGGTTAACTTTTTGTTCAGCATCAGATTCTATTCCTGCATCCTCAGTGTCGGCAATCCTTTTGCGCAACGAAATTTTAAACGGTGTGCTAACAGCAATACGAAGAGAAGTGGATTCGGGAAAATTTTAATAGAGCTTTAAAAAAAGCTTAGCTACTAAAAGATCCCCTAACCGGACTGATTACGATAGACTGGTAACCCAGAAACTACCTAAGATGCGACGAAGAAAACCTTCCGAAGAAGCAAAAAGTTGCAGAGACAGAAAACTCACGGGAGACCACACCAGCGTGCGACCGTCCCGTTCGGAATCCAAGCAGCGAATGTGTTTATTCACACGTACGATGCGCCTGCGTTAAGTACCGCTGAAATATTGACCCGAAATGCAAAAGAGCGCATCGCATTAACCAATGGAAAGCATAATTTTTTTCGACGGTGACCTTGCCTGGGATTTACTGTCCTAGTGCGTAATTTGAGAGGTATAATTTAAGATACAGTAGGGAAGGCTATTTTTTTTTTGTATATTACTTGGCTTTTTGAAGTTCCATAAAGCTTCAAGATAATTTAATCAAACAGCAAAAGTAAAATAAGGAAACAGATGATGCAAAATCAATAAGTCTTTCGATTCCAGAAGTTTTACAGAAAAATCCGAATGTGTAATCAACGAAAGGCCAACCTGAAACCTGAGTGGCTTAACATCGTCGTTAAATATGTAAGTAAAAACATACGCACTTATTACGTATTTCAACTCTTCTATTTACCAAACAAACAGGATTTGTAGTGTTTTAAAACACTAAAAGCCGTTTTGTTGGCCGTGTTTGTTTTGAAATGAAATTACGAGAAACTGTTTATCCTTTTCTAAAGAAAAAATCAAATAAAAAAAATAGTCAAAATTAATGTAATGTTGACTTCCTTGCACTTATCTTAAAGTGTACTTCAACATCCCCCCTCCTGGCAGTTCCCAATTCATAATCATACCCTATAGTTATCCTATATGGAAAGCTAATGGTCTAAAAAATTACAGTACAAAAAGCATCGAGTTGTTTTTTTTGATTGGAGGTTTAACGACCACCGTGAGCAACTCAATGGGCTATAAGCAGTCGCCCGTCCCTAATTTAGAGTCACTGGTTCCAGGGAAGGGAGAGAGCCAGTGCCATAAGACAAACACAACATCCATGCCTCACCGGGATTCGAACCCGGACCCCTTTCGGACGAATGATCAGAGGCCATTGCCTTAGACCACTGCGTCACCGGGGCGGCAGCATCGAGTTTGCCGGAGAGAGCCTGAATGTTCTCAAAGAAGCATATCTCACTCACTTTCACTTTGCTAAGTTAAAAAGGGATTTTTTTACTCTTTTCCATGGATGATACGCTAAAACATTCTTCAAATTGTTCAAAGCTTCGCATGAACTTATTAGGGGTATGCAGAAGTTTCCAGCATTTTAATCAGACAGGATTAATCAGGAAACCAGTACACATTTATTCAACGAAATATTAGCCGTTAGCATTAATGAACTTTTGCCTGTTTTCAGGCAACAAATGAAAAGCTCTTGTGATAGAAGGACTCGGGGTTTGAATTGAAGAACGCAGTGACGAAATTCTCCATCTCTGGAACTGTGGTGAACCGCTGTTGGGCTAGGGCATGTTTCATAGAGAGAAAAAGATGAAAGTCTGAGGGTGAAATGTCCGGGGAGTAAGCCGGGTGCAGTAAAATCTCCCAGTGTAACTGTTCAAGGGTTGATTTCGTGGTGGCGCCGACATGTGGTCTGGCATTATCGTGTAACAGGATAACTGGGCGGCGTTTTTTACCTATCCATGGGCCTTTTTGCTTGATTGCGGCGTTCAGTTTTATCAGCTTATCGTTGTGTAGTGATTGTTTCGCCCGATTTCAACAGTTCGAAGTACAGCACTCCATTCATATCCCACCACACGCACAACAGCACCTTTTCCCCGTGGATATCCTGTTTTGCAGTGGATGTTGATGGCTGGCCTGGGTGGACCCAGATTCCTTTGCGTACGGGGTTGCTGTCGCAATAGACCCATTTTTCATCCCCGGTAACAACCTTCCACAAAAACATTCTTCCCTTGAAACCTCTTCAGCAACGACATGCAGATGCCCAATCGTTGACCAATATTACGCTCCGTTAAAGTATGCAGAATCCACTTACCAATCTTTTGGATCTTTCCCAAGGCTTGTAGACGCCGTACTACCGTCGATTGAGCCACTTTCAAACGTTTCGCCAGTTGCGTATCGATTGTGTGGCATCCTCTTGCAACAGCGATTCCAGCTCCTCGTCTGCAAGTTCCTGCGGTTTACCTGGGCGTGGCTTGTCTTCCAAGCTTAGATCACCTTTCTTAAATTTGGCAAATTATTCCCGACACGTCCGCTCACCCATAACCGTTTCGCCATACGCCTGACATACTGAATAGTATGCTTTACTCGCACTTTTCCCAAAATTAAGCATGAATAACAAACTGTGCCGCAAATGAACTTTATCGATCGCCATGCTTGGCTTCATGTACGAACTGACAGCACTGGTCGCCGGCCGGTTAGACTCCTACAACGCCCGCAAGCGGGGGCGGCGGAAACTTTTGCATACGCCTAATAGTTTCGATAAGTGCTTTAGGCATATAACCCCTTTGTGCCATTAAATTGAGCGAATAAAAATCTCTTATATAAAGGCAAGACAGATTGCCTAAACCTTTTTTTTTTTTTTTTTTTATTGAAAAAGTTCTACTGATGATTTCGAAGCCAAATCCTGTATTTTAAGGTAAAGTAATTAAGAAAAAAAATTGCAGGATGGAATTCCTTTACAAATGAGGTACGTCTTTTTTTTTTCGTGCCTGTACATAACCTTCACCTCACGTCACTGCAGTAATAATAATAATTATTATTATTATAACAATGAAGCTATTTTTATTTTTATTTCTGAAAAAAATATTTACCTTTTCCAGGTGTAATTAATTTCCTTATCTCTGCTTGAAAATATTTCCCCACAAAAGTTTTCTGCTGGTATATTTTGTCACAGAGAACATAATTTCTAATACCACTGTTAAGCGTGATTCTTTAGATGAGGTCAGACAAAGACTAAAATCTGAAAAACACGCGGAAGCTTTATAGTTCTTGTAATAAATTCCTAGGTTAAGGTGACCAGACGTCCTCATTTTCTGGGGACAGTCCTCAATTACGTTAAAACTGATTGAGGACATCAAATGTCCTCAATTTCTTTTTCTTTCTTTTTTTTTTTTGTCCTCAATTTTGAAATTTCCCAAAATAATTGATATAGAAGAAAGAGTGTGCTGAACATAGGTCGTAGAACTCAATTGAATCTACCAGTGCAACCAAATTTGGCATCAATTATTTATTTAATTGCAAGAAAATGGACTTATAAAGATATGGAACTATTTTCTGAAGCGGATGAATTTTTTCTTGAATTTAGAAATCATGCTATATTAATGGGAGACATGCAAGGAGGTTGGAATAAGATATCTGGAGATGCCCTTGTTAATGGAGCAGTACCACTTTGCGTGAAGCCTGTAACCGCGAGCAACAGCTGTCAAAGAGTGGGAAATCTCATGGTTTCCAATGCTAGTGCAATGCATTGTGTGTTAGCCAAATCGCCTTCTTTCGGCCCAAATATTCCAAATTTTACATCAGAACTTGCTTCCGATGTGTGAGAAAATGCTAAATTCATAAAATTCTTAATTTATTTTTTGTTTGTTTGGAGGTTTAACGACCACCGTGAGCAACTCAATGGGCTATAAGCAGTCGCCCGTCCCTAATTTAGGGTCACTGGTTCCAGGGAAGGGAGAGAGCCAGTGCCGTAAGACAAACACAACATCCATGCCTCACCGGGATTCGAACCCGGACCCCGTTCGGACGAATGATCAGAGGCCATCGCTTAGACCACTGCGCCACCGGGGGTGGCTTTAATTATTTCGAAGCCCCTTCCCATTTTAAATGAAATACACTAACATTAGTGCGAATTCAAAACAAAATATGACGTTAAATTTTGAAACTTTCCTCATCTATGAAGCATAATTCACTCCGGTTTGATATTAACACAGTTTCTGCAACCAAAAGCCACGCAATTCCAAAATACGCACGTTTAAATTACATAGGTGTTATGTAAACAACGTCAAATTCCCACACCTGGCGGCTTCACGGTTAAGAGACTCAGAGCATCTCCAGGAGTATTATTCTAACCTGCTTGGAGACATGCCGAAGCATCGAAATAGGTCATCTCGATAATCGTGGTGTTATTTCGTTTCTGTTTTAACTGAAATATATTTAGAATGGAGAATAAATCTCATCTTTTTCAGCATCCACTTTCTTTCAATTAAATTGGTAAATGATGCCAAATTTGGTTGCATTTTCCATTGAGAGTTCTATAACTTTTGTTAAGTACATTTGTTTCATTAAACTGTTTCTGCAAGCAAAGTTACTGGACTTGGAATATTCCTTCTCGTGTACAGTAATTTTTTGGCTTCAGATATTTTTCTTGTTCAAAATCACAATGAAATTTCAGTACAAAATCAAAATGTAGTTTTGTTTTTATGTGCTGCCCCTATGAGTAACATTTAAAATTTATCAGAAGCAATATTCGGCATGATAGTATTTTATTCCTATTTTATACTTATTTCACATGAAAATTATCCTTCAGATTCATCGTACGTTTTGCAATGTAACTGGACAATTATGATACAGTTCATAAATTCTTTGCTAATCTTCGGCTTTACCATAATATGTCAGATGTTGTCCTCAATTATGTCCTAATTTTGAAACGAAATTGTCCTCAATTTTACATTGAGATTAACGACAGCATGTCATTTTGTCTTCAATTTCGTTCTAAAAAATCTGGTCACCTTATCCTAGATGTCAAAAATTTATTCTACATAAAAAGAAAATAAGGATTTGGCGGTATCCAAAGTTTTTTTTTACCTTCATGATGTTCTTAAAAATCGAATATCTGGAGCATTATGATATTTTGACTTCTGGTTCTATCGTAGAATTGAACCACCATCTTCTTCCGTCCAACCTCAGGAGGCTGATCTCCCTCCTTTTGGATTTTATTTTTACTTGCGCTGGTAATCTTGAATTGCCGTTGAGTGATTCCACTAGACCGAATATTGGCATCAAAATATCATTGTAAAAGAGCAAAAATGTACTTAATTTTTGTTTTAACTATTATTAGAAAAACAGCTGCGAGCTGTTTGAGGCATAATCTTGATTTTAGACACTGCGGGAGAAGTGGGCGTCGGTAAAGATGACGTCATGGCACGGCGCAGAGACAGGATCGACGCAGAGAGTAAGTTCAGTTTTGTGATCTGGCATCTGTATGAGAGAGTCATCTTAAATTTCTCTTCACGCCGCCCCGTCGCCCTTCGGACTGTTTAGTTCCGATATGATGTCGGTTTTTGCGCTGGCAGCAGCCAGTAAGGATGATGTAAGAGTATGGTGAGTATTAGTTGCTTTTAAGATTTGGTGAATATGCATTTCAGTTAAGGGAATAATTTTAGGAGTGGCAGTATTCAGAACTTGCTACGTAATATGTAAGTCTTGCAGAAAGTATGTCAGATCTCACTACCGGGAAATAACTAGGTGTAGTTGTGAGTCCAAAATGGGCTAAGCCTAACGTGTGGCACCGTAGTTAACGTGAATTTCCCCGATTGCAGTCAGATTCGTTCTCGTGACACGTAATTCCCTTTACATCACTTCGAGTTTGATATTTTTGTTTGCAGTGGTAGCCCTCGTCTTCGCAGTGTAGGAGTAGTGCCAGTGGAACCGTAGTGGTGGTGCAACAATTACTTATCAGTAGTTAACTATAAATTTAAGAAGCCTTTTAATTCGGTGAGAAGTGATACCAAAACTTAAAGATTATTGCGCAGAAGACGCATGCTGTGAGCTTATTGTGTAAACAGTGTCCTATCCCACTCGTGTGATAGAAGGTAGACTACCACATGATTTATATACATAAGCACATTACCCCACGTGATGTACATGGTTTGGCATGTGAAGGTAAACCAGTTTCACGTGAAGGTATTTAACTAGCGTTTTAAAATTATCTTTAGCAGGTCTTAATTTCAAAAAACGCAGCCCTTGGAAAGGTATATGCATTGTTTTGTTAACAAAAAAAAAAAAGTTGCTTAGGTGGTTTATGGAAATCCAATATTTTGATTGTGCACAACAAAAGCATAAGCATGTATTAACCATCTATGCATAGACATGGATGTGAGATTGTAATGACAAATAACTGAATCTGGACTTGGGGTTCCATGATGATTTGTAATTTAATTCCATGTAAGTTTGTCACCTTAGTTTTGTTTTCTCTCCCATTTTGTTTCCTGTGTTATAACTAATTTATGGTTGCAATTTAGAGTGAAGCACTAAAGCTTAGTAATAAATTCATTTTTTTCAATTCTGCTTGTGAGGCATGAATTTTGTCATTGACAACTAGGTTTGTACTACTGCTGGGAGTAATCTTAATCATCAGCATTATGTTTCAGCAAAGCAGGGATTCAGCAAATCTTCCTGCATGTCATTGATTTTCAATTTGCTGATACCTAAGCGCACATTGTTAGGTTTAAGTAGTACCAAATTTTAAGGTTTTTGTCGTAGTACGATTGTAATTCGGAAACTAGATATATGTAGTACCGTTGATAGGTTTAGGCAGGTTAAAGGAATATACTCCTAAATCTAAAATCTGTTAGCAGTGAAACTGAGGGCCGTATATCGTTTTGTATTTAATTTAAAATGTTGGTAGTATTATGTACTACATGGGTGCTTTTTTTCTTTTGTGATCGATTTCGCAATATATATATGTCCTGCTTTTTTTAAGTTACAAAAATTATTTAATCCTGTGGCAAAGTGGAATCTACATGTATCAGAGGTTTCTTGAAATTTCTGTTCAGACTAGGATTTTTCCAGTTTTGTCATGTAAAATGTTTAAAAATACTTCCATGCAGTAGAAGTAAAAGATATTCTTCAGAACTATACTGCAGGAACAACGTTGCATGCCCCACCTATGTATTAGGTGTAAATGTCATGGGCATAAGCTAATCAAATTGGAATCTATGTGCACTTTCATAGTATAATTACTCAAGCTGTTGTTTTTTTATGCTGTTTTATTATTCAACCATAAGAAAATGATGTATTTTCTAAAATTTTGATGCCAGTTTTTTTTTTTTCTTCTTGAAGTAGCATGGCTGCTTATGGAAGCAGTATTATATCAACGAGTAGCAAGTTTCCAACTTGCTTTCCTTATTTCAAGTGAAGTCAGTTACTTGGTTATTGTGTAGTGAAATCCATTGCACGCAAGCTGATTATGCCGTTGAAGTGTTATACAAGTGTCGAGGAATATCTGTTCAGTGGTGTAAGGAACTGTGTAGGCAAATCCTGTAGAGCTCTTAATAGAAAAATTTTGAACTGTGTTCATGATGTGTATATTTATTGATGTAATGTTTCTGCGAATTGTAACATTTCTGTGTTACTGATTATTCTTATGTTATGTATTGGCATAAAATTGTTTCTGCAGATGGGAATCTTTCTAGCCTAGTAAGAACAAACCACTCACAAAAAATTGGCAGAAACTGTTTTTCTTTGGTTAGGTTTCATGCTTAATACCACCTTGGGTGCAGATAGTACTAACATAGCAGACTAAGTGATCTTATAAGGAAAGTGAGCATGCATTTTAGTATTTGTTAAAGTGAAATTAATTCCACAAATGTAAATATTTTTACATTTTTAAGAAGAAATACTAACTTGGAACGCTAGAAAAATGCACCTTAGTGTTAACTTGTTTCTGTTAATAAAGTCTTATTATATGAATAAGTATTAACTTAGCAATGTTAACTTGTTTCTGTTAATAAAGTCTTATATGAATAAGAAACATGGATCAAAATAGAAGGGGATGCAATTTTAAGGTGGTGTAAGTAATATTTATTGATACATATAACTTTAAAATTAATACCTAATTGCAGCTAGTATTGTTCAGTTCTTTGTATTGGGAATTATATATGGGGAGCAGCATCTGAAAAGTGATTACTTCTTTTTTTCACACCCTTAGCTATGATTCTTGCTTGTAATTTTCTATTGTAGTAGAAGGAACTAGCTGAGATTTCATTCCTTTTTACTTTAATTTAGTTGCTAAAACCTGCAAGTAAATATTGGAATCTATCTTGTATTACACCTGAGAGATCTTTCATTTTGGAAAATGCACCTGACGTGTTATTTAAACATCCTTTTAAAATTTGGCATGCAGAAGTAAGTTTTCAGAGATGCCACATTACAAGACTGTGTGATCACTGTTCTGCAAATAAAATTTTCAGTGAAAAGTAGTTTTTGTCAATATATTTTTTTTTCCGTATATCCCAACATTCCCAATTTTTACCTCCTTTCACCACATGAGAAATTTCCTTCCCAGTAAATTCTCTCGTTTATGGAGTGATTTACCAGGAACTGTGTTTCAATTACTTGGACCATTCATTGTAAATTCTTTCTGACAAAGCAAATTGAAAAGTTATATTCTACTGAATAAAACCACATTTATTGAAGTTTTGCACTTTTAAAATTAAGTTGTTTAAGGAACCCGTTCATTTTGCTTTGAAATGAGTGCCTATCGGCGAAAGAATGTCCTACTGTCAATTAGAGTTGTGGAACCATTGTTTGTAAATTCTTTCTGACAATGCAAATGGAATTGAAAAGTTATTTTCTACTGAATAAAACCACACTGATTGAAATTTTGCACTTTTGAAATTAAGTTGTTCAAGAAACCCGTTAACTTTGCTTTGAAATGTGAGTGTCCTTTGGCAAAAGAATGTCCTATTGTCAATTAGAGTTGTGTTTTACATATAAAGCTTATTTTTTGGATGGCAGACAGGCTATAATTGATTTGTGATCTATTAGTTTTATAGATTATGTACATTATGGTGGGATTTTAACCTTTCATATGTATGAAGTGCTAGTTAAGTTGATGGTAGTTTAGAACATGCTAAGTTACGTATGATGTAATGTTTCTGCGAAATTTAACGTTTCTGTGTTACTGATTATTCATATATATGTAACTTAGCGTGTTCTCAACTGTCATCAACTTAACTTGTTTGTTAGTTTTATGTGCTTTGCCTACCACTCATTTATGTATAAAGTGCATTCTGTGTTTAGTATTCTTTGGCATACATATATATGACATTTTATATTTTTCACCACAGTTTGCTCTGTGTATCTCAGAAATAGGGACCTAATGTCTTGTTCCTTGGAATTTCTTCATGTTATATTCAGCAAAACTTGCACTTTTAAGTAGAATTGAAAGCTCCAAAATTGGTACTCAATTTGTGCTTGGTCCACATTGATAGTAGTTTTTATTATTCCTGTAGTCCTAAAGGTAAAAAGATGTGTGTAATCGCAAGAAATCTCCCGTTTTCATTTCCATGGCACAAAATTAACGGTGGATGCTATTTTTCATTTATAAGCAGGTGTACAAATATAAGAAATACAAAATTCCATGTGCACTTGTCTTATGCTTAATACTACTGTGTTTTTTAAGCACAAGTAAATCTGTTTTAGTTCATTGTGATGATTCCATAATGTTAGACATACTAATATAATAAATAGTAATGGAAAATCTGTGCATGTTTCCATAGGTCTGAGGAACAATCAACCTAGTGATTTTGGACTTGTTTTGCATATGTCAAAGTTTTCTTATGGGGAAGGGGGGTGGTTATTTTTTGAAAATTTCCAACTTAGGGTCATTCATTTCAAGAATTGGTTTACATTAGTAATCAGCATTATGAATTCAGCCTTCGCTTCCACTGCAGTGGTGCACAATATTACTGACATGAATTTGAACTTAGTAGATATCAAATGGCCTCCATGTGAAGTGTTAAGTTACATAAAGTTGAGCTGAAAGGCTCATTCAGTGAACAAATTTGCATACAGTCCTGGTCAGGTCAACTTGAAAATGTATGTAGGAAAATATGCTCAACTTAAATACTAGATCAAAAAATGTTTCAAAAGAGTACTGATGCTGTAACGTAGTTGTGATATAATTTTTATAGGTGCTTCAGGTAGAACAGCAAAGAATTTCTCATTGTTATTGCTTTATCAGGTATTGCAACTCTGGGAACGTAACAGCTTGATCATTGAGATCAATGATTGACCATTAAAATGTTTAGTCCTTAAACTACCCACTGTGGGTTGTTTGAAGAACCAGCATAATATTATGAGGTTTACTTTGCTTTAGCTGGGTTATTTTAGGCAAGTGTTTCCAGTTATCTGAGAAGCCAAAGCTGATTAATTGCATGTATCCATTAAATTATGCTTGTAAAAGTATCCAGAATGCTGCTTAAGGGCAAATATGCAAGTTTAACTTGCTGTTGATGCCCTACTTTTTAATTCATAGAGCTTCTGAGACTGGAAAGTGATCCTGTAAGACAGCTGGGACAGAATGTGTACACCCTTATAAAACTGATTGTTGAGCATAACATGCATGAACTACAAAATGTAATTTTTCCAAATACTGTTAATCATTATATGGATGTAATATTTTCAGTCAAAAGGCCATTTTTAATGCCTTAAAGATAAAACTCCCATCAGAGAACAGTACCAGCCTGTGTATTGTCATGACTAAAACTGATTTTGTGGTACTTGCGTATTAAATCGAGGACCTCAGCAGAGACCGATTTTGGTGCAAATCTAACCACGGCAAGTACACATACAAAAGTGAAACAGTTCAATTTAAAAAAAAAAAAAAAAACATACTGCCTAAATTACACTTACAAAAGTTAACATGTGCTGCTTATATACTACCTAAATTACATATACAAAAATCAAACAGTTCAATAAAAAATGAAAATTTACTGCCTAACAACGCTAATTACACATACAAAAGTCAAACAGTTCAAAATAAAGAAATGAAATATATGGAGGCATCAGTCCAGCTTTTCTGAAGGTGGCCAAACATTAGCAGTAAGTATGGCTTCAAATAAGTTTCCAAATAAGATTCGATATCATGACTTGCAGTACCACGATGTTTCTTGTTGCACCATTTTGTAGAACCCCATAACATTTCTATAGATTGTGTGTGTTCCCCGCTGTCGAGATAAACAAAAAATCGGTTTTTCAGTGTTAGGTAGCTATCCCAAATTTTCATATTTCCACAAAATGGCAAAAGCTTACTTAAACAGCATTAGCAATTGACAATAGAAGCACACAGAATGCATGCAAAACAAACTAAGAATCGAATGATATATCAAATGAAGTTATCACGTGCCGCGAGTCCATAACGATGTTCGGAACAATGATCACTGCACCAAAATCATTCTCTGCTGAGGTCCTCGGTTTAATACGTAAGTACGGATTTTGTATCCGAGTTTTTGAAGTAACAAGATTGCTGCAGCTATTCTGTAATCTGGATTTCTGGTATGTTTTCTGAGGTATAAGGATTAAAAAAAATTACAAAAATGTAAATTTGCTTTTGTTGGAAGCACTGAAATTGATTTCAGTTCTACAAAACCTAAAAAGTTGATTCATTTTGGTGGTTTTCTGAAAGCTTATGAAATGTGCTTTCGCATTTGATATGCAGTGTTAGAATTAGAAATAAATCTTCTACTGGCACAGTGGACCACTAGAATTTGTAAACCACTGGTCCGTAAACAATAATAATAATAAAAAAAAACATTTATCTACAATATATGTAGAAACTAAACGCACCATTTCGATGGAATTATCTCCAATATTTTTTAAACCTATCATTAGTTTGCAGCCTGAAAAGAAAACCATACAACGAAGTAAAAGAAATAAATTCATTTTTTAACTGTTAAAAAAATACTGACCATCTAGGCCAGTGAAATTAATAGATCAGTGGTCCGACGGAAGTTTTACTGGCTAATGGCCAGCAGACCACTGGGTAATTTGAATGCTGATATGTAATATAAGTATGTGGTTCTGCTGGAAAAAAAAGATCCAATGTTGCATGCTAAACTTTAAAAATGTAGTTCTTCTGTTTTTGTTTTTTCTTTTTACCATTTCCTGAAATGTTCAATATTTTTACTGACTTCAAATATATGGTTCTTATTAGCAGAGGAGTTTAAATCTGTGTGTATTGTCTTAGTCAGTTGAGTAGCTTGCAGTTTTTCAGGGAAGTTCCCTCTAGTAACAGAAAACCCTTTTCCAGCTGAAGCCATATTTTCTGTATGAGTGACATTTGAATTGGGGGTCTCATTTTCGTAGATTAAACTGTATACATTCAGAATATATACCGATAAAGGTACAGTAAAACTTCCATAACTCTTAACTTCGAGTTGTAAAACATTAGTTATAGAATGAATCCATTATAATTATTTTCATGTTGGGGCCCAAAAACAATTTAACATAGATGACACATGCCAATATGCAGTGATTGGAAAGCTACTTTTTAAAAGTAGCTAGCTAGTGCTAAAACTACATTCTTGTAAAAGTAACTTGCTACAATTACTTTATCTGAACTTTTTCAGAAAAGTAACAACTTTTGCTACTTTTTACCCTTAGGTGTTTAAGTTAAAAGTACAAATTCTGAGGACCTTTAGATTCACCTTATGTATGGCAGAGCTAAATAGAGGCAAATTACACAAATAATTTAAAATTACATTTATCCCTTAGCTCTGGTTATGTGTAACACGATTCAACATATTAATGACAGCAGCAAATATGTGAGAGTTAAAATATGTAAAAAAACTGATAAAAGGCATACTTTAAAAGTTAGATGTGAAGTTGATCTTATATTTGAGAAATTAATTTCTCTGAAGAAATAATTCATTTATACATGGTAAGCATTTAATGCTGGTTTATGCCTCTGCACGCATCCACAATTACGAAGTCATGGCTAGAGGAATATTCCTCGGATTTATTGGCATATTTTCACTGTATTCCATGCATTTACCACATTCAGAAAACCTGAAAAATGTCGCTGTCCTAGAGCGGAAATCGAACCCACGTCTCCTGATTTCTGGTTGAGCATTCTAGTCATTACACTACCCAGGACAAGGAAATTCCAAGCAACTGAACATATATATTTTATTACCATCAGATTTGCACTAGTTGAAGCTGATCCTGTCCCATTGTAGCGTCTCATTACCTTTTCTCACATCCAGAGTCAAATGTTGCTCTTCATTTCAGTGATTGAAATTGATCATATACTTGAGAAACTTTCTCCAAAGAAATAATTCTTTTATATGTGGTAGGCATTTAATGCTGGTTTATGCCTCTGTTTATACAATCACAGTCATGGCTAGAGGAATTCCTGTAGCTTGGTGATTGTGGATGTGTGCAGAGGCGTAAACCAGCATTAAATGCCTGCCATATATAAATTATTTCTTCGGAGAAATTAGTTTCTCAAATATGATCTGTTTCGATCTCTGAAATGAAGACCTACATCTGACCCTGGATGTGAGACACTGCAATGGGACAGGATCAGCTTCAACTAGTGCAAATCTGATGGTAATCAGATATTATATGTTCAGTTGCTTGGAATTTCCTTGTCCTGGGTAGCGTAATGCAGAGTTGTATTAAAATAAAATGTATCTGCGTACACAACCATTGAAACAGGAAACTTGCTGCAAACCCGCGAATCACGATAATAGAATAAGACAACTTAAAGAGAAATTAATATAACAATTATTAGAGCATTACAGATTCCAGAGAGGACAAAAGTACATTACGACTGAATGCGCAGAAATGTGTGTAAAATGGACTTTAAGGCCTAAACTTTAAAATATTGGACTATGGACCTCATAAAAACAAGAGACTAATTAAAGAAAGTTTTTATATCTAGAAAATCAGTTTTGTTAATGAACTTTCAAAAATTAGAAACTGCATTTTCAACAATTTAATTCAAAAATAGTACTTATAAAATACATAAGGAAAATATTTTAATTTAATAACTGGCAACTGCAAGAGGAACCTGTCAATAAAATTTAGTCTTTTTGTATAAACAAAACTTGTTACATTTCCTATATATTGAGAAAAGGCCTTGATATAATCAAGAGACCAGAAACGTCTGTAAAAACAAAAGAACTCACTAACGGAAGATGTGAAAAATAGTTGAACATTGTCACGTTAAGATAGAACTAAATATGTTAATCTGAGTAAAGCCTTCAGTAAGTGTTTTAATTGCTGTAAATAAAATTATTTTTTTTAATTTACAAGCAAAAACTCTGCTAATAATTTGGAAACTATCCGCATACACGTGTAGGTTTATATTCTGCGACTGTTGTAATGACTAGAATGCTCGACCAGAAATCGGGAGATGCGGATTCAATTCCCGCTCCAGGACAGCAAAATTTTTCAAGTTTTTTTTTAATGAAGTAAATACATGGATTACAGTGAAAATATGCCAATAATCTGTGGAATATTCCTCTAGCCATGACTTAGTGATTGTGGATGTGTGCTGAGGCATAAACCAGCATTAGATATGAAGTTATCCACAGTTCTCACAGGAAAGCTTGTCCATTGTCTAGGTTTTAGTTTTCTGTACATGTCATTCTTGTCTACTAAGCTGCCTTTTTGCTCAGTCGTCTGAGGTGCGAGTGTCAGATAATTTACCCCAAATAGGAATGGGTTCAAGTAGTGGATGATTCACGCATCAGTGATGTATTTGTCTAATCACAATGGTTCTCACCCTTCTGTGGTACTATTGGCCCTAAAATAGGGACAGGTTAGTGCTTATAGCTCCTAAAGGTGGTCGTTAAACCCCGAAAAGAAAAAAAAAAATCCATTTGCACAGTGGATTTTTAGGACTATGTTGCACTTCAAGTGTAGCATGTGTTAGAGGCATATTGCTGTACAAAATGTAAATAGGGAAGATAATCATTTCATTCTCTCTATGAAAGTGGTTAGTGATGCTTTATTACACTGCTTGTAGGCGGAAAAAGAAATTCCTCCACATTTTACGAGAAAAATTTGTCCACAAATGTGTTTTGGGGTAGTTTCACCTTTTTTTTTTTTTTTTTTTAGATGGCTAATATATTTGTCATCAAGCAAAGGGTTAAGTAAAGAAATTAATGGTTTGGCTGGCTGGCTTCCGCAATGAATTCAAGTAACGTGATTGGATGCAGGGCACAACACTCTGCCAGGAAATTTGGAAATGTCCCGTGATTTTTTTTAGCTTTTTGATTTTAAAGTAGCGTGATTTTGTAGTATACATTTTTGCTACAGGCTACTGTATTTTGTAGTGTGCTACTGCTACAAATACACTTTTCTATTTGTAGCAATGCTATTTATAAAAGTGGCGTTCTTCAGTAACAGCACTACTTCTAACAGGGGCTGTGCTGCCAATCGCATTCTTCGCAATTTGCGAAAAAAAAAAAAATCGTTCTGGTGATGGGGAAAAAGCTTCAATGGCAAAAGTATTGGCAATTACCTTTTTTGTACTGTTATAACTTTGACAGAAAAAAATAATAATTTGGCAAATGGATTGGCAAAAAATTTTAAAAAGCCAGAGCGCTGACTGCTAATATGAATTTTGAGGGGTGAAATGTAGCTGATATATGACAGTGAAGCTAGTAAGTTTTCTTGGGGTTTTCATTCTGGAGAGATCTAATTTCTGACATATGTCACCTTCAGTGTGTTTAAAATCTCATATGCCAGTGGATTTTCATCACTTCTTTAAAATTTAAAAATGCACTGTCTTGCTGTGGTATGTATGGTAACTACTTAGGCAGGTAAAACATAAAATTATAAGTGGGGGCATTGCATTTTAGCTTAAGTTAAAGATTGTAGATAACTGTGAAGTCACTTCTGAATTTATTTATCTGCTGTATGTAAATAGTGTAAACAATAAAGTTAGTACATTTTTATCAAAAACGTGTTTTTATTTTGTGATATATGCTCAGTTGTTTTAGCTCCTATGAATAAAATGACATTTAATAAAAAAAATAACTGTCCTTGCAATCAATCTACTTCATGCATTATTTATGGTTCAGAGTTTGGTTCATACAGCTATGTATCTTATTACCTGCCACAAATTTAGTCACTTTCTGTATGATGTACAGAGTTCATTCTAGGACTAAAAAAGGGCAGCTTACACTTTCAAAGCATATTAAAGTACACATCAGGGCTTGAAAAATATGTGGAAAGTTACATGTCCAGCTGGACATGTGCAGAAATCACCTGCCCAGGTAGTAAACAAAAGGAAAATTAATCATTTAAGATAACAAATCACAGCCTTAATTTTTTTTATGTTAAAAAATATGAACTTTTAAAAACATTTTTGTATTTCTTTTTTAAGGTTCTGTATTCAAAATGTTCAATACTCAAAAGTGTGTATCTCAAGTTTTAAGATGATGAATTTGGCATGAAATTGGTATTTTCCACGGAGGCATGCATTTCATCGCTGACTATAAACCACATTTTAAGTAAAATACATGTGGTGCCAGTTTCTGGACCTATTGCATAATATAATGGAGAAATGTTTGAGAAACTAATTTCTCTGAAGAAATAAAATCTTCAATTATATATGGTAGGCATTTAATGCTGGTTGTGCCTCTGCACACATCCACAATCATCAAATCGTGGATAGAGGAATATTCTACAGATTATTAGCATATTTTCACTGTGTTCCATCAAGATGCGTACAGTCCTTAAAAGTGCTTAGGAACTCCTTATTTTCATTGGATGCTCCTAAGGGCCCTTATAAAGTACTTTAAAACTCCTTATTTTTGTTAAATGTTTTTAAGGGCCCTTAAAACGTCCTTAAAACAGGCATGAAAATCTTTTTGAAATCCAGTTTTCTGCATTTTTTTTTTTTTTTTTCTCATTTTCTAGCAGGAACAAATGCTATTTATCTTCATGGTTCGTACACATCCTGGAAAAGTCCTGGAATTCCATTTTGTCCTGGAAATGTCCTCAAATTCTGTTACATGTCCTGGAATTTTATCCATTCTGGCCTTTTTGTCCCTGCGTGATGTTTTGTAGTAGAAGATTTTTCTACTGACATAACTTATATCTAACAAATTTTCCTCCCCACCTCCCGCAAAATCTGTGTGTGTGTGTGTGGGGGGTGCGCTGTTGGTTTTCTTGTCTGTTAGGACTGAAGCTGACCATTTCCATCTCAATTCAGGCAGGCAGGCAGACATGACCAACATGTCAGTTGACCACCTCCAATTTTTTTGAAAAAATTATGGTAGCTACTCCTAACAGAGATATAAAGTACTGCAAAGGGATTTTTCACAAAAAAATAAAAAATTTGGTTGAGCTACAGCATTTTGAAAATAGGCAAAAGATACACTCGTGGCTAAAATCATGTGAAACGCCAAATTTTTAAGTGCACACTACTCTTGAACTGTAACAGGTAGACTCAAATTTATTTATTTTTTGAAGCTATTGAATTGGCCTTTCCTCAAATTCACAGAAATTGGTCAAACGAATGTTACCAGATGGCAAAAAAAAAAAAAAAAATTGTTTATTACAAAAAAATTTAATTTTCCACAAATGTAGGATTTTTTTTTTTAACAAAGACTTATCAGGTCGGTAAGTGTGCCAACCTGCACCCCTACTAGGGTTGTCTTAGCAGTAATTTTATTTTCATTCTGTGATGCTTGCACTTATAAATTTAATTTTTAAAATATACAAAATTTCAAAAAGTTAACATTTTTGAATTGCAATATCTCAAACCCCATCTTAAAAATCATGAAATTTTGTCCAAACAATGTTTTAATGGTAGGTAGTTTACTGGGGGAGTCAGGTTACTGGATTTGTGCCTTGAAAATTTCTTACATATTTTTGAAAATGAATTTTTTCCAATTTTTGAAAAATGGCACTTTTTTTTTCAAATTTTTAAATTAAAAGAAAAAATTAGAACTGTAAACATTATTTAGTAAATTTTTAATAGCAGGAGAACACAATTCCCGGCAGGGCTCGCGCATTCACTAAGTAGCCAAATGTGACTAAATCCAAAAATGGCAAGAAAAAATTAGTAACAGTAAAAATGATGATGAATGATTTTATGAAACTTGGGCAATTTTTGACTCATGGGTAAACTGCAATTTGCAGTAATTTTTGGGCTAAACTGTAGCTGATATGATTTCAGAGTTTGATTTTCCAAAGCTGTGGCAATGAAAATGGTACTGCCCAGTGCAATTTTTATGGAGTACTGTGAAACACCTATTAAGGCTGCTTGAAAGTCTTTGGGGAGTCAATGAAAATAAGAGCTATTGAAGGTGGGGGATATCGAGAAAAAAGAAACTCTTCCGTAAATTATAATGAGCGGATCCAAAGAAATGGGATAGCAGAGGTTAAACAGTCAGCAGCACATAGTCCAGTGTTGGTGTTGCACTTTGACTTTGCTCAGAACTGATCTGCAATTCTACCTGATGAAGTGCAAAGTTACTACTGTCAATGTCCAGATCTCTCTTTACATGCATTGTATACTTTCCAAATGAGACTGTCTTTTGTGGTAGCATGCAGTGATATAAGCCATGACACAGCACATGCTCTGTGTGCCATTCTGCTCATAAAAAGTGAAATTGCTAAGATTTGTCCTTTGGAAGAATTTAAAACAATTGTTTAAGTCTCAGATGGAGCAGCTGGACACTTCACTTCTAAAACAAATATCAGTTCTATGAACTTATGAAGGGGGGGCAAATATAACAAGGAAGTGGATCTTCTCAGCCACAGGCCAATGCAAGAGTGCATGTGATGGTGTGGGTGGCCTGTGCAAACATTTTGCTACTAAATTCAACTTACAGAAACTAGCTTCACAAGCTATAAGAGATGCACCTTCATTTGTTGAAACTGTTTCCCCCTTGATCCCAAAGACTAAACTTCTACTCCTCACAACTTGTGAAGTTCAATCCTATCGAGCCAGCAAAGTAGAGTGAGATACAGTAAAATCTGTTTAAGTAGTCACAGCATTCCTATTTAGTACAAGGAAATAAACCATCAATGGCCAGAACAGTCTGGCACCAACATAAAGCAGTGCAATTTTCAAGCCAACAAAAAAAAAAAAACCCCATTTTCTGTTAATGATTTTCAAATAGGGGAATTTATAGGATGCATTTATGACTATAACTGGTGGATGGATGGGACAGATTACAAACATATCTAAAGAATTCGAGGACATAACAGTATCTTTCGTGGACCAGCCATAGGTTTTTGGTGGCCAGAAGAATGTGGCAAGAAAACAAACTAGTGTCCAGTGCCCTTAAAAAATGTACTTAAGGTGAACGCCCCAATTCCTGTTGGACATTCGCAAGACTTCATACCTTTAATGAGAAGGAAATCAATAAAATCCAGCAGCTTTTCTCAGTTTGAATAATTTGTAGTTATGATGGTAAGCTAATTTTTTTTTCTTGAGGTTAATGTAAATAGAAATTGAATCTTAACTGCAACTGAGATAAAGTATTGTATGTGTAAAGACTATGGATTAAAAAAAATTAAACATGTACATAGGTGACAATTATTGAAAATCATAAAAATTACTAAAATATAGATTGACACTGCAATTTGGAATATATACTCAGGTAAACTTTTCAGAAATATATTTCAAAGTTTTTTTTTGTTTTTTAATAATAACCCAACCGTGAGGTTCGAGCAGGAGAAGTGCATTTTCAATAATTTGTAGAAAATTTTCAAGGCAAAAATCCAGTAACCTGATTCCCCCAGTTAAAACTACCTATCATTAGGACATTTTGGGCAAAATTTCAGAATTAAAAAAATGGAGTTTTTGAGATATTGCAATTCAAAAATGTCAACTTTTTGAAATTTTGTATATTTTAAAAATTAATTTTATGAGTTACAAGCATCACAAGATAAAAATAAAATTACTGCTAAGACAACCCTAGTAGGGGTGCAGGTTAAGTACACTTACCTACCTGATAAGTCATTTTCTCAAAAAAAAAAAAAAAATTAATAAATCCTAAATTTGTGGAAAATTAAAAATTTTTGTAATATATATATATTTTTTTTGCCATCTTACGTAACACTCGTTTGACCAATTTCTGTGAATTTAAAGAAAGGCCAATTCAATGAGCTTCAAAATAAAGAAAAAAAAAATTTAGTCTCTACCTGTTATAGTGTTCAAAAGCAGTGTGCACTTAAAATTTGGCGTTTCACGATTTTCGTCACGAGTTTATTTTTTGCCTATTTTCAAAATGCTGTAGTTCGACCAACGATTTTTTTATGAAAAATCCTTTTGCAGTACTTTATACCTCTTATTAGGAGTAGCTACCATAATTTTTTCAAAAAGATTGGAGCTGTTCAACTGACAACCCCTTGCCTGAATTGATGGATAGTCAAGCTGCGTTATTAGCATCTTTTGGCAATCGTGCTTATGTTATCACTTTGTCTGTTCGACCGGGAAGACCATATCTGTACAATTATTAGTTCAGATTTGTAAAATTCTTTTCATATTGGGAAGCTTAAAAATGTGAGGATGATCCGTTTGTTCTTGGTTTATTCCGATGCACAACTTCGCTGCTAGAGGGCGCAAATGAAGATCATATCGAATTTAAAATGCACTTTATTTCATACGTTTGCTTCTAAATATCCAATTGAAAAAACTTTTATCCAGTCCCTTTTTCAAATAATGCATAAATTTTCCGCTAGGGGCTTAACTGCAAATCGTGATTTTCCCAAGACCTCCGCTTCTAACAGTCCGATTTAAAAAATTCTTCCTGCATTGGATACAGCTCTTAAGGGGAAATGTTTTGCTTATAATTTCTCATTTTTGGTAAAAAATGGTTTAGCTACTAGTGGGCGTAAGTGTTTATTTGTGCTTCTGAGTACTTGCAATAAAATCTAAACTCGATTGAAAAAATTCCTTTGTAGACCGATACCGCTCACCTCCAAAACCAGGGTTGGTCATTTTGCCGGCAAAAAGGTCTTTTCGCCAGGACAGTGGCAAAACCAGGCAAAAATGGAAAATACGCTAAACTAAACACAATAATGCCCTTTACATGGCAATAGTTTACTCACATCAACATTGAAATATTTTCTTATCACTCGGTATCATTTATTAATTTTGTTAATTAAAAGCATAATGTAAAACAATTTCAATGTTGGAAAAAAATTTCAAGAAACTGTTTCATCAGTAAATGAAAGAAATTAAGGTAAATTAATAAAACATAAGTAGTTGATTAAAATAATTTTGGTGGGGAATTATAATTTATGCTAAGGTTTCCATTTCATTAATTTTTTTTAATGCAATATTTTGTCAGTCATCACTTTTTAAGAGACAGTGGTTTATATGAATTATGAACCGACTTCTACATTAATTTAACGTCATACGTTTTTTTTTAATCTTAGTTTTGTAGAATAAGATTTTTGCTACAATAATATGCCCTGAAAAGGGTCTTTAACATTTATATATATATGTCAAGTGATGAGCAACATAATACAGCCTCTCCTTGACAAATGTCAATTCCGCCTTCTCGTGGTGCATCCTGTTCCCACTAAAGGAGCTCTGACGACTGCCAATAGTGGTATAACTATACCATCGGGATTAGAGGAAATGCTATCCCACTCGCCAACCTGCTTGGCCAGCGTGGTGAGTTATGGCCAAACCCCTCCAAAATGAATCTACAACTTAAAACTTGGCCATCAGTCTCTGGCAGCTGGAATGTACCTTGCCAAGGCAGCGGCCAGTGTGACATGAAGGCAGAGGGTGCTAAGATTCACCGGAGGACTGGACTAGACTGCCATCTGATGCTGACCTTGGCTACGTATGCTGCACTACTTGTTATCCAACTCTCGAGAAGATACCAGGCTCGGATTATTCAAGTTTATGCTCTCACCGCAAGTCATCCTGAAGAAGAGATTGAAGAATTTTATGAGAAAATTCGTCTTCTAAATAATAAAGGCAAGCAGCACTTGAAGATCATTATGGGAGATTTCAATGCGAAAATAAGGCAATGGCAACAGAACGAAACTTCAGTAGGTAAATTCGGTCACTGCAACAGAAACGAGCGGGGAAATACTCTCTTAGAGTTAGCAGAAGGGTTTTTCATCATGAACTCCTTTTTGAAGAAAAAGCCGCAAAGGAAATGGACATGGAGGCATCCCAATGGATTAATAAGTGAAATTGATTTTATGTGTAACAAGAAATTTGTCATGGACGACTGCAGTGTGCTGAACAAGTTCAACACGGGTAGTGACCATAGAATGGTACGATGTAAGATGCACCTCAATGCTTAACTCGAGCATGGCAAGCTCATAAAACAAAGTGTATTGACATGACAAACCTCAAAAAACATCATAATACCTTCAAATTGGAACTGAGGAACATATTCTCTGCTCTAGAAGGTCTAATGCCAGAAGAAGTGGACATCTCTGAAGTTAATAGAAAACTAACCAAGGCTCTTATGGAAACAACAACAAAAATAGCTGGTACTAAAAACAAGTTGCATACGAGCAAATTATCAGGGAAAACCAAAATTCTGATGCAAAAAAGAAGAGATGAGGACAACTGAAGGAGATGTGACTTCCAAAGTGGAATATATAGAGCTATACAAGATGCTACAAAAAAGTATCACTGAAGATTTAAGGAAATTCAACTGTGAACTAGTGAAGAAAGCAATTGAAAACAACCAAAGTTTGAAGAGAGCAAAGGGACATCTGAGTAAGGGAAGAAAACAGATTATGGCTCTGAGAAAAGATGGTTCTGTAACGAGAAACAGAGGTGAAATTTTGACAAGTGAAAGATTTCTACTCAAAACTATATGAAAGGGATGATACATTACGACAGGTACCGGTGCCAAAGTCCCTCCAATCCTCCCAGCAGAAGTTGCATATGCAATTAAGAACATGAAACGGGGAAGAGCTCCAGGAGAAGATGGAATAACCGTGGATGTTACAGAAGCAAGTGGAGAAATTGAAACTACACCAAGTTTTCACCAGATGTCTTAATGAAGGGAAGATTCCTGAGGATTGGAACAATGCTACAGAACAATGATCTTGCTCCATAAAAAAAGGTTACACTGAGGATCTCAGGAACTACAGGCCCATCAGCCTCCTATCAGTGGTTTATAAAATCTTCACTAAAGTTCTTTCACACCACTTGAAAGTGACACTGGACATGGCTCAACCAAGAGAACAAGCTAGATTCAGGAGTGGCTACAGCACTATAGATCATATCCACGTACTGAGAGAACTGATTGAAAGAGCGAGGGAATATGAACTTCCATTATGCATGGCTTTTATCGATTATGAAAAGGCCTTTGATTCGATGAAACCATCAGCAGTTACAATGGCTTTAAAATCCTGCAGTATTGAAGATGCATACATTAATATTATTAAGAACATCTATGAAAATGCAAGTGCAAAGATTCGGCTATTTGAGAATACAGCACCCATAGAAATTGGAAAGGGAGTGAGACAAGGTGACACCATATTATCTCCGAAGCTCTTTAATGCCACATTGGAAAATGTCTTTCAATCACTGAACTGGGAAAACAAAGGGATAAAGATTAATGGAGATTATCTAGCTCACCTTTGTTTTGCTGATGACATAGTCATTTTTGCAACTACCCCATCAGAGCTGCAGAGTATGACCCAGGAACTTGCTGACAAGAGTAAAGAAGTGGGGTTAAAAACGAACTTTCAGAAGACAAGTGATGTTCAATGGTTTTACAAGAAATGAAGATTTATCGATTGATGGAGCAAAGCTGGAGATAACAGATACGTGCGTTTATCTTGGACAGCAGATATCAAGTGAGGGTCACATTGATGAAAAAATTAATCGGCCTACAAAACTTGCCTGGAGAGCTTTTGGAAGAAACCATATAATTTTCAAGAGCAATATGCCATTATGTCTTAAAAGAAAAGTGTTTGATCAATGCATCCTTCCAGTGCTTACGTATGGTGCAGGGACGTGAACCTTAACTAAAAGAGACATACAAAGACTACAGACAACTCAAAGAAGCATGCAAAGATGCATGCTTGGTTTAGCCAGGAGATATAAGAAGAGGAACTCGTGAATCAGAAAAATGACGAGAGTGGAAGACATGATCAGTGTAAAATCCCTGAAATGGCAATGGGCTGGACATACTGCCAGAAGGACAGACCATCGATGGACAGCCAAAATTTTAAACTGGATTCCAAGGGACAGGAGAAGACCGCATGGGAAATGGGTGGATGAAATTCGAAAGTGTGTGGGAGTAACTTGAAGGAGACTGGCACAAGACAGACCGTTGTGGATGAAACTTGGGGAGACCTTCGTCCAGCAGTGGATTGATAATGGTTGACGATGATATATATATAGTACTCTGAACCCATTGGACAATTTTTGTTACTCTTGACTTTCACTGCTTGCCATATCTGGCAAACTTCCAACAGCGTTTTGAAGATGGTGGATGTAAAATATTTGGCCTCTGATAGAGGTTTAACTTTGTGGAAATGCATAGTTGCTGCGAACTTCTATCTAAAAAGTTCTCAGAACGAAGAAATAGAACTCTTTCAAACAGGTGTAACGACTATTGCTTACTTTATTTTGCGAGATTGACTTACAGCGTAGAGGTTACTTTTCATTGCTGTTATGACATTCTTTTGATGTGAATACGGTCTAAATTTTTTCACTTTTAATGATTTCATCTTGTGTCTTGAAGAAAATTCTTAACTCTCTGGGCGGCAAAGCATTTTTCTTGTGCTGCTTTAATTTCGGCCGTGTGTTTGGCGAACAATCCATCCGTGAATGACAGGCTATGTGGACAAAAGCTACCGTACTGGTGGCCATCAGTTTACTTCCCCCACGAGAGGAGGAGCAAGATGTCACTGATTGGCAACCATGATAATGGGAATAGACTAATAGTCCCCTGCCTCTGGTAATAGCAGAAAGGTGTGCCTTTCTTTGTGACGTATACACATGGTACAACACATCCAATGTTCTTTGTGTCACATCAGTCGCACAATGAAAACTTTGAAATACTTAAATATTCACGTACAAAGTTAGTTCCGTAGTAATTGTAATTGATTCTTTCATAGCATAAACATACACAACCTGGAATTTCACCTACGAATGTAAAAATAAGGTACTGTAACTTTGATTTTTCGTGAAAGTGTATTTTTAGTTGATCAAGGTTTATCATTTTTATTTAATTTTCTACTTTTATATAACTACTACGTGCCAGGGAAGAACTGAATCAACATCTCAAAACAGTGTTCTTAGTAAAGACAATTCCGTTGGATTAAATATTCTAGAATATGGTCTGCCAAATGATTTTTTTTTTTAATTTCCTCAGTTAGCGCTAACTGAGGAAATAAAAATTAATTACTCTCCACATCTTGAGTGTGAGCACTTGTACAACGATCAACAGAATTAAGAGAGTGGCTGACTGTTAAATGTTGAAAACCTAAGCTTGACAGTTTACAATAGGTGGCACACTGAACTATCATGACAGTGCACAGGGGAAAAAAAGTCGTACGAAACGAGAAAAGTTTACAGGCTCCTATTACAAACCACATGCTCAAAAAATACACCGGAGCCAGAAATTTCGGGGGGGGGGGTCCGTGGATTTGGTTCATTGGTGAAAGCTTATATATATTATGAAAGGAACGGGTCTTTTGAACGGATAATTTTAATAACCCGATCTAAAAGATTCGGATCGCGTAAATGACAATCTGCCCACCACTAAATTGTAGTAGTAGCAATTGTACCCGCCAACAATGTGCTATTGCTCTGCAGCCTGTCTGCTGTGTTTTCATCATGGTTACCATTATTACATGTCACACACACACAATTGGTGGATTACGTTTTAGCTCCTGGCCAATGAGATAATGGAGTGGACGATCCTGAGTTTCTTGTGTGTCGGTCTCCAGATGCTAGTAGCTGAAGAGTCCACTCCCTAATCCCTATTCAAAGAGCCATGCCTGCCTAATCTGTACTTCTAGACTGCCCTCTGTACCCTTTAACATATATAGCATGTTTTGAGTTTTGCTTACCAGCATGCAAGTTCTTCCGCAAGGATTTAAAACTTATTTTTTCACTTCAGCCACATTGACTGATCATGTTAAAACTAATGCTTAAATCCAGTTTTGTTCAAAGTTTTAAATGGTGATATAAAAAGTAAAAATAATAATTTGATTAATCAGTGATTTAAAAAAAATGATTTAAATCGTGCACACCTTGCTTTGAAACCCTGTTATATTAAAGATGCATATGTTAATACCATCTATGAAAATGCAAGTGTGAAGGTTCAGATATTTGAGGATATAGCAAATAAAAATTGGAAGTGGAGTGAGAAAAAGTGACACCATATCTACCAAACTCTACAATGCAAAATGTCTATCACTGAAGTGGAAAAACAAGAGGATCCATATTAATGGAGATTTAACTCATCTTCCCTTTGCCGATGACAATCGTATTTGCAACTATTCCTTCAGAGCTGCAGAATATGATCCAGGAACTTGCTGATGCAATAAAAGTGGAATTAAAAGTGAACTTTCAGAAAACAAAACTGATGTGCAATGCTTTTACAAAAAATGAAAATGTGTTGAATGATGGAGAAAATTTGGAGGTAACCTATACCCACATTTGCCTTTGGCAATAGACATCAAATGAGTAACATTGATGAAATTAATCAGTATATAAGACTTGGTTGGAGTGCTTTTGAAAGAAACAGTACAATTTTCAAAAGCACAATACCGTTATGTCTTAAAAGAAAAGTTCCTAATCAATGCATCTTTCCAGTTCTTACTAAAGGAGTTGAAATATGTGTGACATACTACAGAGATAAACACATATCAAGACAGTAAAGTTGCAGTGATAAATTGTGTCTGTGTAACTTAATTGGGAAAGCATCTGGCTCTGGAGCAGAAGGATGTGGGTTCAATCCTTGTCACAGGAACATTTGCGAATTTCACACATGGAGCTTAACTAAAAAAGGCATACAAAGGCGGCAGACAACTGAAAGAAACCTGGAGAGATGTATTATGATTGCTGTAACCAAGAAAGATAAGAGGAACTGTAGGATCAGGGAAATGACAAGTGCAAAAGACATTGTTAGAATAAAATCCCTGAAATGGCAATGGGCTAATATCACAAGAACTGACCGCTGAAGGACAACCAAAATTTCAGACTAGACTAATTACCAAAGGACAGGAAAATATTCCCAAAAGACCTTGTGAAAGATGGGTGGAGGAAATTCAAAAGCATGCCAGAATGACATGGAGGAGACTGGCTCAAGTCGGAGGAAAAGTTTCATTTAATATGCAAAATCAATACTACAAGTATGCAGCTCAGCTATTCTGTGTTGGGGTCATTCTGTGTCAAGTGAACCAGTGAAAAAACTTTACCATCTTATATTTTTTTTCAAATTTAGCTCACCTAATGAACTTCTAGATATAGTTAAAAATTTAAATTTTTAGATTTTTGTCTGCAGTAGTTTTAAAGCTATGGCCCTCTGATATCTTACAAAGAAAATGCAATTTTTAGCTGACATGTAATTCCAAAATAAATTATTACTAAAGCTAGAAATGAGATAGAAGGTTAGGGTAAGAACCATTTCGTAGCTTATTTTTTTTATAAGCTTTCATATGATATATAACATTGCTAGTTTTGGACACTTTAATTATAAGGTCATACAATAAAATTTGACCTTGTATTTCTCAACCTAATTTTTTTTTTAATTTGAAAAAATTCACACACAAACTTCTATATTTTAGCATCATTTGTGAAAAGTTTCATAATGGGATCACAGTGGGATCATAGTTTCATGGATTTTAAAAATATATTATGCAAAGGAAAAACCACCGGGATGCGAAAGAAAAATTGTTCAATTTTAATTTCTTAGGACAAGATAATTTATTGAAAATTATAACTAATTACATACCTTTTAGTATTGTCATCATCTCTTCCACGTTAACTTCAACAATCCCTTGCAAGGTAGTTTTGAAGTGCAGTGGTTGCTGCGTCCATCTCTTCCTTGCGAAGGTAAGTAAGTGCAACCAGTGGGACATATGGACAGTTTTATAAAAATAAAATGCAATGTATCTGTGTACTCGACCATTGAAATGGAAAATTTGCTGCAAATCCGCGAAGCACAAAATCAATAGAACAATTTAAATAAAAATTAATAAAACAATAAATAATTAATTAGATCATTACAGATTCCAACGAGGACAGAATAGGTTCATTACAATTGAATGTGCAGCAGTGTGGGGGAAATGGACCTTCATGGCAACATTGAAATTTTGGACTAAGAACCTCACAGAAACAATACTAAAGTAAATTTTAATAATAAAAAGAATGTTTCCACTAATAAACCTTCAGAAATTAAAAATAACATTTTCAACAACTTAATTCAATAAGAGTAGACTTTGGTAATACATAAGGAAAAGATTTTAATTTAATAACTGGCAACTGTAAGAGGAATTTGGCAATAAAATTTAAAAATCTTTCTGTGTATGTAAACAAAACTTTTGATTCAGTTAGTATAAATTATAAATACAATTACAATTTCTATACATCCTTACCAATGCCTCTTCTAAATGTATTGAATTATATGATTCTATATATTATAATCGTATGCAATTCCTATATATTGAGAACCGGTTTTGATTAAATCTAGAGGCCAGAAACGTCTGTAGAAACAAAAGAACTCAGATGAAGTGAAGAATAATTGAAAGTTCAAGTTTAAACCGAATTAAGTATATTAATCTGTGTAAAGCCTTAAGCATTTTAATTGCTGTAAACATTATTTTATATATTTTTTCAATCTACAAGCAATAACTATCTGCTAATATTCTGGAAACTATCCGCGTACAGCGTACGCACATACGTCTACATTATGCTACCCTGCATATGGGTTCCACCATGGTCAGGATTTGACAGACAGGCACTTCAAGTTCATCTTCAAATTCCTGTAGGTAGTATGTAAAGGATGGAGCAGGACCTTCAAGGTGTAGAAATTTCACTTCCACCATCTCAGTTGTATCATTTTTGTTTAAAACTATAGCAAACCACCATTTCTTGTCATACTCACATGCTACATATCCTTTAACTTCTGATAGTGAGAGCTTATGATTCAAATCTCCTGACAAGAAAACTTGTGATTGCTCACTCTTTGAAAATACCTTTGTCAGTATTACTTTATCTGACACAGAGGAAACTGTGGAACTTTTGGGTGCCTGGTATTGGTTTTGCAACCAGAGATCACTCTTCAAGCATTTTCTCTTCTAGGTGTAGTTCATTATTTAAAAAAAAACCCTCAATGGAGTCAATATTGGCCTGACTCCATGCAAACAGCTGTGATGGTGTCATAATTTGTTCTTCATAGGGTTGTTGGAGGCTTGCCCTTGCTGCAAGTCATCAGACAGTTCTTCCCTGGCACATAGTAAAGATGGGTTCCATTTCAACTCAGGCAGGGTCGTACCATCATGGTCTCAGATTTCTCTAAAAAATTAAGGGGTGTTCCTTGACTAAAATAAGGAGACCCATATTTTTCTTTCGGCAAGAAAAAATTTTCCCTTCGAGATAGAGGGTTTCAAATCTTGCACCGTCAAACAAGCTCTCTAGAAAACTGTTATTTTTCCTAACTTCAGCGAGTCATTGCAGCAGAGTTAAAAATGATACCGTGTTCTTGTATTTTTTACATTGTGTATATAACATATAATAATATATGGTGCTAATATTTGCTACACATCGTATGATTAAAATTTAAAAAAATCGCAAACTTAGGGATTTTTAAAAAAATTTCAATGTTTTAAGTTTTTTTTAAACAGGTTTGGATGGAGTTTTTTCTATATTCGTTTTTTTCGTTAAAGACATACAAATGTGCACTTTATTTGTAATTTTTTGTGTCTGTGAATCTGCTAGTTTCCGCATTTCGGCAGTGTTAAAAAAAGCCGATTTTGAAAAATCTCTAACTTTGCCAACGATTTTCTCAAAAAGGCCATTTTTTAAAATTCTGAAAATTAAATCCCTGTTTGATTATCAACAGGAGAATATCTCTGTAAATTTTCACGGACCTAAAAACGCCCGTTTCAGAGTTAGACGCGTTTGAATTCGGTTTGAAAGCCTACGATTTCCCCGTGTTCTAAAGGCGCCATTTTGGAAAAATCTCGGGCGCAAAGTACGTACGTTATCTCTTACCCGAATCAAAGCGTTAGATATTCTTTGCCCGAAATATGGAATGAGAGCATTGGGTCAGCTGGCCCTGGTTGGATACATCCACCTCACCCGAGTGATGACATGCCTATAAAACTGTCAAGGGGGGTTAACCAATACATAAAGAAAATTCTTGCTGCTCCACTAACAAAGTTGAGTTACGAAAGACAGCAGCAGTTGTTTGTTTGTTTACGTTATATACTTAAACATCGCATAAGAAAAGACTATGAAAGAGTAGAAAACTGTTGTGAAATAATTTTAAGAAAAAGAGTGCAGGCACGTGTACCGTAAGTTAATTTTCGATGGCTAAACAACCTCTAGTTTTTCTGGGAGTTGCTAATTGTAGGCTACTGTCAGAAGAGCAGTTGCTGTTTTGTTATAGTTGCTAAAGTTAACCTCAGTTTTTCGTAATAGTAAAATATTCGCTCAGGAGAATTTTGTCCTCTGCGAACGGGGGGGGGGAGAAGGTGCAATGCTCTTGACCTCGCTGCTGGGTTGATAGCTCTGGTCGCTACCGAAACTCTGCTTACCTCCTCTCCAAAACGTAATGGCAATTGTCTAATCTACTAAATAAATAACAATTAACACATACGCGTGCATGCTTATTCATAAAATGTAAGTTGAGTATATTTCCTGTTCAATCAACTGATTTTACAAGTAGAATACATATACAACTTATGCACTTATAATGGTGTAAAGATTTTTATCTATTTAAAACATATTCATAGATTTCAATTTTTTTAAAGAGGGGGGGGATTGTGTTCTTAGTGATTTCCACCTGGGCCACGATAAACCATGCACTGCCCATGGCTTCTGTTCCCTTAGAAGATAATCCTGGATCGATGGGAGACCAGCGGAGTTTTGACACCCCCCCCCCCACGTGTTGGTGAGGTGTCTCAAAGCTAGGTAGCTTTCAAAAATGTTTCAACTTAGTTGGCTGGTAACAAGAGAGGGATTCCATTTCAACTCTGGCAGGGTCGTACCATCACGGTCTCAGATTTCTCTAAAAAAATTAAGGGGGTGTTCCTTGATTAAAATAAGGAGTCCCATATCTTTTCTTTCGGCAAGAAAAAATTTTCCCTTCGAGACAGAGGGTTTCAAATCTTCCACCGTCAATCTCTCTAAAAAACGGTTATTTTTCCTAACTTCAGCGAGTCATTGCAGCAGAATTAAAGATATTTTGTTCTGGTATTTTTTATTACATTGTGTGTATAACGTATAATAATATGTGATGCTAATATTTTTTACACATCGTATGATTAAAATTTTAAAAAATCGTAAACTTTGATTTTTAAAAAAATTGAAATTTTTAAGATTTTTTTTTAACTGGTTCAAATGGAGTTTTTTTTTTCTATACTCATTTTTTTGTTAAAGACATACAAATGTGCACTTTATTTGCAATTTTTTGTGTGTGAAACTGCTAGTTTCCGCAGCGTTAAAAACAGCCGATTTTGAAAAATCTCCAACTTTGCCAACGATTTTCTCAAAAAAGCCCTTTTTTAAAATTCTGAAAATTAAATCCGTTTTATTATCAACAGGAGAATATCTGTGTAAATTTTCACAGACCTAAAAACGCCCGTTCCGAGTTAGACGCGTTTGAATTCGATTTGAAAACCTACGATTTCTCCGTGTTCTAAAGGCGCCATTTTGGAAAAATCTAAGGCGCAAAGTACGTTTTCTCTTACTCGAATGAGAGTGCTGGATCCGTCCACCTCACCCTACCCTGAGCGATAACATGCCTAAGAAATGGTCTTGGGGAAAAAAAACAAATCTTATATATATAGAGAATTGAATGTATGTCAATTTAAAACCATCAAACTTGGTATACTATCTCATGGTACCCTAACTTAGATCGTAGATGGTTTTTGGAAGGGGGAGCCCGGGTCAAAGGGCCCCACGCAAAATTTCCGTAAAATCTAGTTTTCAATTTAGAACCATCAAATTTGGTATACTTTTTCTTGGCACCCTAACTTTGACTAGACGGTTTTGGGAAGGGGTCGGAACCCGGGGTCAAGCCCCCCACCCCTACAAAATTTTCGTAAAATATTTTACAAAGTTAGGGTGCCAAGAAAAAGTATACCAAGTTTGATGGTTCTAAATTGAAAACTAGATTTTACGGAAATTTTGCGTGGGGCTCTTTGACCACGGGCTCCCACCCACCCAGGGCACTATAGTTTACAAGTATATTTTACGGAAATTTTGTGTGGGGGCCCTTTGACCCAGGGCTCCGACCCCTTCCAAAAACAGTCTGCGGTCTAAGTTAGGGTACCATGCTATAGTATTGCAAATTAGGTGGTTCTAAATTGAAAACTAGATTTTATGGAAGTTTTGTGTGGAGCCCCTTGACCCCGGGCTCCGACTCCTTCCAAAAACCGTCTACGGTTTAAGTTAGGGTACCATGAGATAGTATACCAAGTTCGGTGGTTTTAAATTGAAAACTGTAAATTTGTTTAGCAGACATACATTCAAATCTATATATATAGATTTGTTATTTTTTTTTTTTCCAAGACTGTTTTTTAGGCGTGTTATCGCCCAGGGTAGGGTCAGGTGGACGGATCCAACGCTCTCATTCGGGTAAGAGAATACATACTTTGCGCCTGAGATTTTTCCAAAATTGCCCCTTTAGAACACGGAGAAATCGTAGGTTTTCAAATCAAATTCAAACGTGTCTAACTCGGAAACGGACGTTTTTAGGTCCGTGAAAATTTACAGATATTCTCCTGTTGATAATGAAACGGATTTAATTTTCAGAATTTTAAAAAGGGCTTTTTTGAGAAAATCGTTGGCAAAGTTGGAGATTTTTCAAAATCGGCTGTTTTTAACCTGCAGAAACTAGCAGTTTCACAGACACATAAAAAATTGCAAATAAAGTGCACATTTGTATGTCTTTAACAAAAAAACGAGTATAGAAAAAAAAACTCCATTTGAACCAGTTAAAAAAAATCTTAAAAATTTCAATTTTTTTTAAAAATCAAAGTTTACGATTTTTTATAAATTTTAATCATACGATGTGTAAAAAATATTAGCATCAAATATTATTATACGTTATACACACAATGTAATTAAAAATACCAGAACAAAAGATCTTTTTTAATTCTGCTGCAATGACTCACTGAAGTTAGGAAACATAACCGGTTTTTAGTGAGCTTGTTTGACGGTGGAAGATTTGAAACCCTCTGTCTCGAAGGGAAAATTTTTTTCTTGCCGAAAGAAAAGATATAGGTACCCTTATTTTAATCAAGGAACACCCCCTTAATTTTTTTTAGAGAAATCTGAGACCGTGATGGTACGACCCTGCCAGAGTTGAAATGGAATCCCTCTCTTATTACCAGGCAACTAAGTTGAAACATTTCTGAAAGCTGCCTAGCTTTGAGACACCTCACCACCACGTGAGAGGGGAGGGGTTGTCAAAACTCCGCTGGTCTCCCATCGATCTAGGATTATCTTCTAAGGGAACAGAAGCCATGGGCAGTGCATGGTTTATCGTGGCCCAGGTGGAGATCACTACGAACACAATCCCCCCCTTTAAAAAATTGAAATCTTTGAATATGTTTTAAATAGATAAAAATCTTTACACCATTATAAGTGCATATTTTGTATATGAATTTTACTTGTAAAATCAGCTGATTGAACGGGAAATATACTCAACTTACATTTTATGAATAAGCATGCACGCGTATGTGTTAATTGTTATTTATTTAGTAGATTAGACAATTGCCATTACGTTTTGGAGAGGAGGTAAGCAGAGTTTCGGTAGCGACCAGCGCTATCTACCCAGCAGCGAGGTCAAGAGCATTGCACCCCCCCCCCCCCCGTTCGCAGAGGACAAAACTCTCCTGAGCGAATATTTTACTATTACGAAAAACTGAGAAGTTAATTTTAGCAACTATAACAAAACAGCAACTGCTCTTCTGACAGTAGCCTACAATTAGCAAATCCCAGAAAAACTCGAAGGGTGTTTAGCCATCGAAAATTAACTTACAGTACACGTGCCTGCACTCTTTTTCTTAAAATTGTTTCACAACAGTTTTCTACTCTTTCATAGTCTTTTCTTATGCGATGTTTAAGTATATAACGTAAACAAACAAACAACTGCTGCTGTCTTTCGTAACTCAACTTTGTTAGTGGAGCAGCAAGAATTTTCTTTATGTATTGGTTACCCCCCCCCCCCCCCGCGACAGTTTTATAGGCATGTCATCACTCGGGGAAGGGTGAGGTGGATGTATTCAACCAAGGCCAGCTGACCCAATGCTTTCATTCCATCATTCGGGCAAAGAATATCTAACGCTTTGATTCGGGTAAGAGATAACGTACGTACTTTGCGCCTGAGATTTTTCCAAAATGGCGCCATTAGAACACGGGAAATCGTAGGCTTTCAAACGCGTCTAACTCGGAAACGAGCGTTTTTAGGTCCGTGAAAATTTACACAGATATTCTCCTGTTGATAATCAAACAGGGATTTAATTTTCAGAATTTTAAAAAATGGCCTTTTTGAGAAAATCGTTGGCAAAGTTAGAGATTTTTCAAAATCGGCTTTTTTTTAACGCTGCCGAAATGCGGAAACTACCAGTTTCACAGACACACAAAAAATTACAAATAAATTGCACATTTGTATGTCTTTAACGAAAAAAACGAATATAGAAAAAACTCCATACAAACCTGTTTAAAAAAAACTTAAAACATTGAAATTTTTTTAAAAATCACAAAGTTTGCGATTTTTTTTAATTTTAATCATACGATGTGTAGCAAATATTAGCACCATATATTATTATATGTTATACACACAATGTAAAAAAAAATACAAGAACACGATATCTTTTTTAACTCTGCTGCAATGACTCGCTAAAGTTAGGAAAAATAACAGTTTCTAGAGAGCTTGTTTGACGGTGCAAGATTTGAAACCCTCTATCTCGAAGGGAAAATTTTTCTTGCCGAAAGAAAAAATATAGGTCTCCTTATTTTAGTCAAGGAACACCCCTTAATTTTTTTAGAGAAATCTGAGACCATGATGGTACGACCCTGCCTGAGTTGAAATGGAACCCATCTAAACTGATTTTAAATTCACATAATCAATTGACTTATTCTGCCAGATAGACACCTTCCCATTCATTAAGAAACAAAACGTTTGTTATAACAAATGTTTCAGAGTAGGGATACAATCAACATTCATAAAAGTATATATATATGGGATGCAAGGTCGGGTGATGCGCAACATGTCACCTCTCCTTGACAAATATCAACCCCGCCTTCTTGTTGTGCATTCTGTTCCCACTAAACGGGCTCTGACCGCCAGTAGTGTTATAACTATACCATCGGGATTAGAGGAAATGTTATCCCACACTCTCCAACCCGCTTGGCCAGCGTGGTGAGTTATGGCCCAAGCCCCTCCAAAATGACTCCACAACTTATATCTTGAACCTCAGTCTCCGGCAGCTGGAATGTACCAGGCCAATGCAGAGGGTGCTAAGAAGTACCGGACTAGGCTGCCATCTGATGCTGACCTTGGCTGTGTATAATGGACGCTCCTTATCTTCTGATTCAAGGCTCCTTGAATTGGAAGAACAACTACAAAGGACCAAGTGGGACATCGTCGGGCTAAGTGAGGTAAGGAGAGAAAAAAAGATCTCATTGAACTGAAAAGTGGACATCTCTTCTACTATCGTGGGACAGATACTGGCAGAACTAGTAATGTTGGATATATAATCAAGAAACTGAAGGATAAAGTTGTAGAAGTTGAAAGTTCCTCTGACAGAGCTGCACGACTCATTATCCAACTCTCGAGAAGATACCAGGCTCAGATTATTCAAACTTGTGCACCCACAAGTCATCCTGAAGAAGAAATTTAATTTTACGAGGAAATTCGGAATCTAAATAACAAAGGCAGACAGCACTTGTAGATCATTATGGGTGATTTCAATGCAAAAGTAGGGCAACAGCAGCAGAATGAAACTTGGGTTGTAAATTCGGTTATGGGAACAAAAATCATCGTGGAAATACTCTTGTAGAATTTGCAGAAGCAGAAACGTTTTTCATCATGAACTCCTTTTTCAAGAAAAAGCCACACAGGAAATGGACATGGAGATGTCCGAATGGGACAAGTGAAATTGATTTTATTATGTGCAACAAAAAAATTCGTCATCGAAGACTGCAGTGTGCTAAACAAGTTCAACACAGGTAGTGACCATAGATTGGTGAGGTATGCAAGATGCTCCGGAACACTAAACTCAAACGTGGCAAGCTCATAAGACAAACAAAATGCATTGACATAACCAACCTTAAAAAACACCATAATACCTTCAAGTTGGAACTGAGGAACAGATTCTTTGCTTTAGAAGGCCTAACATTGGAAGAAGTGGGTATTTCTGAAGTTAACAGAGAGTTCACCAAGGCTCTTATGTAAACAGAAACAAAAATAGGTGGTACTAAGAACAAGTTACATATGAAGAAAATTTCAGGAAAAACAAAAATGTTGATGCAAAAGAGAATTGAGATGAGGACAAATAAAGACATAACTTCCAACGTGGAATATATAAAGCTATGCAGGACAGTGCAAAAAGGTATCGCTGAAGACATAAGGAAATTCAATTGTGAACTAGTGAGGAAAGCAATTGAAAACAACCAGAGCCTGAAGAGAGCTAAAGGACATCTCAGTAAGGGAAGAAAACAGATTATGGCTCTGAGAAAAGATGGTACTGTAACTAGAAATTGAAGCGAAATTTTGACAAGGGTGAAAGATTTCTACTCAAAACTATATGAAAGGGATGATACATCTATTCCAGACATTATGACAGGTGCCAGTGCCAAAGTCTCTCCAATCATCCATGCAGAAGTTGCATATGCAATTAAGAACATGAAACGGGGAAGAGCTCCAGGAGAAGATGGAATTATCGTGGACATTATACAAGAAGCAAGTGGAGAAATTGAAACTAAATGCCGAAGTTTTCACCAGATGTCTTAATGAAGGGAAGATTCCTGAGGATTGGAATAATGCTACAATGATCTTGCTCCATAAAAAAGGTGCCATTGATGATCTCAGGAACTACAGGCCCATCAGCCTCCTATCAGTGGTTTATAAAATCTTTACTAAGGTCCTTTCACATCACTTCAAGGTAACACTAGACATGGCCCAATCAAGAGAACAAGCTGGATTCAGGAGTGGCTATAGCACTATAGATCATATCCATTTACTGAGAGAACTAATTGAAAGAACAAGGGGATATGAACTCCCATTATGAATGACTCTTATTGACTATGAAAAGGCCTTCGATTCCGTGAAACCATCAGCAATTTTCAAGGGCTTTGAAAGCCTGTGGTATTGAAGATGCATACATTAGCATTATTAACATCTATGAAAATGCAAGTGCAAAGGTTCGGATATTTGAGGATGCAGCACAAATAAGAATTGGAAAGGGAGTGAGACAAGGTGACACCATATCTCCCAAGGTCTTTAATGCCACATTGCAAAATATCTTTCAATCATTGAACTGGGAAAACAAAGGAATAAAGATTAATGGAGGTTACTTAACTCACCTTTGTTTTGCTGATGACAGTCACCTTTGCAACTACCCCTTCAGAGCTGCATCCAAGAACTTGAGAGCTGACAAGAGTAAAGAAGTAGGATTAAAAATGAACTTTCAGAAGACAAAAGTGATGTACAATGCTTTTATAAGAAATGAAGATTTAGCGCTTGATGGAGAAAAGCTTGAGACAACAGATTCCTACATTTATCTTGGGCAGCAGATGTTGATTGAGGGTCATGTTGATGAAGAAATTAATCAGCGTATAAAACTTGGATGGAGAGCTTTTGGAAGAAACAGTACAATTTTTAAGAGCGGTATGCCAGTATGTCTCAAAAGAAGTGTTTAATCAATGCATCCTGCCAGTTCTTACATATGGAGTTGTGACATGGACCTTAACTAAAAAAGACATACAAGGACTGCAGAAAACTCAAAGAAGCATGGGGAGAGATGCTTGCTTAGTGTAATCAGGAAGGATAAGAAGAGGAACTTGTGGATAAGGAAAATGGCAGGAGTGGATGACATCATGACCAGAGTGAAATCACTGAAATGGCAATGGGCTGGACATGTTGCCAGAAGAATGGACCATCGATGGACAACCAAAATTTTAGACTGGATTCTGAGGAACAGGAAAAGACCCCATGGGAGATGGAAGGATGGAATTTGAAAGTATGGTGGAGTGATATAGAGGAGACAGGCCCAAGACAACAATTGTGGAAGAAATTTGGGGAGACCTTCATCCAGCAGTGGATTGATAATGGTTGATGATATATATGTATATATTTCAGCGTCCAAATTACCCAGTGGTCCGCTGGCCATCTGCCAGTAAAACTTCCGCTGGACCAGTGAACTATTGATTTTAATGGCCCAGATGGCCAGGGAGTTTGTCTTTTTCTAATTTGTCACAAGCTAAAAAATGAATTTTTATTTCTTTTTTCTTGCTGTATGGTTTTCTTTTTAGGCTGCAAACTAATGATTAGTTTAAAAACAAATATTGGAGATAATTCCATTGAAATATGTTATGTTCTACATATATTGCAAATGTCTTTAGTTTTTTGTACGTACCAGTGGACATTTTGTTGGACCAGTGCTTTGCGAATTCTAGTGGTCTGCTGTGCCAGTAGATTTATTTCTAATTCTAACATTGTATTATTCAAATTAAGTAATAAATCCTCTTAAATTTTATTTGCACAAAGTGGGTTGCCTTAATTATAACACAACTCACGCTTTACCCACTAACGAACTGAACTAGAGTGACTAACACTAGCTCATCGTGCATCCCCCAGTGGAAGCAAGGAGGTTAGAATAATACTTCTGGAGATGCCCTGAGTCTCCTAACCGTAAAACTGCAAACTGTGGGAATGTGAGGTTTACATGATACCTATGTATTTCGGCTATGTGTAGTTTGGAATAGTGTGCAGAAACAGTGTTAATATAAAACCGGAATGAATAATACTTATACCAGTGAAGATTTCAATTCTAATGTTATGGTTTGTTTAGAATTCGCACTGATTTTCATGTATTTCAATTTAAAATAAAAATGGGAAGGAGCCTCAATGATCAAGAATTTTATAAATTCAGCATTTTCTCATGCATTGGCAGCAAGTTACGATGCAAAATTGGAAACATTTGCGACGAAAGAAGGTGATTCAACCAACACAAAATGTATTGCAATAGTCTTGAAAACCATGAACTTTCCCACACTTTGACGGCCGCCTCTCGCGGTTATAGGCTTCACGTAAAGTGGTAATGCTCCTTTAACAAGAGTATCTCCAGATATCATATTATAACCTCTTTGAGTGGAAGACTGACGAACGAAATTAAAATACGTTTTAGCAGGTGTGATTATTTTTATAATTGTTTCCCTCTGAGGCAGTACAAATACTGCCTTTCATATTTATTAATATACATCTGTTCTGTCAGATTTCTAAGCTGGTGTCCCCATCTTGTGAGCAAAACCGTAATGAAAAAAATCAAAATCTAAAAAATGTGATTTATCTTCATTTCACGGCAAACTATTAGGTAAAACTTAAGATGAAATGGTTATAAGATGGTTCTAGTAAAATGAAAAAAATTCGATCCAGTAATTAATGGGCAATGAAATACCAGTTCCGACCGAAAGGAACCGCGAACAAATTGGATCCTCAACTCCAGGACCGATGTGAACGATTTCGTTCGCCGTGAACGAAATGTGCTTGAACTGCGGAATGGATCTTTTCCTTTCACTCTGTCGATCGGGTCAGTCGCGAACTTCGACCCTTCTTTATTTGCTAGAACTAACAGCACTAAATTCAATCGAATGTTCCAAAGCCAAACAAACGACTGCTCTTCTGTATTTCCATCATTAAACGTCACACACACCAATTTGGTGGATTGCATTTTGTCTCCTGGCCAATGAGATAACATAGTGGGTGTTCCTGAGTTGTGTGTCAGTCTCCAAATACTAGTTCTTCAGTTTCAGGGCAAAAGGAGTTACTGCAATGCAAGTTGTAGGGGTAGAAGCAGGAACAGTCCCTTTAGTTTGGGAACATGTTTTTATCTTCTGCTCAATGACCTGTCAGATCACAAGGTTGTTGTTCTTCTGAACTAGTACAAGGGTCTGTTGCTGTTCATTGTTTGACTTAGTTCCACTATACTCAACTTTATACAGAGTACACTATTTGTATTTTCTACTTAATAATAGCCAGTGCCTTGTATGTTCTTAGATACTCTACAAATATGTCTGCTGGGAGAAAGAAAGATCCAATCTGGTGCTATTTTACTGTTAAAAGATTGAGCTTGGAAAGAAAGGTTGTAGGGCACACACTGGATTGGTGGAGGTTGTTAGCTTTGCTAAAGGACTTGAAGCTATTGAAGCACTTCACACATGCAAAGCTACATCTGCTGGAGTAGAGAGAATGTTCTCTACTTTTGGACTCTTGCACAGTAAACTCAGGAATCTGCTGAGGGTAGAAAAGGCTGCTAAACTTGTGTTCTTATTTAGGTCTTTAAATGGAAAAAATGCTTACAAATTAACTGATTACCTACACTATCTCATGTTTGCAGTAAAAATGTTATTGCAACTGGAAAGATGCATGAATAATTTTAAATTATTTTTGTTATTAATTTCCAGTTAATTACATTTTTCAATTAATTGCTTGTGTTTTAATGCTTGTTTTGTTGCTAATGGATAGGATTAATCTTAGAAATCAATTTAAATAAAAATCTGATTTAAATTTAAAAAAATCGGATTTCTTTGATTTTTTAAAAAACATGATTTTTATACACCCTGTTCCAAAGCCATTGTAACTGTTGGTTTTGTTAAATCAAAGGCCTTTACATAATCAATAAAAGCTACATAATAGTTCATATTACCTCGTTTTTACAATTTATTCTTTTAGTACTTGCATGTGATCTATTGTGCTGTAGGCACTCCTGAATCTAGCATGTTCTTTTGGTTAAGCCATATCCAGTGTTACCTTCAAGCAATGTAAAAAAACTTTAGTGAAGATTTTATAAATTGGGGATAGGAGGCTGAATTACACACACAGGTGCCCTGGCAATCCTTATGTAGCAGTGTATAAGTATACAGATTAGGGGAAAATGCTGTCCTGTATGTACCAACCTGCTAGGCTGGTGTGGGGAGTTATGGTAAAGCCTCCCTCTCCCCTTTCTCCAAAATGCCCACATTGGAGATGGGTGGATGAAATTGGAAATCATGCTGGACATGGAGGATACTGGCTGAAGACTGAGTTGTGTTAAAAGACATGGGGAGACTTCCGTGACAATCTTAATGATTACCCACATGCACACACGCGCACGCACATAAACCACACCACCCCGGTGGAGTCATCTGAGCCTTAACTTAAGACCATTCGTCTGAGATTGATCCTGGTACAAAACTCTGAGGCGTGGGTGTTGTCTTGTGACAATGGCTTCCCCCTTTCCTCCATACCTTGAAGCAGTGGCCCTAAATTAGTCAGGCGACTGCTTATAGCCCATTAAATTGCTCAAGGTGGTAAACTGTATGCAATAGATATGATTCAATTAAAAATTTAACAACAAAAAAAAAGTTACAAGAGTGCCGCTTTTCTAATTCTGGGTAACTCAAATGAGTTACAACATATCAAATTAATTTGTAGTGGCAAATTCAGAATTTAATTTCTTGGGTTGAGGCAACAATGTATGAATATTGGTTTGCAAGCTTCATTGATCATAAAAGTTTTCCATTGCTTTAAAGTTTCCTGGAACACATGTTTTACAAGGAATTAGGTGGATGTGAGAGGGGGAACGCCGGGAGACAGGTTCAAATCCCGGTAAGGCATGGATGTTTGTCTTACGGCATTGGCTCTCTCCCTTCCTTGGAACCAGTGACCCTAAATTAGGAACAGACTACTGCTAATAGCCCATTGAGTTGCTCAGGGTGGTCGAACCTCCAACCAAAAAAAAAAAAAATCATTCAAGTTTGGCCTGGGTTGAGTTTTAGATGAGGCATGGATATGGATGGTGTCTTGCATGCCATCATAAATGTGACTTCTTATAACCTTAAAGAAAGTGCTCATAGGAGTCTTTACACCCTGGGGGGAAAAGGTTTTGTATTTTGCATTTCTTGCTCACGGGGCTTACTAAACAGTTTTACAAAAAAAAATTGTGTATTAATAACTAACACAAAGTACTCATAAAATTAATAGTGTGAAATGCCCTTGGTTGTCATTAAATGATCCATTTATAAATTAACTTTTGTTCATGACTGACATTTTTCAGTAGTCTGGTTGGTTTTAAGCACTGAACCATATGTTATGCATCACATTTTTGAGTCAAGTGTTAATGCATTACTAGGTGGAGTAAGTTTTTGTGTTTTTTTTTTAATTGAAACAATGCAAAATACCAATTTATTTGGTAATTTCAGGTGACACAATTTCTAAGCCAGAGGTAGTTTTCCCTGCAATGGAAGACACACCAGAAATAACAGCTTCCTTTCCTTCTGAGGCTACTAGTAGCACCGCTGCCATAACTCTTCCTACTGTAGACTCCTTGGCATTTCCAGGCCAAAGTCATGTTGATGCTTATCCTAGTAGCCTAGGACAGGTGGAAGGTACTGGTAAGTATACAAAGTGCCTATGCTTTTGTTCCATGAGTAAAATGCAAGTGATTGGGGGGATTTGGTGTTCAAACCATAGCAATAGTAATTTTCATATGAATGTGCTAGTTTTTAAGAGTTCTAAAATAATTTATTACATTATGATTAGTTGCGCAATAATTTCATATTTAATATTTACAAGGTAGCTTACCTCTTTCTACACTTCTCACACGTTACATTCCTTCAGCCAGGGACCCGGCCATCATCAGAATTCAAATTTCATATTTGTGAGCCATTTGGATGTATGCCTGATAGTGGACATAATAATTTGCAACAATGAATTTCTAGGATTTGTTTTTACAACTGGAGCCCCCTGCCATATTTTTCTGTGTACTGCAATCATTTGGTGTGATGGCTTTCCCAGTTCAATTGTTTTCATATGTATCAAATGTCAGAATGTGTTTTTGTATTTTATTTCTGATGTTCTTTTTGTCCTGTATCAAGCTCAGTACTTCTGCAGAAATTATTTCCAGCATAACTTTTAACAAATTTTGAGTAATTGTATATGTTTTTTATAAGTTACTTTAAACATTTTTATATGTTAATTTCATGATCCATGTCATTTGCAGCATGGTGGCAATTGGGTGCCAAAATTGGGAGGGGGGGCAAGGATTTGCCATTATAAAGAAGGGGATGGTGAAAGTGTGAATACAAAATGTACCAAAAAAAAAGGGGGGGGATAGATAAAGCATTGCTACATAAAATATTTCATGTCTCAATGCTGAAATTCATAAGCATGATACATTGTTATATGGAAATATTTAATTTTAGCATAAGATTACAAATTCATTTGTTGAAATAAAAAAGTAACTCAAAAAATATTAAAAACATGAGACTTACAAATAAGTGTCTGTTTTCTTCTAGAGTACACTTCTGCACATTCGTCTTAAGTTTATTTGTGTTTTTTCATTTGCTGTGTCTAGCAATGCCAGATGTGTTGAATGTTCCTGTTTTGTTGTGTTTCTTAAATAGTTGTTTGCCCTTTTGAGAACACAAAGATTGTTCTGCTGAAGGTGTAGAAATGGGAACTGTTAAAAACAATTTTGAAAGCTTCGCAATATTTGGGTGTATAACTTGATTGTGAGAATTTTCAGCTTTAAACTCCAACTGGGAAAGTAATGTGCAATCAGCTTTTAATATTTATTTCCTAGGGAATACATCAATTTTTACAGATAAGCTGTCGCATTCAATCTCATAGGCTTCTACTATAGCAGAACAAGCTTCTTTGAACTCTTTGTTGCTGATAGTCATATTTAAATGAAGCAGTCAGTACTGTTTCCATGTGGCATAGCAGTGTCAGTTGATTTTTGTCGAAGCGCGACTTTGTTTTCAACGACATTGTCAAGAAATGGGTAGTATGTTGTTTTTAAGCAGAGATCATGAGGTGAAGAAACAGCTGGATGAACATCTCCTCCACCAATTTTCTGTGAAACATTGCGCGTACGTGGAATGACTGGTCCTTCAAATCCATGTTGTGCACTATCTTTGTCTCAGACCAAATCGTGTCAAAATTATTTTCTTTGCAAAGATCCGCAATAGCTGTTTCAATCCGCTTGGCACCATCTACAACTTCGTGAACTGAAATATTGTGATTTTGAATGTATTTTGAAGGAATGTTAGTCTTTTCAAATACTTGTTTCATCATATTCAGCCGAAATACAAATTCATTTTTGTTTTTTATACACAAGATCAACCCATGAGCCGCACCACAAACCCTTGGATCATTCGCTTCAATTTATTCCAGTCTGTATTATTTCTGGCAAATGCTGTTGAACAGCTCGCAGACTTTCATATCTACTGCTAAATCTAGTCACTCAGTGTCTTGAGAGACAAGTTTGTTCTAGATTGTTTTATTACTTTCACCAATAGCCCCCTTCCTTTACCTCTATAAATATTGCATTTCATTTCAGTGAGGCTTCAATGAAATGATAGTTTAACTGTACTTAAAAACATTTTGAACCATGGAAATACTTTTCGATTAATCCACAAGAGCAAGATTTAACGAATGCGTGTAACAGTGCACATACATTGCGTTCAGATTTTCATATAATCCTGCTGCCACATCTTTATATATTTCTGACATTTGTTGCCCAATCATAGTAGTATTGGGCTACTATATTTAGGTCTAAACCTACTTCGTTCAGCACCAACAGGAGTAGGCGATACAATGACTCCATCCGTAAGGTCTGTCTTATAAAAACCAAGAAATCTTTCTTCGATTTTTAAATCATGTTACATATTTCAATATCATAGTCAATTGTTCATGATTTGCTACATCTGGCAGGACTTGAAAAATACCATGCCTGAGATTCCCCGGGCATGTAAATTATTGGCCTGGGCAAGTAAAAATGAAATCTAGTTGCTTGACCGGGCAACTAGATTTTAAAAAAAAAAAGTTTGGAACGGTTGTCACATGTTTTCCATTTTACTGCAAATCACCAGAAGTTGTATTATTTTTACTGAATGATTGCAAAGGCCAGGAGAATAGCGCTTCTTCAATTATATTATGCTCTACATCCAGAAATTGTATTATGCTCAACGTCCAGAAATTGAGGCCATACATAATTCTGCTCCACATGTTGTTTACAGTTAACGATGGGATGCATGCCTCGGGTGAAACTAGTATCCGGTGTTTAGTGACAATGCATGCGTAAACCGCCATGAAACAGGAGGACGCAGACTATTGGGCAAAAAGCCGTACTTTGAGGAAGGAGTGACAACGGAATATTTATTCCACAGCCCCGGGTGAGGGGGTTGGGTCTCTGGTACAATTTGCACGAGCGAGGGAGAGGAAATGGAAGTTTCCGCCCGTGTGCGCACGCACATACGAAGAACAGCGGTACTACTGAAACAACGGCTAAGTTTCGTTTAAGAATGAGCCTGCACACTTATCTGGGAGAAAAGCGAAAATTGCTGACGCTGATAACTTATCTAGTTTGTCTGAGAGAACAGTAGTTAGTATTAGCTGCAGATATAAGTTGTATTTAGTAATGGATATGCTTTTTTTTTCGGAAAACAATCTAGCACTGAGTATATTTCATAGTAAGCAATTATGTGAAATTCCCGATCTGTCACCAGTTGTTTCAAGTTCGCCATCTGTATTGTTGAGCAACATAATTTCAGAATCGGAATCTGCGTCATTGGCAAAATTGAAACTTACGTAAGCAGACTATGATAAAGTGTACGAAAAAACCCCGCTGTCGCATGGTTTAGGAATCTTGGATAAAAGCATTTAATTGGCTAATGTCAAATGACAACAATACTATTAAGTAGTGCACTGCTTGCCAAAACCATCCTAAAATTGCTGATGCCACCAGCAATTTTGCAAGGAATGAGGGGGGGGGGGGCAGGTTATAATATAGTTTAATAACTAAGTGCACACAACAGTAGTCTAAAACATAAGGATTGCCTTTGTTTCTAAACAATTCTTGTGATATTTTATGATGCAAAATTGCTTCTGTTTGCACAAGAGTAAAAGGTGAATAATTTTTACATTCAAATTTGTTGAAAACTACTTTAAACTACTGTACAGTTAACTAAGCTTGTTTATTTATTTATTTTTTTTTTTTTTTTGCAAGACACGGACGCATATTAAAAATTCTTGAGCATGGCATCACTAAATTTCTCAAATGCCATAGATTACCTTTCTTAAAACTTGAGATATATGCTTTTGTGCACTTTGAACACACACTTCAAAATGGTGATGCAAAAAATGTATAAAAAGTTTATCATAATTTTTAACTTTAAAAAAAATGATTCTTCTGTTTTGTTATCTTAAAGGATAAATTTTTCTGGGTATGTAAATATTTTCTGCACTTGCCCAGCTGGACATACAACTTTTCAGATATTTTTCAAGCCCTGTCTGGGGTTTAATCCACAATTACAGAGAAGTACTTGCTTTTCTTAACACTTTCAGTTATGTTAGTTTTTATTTGACTGGCCAAAATTTCTGGCATCTCATTTTGTGCATCATGATGAACATAATTAAAGTACTTTTCTCACTCTAAAAACATCTTCAAAAGTGAATTGTCTGATGACCGCAGTTTAATAACTCTATAAAGTTACCCCGGCTATCTGAGGATTCATCCTTATGGCCTCTTAATGCTAAGCCTTGTCTACCAAGAAAAAGTAATGTTTGAAACAGGATCTTAAGATACTCACGGTTTGTTTTCACTTTTTTGGTTGGAAGAAATCTTCTACTACACTTTCTTTAGACTTTAAACCTTCTTGCCAGCATTGCAAAGTGCTCAAGTACATTCATGTTCTTGAAAATGTTGAGTTGCCAGTTTTCAGTTCTTAAACCTGTTAATAATAAATGTTTCATCATAACAGCCAATACTGCCAAATAATCAACATGGTAAAAAAAAAAAAGAAAGAAAGAAAAGGCTTTGTCACCAGAGACACTATATTCAAGCCACTTAAACTGTGAATACTGTACACTTCTACATCTTCTTCCTTTAGTCTGTGGGAATTGTGCCAGGGAAGGCTGGCTGGAATAGGCAGTCTTTAAAATATTCAAGGGCAGCATCTTTGCCACAAAGTGGATCTTGTCTGTGAAGGTTAGATTCAGACTGGTTTAAATTCAAGTAATGTACAAGTTCAGGAGGTTTGCTAACCTGGCTTTCACTGTCACAAAAAGAAGTAATGAATAGTCAGGTTCATCAAGATTGGTGGAAATACTAGCAGCTACAGAAGTAGCTTCCGATGTAACGGCAGAGTTTTCAGATTCAATGCTTTCTTCTGTGACTTTCTGTTTAGTACTAAAATATATTTAATGTTTGTTCTGCACCTTTCTTCATTTTTCTCACTCGCAACGCTGACAAGTTAACGAGCAGTCAAAAACACTGTCACATTCGCAACTACACTAATAACCAAAAGCTCTTGCAACTTTGTAGGAACGGGAGTGTGCAGTGTCGCAAGATAAAAATTCCAGACACTGACTGGAGTGAGGTGCGTGTTCCTTAAGTAAATAATCTTGGCTTCTAGAAGCTTCCTTTCGAGCCGACCAGTAAGTGACGAAGCTACCGGGTAGAGATAATTGGTCTGGTTGAGGCAGTTGCCTGTAGCATGGGAAGAATTGCGGGGTGCCTGGGTGACAGCGCTATTAGCCTGGAAGGTGCTGTCCATAATCACTGTAAATTAAAAAAAAAAAGTGGGGGCAACTCCCCCCCCATCCATCCCCTAATCTCCACCACTGGTCATTTGTGCTTTTAAATAGCCAGTGATTTGTAATTGTTTTGCTTTGAGTGTTTTAAATTAGCCAGAATCACAAGTATAATCAGTTTTGAGTAAATTCCTTGTTTTCTTCTTATATTGGCCTGCATAGTGTCATCATAAGATAGGTAATCATCAGAATAGCAGACTGTAGACGTACACACGTAGGCCATACGCAGATAGTTTCCAAATTATCAGCAGATTTTGCAGATAGTTTTTGCTTGTAGATTAAAAAAATTTAATGTTATTTACAGCAATTAAAACACTCAAGTATAATCATTGGCACTGGTGTGCTCTGTTTTCACTGTTGTCCATGTAGCCACTCAGAAAACTTGAAAATTAAATTGTCCTGGAGCGGGAATCGAACCCGCACCTCTCTATTACCGGTCTAGCATGCTATCCGTTACACCACCCAGGACAAGGAAGTTTATATGATGGTTCTATGAAGCATTTATTCAAGGCTTTACTCAGATTAACATACTTAATTCTGTTTGAACTTTCTCTTAGTTTTCACTTCTGAGTTCTTTTGTTTTTACAGACACTTCTGACCTCTGGATTTTATCAAGGTCTATTATTAATGTATAGAAACTGTATTAAAAGTTTCATTTACACAGAAAGAATTTAAATTTTATTGCCGGGTTTTTCTCAGCCAGTTATTAAATTAAAATCATTTCCTTGTGTATTTTGTAAGTCTACTATTTTTGAATAAAGTTGTTGAAATGCTATTTATAATTTTTTTAAGGTTCATTAATGGAATTATTTTTCTAGATATAAAAACTGTCTTTAGTCTCTTGTTTTTAGGAGTTTCATAGTACAATATTCTAATATTTTGCCCTAAATGTCCATTTTGCATACTTGCACATTCAGTTGTAATGTACTTTTTTTGTCCTCACTGAAATATGTAATGTTCCAATAATTATGTTTTATTAATTTTTCCTTAAATTATCTTATTCTGCAATCGTGTGTGTGATTCGCGAGTTTACAGGAAGTTTTCTGTTCAATGGTTGTGTTCGCAGATACATTTTATTTTTATACAACTCTGGTAATCATAATCTTTGTATTCATTTATTAATTGTTAGATGCACTGTAATATATTACCAATGTACTTAACAAATGGAAGTTCACCACTTAGATTTTTTGAGATGCCCTTTTTATGCATATGCTCTACAAAGTGATTTCTAGTAAGAGTTAATTAGTATAAAACAATTTCTGTCAAGAGGTCAGTATGGTATCATTTGCATTCCTTCAATTTGTCCATGTGTTTTGTGAAAATAGTAGGTATTATAAATTTAACTCTTTTGTGTTGTGAGTTTTCCCTAGTACATCAAATTTTCTGCCAGCCTTGAAAAACATATAAATTCATATTCTTCTGCAGTTGTTTTTTTATTATTTAGTTGTAGGCCGCATTTTGTTGCCCCCTTGCTTCTCCATCCAGAATTACTTTAGTTTTCCTCATTCAAAGGGTCCAGAAATTTTGTTGTTTTTGTTTTTTGAAATCTCAGTATATTTTCATATGTTCAATTTTTGTGAGGTTCTGTTGCCAAAAATGCCCTGTCTGGCAGTGGCGACACCTCTTCCTTGTCTGTGTACTCGCTGCATAAACCTTAACTGAGTAGCTTAAAAAATGCTTGGTATCCCAACATGTTTAGTTCAGAATAATTGATTCAGCTTTCCAGTTCCTTTCTTCTCACTATTGGTGTTGTCTTCTCATCTGATGATTTATATAACTGATTTTCACATTTTGTTTTGTGCTGAAAAATATTTGAGCACAAAACAAAATGGGTAAGTGCAGCAAGTTCTCACTGTTTAGGGATGCCTGGTTAAAAAGCTTAGCATAAGCTTTCAAAGCGTAGAGCAGGCGACAGAAACAGCTGAACCTTCATTGCAATAAAAATGGCTTTGGGGAATTGCAGCTCATTTAGTGTGTAGTATTTGATTCTTTAGTGTGAGTTTTGATAAAGTGCCCATTTTTGTCACTTCTTGCTTTTTGGATTCTATGAAAAAAGTATAGTATGCCAAGGCATTTAACGATATACACTCAATGAACAAAACATAAGAGGTTCCTACCTAATAGTGTTTTTGTTCCTTGTCCAGCAACAACATGTACACAGTGTGACATAGACTGAACAAGATGTTTGAGGGTTTCTAGGGGTAACGCCAGCATTGCCTGTTGCAGCACTCCAACTGAGAAGTCAGTTGAAAATTCGTGGATTTGGTGTTCCACTCCACAAAATCTCGGAGAGCTTCCATGGGTTTTAAATCTGGGAACCTTGGGGGGGGGACACTGGATGGTTCGACTCAGACGAGTGCTCTTCGAGCTATGCCTGGGTGGTTGCAGCCCAGTCGGGTGGCGCATTGTCCTCCTGAGAGAGTCCATCGCTCACAGGATGCACGAAGACTATGAAAGTGTGTAGGTGATCAGCCAGCACATGCTGGTAGCTTGCTGCAATTCAGGATCGCTCCAGATGCACTGAGGGATCTAATGTGTCCCACAAGAAGGCTCCCCAAACCATCGCAGAGCTGATGTGTCACGACAGGGACATGGCCTCATGCTGTCAACCCCGCACTCTCCCGTCAGCTCGGTACAGCTGAAAACAAGATTCACCTGACCATGCGACACGACGCCACTCTGCAGAGAACCAGTTTTGATGTTCCTGACACCAAATGAGGAGTAATGTCCAATGACAAGCGGTCAACAGTGGCACACGAGTAGAGTGTCCGCTCCCATGTAGCCTAGGGTCTGCAACGTTTCCCGTTCGCTCGCTGATGCTGCTTGGTACTCTTGACACTTAACCTGGATGTGATTTGTGCCACTGTTGTTGAGTAGTTGATTTGTGCTAGCCTGGATAGTCTGTGTCGACTCCCAGTAATAAATGGTGTGATTGGCCACCGCTTGCTCTTATGGCACTGGTACATCTGTTGATGGCATACTTGCAGTACACCCTTAATGCGATTGCCCTTGGGAACCCTAGGGTACTTACCACTTGGGTGATAGAATGACTCCATCTGTCTTGCACCAACAATGTGTCCACGATTAGTCTTTCAGATTGCCAAATTTACCAGTGTTCATTGATTGCGATAACACTGTTGGGAGCCCTGCTGTCTGCCTGTTTATTGCCTGCATTCTGTTTGCATCTGTTCCTCTCTGCTAGGGGGTTGACCTTGTAGTCTGTCCGTCACCTCTGTCTCTTAATGTTTTGTCTGCTGTATGTATGCACTGTAAGTAAACACACATGCCAAGATTGTTTCACAAAGTTTTGTTGAAACAGAACTAGACTTAAAACACAGGGTAAGTCTACAGTTCAGTTCTTCAGTAAAATGGGCTATACATATAGAAGCAGGTGATTCCTGCTCTGCCAAAATCTGAGAGATAATCTAAAAGATTACTGAAGGTGATCTTTAATATTTTTCCTGTAGACCTGTAGACACCATTTTTATTAATGTTATAATGTTAATAATAATGGTGTCAAATAGGTCTACAGGAGAAATCTAAAAGATCAAGATCGCCAAATAATTATTGTTTAACATATTTATTCCTGGGGGGGGGGGGCTTTTCTAGATACCCGAATTTGCTGTGTGCTGGATTACTGAAAATTACTACTGAAAAAAGTGTATCAGCGAACAACTTCCAGAAGTTGGCATCTATGTAAATGTATTTATCAGATACAAAAAGAAAAAATTTCCTCCTGTAGTTGCAATCATGGGTTGTATTTTTGAATAAATTAATGTTAAAGTCTATTTTTAAATACACCAGAGTTGAATAATTACGAAACGCATATAGCATATGAAATCCGTTTTTTTTTTCGCGGTGTAGTCAGCACCAATATTCGCCAAGCTTTTGCACTCCACTGAGAGGCTTTTTCAATCAGCACAAATATTCGCCAAGCTTTCGCACTCCACTGGGAGATTTTTGGTTAAGGAATTTATTACGCAGATTCAGCATATTAATAGCAATGAAGTCCCCGACCCCGTTATCACATATAATATCAAGCTGCAAGGAGAGACAGTGTGAGAAAGAAAAGGCGGGTGTGTACGCTATACCGTTGGTATGTCCTGACAACACGGAAAAGGTATATATCGGAATGACAAAGCGATCCTTGGACACTAGATGTAAAAAACACGTACGAAGTGTGAAGCAGGACATGCAGAATACAGCCCTCGCCAGAGAAGTCGTGCATTGCTCGGCCGCTCCTGTATGGAATAATATTAGAAGAATTGCCCCTTACACGAATTTCAAATAGACTGCCATCAGGGAAACAGTGGAAATCCTATCCAACAAAGTGGCATGCAATGATATAGTCTCTACGGAACTACCAATGGCTTGGCATACATTATTAAAAGATGGAAATACATCACGGCGCTCTGTATAATTATGTGATAAAAAATTAATGTAATATGCTCGTGATGTTCCCCGCATTAATTTCAAAAATCATCTTCGTTCCTTACATGTTCCAATTCTCTGCATTTTTGTGTCTACCATTGCCTTGAAAAAGCCTCCCAGTGGAGTGCGAAAGCTTGGCGAATATTTGTGCTGACTACACCACGAAAATAAACAGATTTCATACGCTATATGCGTTTCGTAATTAATGTTAAGTCATTATACAGCTGGGGAAATACAAAAATAGTTGTAGCATGTAGACGTGAGAAATCCTGATGGTTAGATGCCATCAGAATCTGAAACACCTCATTGTGGTAATCCCTTAAGCATCTCGTGTCCTTAGATAAGTGTTGCAGATCTTGGAAAAGGAATTTAGAGAAGTGGAAGGGAAAGGGGCGGGGGGGGTAATTGTTTTAGAGCAGATATTAAGTGACCAAACTGATAGGTAGCATAGAATACCAGTGACGAAAAGCAATGTTGATATCTTAGTAAGCTGAAGGTGTGAACATGCAAAGACATTTGTGATAAAGCATTTTGTATGGTTGTTTGCTGAAAAAGAAAATATATATTGTTTTATCTTAAACTGAAAAGTATGGCAGTAAAGGAATTCTAGTGGGATAGTTGGTACGCTCCTTGAAAAGAAAGTTAATTTTTCAAGTCCTTGAAAGTGCTGGGAAAAGCTTAAGACTCTGTAAATAGTACTTGGAAATAATTTTCTTTTGTTTTTTGAGTAATGCTATGAAAGAGCATGTGTAAAATATTATGCTAAAAAGTTATAGGTGATTTCTGCATACTTCCAGAAAAAAGCACCAAGCTGATGAAATAGCAAAGAACTTGCATTCAACTCGGGAGCATTTAGACAACTGGTACCGTGGCTATGGTATCACTACAGAGTAAAACTTCAGCCATGGGACTAAAATAAGTAGAATAATGTATGATCTTCTGTTGACTGGGGTTAGGGATGCGTTCTTGCCGGAGGGTGAATACAAAAATAATGTACCCTTTAAAAATATTCCAAGAAGTAAAATAATTTTGAAAAACATCAAAACAGAGTGGCAGTTCAAAGTTAATAAAATTAACCAACAGGGAGGCAGGGGGTAACAAGTAAGTCATTGAAGGTGTACTCATCCCAACTAAGCTTAATGGTTTGTACTTGCTAAAATACATACCTACTGACCGACCGACAGTGCACACATATGATAATTTGGTTTTAAAAAGTGCTTGAATTTATTTTGCTTATAATAGTACGAACCTTGTAGGGACTTCCATCAAGGATGAAAATTCTGATAGATTTTTAGGGACGAAAATGGACATGTATTTTATAAGGTAAGAAAATGTGTTTGCAGATAAAATATAAATGTGTAGGATTTTTGAGTGGTGTGATTTATTTAAAATCTAAATTATCTAAATGTAATGTCATAATCTTAAAATATAGCAAGCAGTTTAAGTAGTTGCCCATTATATAGTATTTTTTTGGAATAATATTTCTTTTTTAAATGACTTCTTTTTGTTTTAGAAAATAATGGGAATTGTGGAGAAAAAGCCATACCCCTATCTGAATTAAAAGCCATGCTTCGTCAACAGTTAGAATATTATTTTTCCAGGTATGTTTTTGGTGAAAATTCTCATTTTTTTTTCTTATTTTAAATTCTCTGAAATCCCTTTGCATTAATGTATCCCATGTGAATTTTGAAGCCCTGATTAAACTTGCATTTAATAAACAAAAGCCTCACTTGCTTCTCCAGGTGATATACGGTCCTGTTGTATTGATGTTAGTAATATGTTCAGTCATTTTGAACAAAAGGATAAATGCTCACCCTCTTCATTTCTCGATATAGCAAGAAGTAATGGAACCTTTTCAGCACAATTGAAGTTAAAGCGATACTGATTTTCACTCTGCCGTGAAAACAACTGTACAGGTCATCGCAATGGTGCAATTTCCTGCAAGGAATGTGTAACCATTTTGAAATTAAATTTTGCCTTAATAAAAAGCAAAAATGTGTGTTCCATTTGTTGATTAATGCATAAACATAAAGAAAGTACTATAAGGAATAGGAAAAGGTATGTACATTTCACTAGGAAACTTTTCTAAAAAAAAATATCAATTCACTTTTGAGCAGTTCCCATTTTTTGCAAATAGTCTTTTTTTTTTAGCCATTCTTTTTGACGTTTTGGGTTTTGAAGATGACCCTGAACACAATCTGTGTAGGCACTATGTGTACTGTAAGGTTCCCATTGAAACATACATAGATTTTTGAGGTAAACTAGAAAAAGAAGGGGAAAAAAAAAAAAAAAGCATTGGAGCCATTTAGTGTTTCCCACAAAAATGTCTCCAATTTATGGACAAGTTTTTTAAAGTAAAAACTAGCTTTTTTTTTATGAAGTTACACTGTCATTTTGCTGCCTTGGGAAGTTGTTTTTTACAGAGTATAATACAAATTTATTAAAAAGTATGAATTTTTGTAGTTTTTACTACTGAAAAAAGCTAAAAACTACAGATTTTTTTTTTTTTTAAGTGTTTACTACTGAAAATTTCCCATCAGGGTTGGAGTCTCTGTACATAATAAAACTTTACAAAATTTCTTGTAAAGCATTGCCACTTTTGCTTACTAGTGATTGAAGGAAGGTAAAGGTTTTTAACAGCTGTGGCTATAGAAAATGCGTTTCAGAGATGTAGTTATACTGCTGCGTTGTAAGGTCAGAAATAAAATAGTGAAGAGGCGTTGACATGCTTATGCAAGCATATAGAAGTTTAAGAAGGTTGCTTAACCCATATGAACATTCATAGCTTATAATAGAAATATCCATGCTAAGAATCCTGATAGAGAATGGATCAAAAATTCTATTTGCAGAGACTAGATTCAGAGTCATCCTACTGTTTGATACTAAGCAAATGCAGATTGTGATTAGAAAATTTTAACATAACTATTGTGGGAGGGTGCGAGACAGTACGCGTAGAGCTTCACAAAGCTGACAAACATGCAAAGGTCATAAAGACCTAATATTTCTGCTTCATTTATTGTCAACCTAGTGTATGAGATAAATGTGTGTTTATACCCCCCCTCCCAAAGTTGCTACATTGTCTAAAACACAAAAATGTGTAGTTAGGTTTGTTATACTCGCTGGACAAAACTTTAAGAGGTACCTATCTAATAGTGTGTTGGTGGTCCTCTAGCATGAATAACAGCCTGTACATGCTAAAGCATTGACCACCAAATGCTACAGTTTCCAGATGTAAGGCTAGCTATGCCTGTTGCAGCATTGTCCACAACTCCGCCCAAGACTTCGGTCCAGGCTCCATGGCATCCAAGAGATCTTCTACTGGGTTTTAATCCAGGAATCTTGGGGGACCACTGGATGATTCCAAACTCAAATGTGTGTTCCTTGAGCCATGACAGGGTGTGTGCTTGCAGCACATTGTTTTGCTGAAACAGACCATCAGCTGCAGGATGTGCAAAGGCCATGAAATCATGTAGGTGATCATTTAGCACATGCTGGTAACACATTGCTGTTAAGGACCTAGACATACCGAGGGGTCTAATGTGTCCCCTGAAAAGGCTCCCCGAACCACCACTGTTTTGAACAGAGCAGACCTGGCATGATGGGGCCATGGCCTCGTGCTGTCAACGCCACACCTGCACTCTTCCATCTGCTCGGTACAGCTGAAAATGGGATTCATCTGACCACATGATATGACACCATTCTGCAAAGGTCCAGCTTTGATGTTCCCGGCACCAATTGAGGATTAATGCCTGATGATAATGAGCTGTCAACAATGGCACACGACAGGGCATTGGCTTCCGTAGCCCAGGGTCCAGTTTTGATGTTCCCGGCACCAATTGAGGATTAATGCCTGATGATAATGAGCTGTCAACAATGGCACACGACAGGGCATTGGCTTCCGTAGCCCAGGGTATGCAGCATGTGACCTACCATTCGCTACTGACACTGCTTGGGCCTCAAGACATTTACAGACCTGCCAACTGTTACGATTTTATCACATTTAGTACGATAAATCACATTGAAGTACAATAATCTTGCTGCTAAAAATACGATTTTTGTAAAAAAAATCTTTCCCCCTTTTCAGACAGAAGGGAAAAATTGAATGTAATCTGTTTCCCCCCCTTCGAAAGGTTTTAAATTTCTCTTAACACATTCCTCTGCCTCTAGTTTTCCAATGAAAATAAAGTAAGTCTGGTGCAATGGGCGAATCCAGACCCTTTTCGTATTTCCGACTTTGTCATACTTAAAGCTGCCGATTGGTTGGCACTGGAATGTGGACGAGTGTCTGTTTATTCAAAGCAACCTCTCTCCCTTTACACCTGCAACCATCAAGAATTTATATAGCTAAACCTTCCACCATTGAGAATTTATATAGTGAAATAGGCTTAAAAAATTATCAGCATGCATCATGTTACGATTTTTCTATTTGAGTGTTACATTTTCTGGTTCTGAGAGGTTGGCAGGTATGCGTTTAACCTGAATGTGATTTTCACCACCATTGCCAAGCAAGTAGGTCTGTATGAGCTGGATTGTCTACATCCACCCCAGTCATCAGTGCTTACTGTATGCGCACTGGTATGTCTGTCGATGGTATACTCGCTTATACACCCTTGATATGGTTGCCCTTTGGAACTTTAGGGTACTTACCACTTGGGCGATAGAATGGCCCATGTGCGCTGTACCGACAATGCATCCACAATCAAATTTGCTTAGATCACCACATTTACCCATGTTCGTCGATTGTAATACTGTTAGGAAGCCCTTCTGTCCGCCTGTTTATCAGCTGCATTCAGTTTGGGTTTGTTCCACTTTGTGTAGGGTATGCCCATGTCAACTGCCCATCACCCATATCTGTAATGTTTTGTCTACTGAGTGTAGATTAACACATTCATGTTGTTCAAACTGTTTTGTACATGCAGTTCTTACAATGTTGAAACCCTTGAAAAGTACTGTATTTTGTTTGCCAAATTATGTATTCAACAAAAAAAAAAAAAGGCACCCAACTTATGTTGTTACATGGTGCTTGAATTTTAATTATGTAAAACCCTGATTAGAATGGTGTAATTCTACATAACTGTAGTCATAACATGACTGCTTATCACGTATTATGTAGATCCTCCATGAGCTGCTACCACTGCAGTCATGCAACAAGCATGGATTCCACAAGTACCTGGAAGGTGTCCACCTATGTTGTACTATATCTCAAAATGTTGTGGTTAGAAAATTGGTATGGTGAAAAAGCCAAACATGATGATCCAGATGTGTTCAGTTTGTTCCATGTTGGGCAGCCATTAGAGAACATGAAAAGTCATCCTGTGGGGTTCCCGCAGTCCTTAAATCCTTAAAAAGTGCTTTTTTTGGGGGGGGGGGGCTGAAAATTGCAAAAAGTACCTATTTTCCTAAATGGCTGCATGAAGTCTAGGAGTTACAATGTAGTGCATAGGACTTCTGCTGCAGGTTGGCTGTGTTTATGATGACATGTGGTCAGCTGAAATCCCACGGGACATCACCGGACAGTGTGTGAAAAGTAATTTGCCAAACAAGTGAAGGACCATGGGCTTAATTAAATGCCCAGCAGCCCATCACTGTCTTATTACTGATATTTCCCTTTTGTATTCATCTTTTTTGTATATTGTAAATATCAATTATTCAGTTATGCCACAAGAAAATTAAGTAAGAAGTCTTGAACATGCAATTTTGACTTTGGTTTTGCAATTTAAGTCATGATGATTATGTGCAAAATTCTAATCTTGAACTCATAGCTTCAACTACAATTTTACAACTTGCACTTTATTGCATATGTTATTATTCCCTCAGATAGAAACTGATTTAACCAGCAGAACTGCCTTTTAAACTGCATAAATTCTAGTTTATTACATCTGCAAACTTGAAGTTTGCAATATTTTTCCATAAAATTTATCAGCCTACTTCAATTTGCATAGCTAAATGGTGTGTAAAAGCATATTTGTGCACATGTTATTGTTGCACATGCAGTTGGCAGGGTGTTTAAAAGTCCTTAAAAAGTGCTTACTTTTTGTGTGAGAAAAAGAGTGGGAACCCTAATTTCTTGTGTTCCTCCACCCAGTCCTGGGGATGATACATCCCCATGACATGACATATTGCTCTGTTGGAACACCTCATCTTGTTCTGAAAACACTGGACATGGTCTGCTATGATGACAGTATGCAGTGGCATTTTTGGAAGGTTAGTGTGTCCTAGAAAAACATTTCTTAGAACATTAAACCTCTGCCACCTGCGTGTACCCCAAGGGACCAGAGCATCTTATTCCATCTTCTTTGCACCTGTTTGCCTTACCCATTATTGTTGATCTGCCCAATGCCATCAATGCGGTAGGTAACTTAATTTGTCAGAGAAGGCAACTTTCTTCCGCTGCCCACTCTGTTTTCTGCAAACTCCAGTTGTCGCCAATAATGTTCTAAGGTCGTGTGTTTACACTGTGGTCCTATGCAGTGAAGGGCTTATTGTGCTGTAGCTGTGACAAGGTAAAACACACCTATTACTCCACACAAATGGTTGAGCCACCTCTGCTAAATCGTTAAGCAGCCATGGCCATTCAACATCCACTTCCAGTATGCAATGTGCCTCCTACCACCCACTCTTGTCACACTACACTTTTTAAGTACAGCAGCCCATGAACATCCAAAGAAGTTGGCAGTTTCTTAGATACTACCACCTTTTGCTCTGTATCTGATGATCATGCCCTTTTCTAAGGGGGTCAGATATTGTCCCTTACCCTATTATAGCCACCATTTCTGATACTGTATGTGTTGCACATAGCACCTCATGTATGACCTTCACATGTGTGAAACGATGCACGTCTGATGGGAGCATCAAATTTGCTCTTACCATAAATGCGTATAGTACACCTCTGCTTCTAAGCTTTGCATTTTGGAAATTATTTTCTTAGATAACTATATTTTCATGAACATGATCATTTGCACATTTCCTAGCTTTTTGTTGACAAAACTTTGTTTTTGTTAAGTATACTCTTATATCAGGCAAGGTATCCTGTTGCCAGATGTTTTAACAGAAACATTCTTGATTTATCTGGAAATTGTAATAACTATCAATATCAAGATTATCTGTGTATTTCCCAGTTTAAATTTTCCTACAAAGTTGCATAAAGGTATATTTTTCATTTTACTTATGGGATGCTACAAGTCAATGAAATAATTCTTTTTGTGAACATGGCCAGCAGCATTTCCCCTTCAGTTTTGTAATACACTGATGGCATACTGTAATGTTTTTAATATTTCTAGATATCCACCCCCACCCACCCCAAAAGATGTTCTTGTTGTACCTGAAAATCAATGGTTGTTGTACTCCATGTATGTTACGATAGTATAACTGTTACTAGTAATACTTGTTGTTATTCATACATGTAATAAAGCTAGCTACTTTAGAATTCAAATGCTCACTGTGAGCAATTTAGGCATAGATTTGCAGAAAGATAAATAACCATGCTTACCTTATTTTCATGTTCATGGCAGAATTGTAATAAGCATTAATGAAAATTGTCCAACAAAGATTTTGTAATTTTGCAAGTGTTTCATAGTATTTTGTGGTTAAAGTAAAATTTTCAAGCATGTGCAATGAAACAGCAAGAAAAGAGGGAATTGTAACATCCAGTAATTTTTAGGATCTTGTTGAGAAAATTTTATCTTTGGAGGTGGGGGGGGGGGGGTTAATCTCTTTGTAGTGATATGCCATTCAGTTAGGTATAGATGCAAAGTCATTTAGAATTTTTGAGGTTGCTAAATAATCAACCTTACCACCAATTCAGAGAGCTTGATATCTGCTAACTCAATGCCCACCTCAGAAGGCATAGTTGGTGGTATGTTCTGATAAAGAACATTTTTTCTTTTCTTCTGTGTGCTTGCTTGCTTGACATCTAGGCTTATCCAGTTGTGCTAAATATGGTTAATAGAAGCACTGCATCACATTTTATTCAAATGTCTGAATTATATATTTCTTTCTGTGTATTCCAAAATAGCATTCTGGGTAGATGAGCATGGCAGTTCAATGATTAACTACTAGTCACTGATTGCAAAATGGGTATTGAAGTTATTCAAAAACACATCAAGCACTGGGTGGTGCCAGTGCTTGGTGGGCCAGATATTCCTTTATGGACCTTATAGTTTTCATACTATTTAGTTCATCAGTAGTTTAACATGAACAAACTATGATATTAACTGTCTTTTTCTGAAATTTTGCCCTATCAGTTAAGTTGGCAGTCCCTTTTATAAAGTTAACTCCAAAACTTAATGCACATTATGTTTTATGTTAGTTTTTTCAGTGTGTTAATAAGATTACTTTAGTATATTGTCATTGATTTATAAGCTCTTGTTTGTTTAGGGAAAACTTAGCCACAGATGCCTACCTCCTATCTCAAATGGATAGTGACCAGTACGTCCCAATTAGCACCATTGCCAAATTCAACCAAATTAGGCGCCTTACTGAAGATATTAATCTAATTGTTGAAGTTCTTAGGGGTAAGTTACTTTTCTTTATGTGGTACTGTACTGTAATCTTTTCTGAGAATTTTTTCTTCCTTTGTACCAAGAAAGGATCCTATTTGAATTTGCATGTTTATATGAATTTTAGAAAACAAGATCAGTTAAGTACAAAAAAATTTCTAATTACTTATTGTGATTTTTCTGTTCAGTGTTTATTATTCGCATTTACACCCATTTCAGCCAGTAATGTAGAGATGTATACCAATAGTTTCCAAATTATCAGCAGTTTTTGCAGATACAGTCGAACTCTGTTAAGACGAGCTGTTCGGGACCGAACAAATTGCTCGTTATAGCCGTTACTCGTATAATCCGGGAAAGACCCAAAATATCAAGGAAATCATTCAAAAAAATAAATTTCTTTATCAAATATAGTACATACAATGTTTAATGTTGAGAAATACATAGTACTTACGTTTAGTTGAAATTACCATACAATTTTTCGGTTAGTTGTGGAATTCTTGAAAAATGCGTAAGTACAGTACTACATACACACAAAACTATACGTACCACTATACATACTGTTGTACATACATATGTAAGTACGTATGATGTGATGCAGATTAAGTAGAAATTCTTGAATAACTGACATGTAAACTACATACGTACTGTATGAAATACAATATGTACTATACAGTATTGTAATTTTTGTACCATACAGTACTATCTGCCCAAAGCACATATCCTTTTTATTTCGTATGAAAAAATTTGGTTACGTTTAGCTACGTTGTCCTTGACTTCAACCGAAAATCCATCAGATTACGCTTAACAACTGATAATGCACTGAACACACACTCATTGCCAGAATTAGTTTCATAAAATCTGATCAAAATATCCAAGGCATCTTGTGCTTGATTGTAAGTCACAACTTCTGGTGTTTCTGTAATGTTTTCACCTTCACTGTCTGTTTCAGTTTCTTCATTCACTGCAATGACTTCTTGCACAATTTGTTCCTCTGTTAAAATTCCAGTTGTTAGGACCGCAGCGTCAATGTCGATACAATTGTCAAGAGAATTGCAATTGTTAAAGGTGCTTAAATCACTACTTTTTAACCATTCTGATACGGGGAGATCGTCATCAATCACTTCAGTGCTTTCTACTAAGTCTCCTTTAGAAGACCAGCCTTCCTATAACAATTTTTAATGGTTGTCGGAGTGACACTATCCCAAGCTTCTCTCATAAGACGAACAGCATCCAATACGGAAATCTTAATTTCTAGTTTCTCCATTTTGTGGATTAATTGTATGGTTAGAAATCACCGAAAATGGCACTTAAAGCTCCTAATAATCCCTTGGTCCATAGGCTGTAGAATTGATGTTGTGTTTGGTGGTAGGAACACAAGTTCGATATTTGTCAAGTTTTCTACTTGGGGATGTGCTGGGCAGTTAGTTGTCTATTAACAGCAAAATGTTTGTTTTTCTTTCGTAGTTCACGATCCTATTTATGAAGTTCTCCCGTAAAGATATATGATGTCATCCACGCTTTTCTGTTTGCTTTATAATCAACCGGGAGATGCTGAACATTATTAAAGCATCGAGGCTTTAACGATTTGCCAATCACCAATCATTTTCTTTTTTCATTTCCTGCTATGTTCGCACAAATTAGAACGGTTAGCCGATCCTTTGCCAATTTACCTCCAATGAATTTCTTGCCTTTAAAAGTTAGTCATGTCAGAGGTTACCTTGTAAAAAATTCCTGTTTCATCAGCAATGAATATGTTCTGCTAACTGAATTCAGAAATAAAGCTGGGCCAAACGCTTTTTAGCCATTGACTTACAGATTCCGTATCCGCAGACATTGATTCTCCTGACATTTTTGCGTAAACAATATTGTCTGTTCTTGAAGCGATCAAGCCACCCATTACTGCATATAAAATTCTCATGACCGAACTGTACTGCATATTGTTCCGCTTGCACTTTTAAAATCGGTCCATTGATAGGAAAACCAGCATCACGTTGAACTTTAAACCAACAAAGTAAAGCTTCATCGATATCATTTTTTTTTCACACTTTTTCATTTTTTTGCAATCTGTAAGATTGTTTTCAAATGCTGACAGAACTGCATCTTTGTTCTTCCACAATGTAGATACAGTAGATGATGAAAGCCCAAACTTTTTGAAAACAGCTGAATTTTTCTTGCAATTCCTGAATAATATCCATTTTCTCCCTGATGGAGAGAGCCTTTCTTTTAACACCAACCATTTTGCTCACAATATCACACTTAATAAAAAAAGGGGGAGGGAAAGCATAAGTGATGTCGCAAGAATAGGGCTGCGTGGGACTTTCTGATTAAAAAAGGGTTACGATGTGTCCCGTGCGAAGTTGAAATACTAAATGCACTAAGAAAACATGCGTGTGGTTAGACTATAGCAGCCAATGAGAGAAAGTGAATTCCAGGAATCCTCTCTTAAACAGTGGCAAAGGAAAGGCTGGGAAGCTTTCCCCCACAAAATGCCGCCCCCACTTACCCTTGGGCTGAAATGCAAGACGTCATGAAACACTCGCCCGCTTTTCTCTCAGAGCAGGTGACACACTGGCGGCCACCTTTCAATGCTGCGCTATCTTTACTGGGAGTAAAAAAAAAATTCTGAGAGTCTTGCAAATTTGCTCGCTATAACAGAGTTGATACTCGTAATAAGTGGGATAATTTAACACTAATTGCATACAAAATCAAACTTCTGGCATTTACTCGCTATAGCCAGGAGCTCGTTATACCCGAGCTCGTCTTAACCAAGTTCGACTGTAGTTTCTTCTTTGCAGATCCAAAAAATGTTGATTTTTTTGTTCACAATTTCTTTTTTGCTTTAAATTTTCATGGTGTGTACCAGATCATAAGTCGTGGAAATGTCACAGCACGAGAAAGTCTCAAAAGTTGAAGAAAAGTCGCAATTAAAGTCTTAGGTCATGGTTCTAGCACTGATGAGAATGTTGTGTTTTAACGTTTTCAATTTTCCTGGCAAAGTTACACTTAATTTAATTTCTTGGTTTATATTCATCATTTTTATATTTTTCTGGTCATGTTCCAAAATTTTTATTTATTCAGTAACAGGGCAAAAGAGTGAATTTGTATTTAAGAACTCTTCAAAGTCAATCAACAGAGCGCCGCCCCGGTGGCGCAGTGGTCTAAGCGATGGCCTCTGATCATTCGTCCGAAAGGGGTCCGGGTTCAAATCCCGGTGAGGCATGGATGTTGTGTTTGTCTTACGGCACTGGCTCTCTCCCTTCCCTGGAACCAGTGACCCTAAATTAGGGACGGGCGACTGCTTATAGCCCATTGAGTTGCTCACGGCGGTCGTGAAACCTCCAATCAAAAAAAAAAAAAAAAAAATCAACAGAGCAAGATCACCCCCCCCCAAGTGAAATTGTTGAAATCGGTACTTAATCTGTATGCGATAGAATTGGCACCATTTCTGTGCCCCTTAAACTTATTTTCACAGCAGAGTAAACAATAGCAGAACTGAATTTTAATTTTGCTTAAAACACATGTTTTTCTATTCCTTAGTATCTTCTTGCTATATCAACAGGGTTCGTACGCCTCCTGGAATTAAATTTTTATTTTCCAGGCACCTGGGAAAAAAATGCAGTTTTTAATGACTCCTGGAAAACTCCTGCGATTTCTTTTTATGCTGTTAAACTAGTTTGATTAAAAGATTTGTAGCCATTGTTGCATTAGAAATGTTAGCCCTTCTCCAGTTGTAAACTGGAGGGAGGGAATGGGGGAAGGAAGAGAGTTGCAGAAACTTCCTTACCTAAATTTATGTACAGGGCCAGTGCCCTGTTGACCGATAAATATCTCTTGCATGCTACTGGGTTAAAAAATTATCTTTGCGGAATTTTGACAAAACTGGCTGAAAATTTAATGTGCCCTATGAACTGCTAAAAGGAACTAACCCATCAAACTTTGTGAAGCGGATGAAAATTGTGAAAAGTAGCCACTAAAATTTTTAAAACAAGTTCGCATTTGCTGGCGGTACATCATAATATATTTTATGCGTAATTCAAAAAGTTTTCATTTGATTGTAGTGAAATTTGCAGGGTTACCTTATGACCCAGTTAGTCTGTGAAAAATTTAATTAAATTCAGAAAATTAAATGTTCCACACTTTTTTTTGCTAGTCTTTTGTAAAATACACTGGCGGAAAGTGAAAAAATAACACCAAGAAGATGTCTGATACCAACAAAATTTATACAGCATAATAACGGAATACAGAGGATAACGTGATCAAAACATTATGGCAAAAAACAGCTGTATTTGCTGGTAAACTGAAAAATAACATTTCTATGTAACATGGTTAGTACGAGGTTGAACCGCCATGTACTGCGTCACTGTGCAATTCTGGCATGGAGTCTGTCTTACAGATGTTGGATGTAAGTTTGGGGTATTGAGTTCCAAGCATCCTCAACCTGAACGCGTAAATCGGGGATGGTCGTGGCTGGCCGTGGAGACCGGATAAGTCGTTGTCCCATAAAATCCCACACGTGCTCAATGGGGGACAATCCGGTGAACGTGCGGGCCATGGAAGTTGTCTCACACCCTGAAGTGCATGTTGCGTTGCACGTGCAGTGTGTGGGCGTGCGTTATCTTGCTGGAAAACACCACGATGGACCGACCTTACAAATGGCACAACAACTGGCTGAATGATGTTGATGTGGAGGTGCTGTTTAACGTACCCGGTACAAACACTAGTTGTGTAAGGGAATGATAGCTGATCGCTCCCCACACCAGCAGACCAGGTGTAGGCCCTGTGTGTCGCTGGAGGATGCAAGAAGGATGGAGACGCTCCCCTGTGTGTCTGCGAGCACGCATACGGCCTTCGGAAGCTCCCAAGCAGAATCTGCTTTCATCGCTGAACACGACAGATCGCCATTGTGATCTTCCAGTGCAGACGTTGGCAACACCACCGCAGCCGTTCCTGACGGTGGGCTGGAGTCAGAGGTACACATGCCAGAGGCATACTTCCCGTCCAATTCACTCCGCAATACGACTATACGATCACCTGGCCTCGCGGATTCCGCCTAGACGACCTCGCTCAAAGTCCGGTAACTGCTGAAATCATATACGTCTTCCATGTCCAGGCATTGCAGCTTCTTCAGGGTCTTCGCACGTGTCCGTACGCCGACGACTGATTACATTCACTTCACCGTACTCCTTAAATACCACCGACTATAATTTGCATATTATGCTGTGCTGTGGCGCAAGCGCTCATCGGTTGGTCTCTAAATTAACATCACACCTACGTCGACTCTACCCCATTAACATATGTAAATTTCATGATCGTCTGCCAATTCCTTCTTGGTGTTCTTTTTTCACTTTCCGCCAGTGTAGATTGTGCTTATGTTATCCGTACATCTGTCCACCATATCTGCAATTAATAGTTCGATTTGAAAAATTATTTCTGCATTGTGAAGCTTGAAATGTGCAAATGATGATCCTTTATTTCATTTTTTTTTTTTTTATGCACAATTTTGCCGCTGTAGGGCATAAAATGCATGATGTTGTTGAATTCAAAATACATTTTGTTCCATATATTTACTTCTAAACATCAGGCTGAAAAAAATCTTTTACCTTTCGATTTCATTTATATCTAGTATTTTAGGTATAGCCACTTTCAAGTTATGCATAGATTTTTTGCTAGGGGACATAAACGTAAACTACGCTTCCCTCTATCTCTGCTTCTAAAACTACGATTTGAAAAAAATTTCTCCGTCGGATACAGCTCCTGATGGGAAATCTTTTGTATATAATTCATAATTTTCGGTAAAAAAATGGTTTGGCCACCAAGGGGCGCAAGTGTTAAAATCTGCATCTGTTGTATTTTCAGCAAAATCTGAGCTTCTAAAATCTCAATTGAAAAATTCTTTCATGGACCGATACCACTTGCATTGATAAACCATTTCCGAATATTTTCTGAAAATAATGCATTGTTTCTCCACAAGGGGGGGGGTAAGACTTATTTTTGTCTATATCTCTGCTTCTAAGAGACCAATTTGAAAAACTATTTCTTTGTTGGATAGTTTTAATTTCAAAATTTTCAAGTAATTCATAGACTTTTCACTAGGGGCATGAAGGTAAATCACATTTCCCTGATATATCTGCTTCTAAAACTCAGATTTGAAACTGCACCAGATACAGCTTCCGATGGAAGATGCTTTGCATATAATTTTTACTATTTGGTAAAGAATGGTTTGGCCACCAAGGGCTGCAAGTGTTTATTTCGGTTTCTGATGTATTTGCAGCAAATTTCAGCTCCTGAAAACTGAATTGAAAAAAATCTTCTGTGGACTGATACTTCTCACGTCGATAACCCTTTTGAGAATACTTTCTTCTTAAAATAATGCATGGCTTCTCTGCCAAAAGGCGTAGCTGCCAATCTTATTTTTGTCAATATCTCTGCTTCTAAGAGTCCAATTTGATTCTTTGTTGGAGAGCATTTCTACTGCAAAATGTCTCCTATAATTTCAACTTTTTTAATACAAAAGTCTGCCACCTCATTGCATAAGTTCATGTTTCTGTTTACAGCAATATCTGTGAGACTAAATACCGGATTAAAAAACTTTTCTTCGGTGAGATATTATAACTATGCAACTCTGTGTGCATATTTTCTTCTCAAAATAACACAAAATTTTGCCGCTGGCGGTGCGAATTCGTAATCTGTTTTTCTCAATATCTTTACTTCTACATGTGCAATTTAAAAAATTCTTTCAACACCAGATGCCATTTTATCTTGTAGAACACTTTAGGCTAGTATATGAGAAATTTTGTAGTTCACTGTTCTATCAGTATGTGGTGTTTGTGTACTTCAGTTTACAGTTGTATCGCTAATTCTAAAAACACAAGCACTGTTGAGAAATTTCTTCTTTACTGTATGCTATTTGCAATGCTAGAGATGTGGAGCATTATCCTCTTTTAAGTAATGCACAGATTTACCACTAGGGGTGTAAAAGTCAACCTTTTTTCCTCTCTATTTCTGGTTCCGGGAGATGTATTTGAAAAGTTATTTTTCCTTAGCATAGCATTTTCCCATCCAGAATATTTTTTCTATTTTTGACTTTTCCATTATGCAAAATTCTTATGCTAGAAGTCAGTTATATGCTTCCTTCTCTCATATATTTCTTCTTTTAACTGTCCGATTTGAAAATCTTTGTCTTTGATATCTTCCATGTGCTATGAAAAACTTTTGTGTGCCATTTGTTAATTTTCGTTGCATGCTTTTTAGCCGCTGGTGGAAATAAGCAGATATTTCTATTTCTGGATGTTTTATCGATTGTTGAAACCAGTTTATTGTTTTCCTAACCGGTTCCATTGACTTTGAATAGCTTTGATAAATTTAATTTGCATCAGAACGGATTCAAAAGAAGTGCCGTTAATGCCCACCAGATGGAGACGTCTCAGTAGCTGAGCCCATCTTACGGATTTATGTCAGAAGCTGACTTAAAAATACACATAGCACCGTGGATTGTTGGCCATCGTTGCGTATATGTAACACACTTGGCTAGATATCGAGAGTTCTGTTGGTTCAATTCCACAGCGGCGGCTGAAAAACAATTTTTCGGATGCTGTGTGTTTCTGGAACGTGGAAAGAGTTATGTATTTATTTATTAACTGTCGCCACGTATTTAGAGTATCTTCACCTTGGATCTCGCCATTTGGATTTAACTGCTATAATATATATATATATATCATCATCATTGTCAACCATTATCAATCCACTGCTGGACGAAGGTCTCCCCAAGTTTCCTCCACAACGGTCTGTCTTGTGCCAGTCTCCTCCATGTCACCCCTGCATACTTTCGAATTTCATCCACCCATCTCCCATGTGGTCTTCTTCTGGGTCTTTTCCTGTCCCTTGGAATTCAATCTAAAATTTCGGCTGTCCATCAATGATCTGTCCTTCGGGCAGTATGTCCAGCCCATTGCCATTTCAGGGATTTAACTCTGATCATGATGTCTTCCACTCTTGTCATTTTTCGGATCCACGAGTTCCTCTTCTTATCTCTCCTGGTTACACCAAGTATGCACCTCTCCATGCTGCTTTGAGTTGTCTGCAGCCTTTGTATGTCTCTTTTAGTTAAGGTCCACGTCTCTGCACCATACGTAAGCACTGGAAGGATGCATTGATCAAACACTTTTCTTTTAAGACATAATGGCATATTGCTCTTGAAAATTATGCTGTTTCTTCCAAAAGCTCTCCAGGCAAGTTTTGTACGCCGATTAATTTCTTCATCAATGTGACCCTCACTTGATATCTGCTGTCCAAGATAAACGTACGTGTCTGTTATCTCCAGCTTTTCTCCATCAATCGATAAATCTTCATTTCTTGTAAAAGCATTGAACATCACTTTTGTCTTCTGAAAGTTCATTTTTATTCCCACTTCTTTACTCTTGTCAGCAAGTTCCTGGATCATACTCTGCAGCTCTGATGGGCTAGTTGCAAAAATGACTACGTCATCAGCAAAACGAAGGTGGGTTAGATAATCTCCATTAATCTTTATCCCCTTGTTTTCCCAGCTCAGTGACTGAAAAACACCCTCCAATGTGGCATTAAAGAGCTTCGGAGATATGGTGTCACCTTGTCTCACTCCCTTTCAAATTTTTATGTGTGTTGTATTTTCAAACAGCCTAATCTTTGCACTTGCATACATGTTATTAATAATATTAATGTATGCATCTTCAATACCGCAGGATTTCAGAGCCATTGTAACTGCTGATGGTTTCACCGAATCAAAGGCTTTTTCATAATCGATAAAAGCCATGCACAATGGAAGTTCATATTCCCTCGCTCTTTCAATTAGTTCTCTCAGCACATGGATATGATCTATTGTGCTGTAGCCACTCCTGAATCCAGCTTGTTCTCTCGGTTGAGCCATGTCCAGTGTTACCTTCAAGCGGTGTGAAAGAACTTTAGTGAAGATTTTATAAACTACTGATAGGAGGCTGATAGGTCTGTAGTTTCCGAGATCCTCAATGTCACCTTTCTTATGTAGCAGGATCATTGTAGCGGTGTTCCAGTCCTCAGGAATCTTTCCTTCATTAAGGCATCGAGTGAAAATTTGGGCGAGTACTGTTTCGATTTCTCCACTTGCTTCTTGTATGATGTCTACAGTAATTCCATCTTCTCCTGGAGCTTTTCCCCGCTTCATGTTCTTGATTGCATGTGCAACTTCTGCTGGAAGGACTGGAGGAACTCTGGTACTGGTATCTTTCATGATGTCTGGAGTGCATGTATCATCCCTTTCATATAATTTGGAGTAGAAATCTTTCACTCTTGTCAAAATTTCGCCTCTATTTCTTGTTACAGAACCATCTTCTTTTCTCAGTGCCATAATCTGTTTTCTTCCCGTACTGAGATGTGGCCACCGTTGCGTATATGTAACGCACTCAGCTAGATATCAAGAGTTTTGTTGGTTCAATTCCACAGCGGCTGCTGAAAAACAATTTTTCGAATGCTGTGTGTTTCTGGAACGTGGAAAGAGCGATGTATTTATTTATCAAAAGAAGTGTTCATTACAACTGAAAATTAAGTGTCATCTTTCTTGGGGTTTTTTTTTTTTTTCCAGAGTGTGAAATATCCTGCCTTTTTACATTTGTATCAAAGTGGATTAAAAAAAACGACTAAATCTTGTGAAACTTGGTGATGCACAGTGTCATTATTGAGGTTTACATGATTCGTGCTCTGTGAATGCTTCAGGGTGTATCACTTTAGCTCAGTGCCTCCACTCTGATATGTAGGCACTGTAAAAAAAATATTGGTTACAAGGAAGAAAATTATCGGTATCATGCATGTATTTTATTTTGTTTGTTTCAGGAATGCAAAGAAGCATATTTAAGGTTTTAATGAATCAAAATGTCCCATCTCTACTAATATGTATATATATTTTCTGCTTTCACTCAATGTATTCTAAATATGTGGTGCTGCTCCAGTGCCAAAATGGTCTGATGCACTTCCTCTGACCATTTGCCCAAGGTGTGTCTGGTTTAGAGTCCCATATTAGATATGGGTGGTGGTTTGTCTGATGGCACTGGATCTGTACCTTCTCTGCAACAAGTGGCCCTAAATTAGAGATGCAAGATGGCTTTTATAGCACCCAGAGTTGCATATGGTGGTCAATGAACACTAAATCACGAAAAAAAAAAAAAGTAGTAAACTTCACCGTAGTTTACATTATAGACAACAAAGCACTGTGATTGTAGCAAAAGTTTGGGCTCCTGGAATTTTTTTTATGGACTCCTGGAATTTATTTTCTGTAAAAGTGTACAAACCCTGTATCCAAGGAACACAAGCAAGCATATTTTCATTTTGTTTAAAGTGAAATTTAAATTCAAAAATAGGTTTATGCTGAGACAAAGTACCTCGTGGCCTTGAGCTTCTACTACAATCTGTTTCTACACAGAACAAAATGCATTGCTGGTGAGTGTTGGGAGTGTCAATTATGGCATGGAGGATTTGGCTGGTGCTTCTCTGATCAAGTGAAAAGAATAATAGTTTCTGGGGTACATTTTAAAGTTAAGCTCCAGAAAAGATTGCATTAGAATGTAGGTTAAAATGGTACAGTAAGAAAGTGTGTGTGTGTGTGTAGACACCAGGGTTTGAAAACCCAGCCCACTTAGGTTTTATCGGCCTTTTTCGAGCACTGTTGTAAAAAAAACAAAGCTACAATCAATGAGTAAATTCTGTCTTCTTAAAAGCACAAAAGGGCCTTTAAAAAGAATCTCTTAATAAAACAGTGTTTTTTTTTTTTTTTAAATGCTGCTAACATATACCATTTAATGCAGCAGAAGTCGATCAGTTTAAAATTATGATTGAAACACTGAGACCAGGACATCAAGCCCCCTCAGCAAAAAAGCCATTGGTGGAAAACTGTTTGATACTGCAGCAGAAGAAACTGAATATCAGCTTTCAGAAAAATATAATTAGGCAGTTTGACACTCACCATATATGGTTGGTGCAGTGTGAAGAATGAACCCGTCCAAGCTGTTAACTAGTGTCCATACCGGAACAAAGTTTTTTGCTGTGTGCTGATGACACTGGATCAGAAAAGAAAACAGCAAAACATTGTGCTCCTAAATTGTAGGTGGCCATTAAGGAGTGTGAAGAAAAATTTGGTAAACCTGTTTTTGCTGTTGTAACTAAGAGCAAAAGGAAAATGATAAAAATGTCGAAATTTTTAAATGAAAGATATCCAACTTTCATAACATATAGATGCTCAGCACATCTGTTGAATTTGTTAGAAAAAGATGTTTCCCCGAAGACTGTTTTAAAGCAGATTGCAGGGCTGCAAAAATATTTTTGTAATATAGGCCTACATCAACCACATGGATGGTTCAAAGAAAAGCCTGGCTTAATGCCACAACTACCTAACAAAACAAGGTGCAGCTTTCATCCTGATTGTGTTAAAACATTTGTAGCCAATTACCACAAATACAGAGAAATTTCTTAAGAGCATATTGAGGGATTTGATCAATCTATTTAAAAAATCTTGGGTAAAATGGGCATTTACCGTGAAGCTATGAATCTGGAAAAGCAGTTTTCTGTTGTTGCTAGCACACTGGACACACTTAAGAGAGAGATGCAACATCTGTTTCAGTTGCTGTTGAAATATAGCTGGATTTACTACAAGAAGAAATTCTGCAGCCCTACCTACCATCTAGATTTTAAAAAGGTTTGAACAAGCAATTCTTGCACAACATTTTCTAGCAAACCTCATGGATCCAAAATACAGAGGTCAGAAACTTAACCAAGAACAGGGCAGTATTGCAGAAGAGTGGATATCCAAATTCCCCCTTAATTACACAAACAAATAATATGATCACCCCGGAATCACTGTACTCAACCAGGTATCAGAGTGCACGTGACAAGGTCAACCACACGGCGATATAAACGGCTGGCCAGGACAGATGAGCCATAGTGCGTAATGTGTGCACATAGGCAGACGTAGTGATTTGATGGATGTTCAAAAAAGAATGATTATTGGCTACCGCGCCAAGGGTAAAAGTATCTCTGAAACAGCAGACTTCTGGGGCTGTTCGCGAGGTGCTGTAGTTATGGTGTACCAAGATTGGACCGCCAGCACACTGAGTACCTCCCGACATAACTGTGGAGCCCCAAAGGCCATCAACCAGTTGCAGTTTTTCACTAAGAAATCTTCAATCGTTTCTTTCATATACCATCGATAATAACTCCACTACTGTACATCCTATTCCAAAGTAAAACCATTGTTTTATAGAGTTTTTATAGGCGAATAAACCTTGCGAGTTTCGCAGTCAGATTGCAATTTTTCGCTGTCTTCGATGATGTCCTAGATACCATTGGCAATAACTTACTCCATCACAGAACATCCGATTCCAAAAGTAAAACCACTGATTTATAGAGCTTTCAGTGGCGAATAAACTGAGTTTCTTGGTACGATTGCTATCTTTCACCGAGAAATCTGCGATTGCCTTCCCGGTGGCGCAGTGGTCTCAGCGATGGCTTCTGATCATTCGTCCGAAAGGGGTCCGGGTTCGAATTCCGGTGAAGCATAGATGTTGTGTTTGTCTTATGGCTTTGGCTTCCTCCCTTCCCTGGAACCAGTGGCCCTAAATTAGGGACTGGTGACTTCTTGTAGCCCATTGAGTTGCTCACAGTGGTCGTTAAACCTCCAAACAAAACAAAGAAAAAAATCTGCGAAGCTGTCCTCCCGATACTATCTACAATAACTCCAGAACGAAACGAAACATCCAATTCTAAAAGTAAAACCACTGTTTTAACTTTTAGAATTGGATGTTTTGTTCTGGAGTTATTGTAGATAGTATCCGGAGGACAGCATCACAGATTTTTAGGTGAAAGATTGCAATCTTACTGCAAAACTCAGTTTATTTGCCTTTGTAAGCTCTATAAATTGGTGGTTTTGCTTTTGGAATCAGGTGCTCTATGGTCGATGGTATCTAGAAGACACTATCGAAGATTTCTCGATGAAAAATTGCAATCTTACTGCGAAACTCGCACAGTTTATTCACCAATAAAAACTATGAAACAGTGGTTTTACTTTTGGAATAGGATGTACGGTAGTGGAGTTATTGTTGATGGTATATGAAAGTAATGATTGATGATTTCTTGGTGAAAAACTGCAAATGAACGCTGGGGTACCAAAGTACGTGTCCCAGATAACAGTAAAGCAAACCCTGTCCTGCATGGGTCTCCGGAGCCAACGCTTCATTAAGGCGCCTATGTTAACCCCGGGCTGTCGGCAATGATGTCTGCAGTTCGCATGAGACTACAGTCATTGGACAGTGGGGAAAAGGTTGCCTTCACCGACGAATTGAGGTTTCTACTTCACAGAAGTGATGAGCGGTGGTGGACACTGAAAAAAAAATGATTTTATTGAAAAAATCATTAGAATATACAATAAGAATCGCACCCTAAGTTCTTGTTAGCTGCTGACCACGCACTTCGCCACGTTACCAAAGGAGGGCTAATTTTATCCAAAACTTTTCCTACTACAGTTAAGGCAGGGCTGTTCACAAGGGGTTGTGGGGTAAGTATAGAATGTTACACTGTCGGAAATAACTTTTTCGAGCCTCGTTCAAAGTGCAATAACTCGCAACTCGTGGTCCAGTGACAAAGGTGTGTTTAATTTTCTTGCGGTCTTTCCCATGCAGGAGAACAAAATTTTTTTTATTTCCAGAAACTGTTCACATTACTCATTTCTTTTTTCCCCACACAAACCAACTTAATCACAAAACTCGGCGAATTACGAATCCACACATCTTTTTCCAAATTTGTGTGGTAGCTGAGGATGAACTTGATTGACAGCTTGTTCCTCAGTATTCGCAGACGTGCATTTTGAATCGCCATAGGAAAACATCAGCCTGTACGTAAATCTTGAAATGGCTATTCGTAATGAGAGTGAAAGTGTTTGCCATGTGATTGTGATGATTTTGAATCACTTTAGAATAACATTGATCTGTAAGGGTATATTCAAAATTTAGGGAGTTATATTTCTTCATTCTTTTCTTTCAGAAGAAAGAACAGTCTGAAAACTCCTTTTGAATTTGACATAGCTATTTTTTTAAACAAAATCCAGCTATCTGAAATGCAATATATATATATATATATATATATAGAGAGAGAGAGAGAGAGAGAGAGAGAGAGAGAGAGAGAGAGAGAGAGAAAACAAATCTTTATAAAGCTCAGGAAAATTTCGGTCCAAAATATTAAAATTTATTGAAAAGTACAGCGTTTTTTCTTGAAGCTTGCAATTTCGAAGAAAATGGCTTAGCATTTCTGGCATAAACACACATTACATGTAGCACTAAAATGGCTTAAACCGCGATGTTTCAGAAGCCGACATATCGAAAAACATCTAGGTTTCATTACCGATTTTTGAAACTGGTAAAGAATAATTTCTATGTAAAGTAAATGAATTTCTTTTTGTTGCATTCGTGTAAAGAGGAAGGGAATACCATATTTTTATGTCGTGAATCAGTTGTTTTAGTTAGATATTATTGGTTACTCAATTTGAATTGGTGAGTAATCACCATTTATATTGAGCAGCAATTTTACCCTCAGATGCCCATTTACTGCTGCAGATGGCAAAATACAAATTCATTGGCTTATTAGCAAAAACATCGAGGTTTTCACTGTTGCATGGTGAATTTCGAACAATACTATCAATTTTTTGGGAATGAGTACACCCAGAGGAAAAAGATTACCAAAATAGTATTTATTTTGTGCAGTGAGTGACTTCTTTTATGTTCAAATAAAGCCATCCATGTAAACAATAGCAGTTAAATTAAAGTTCCTATACCCCCCCACCCCACCCCCTTTTTTTTATGCTGGTGACTTCTTTTTTGGACACCAAGATTTCTTAATTTACCAGCCAGTTTTTTTTGGGGGGGGGGGGCAATAACTTTCTTGGACTTCCTGGCCACTTAGCTAAAATTGTAGTTTGCACCTATGTGTCCGTTTTTGCAGACCACATGCATCCCTTCACATTGGACGTTTGCCCTGGTGGTGATGGTATCTAAAGGACAATGCATCCTGTCACAACGCTAAGGTGGTGCATGACTGGTTCCACGAACAGGACAGCGATGTCTTCGTTTTCCCTTGGTCGGCGAAATTGCCCTACCTCAATCCCCTAGAGCACTTGTGGGACTATATAGATCGAAAAGTTCGGCATGCCGACCCACAACCACGTCATGTCCAGGACCTCTCTGCTCTGCTACTGTCCAAATTGTCACATGTGTCTTGGGCAACCTTCCAGAGCCTCAGTGAGTCCATATCATGACATCTCACCACTGTCATCCCATTATTAGGTGGGTGGTCATTAGGGTGGTCCTTATTTTTGAAGTTTTGAAATGTTGTCTGACCCTCCTACATTGTTCTACCATATAAAGAAATATTTTTTTGTAAAGTTTCAGGCAGATCTGGCTATATTTAGAGGTCGCTAGTCAGTTGAAATATTCACTTAGTGTATTATCCCAGTCGCCTGACTTCTCCATTCACCTTCTCTTGCCTTATTTGACATTATCAAAGACAACAGAATAGAAATATTCTGTTTTTGATAGGCAAAATTAATTTAGATAAGAATTTGTGTTTGGAATTTTTCAGAGTAATTAATAAATCAGTATTTCTGCACTAATTGATGTATAATTTTATGATGAACAATATATGCAATCACAAGTAAAACTTTGAACGTATTGAGCTACCACTAAATGTTAATTAAAATGGTAGAACTTTTACACGAATTATTTTTTTTACATCAAGGAACACTTGGGGGAGGGGAGGGGGGCATATATATTGTTGAAAAAAAAATCATAGTATTTTAATTAACACCCTAGTGGTCATATTATTCTGATACAACCGTGTATTTGCCTGGTGTAATGGCTTTCAAAATTAATGATAGACTGTTACCTAACATCAATGATGAAAGAAAGTGTCATCAGCCAGTTTTCTTCCATAAAAAGGATGGCAAAAATGTCTGAAAAGGGTTCAAATTCAAAATTGCTGGCAGGATTTTCTAACTTTGTATGCCTACATTCAGCACCAGCTTAATCTGCTTCCATTGAAAGAATTTTCTGTTTCAACTAGTTCGGAATAAGTTATATGAAATAGGCTTGAGATAGAGAAAGCCGCAAAACTTGTTCAGTTTATACCTTTTTGGATCAAAATTTCCTGTAGATTAGTAGTTTTTTTTTTTTTTTTCTGACTTAAACCCCTGAGATTACATTAATTATTTAAATGTGGCTGTTTTACAGAAAAACTCAGAGGTTTGAAAATATTTGAAAATTGTGTGGGTCACAAAACTAAATTAATTTCAGACTGCTTTTGAGGTTCTAGTAAAACACAAAGCAAAAAATACTTTATTATCTGTACCATTGTTTAATTTTTAGGTGATCTTTGTAAATAGTCAAAAACCATTGCAGTTTGCATGCCACACACAAATAATATCTCAGGCAAATTTTATTTAAAGATAATATTTTAGTTAGAAGCCAAGTATGTTATATTCTTTTTTCTCTATTTTTTTTATATAATATGAATAGATAATGTTGGTCTATTCTTTATAGGTGGAAAGCTATATGCAACCATTTATTATTTTCAGGATTGTTTAATTTTCTTATTTCAGATAAGTTGCTTTGTCAGCTGATAAGTATGAGTTGGATTTTGTTGCTGGTTGGAGAGCAGTTTCTTTTGTTGAGAAGAGTTTTGCTGAATATGTCTTTAGTGTTTGTATGTTAATGCTGTTTTGCATATGAATTTATATAGTGTGTGTGTGTGTGTGTGTGTGTGTGTGTGTGTGTGTGTGTGAGATCCACACACACTTTTGGAAATGGTCATGAAAATTGCAAATTAATCATAAAATTGAATTTCCAAAATTTGGTAGACACACTGGTGTGTATATGTGGTTCCCAAAATATAAAACTGTAGTTCCTATTTTTCCACAGTTATTTCCAATTTTAATCATTTACTTTAATACTCTGTTTTCAGAATCTGCCCTTGTTCAAGTTGATGATGCTGGCGAAAAAGTACGTCCAAATCCAAGATCATTTGTCCTAATTCTCCGCGAAATCCCTGAAACAACCCCTATGAAAGTAAGTTGTGTGTTACCTCTTCACTGTAACTTGTTTTTCATACTTAAGATAACAGTAAGTGGGGAATATGTAAGAAACAAATGGTATATTTCTTACCTCTAAATTGAATAATAATTTTGTTTTGCTATTATTTGACATGTGTATGAATTGTTGATCCTCTAAATATTAGTGCCCAGAAAATACATAAAATAATTCTTGTTCATAGGTCTGTCAAGAGTAAACTTTTGCTCCTGTATTTTGTACCACTATTTAATATTTTAAATAGGACATACAAAATAAAATGCCCATTCATGCATTACTTTTCAAGATAGGCACCAAAGGCACTCTCTCACTTGTTGCTGTGGAGCTTGTTTATTCTCTGTTCCTAAAATTCTTTTCAGTGTTGATAAAGCAATGTCCTTTCAGGTTGATTTTCAACAGTGGAAAGAAATTAAATTTTCTAGTTAAGTCTAGTGAGTCAAGTTGGGCATGTCATACGTGGCTGAGTGTTGTGGAAGAAAATGGCCTCTTGGACAAAGGAGACCAGGTAGTTTCCTCGTACATACTTCAGCATCTCACAATAACTGTCAACTGTGATGGTGTGTACTCCTTTCAAAAGTTACAGCAGAAGGTGCCACTTTAGTGTGGTTGGTGTGGCGTTTCCACTTCAAGGATGGATGCTCTTGAGTGGTATGACTGTAATGGTTGTCTGGATTTCTTACACCATGGCAAGTCAGTGAAAAATGAAGTACTTTTCATCTTTCTCATAACATGGCAGTAGTGTGTGATTGGCCTTCATTTGCTTTCTTTTTTCTTTTTGTAATACATGTGCAGAGGTGCCAACTATTACGGATTCGACTGTCAGATTACGGAATTACGGATAGGTTCGAATAATTACGGATTTCAGTGTGTTTTGGAAAATCTCAATTTTGTATCCTTTTGTGTTAAAATATTATGAATTTAGGGAAAATTTGTAAAACTAAATAAGAAAAACATTTAACGGTTTCTTCAAAAATCTCAAAAACCAACTTTTTTTTTTTTTTTATCTGCTGCTTGCGGAATGATTGCTTTGCACGATTACAACATTCTGCGTGCTTAGTAGGTGTCTGAGTTGTGGATTGATTCTTGCATTCTCATTGGATAGACTTCCCACCGCAAGACATCTCAAACGATGATGTCGCACAGGTTCCGCACATACACAGGCGCTCGTAACGTCACGAGGTGGGAGTTGAAGCACAAGTCAGCCTATGACCCGGATGTCTACCGGCTGTTGCAGTGCATTGAGGCCGAGTAGGGGAGATAAACCAGTTTTTGTAGGAGCAGTGTCATTTTATTTTTCTGTGGCGCTTTGCTGGAGATAAGCCACAGCGCATTCTTTAGTGACATCATCGGCAAACATCAATAGTTTATTTCTTCTGACAACAAATCGTCACTTCTAATAACGGTAAGGTTTATTGTTTTTCCTTAATTGTCTGTTTTTGACAATGAGTGGAAATACGAAAGGGAGTAAGAGAGTCAAAGTCCAGCAGCGTTACCACGATGAATACTCTAAAACATGGCCGTGCGTAATGAAATCAAATGTTTCCGAAAACCACGTGTTTTGTACAGTGTGTGGCTGCAATTTTTCAGTAGCCCATGCAGGACGAGATGATTGCAGAAAGCATATCTAGTCAAAAACACATGAGGATTATGTAAAATCAAAGACTCGAAGGCTTTGGATAACTTTTTTGTAAAGAAAAATTAAAATAGCGTGATAAAGGCTGAATTGCTGTTTACTACATTCGTTGTGGAGCATAACCTATCTATTGCTAGCTGTGATCATGCTGGTCCCTTGTTTCGTGCTATGTTCCCAGATTCGGATATCGCGAAGAAATATGGCTGTGCCCGAACGAAAACTGGTGCACTAATCCAAAACATGGCGAGCTCAACACAGCAAGATATTGTCTCTGCTTTGCAGAAAAAATCATTTTCATTAGCAACAGATGGAAGTACCGATTCAGGTGATCACAAGTTATATCCACTTGTGGTATCGTATTTTGATAAAGCCATCTGTCAAATCTGCACTTTGTTGTTGACAATACTAGAGTCCAACGACAACACAGGTAAGGGCATTTTTAAAAATATAAATGCTGAATTCAGTTAGAGGAATATTCCATGGAAAAACTGTTTTTCTTTTGCATGTGATAATGCAAACACAATGTTAAACCATATTAAAGGTGTTGCTGCTTTTTTAAAAGAAGTTCAACCCACAATAGTTATTCAGAGTTGTGCTTGCCACTTGATTCATTTGGCTGCAAAAAGCAAACGCTGCTCTTCAGGAAATAAATGTAGAACAGTTTTTAGTACAGCTGTACTATTATCTTGATAAAAGTTCAAAAAGGAAAAACAGTCTCAGCTTGTGTCAGGCAGTCTGTGGTGTTAAAGGTCATAAAATTTTAAAGCATGGCAGCACTCATTGGCTGCCACTTCTTGATGCTGTGAGCAGGGTCCTGGAGCAGTGGGAAGCTTTGTAGCAGTTTTTTTTGGGGGGGGGGAAATGAAGAAAATGTGCGACTTACTGCCCAAATTAAAGATCCGATGTTGAAACTGTATTGTTTATTCCTTAGCAATGCACTCCCAGTGTTCACTTCTTTCAATGTATTTTTCCAGTGTGAAGAACCTGCCATACATCTCTTGCACAGAAAACTAATAAGCCTTTTCACAGATCTATTTGCAAGGTTTGTCAAACCGTCGGCATTATGTGAAACATCAACCTCAATCATAGATGTAAATTTTGCAAGAATGAAATATCAAAAAGAAGATTGTGACCTGGTAATTGGTGGGGCAGCCAGAGCTTATATACGCTCCAGTAGTTTTTCTAGTATGCAGTTAAGCAAGTTCTATTCTAGTGTCAGAATCTTCTCAAAGCGGCCTGTGCATATATACTGAAGTTTCCCATTCAAAGTGAACTTCTGTAGCATGCTGTAGTAGCGGATATCTCAATGCGAAAGAAGGCTTCTTATGCTTCCATAGAATACATGGTCTCCTCATTTCCAAATGTGCTGAATTCTGAAGAAGTAAATAAACTAGATGCAGAGTTTGCTGCTTATCAGTTTGAATCTATCAATGAAGCTGTATATCCTAGAACAGATGTGGCATGGAATGAAATATCTAAGATGAAGGATTCATCTGGCCTTCCCAAGTATTCTGCATTGCCTAAACTAATGTTGGCAATATTGACTATCCCTCAGCAATTCCTCTACAGAGAGAATATTTAGTATAGTGAGGAAAAACCACAGACTTCCGCCCAACAATGAGCACCAAAACAATTAAGTGCCCTTCTTGTACAGAAAAGTAAAGCATTTTCCTCAGGTGAGCCGTGTTATAAAAAGTTTTCTGAAAAAGAATATACCACTGCAAAACAAGCGACAAGGGAGTCTTTATGTCAGCAATGATATGAGGTAAGTAGAATATTGATAATTTAATTTCATAATTTTTTGTCAGGATAGTGTAAACATATAAGGTTATTACACATTTCACGCATTAATTTCTCATGAAATACCCTTTCTGTGTGTTAATGATGAGGCTTCGTATGGTGATTACCAATAGGCACCTCATACAAGTATTACAGGTTACACAGTATTATTATAATATTGTCCTTAACTTTGAAAAAAATGGCATGTTACATTACTGAAACATTACTGAAACATTACTGAAAAATCCCCTATTGATTACTGATACGTTCTGCTAGAGGTTGGCACCTCTGCATGTGCAACCCACCTTCGTGCACACCTTGTGAGTGTTATGCTGGATGCTGCTGAATAACTTGTCAAGCTCAAGTGCAGTGAGTTGCAGTGTGTTATGTGCCTGTTGTCATAATCATTTCCATTCCTGCTATGTTAATGTCCACTGAGGAGCTGCTTAGATGCGTACAGCAGTAGTCTTTTACAGAATCCCTACCAGCTACAACTTTCAATATCTTCCAGCAACATGTTGATGCATCATTACATTATACACTTCAGTGAACTGTTGATAGATATCAGCCAGTGAAACTTTCTTTGTCCATGGAAATCAAATTGCACCCTAAAACCTTGTGTGGTCAGCCTAATTGTCATTTTGTACTGACACAACATAGCTGTAATGTGCATATATGCATATTCAGGCTTTGCTGTGTTAAGTTTTTGTATGTGGCTCCATATTATTGCTTGTTGCACTTTTTGTACTGCAGAACAATTTGGCTGTGGAACATTTTTTTTTTTATTCAACCCTTTATATAAGATAAACAAAACTGTAACGTTCATTAGATTGTATCTTCTGGTTTCAAAAAAAAAAAAAAAAATGATGGGTAACAGCTTTGTTCTTTTTTTTTTACCCTGAAATGTAAGTTAGCCTTTTAGGTACCATTGTTTCTAAAGTAAAATGAGTGCCAACCAAAAACATTTTGGTATTAATATCTTTGTGTTTGTGTAAAGTTGCTTTTGCATTTTAAGTTCAGTGCTTCAGCATTAAACAAAAGTTATTTTATTATTAAACATAAGTGTTATGTATTAAATTTTTCAAAGTGTGGCTGAGGTCTTCAATTTTTGCTGGGTGCTCTTGTGACTGAGAACATAAACAGTAATAGAAATTCTGTAAATGGAAAAGGATCAGCATGTGTAGTCTTTGGTTTGGATGTAGAGCATAACTTGTATGTTTTGAAGCTAATTTTCTTATCCTTTTCCAGCAGTTGTGCCAGCTTTTTTAAAGTTTTTGCCAAATTCAGAAAAAATTTCCGCCAAAGTATTTTAGACAAAGGTAATCGCTTAGATTTATTTTTCACAAATTGCAAAGGATGTGATCGGCAGTGCAACCCCTGCGTTTCTGTAACCGAATGTTTTTATTATTAGTATTGGGAAAAAGTGTATTTATGCTGCCATTTTTAATCTTGATAAGGGTGGGAGTTGTACGGGTATGTGCAGGGCTCGACAAATTCCGGGCGCCAGGTCGCCCAGGCGCCTAAAATTCGGGTCGTGGCGCCTAATTTTTGTCTTACTTGAAATTTCATAATTTGCAGTAAATACTGTAATTTCTGTTGTATAATCCATAGATTATCTATTAAAAGTTATAAATTTAGGAGATTGTAAGAATATATATAGGAAAAAAACAAACGATGCGGCATTTAATTTTTTTAAAAAGTCCGCGAGGTAATTGTCAGGAGAGGTGGTGTTATTGGGAAAGTACCGAAAATGCGGTAACAGCGAAATAAAAGACCGCGAGAAGATTGTAAGAATTATATGTATATTTATTTGTACTTTAGAAGCATTTTGACAGAAAATATGACTCAAGGAAGGAGTTACTATTCGCGCGTGCGGAAGCCTACTTGGTGTGAGAATCCGCTTCTCTCGGGAATTCCGCAAAGCTATTCCGTAGCATGTAACCTTTCTGCTTTAGTTAATTTTTTTTTACTTTCGGTATTCAGTTAAAACGTATTCAGAAATAAGACAATGCTATGGACTGTCCACAATTTCAACGGATTGTTTTTAGTGTAACTAATGAACTTCGGTAATGCTGCAATGCAACAGCTAGCGATTTTAGTTCTTTATTTGCTTAAAAGTAGCACAGAAGTACTTCAAAATGACAGTTACTTTTTCAATAAGACGATCATTCCTTTCTTACATCTTTGGATTTCTGAGGCGGTCCTGTGAATCGCAGTTTTCTGTCTGAAATTACTATTCACGATTAACATGATTGGTGCGGATTATACGACTGTCGTACATGCCAGTTATTACGGAATGTCTAGTTTCTACGGATTTTGTTGTCTGACTACGGAACTTCGCTCGAAACTACGGGTTCTACGAATTTTCATTTTGTTTAAAAACATTTTTTTTATTGGGGGAGGGGTTCATTTTCCGTCTGGGGACGGTATTTTGTTTCAAAGCTTTCGAAAGCAGTAGTTAAATGGAGTAAAAGAATTTGCCCTAATCGTAATTTTTTTCTCCCGATTATGCGTTTGTGTCTAGTATTCTTGTTAAATATCATTTTATGGCATATATGTTCGTATTTCAGCTTGAAACTGTAGCAAGAATTTGTGGAAACGGAAGTTAGAGGCCGCGAAAATTGCCTCCTAATCTTCAGGCTTTTGAGGTTCTTCCGCAAATTCGAGAAATTCCGTCTTTTTCGTTATGATGGCCACCTAGGAGATCGATGCACAAGTAAACAGAATTTGAAGGGGGGGGGGGTCGGAGGAGGACGGAATTCTATCTTTACGAAACTTTTGAAAACGGAAAGCCGACGGAGTTCAGATTTTTTTCCGTAATCCTAATTTCTTTTTTCTCGTGATGTTACTTCTGTTCAGGATTTTTAAGTATCATTTCACTGCACAAATTTTTGTATTGCAGCTTGAAAATAGGAGAAAAATTTCCAAAACCAGAAGTCGGACGGATTTCTTGTAATCCCCCCCGCGCTCGATGTTCCCACTCTCCACCGCTGTTAAATCTTGATAAAGGAAGAAGGAAATTCCCAAAAACGGAAGTGACTAAAATTTGTAAAAATTGATGCATGATGTTCAATCCCAAAGTTACACCATTTATCTAAAATAGTTGAAGCTTTCTCAGACTGATGGTTTTTATCAGAGAGCATAAAAAACAAGAAAAGAAAAGTGACAATGAAGAAGTAGGGAGAGAATATCAGCAGAAAGAAAAATTAAGCAGTGGTGCTGTGAAGTTGCAGAGTCAATAAAAGACAAACTGACAGTAGTACGCATTCTTGCTGTCTGTTTTGATTTTTCACCAGTTAAAATATTCAGCTTTCCCCCCTTTTTTGGTCTCATCTCCTTAAACTGCAATTTTAGGGGCAGTATGATCATATAGTAAGTGGAGGCTCGTGCATTGCACGTTCACTTGCTTGGATTTCCTGTCTGTCAAGCATCCTGGAATCCTGAACGCATCTTACCGATTTTTACAGGTGGAAGTTTCGAATCTTGCTGAGGAAAAAACTTTGGGTTTCGCACATGTTAAGTTTGTTTCATTAGAGTCCTTGTTGTTGTAATGCTTTGTTGAAGCGCATATTTGTTTTTTACAAAGAGATGGATTATTTCATAAAATAGTCCATGTATGCCATGCAACATGCAATACTAGTTATTAGTAACAAGGCTGTTGGCAGGTATGGACTGTTTTTTTTTTTTGTGTTTTTTTTTTTAAATATCATGGTCTGCGACATGCTGCTGCAGATTATGCGAAGGAAAAACTTGCTTTTCTCAGAATTTCACGATCTACAGATCATACGCCGCAGCGGATTATATGTGGGTTGTTTTTTTTTCACAGCCTTTGTATTATACACCTTTGTGGATCATGAACAAAATTTTTTTCTGAATTTTATGGTTTACAGATTATACAAAGAAAAAAATGGCACTTTAAATTAATATGTACAAAATATGACTTCCGCAAATAGTATTTTAATAAAATCGAAATTCGAAATTTTTTGAGATCGTCTACTGAAAGAATATAAAAAGAAAATTATGAAGCAAATTGGAACTTTATTTTGCAATAAGTGGTTTGGGTAATAAGAAAAAAATGACAACAAATATGGTTTACCGCTTTTCGTTCCAGCGTCATAACCAAACATGATTTTTGTTCATGCGTTATTGACTTCGTTTCACCTGGCGCCTAAATTTTGGAGCTGGCTCCTAGATCTAGAACATATTTGTCGAGCCCTGGGTATGTGCAGGGTTGATATGTAAATGGTTCATTCTGGTTCAAGCAAACCATCTAAAATCTGGACAGTTTGCCAAAATCTTTTATTAAATCAAACATTCAGGTGGGATTTATCAGTTTAAGTTTATTACTGAAAGAGTCATCTTTTTCCTGTTTTTATCCCCCGTCCCAACGTAAGATGTGTGGTACATAAAGAACACGCACACAAATACCCCACGAAAGTAGATAGAATGGTTCAAGCTTTTGTACCTTGTCAGAATCAGCAGTCCCTCCAGGGGAAGAAGGGGAATGAGGAAGAACTGGGGGAAAAGAAGCTTGAGTTTCCTTCAAGGAAGTGTCATGAGCTCAAAATATGTTTTTGCACAAAAATCTTGTGAAATATCACTTGTGTTCAAAGCGTGGGGAAGCTAATTTGGGACTAAGTGGTTAATGATGGGTGCTAACTGTTGTTGTGTCTGAAAATTTCATTGGAAATTTGGATTTTACGCAGGTTTAACCATCCATGTCTTAGTATAAGATTCACTTTTTACACTGGAAACGAAAAACTCTATAATGTGCTCATGTGGCATTTGCAACTGTACACAATGCCAGGCACAGTGGGACACATGAGTGCACCTTCTCCAATTGTTGCTCAAATTATCAGCAAACTGTGCCTCCCCACATAAATATTATTTAGATTCATGTACAGGAGCAAGAAGTCTGAGATATGACCCCCCCCCCCTAGATTTAAGGGTATCTTTTTTTTTGCCACTATAGCTTTACCCATGTGTTTAAATTTTTAAATTGAAATATAGAATGTGACTAAGTATTAATACAAAATAAGCTCTAAATCCTATATTAAATGGACTCTAGACATAAGAGTTCCTGTGCCTACCTGCAACTTAGATTTTAAGGAACCACCTAAAACAGCATGTTTTTTGTTCTGCACAGTGCATTTGAAAGACATTTTGAGGCTCCCTAAAAATGGGCCTCAAGGCTGCTTGGCCCTGTCTAAAGCCAAAGCTGAACTAAAAAAATGTATAATTTATGCCAAATCTTGTAACTCTTTAATTTCAATTAGTAAATGTCACACTCCATTCCATTAGTAAATGTCACTCCATCATTCATATTACTGCACGTGTGAACCGGTTGTTATCAGTTTGGTATATTATCCGTTTGTCATACCCCTGTGTACGATTCAGTACATTAAATAGCTGCCACACAAGGCTGGATTATTGTCAGGGCTTGAAAAATACCATGCCCGAGATGCCCGTGGCATGTAAATTATTGTCCTGGACAGGTAAATTAAAAATCTAGCTGACCATCCGGGGAACTAAATTTTAAAATAAAGTTTGGAATAAGATTGCGTACAAGGAAGAAAGACAGTCATCGCATGTCGTGTTTCATTCCACTGCTAATCACCGGAAGTTGTATTATTGTTATGGAGTGCCAGGGACAGAATATCACTTCTTTAATTATATTATGCTCTAGGTCCAGAAATTGGAACCTTATGCAGTGTTTTGCTCCGAATGTTGTTTGAAGCATGCATCTGATGGAAATAGCCTCCTGTGTTTTAGTGATAAAGGCTGAAAATTTCAACGGAAGGAACATGGCAGCTAAACACTAAATTTCTCAAATACCAATTTCATCATCTTAAAACTTGATATGCATGCATTCGTACATTAAACATCTTGAATACAAACCCTTAAAACGGAGATGCAAAATATGTAAAAAAATTCATATTTTTTAACTTAAAAAAAAATGGGAGTTCTGATTTGTCATTTTAAAAGATAAATTTTCCTGGGCAGGTAAAATAATTTCTGCACATTCTTTGCTGGGCATGTAACTTTTTAGATATTTTTCAAGCCCTTGCTGTACTTGAATATTAACCTGTGAGGTATATTCAGCAGTACACCCACAGATGATTTAGTAGAAGCACCAAATTTAACAACTCAAGGCAGAAAACCAGACTATTTTGCAATCCTGTATCAAGGGTTGTGCTGGCTTTTAAAAAGTTTTTGCCAATCCATTCGCCAAATGTAATCTGAAATCACCATTTTTTTTCACTCTCCATTGGAAATATAGAAACCAATAAAGTCTTACAAATAGTACAAAAAAAATAAGTTATAGATTGTTTACAATTAAGCAGCAAAAATGTTGTAGATCCTGAATCCTAATACAAAGAAATATGGACACTTATTTTCAATTTTGAATTCATTACTACCTATAAAATTTCTAAACAAAAGATTGTTGACAGGATAAGTTTCAAATTGATTGAAAAATTGGGCATTACATTTATTCTGTGGCTTGGTTCTAAAAAAGCCTGTGTAAAAAAAAAAAAAAAAAAAAAGAGTTGAAATATTGCACTTTATTACTTACAGAACTTAAACTCGTGCAATATTGGTTGATGGTTCACATCAAAACATAAGAAATCCACAAATATGATCACATAAAAAGATCCTATATTGATTTTAAAAATATAGTTGGCATTGGCCTGTTTACTACCAAGCCACAGAATTATTCAAAATACATAAATCAAGCATAGACTAATCAAAATACTGAATTCTTCCATTTTGGAACCATTAATGTTTATAGCCATTAAATATTCCAAATTTATCACTTTTGAGTCTGCTCCTTAAGTGAGTGTTTATCAAGTTTTGGCATGAAAAGCCCCTTTCACAGTCAGTCCACTGTTGATTGTGGCAGCGTGAGGAATATCTTAGCAAGACTAGCTAAAATAGGATATATCTCATCATTCTTTAGCACAAATCTAGTATCTTCTAAAATCGAAAAATCTTTGTTGCTATTATTAACTATATGTCAACAAAATAGTTTCCATATCATCTACTGTTTCGCACGTTACTAGAAATTCGAGCACGGGAAAAACTTCCATATAATAAAAAATTTATTTCAACTTGTCACTAATATTCTTTTTTGATGTTCCTTATAATAGTTTAGAATTTTATTATGAAGATTACAAATTTATATGAAAAAAATGTTTTTATATGTGCAGTCATATGCATCATACATAAGTTGTCAAAGTCCTCCAATACGTAGAGACAATATGTATTAAATGATTAACAATATGTATTAAATGACTGACAACTTATGATGCATATGACTGCACATATAAAAACATTTTTTTCATATAAATTTGTAATCTTCATAATAAAATTCTAAACTATTATAAGGAACAACAAAAAAGAATATTAGTGACAAGTTGAAATAAATTTTTTTTTTTTTATTATATGGACGTTTTTCCCGTGCTCGAATTTCTAGTAACGTGCGAAACAGTAGATGATATGGAAACTATTTTGTTGACATATAGTTAATAATTTCTGAAACCACGTAATGTTTTCGACAAATGTTGAATTAATATAATCTTTGTTGCTGTTGCATAACACCTTTTCTAAACTTTGAATCTCAGTCATAAGTGTATGTTCTGCTAAAAAATATGAGTAAAGTGTTCACAAACAGTATGCACACACTTTGTCTTGGAAAGAAAGGACCAATGATATGTTGCAGGTCACTTCAGTCTTTCTCTTCAAAACGTGCATGTAATTGTTCAAGATTTTGCCCAAACAATGAACATATAATCTTAGATTTTAATTTAAGATCTTCACTGTATTTAACTGTATGACCATGGAATGATGAATTTCTTTCACCATCAACCACAATTTCTTCCAAAAAGGTTTTCAGTTGTAAACCTTGTTTTGATGCCTTTAATTCTGAGATTAATATCTATAGGTAAAAGACAACAGTAAATTTACTGTTGAAAAATTTAGGAAACTTTTACATGAAATGGCTACATGGTTAAGGACATTACTGAGGAAATGTGTGGCATAAAGAAACACTCATGTTGATACTTTTTATCAAGCTGGCTGATTTTGCTGACCTGTCTTCCAGAAGAACACTAACGCATCATAATTGCATAATATTGCCTGCACAGCACCCTCAAATGATAACCATCAAGTGTGGAATATTTGTTTGAATCTGGTTGAACATTCTGCCTCTTTCAACACAGTTTGCACTTTTTTCAACTTGGACATATTCTTCAGGGACAAATGAAAATACTATGTACAATTTCTTGGAATTTTATATGGTAAGGGATGGAGTCAGCAGCAACAAATGTGGACAATGCTAGCCTATGAGCAATACAATGGAAGCTCAGCAGATCAGGAACCAATGTCTTAAGTCTCGTGGTAACACCTGATTTTCCACCAGTCATTGCGGCTGCACCATTAGTGGCAACTCTACACAAATATTCCAAAGGAAGATTTTTTTCTTTCAAACACTTCAGCAGTTCGGTAATGTGTTCTGCAGTATTATTCTCTAACTGCCTTATAGATAGGAATTTCACCACTGGTTCAAGATCTTTCGTGTAGCGAATATGTACAATCATGTTCTGATGAACAGATGAATCAGTGTACATTCATCAATCATCAAGGTGAACAATTTTGCTTCCAAAACTTCCCTTAGAATTTCGTCCATAATAATGCTAGAAATAGCCTTTTGAAAATTGGTAACACTCGAATGATGTGTATAACTTGTGTGCTTATCAATATTCAGGATTTTTAATTGTGTTGTGCCTTGAATGATGTGCAAGTTATTCAAGTCTTCCAAGAGACTATTTGGTAGATTATATTTGGCCATAAAAGATACATTTTGCAGTGCAGAAATTACTTCTTCCTGGCTTTTTGAAAGGCTTTTCATAACAGCTTTTCATATTTTGGTTTTCCTTCAAAGCTTTTTCAGCAGCTCCATGACTGGTTGAGATTAAGACTTTTCATGTTTAACTACGTTTTCCTCCTTCAGCATTGTACATCCAGTTGTGAAAACATTTTGAACTTGAGCATTTATGCAAGTTTCACAAAACATCACCCTTTGCTTCGAATCGTACCTTAACCATGGTCTGTTATGAATCCATTCTAGTCTGAAATCTCTTCGTCCCTTTTCAGTAACTTTGTTCTTAATTTTTGTGCCGTGTGTAACATCCAATAATTCTGAAGAATTTTGTAATTTATCGATATTGTCAATTTCTAAAGTAGAAGCACGTGGTATTTCGCAAAAAGCTTATAATGCCAGTGGATTGGTTCATTCGTTTCGGTTCTTGAAGTAGATGTCGATATTTCACATGTAGAATCTTGTAATATTGGAGGAGAATCAGAGATTTGCACAGAATAAAAACTTTTTATAGAACGTGCGCTGGCTTCCGGTAGCCCTTTTCTTTTCTTATCCATGGAGATATACAATTGAGCGTGCAGAGAACTTCAATAGCGATCCAGGCGGAATGTGAATATCAGAATGACCGCTTTACCGAAAGGAGTGCAAAACAAATCACATGACGTCATCGATGGCGTCACGACACTAAAACTTCTTGTAGTGCTCAAGAGAAGTGAAGATGAGACACGAGGGTTGACCACAGAATTGGGTCAATGCAAGATATGGATATTGGACAGACAGGATCATAGAAAAAGAAGGGGTCTTATGTCAGCGATGACGCCACTCTTTTCATGCAATTGCTTTCTGTCTCACACACACACACACACACACACACACACACACACATAAAAAAGTAACTGACGTTCGAATTTCAGTTTTCAAGTACCAAATCTAGTAAAATTTAAAAGATTGTTTTTGCTTGGATGTCATTAAAAAGGGTACTCGCCAATGTTTTCGCCAAAACTATCCTTTTTTGCAAATTGCGAAAATGGTGATCGGCAGCGCAACCGCTGTTGAAATGTGCGTTTCATTGATGAAGTATTAAAGTTTTAACTGTTGTACATAAGCATTAACTGTGTAGACCTAGAAGTCTTAAATCAGCGGTACAAGTTTGCCGTTCAGACATTTTTTTCTTTTGATGTAGTTCTGTGGAGTACTTAAAAATGAATATTTGAGTCTACCAAATTTGCCATAAAGGCCTAATGCGACTTCGGTCTTATTTTCACCTTCTGTCTTGATTTTTCCTGTAGTTATCAACAGGGTGTCTACCAGGTTACGAAATGAGAAAACTCACGGAAGTCAAGAAAAAAGGTCACAAAATTAAGGGCGTAGGCGATGGTCAATTTTTTTTATTATTATTATTCCCCTTTGTGCCTGTAAAACTCAAATTGCAGCGTTGAGCTAAAAAGTTTTTGCCAATGACGGTGATGTCATTTTTTCCCTTCAGACAAGTTCTGAAGGGACACACCGTAATACCGTTCTCTCCTTATGCGTTCATGAACTCCTCTTGGCACTCTGCCAACCGTGGTTCTTTCAACTGTGGGCCGACAGTAAGGTCTTTTTGTCGAACGTAAGCAACCGATAACCTGCTTGTTTGCTTCGCAGAAAAATTCTTCGCAGGTCATTAGGGCTGGACGATGTACCGGTATATTGCAAAAAACTGGTTTAAGTTTTACATCGAGGCTCCGATTTTTTTAGCTAACAGTACTACGATGTGTTGTCCTTCACGCTATCGCGATGTGATGTTGACGAAACCACACGATATTCAAACCGGTTCTTATCGGGCCGCCACGTGTCAACGATGCCACAAATTGGCGAGAATTCACATCATCTGCTATCTGCCAGCAGGAATGATGTTGGTACAATTTACCGTTTTGGAATTGTACTGATTCAAAACCTGTTTTAAGTTATGATAAAGGCTGATGCATGTTTCTATGCCATGACTGAAATTAAATTTCCGGGATCTCTGGGAATTTACCACAGTCTAGTAAGTAGTTGACAGGTATTTAGCACATCTTTTCACAGCTACCAGACCTGCGCCATTTGTGCTAGCCAGCGCCAAAACGTTGTTTTTGAGCCATTCTGCCAAAAAAAAAAAAAGAGATTTTGATGAAATCTGCAGTAATTTTGCACCAAAAGTTAAAATTTACCGGGCATCAATATTTTAGCATAATCTTTAAGACATTCGAAATCGATTCAGCGGTTAATTCGTACGCGAGATTCTTCCGCAGATACGCGGAGTTCGATCACTTTTTTTTCTTTTCATTTTCCAGATCGATGTAAAAGTGACGAAATTTTCGGGGTATTAGTGGGGGTCGTATTCTGTCTGGGGATGTTGTTTTTTGTCTTTTTAAACGTTCGGAAACGGAAGTTAAACGGAGTGCAGATTTTTGCCGTAATCATATTGTTATTTTTTCTCTCGTGATGTTGCTTCTGTTCAGTATTGTTAAATATAATTTCATTGCATAATTTCAGCTTGAAATTGTAAGCAACTATTTCCGAAAACCAAAGTTAGGCTGGCCAAAAATTTCCCCGTAATCTTCGGCCGCGTGATTCTTATGCTGGTTCGAGTAATTCCTTCTTTTTTTGTTATCATTTGGACCATGTACGAGACCGGTGCGCAACTGAACTGAAATTTGGGGGGGGGGGGGGTATTAGTTTCTTAGTCGGAGGACGGAATTTGAACGTAAAGTAGACAGAGGTGAGATTTCTCTCGTAATCATAATTTTTTTCTCGCGATGTTTCCTCTGCCCAGTATTGTTAGATATCATTTTATTTCATAAATATTTGTATTTCCGCTTGGAAATGTTGGATAAATTTTTGAAAACGGAAGTCGGATGGAGCAAAGATTGCTTCTGTAATTTTTTTTTTTTTTTTTTTTCCCCCGCAATGTTCCCACTCCTATGTAGTTGTTAAATGTCATCACCCTTATAAATGTGTGTGCATTATTTTAGCTTGATAAGGGTGGGGAAATTTCGAAAAATCTCTGATATCAGAATTCATGGTTTTCAGGCTGAAAGTTAGTTTTTCCTTACCATTTTTCTTTGCTACTTTTCTAGCAGCAGAAAAAAAGTAAACCGTGGATACTGTGCAGTGGCAGAGTCAAAAAAGACAAATATGGCCGTGGAACTTGCTGAGAAGAAAGTAGGGTTTGCTCGCAAGAGGAAACCAGAGCTAATATTTTTAGCAAGTACAAAAACAAAACCATGAAAACATGAAACTGTTTAAAGCTATGTCTTTTAAAACCACCCTATTTTGTTTGGAATTTGGTAATTTTATAATTGTGAATACAGTGGTGTGATCTAGTTAAATATTTTCATAAATAAATTACAGTGAATGATTCAGCTTTGTTCATGCTGTGTAATATTCACACTTTCTCACAGTGCAGTCTGATTTTTCACCAAATTAAAAAGTACAGCTTTGCTTTTTCTTCCTTCATCAGTCTTGTATGTTAATTAAAATTGTTCACGAGCGCTATGGATAAATGAAAGGGTTGTTTATATTGCATAACTTGCAATCAATTATCAGGAATACCGATCTTTTGGTTCTTAAAGTCTGAATTTTGCCCTGTACATTCAGGGAGCAGAATTTTTAGGTTTTCTTTTCTCATTTTGATCTATTTTGAGGAACATCTTCACCCTCACACTTTTCTTTTTCCAGATGGAAGGTGCGTTGAACCACTTACTAACTCGCGATCGTCTGCTTTATATCCATGTCCATACATACAGGATCCCACGAGTGCAAGGGCAATGGCTCTTTCAGACACTAACAACAAAAAAGTCATAAACTGATTCAACTACTGCTGAAGGGGGGGGGAATCCTGCTCCAAAATTTCAAGTGATAAGCGATGGAAGCAGCTTTTATCTAACCAACTTTATACTAAATCTCACTGATATCTTATAGTTTAGGTTCCAGTTGCAATTGTTCACAGCAATAACGAAAGTTTGACATTGATAATTACTGAAACATTGTATAAAGAGTATCATGGCGCAACTGCTGAAAGGTGATTTTACAATTTGATTATTAAATATTACATTAGTTTTCCTTTTATATCAAAGGTACACTTTCTTTCAGAAAACCTTAGGAGTTTGTGATGCACACACAAACTACGTATGCATGGCCTGCCAGTTGGTTGGTTTTACAAATGTATTTTCATCTGAATGTCGTGAATTTCGAAAAATATGCTGCTAAAAACCAACTCAACAACAAACAGTAATTGCATATTATTTGTTCTTAAGTGTATATTCACAAGCGTTACAGTAATAATAGCTACAGTTCTTGGACGTGGCAGCATCCTATTCGTGTTGCAGTGAAACAAATGCATTCAGAAGAAAATCCCTGAAATTAATATATTACGCTTAAAGTATTGTAGGTCATGTAGTTTTCAATAAATCGTGGGTAGTATATTGTTTTCCCATTTATCTCACTATAGGACAGACAGAGATGCTAATTAACAGTCTTAAGAGAAGCGGCAAAATGTCAACAAACCTGAAACATAAAATTTTTTCATAGTTCATAAAATAATGGTAATTCAGTATATAAACATAAAGTACAGCATGGACTTTAAACAATTAAAAATGCTTTCATTAGCTGCTCCAAAACTTGAATTCTACTCCAAAATGCAAATTTTCTCGCTCCAAAACCCAACGTTTCTGCTCCAAATTGCATATTTTCCCGCTCCAAGAATTGCTCCGAAACACGGTAGGGGCACTAACACCCCTGTCTTTTGTAAAAAAAGATTGCGCTTATGTTATCGGTCTGTGCTTCCGCCCGTGGCCATATCTCTGCAACTATTAGTCTGATTTAAAAAATTATTTTTGCTCTTCAGGAAGACGCTTTGACGTCTGCAAGTTTTGTTTTACACGTTCTGTAAAGTGGATACAGTCTGTGGTGGTGCATTAACTTATTCAATTAAAATATAAATCTGTTAAAAGTCCTAAAAATGTTACTCACGGAAGTGCTTGTTCAGTCCGATGTCAGTAGTTATTGAGAAGTTTCTTTGTCCAAAGTTGTATCTTGCTTCAATATGATCAGTTGTTAGGGTTAGCTGGGGAGCCATTTCGTCATAAGTTGTACCCTACTTCGGCTATGCCCAGATGTTAGGGTTAAGCTCTGTTCTGGCTGTGTCGACATCATATTGAATGGGTAAAAGTTTCCAGATAATAATTAGATTCTTGAGTTCATCATCATTGTCAACCATTATCAATCCACTGCTGGACGAAGGTCTCCCCAAGTTTCCTCCACAACAGTCTGTCTTGTGCCAGTATCCTCCATGTCACTCCAGCATACTTTCGAATTTCATCCACCCATCTTCCATGTGGTCTTCTTCTGGGTCTTTTCGTGTCCCTTGGAATCCAATCTAAAATTCCGGCTGTCCATCGATGGTCTGTCCTTCTGGAAGTATGTCCAGCCCATTGCCATTTCAGGGATTTAACTCTGATCATGATGTCTTCCACTCTTGTCATTTTTCGGATCCACGAGTTCCTCTTCTTATCTCTCCTGATTACACCAAGCATGCACCTCTCCATGGCTCTTTGAGTTGTCTGCAGCCTTTGTATGTCTCTTTTAGTTAAGGTCCATGTCTCTGCACCATATGTAAGCCCTAGAAGGGTGCATTGATCAAACACTTTTCTTTTAAGACATAATGGCATATTGCTCTTGAAAATTATGCTGTTTCTTCCAAAAGCTCTCCTGGCAAGTTTTGTACGCTGATTAATTTCTTCATCAATGTGATCCTCTCTTGATATCTGCTGTCCAATATAAACGTACGTATCTGTTATCTCCAGCTTTTCTCCATCAATCGATTAATCTTCATTTTTTGTAAAAGCATTGAACATCACTTTTGTCTTCTGAAAGTTCATTTTTAATCCCACTTCTTTACTCTTGTCAGCAAGTTCCTGGATCATACTCTGCAGCTCTGATGGGGTAGTTGCAAAAATGACTACGTCATCAGCAAAATAAAGGTGGGTTAGACAATCTCCGTTAATCTTTATCCCTTTGTTTTCCCAGTTCAGTGATTGAAAGACATTTTCCAATGTGGCATTAAAGAGCTTCGGAGATATCGTGTCACCTTGTCTCACTCCTTTTCCAATTTTTATGTGTGTTGTGTTTTCAAACAGCCGAATCTTTGCACTTGCATTTTCATAGATGTTATTAATAATATTAAAGTATGCATCTTCAATACCGCAGGATTTCAGAGCCATTGTTAACTGCTGATGGTTTCACCGAATCAAAGGCATTTTCATAATCAATAAGAGCCATGCACAATGGAAGTTCATATTCCCTTGCTCTTTCAATTAGTTCTCTCAGTACGTGGATATGATCTATTGTGCTGTAGCCACTCCTGAATCCAGCTTGTTCTCTCGGTTGAGCCATGTCCAGTGTCACCAAGCGGTGTGAAAGAACTTTAGTGAAGATTTTATAAACCACTGAAAGGAGGGTGATAGGTCTGTAGTTCCTGAGATCCTCAATGTCACCTTTTTTATGTAGCAGGATCATTGTAGCGTTGTTCCAATCCTCAGGAATCTTCCCTTCATTAAGGCACTGAGTGAAAATTTGGGCGAGTACTGTTTCGATTTCTCCACTTGCTTCTTGTATGATGTCAACAGTAATTCCATCTTCTCCTGGAGTTTTCCCCGCTTCATGTTCTTGATTGCATGTGCAACTTCTGCTGAGAGGACTGGAAGAACTCTGGAACCTTTCATGATGTCTGGAGTACATGTACCATCCCTTTCATATAATTTGGAGTAGAAATCTTTCACTCTTGTCAAAATTTTGCCTCTATTTCTTGTTACAGAACCATCTTCATTTCTCAGTGCCATAATCTGTTTTCTTCCCTTACTGAGATGTCCCTTTGCTATCTTTAGGCTTTGGTTGTTTTCAATTGCTTTCCTTACTAGTTCACAGTTGAATTTCCTTAAGTCTTCAGTGATACTTTTTCGTACTGTCTTGCATAGCTCTATATATTCCACTTTGGAAGTCACATCTTCTTTAGTTGTCCTCATCTCTCTTCTTTTTTGCATCAACATTTTGGTTTTTCTTGATAATTTGTTCACATGCAACTTGTTCTTAGACCCAGCTAATTTTGTTGCTGTTTCCATAAGAGCTTTGGTTACTCTTCTGTCAACTTCAGAAATATCCACTTCTTCCGATGTTAGGCCTTCTAAAGCAGAGAATCTGTTCTTCAGTTCCAACTTGAAAGTATTATGGTGTTTTTTAAGGTTGGTTATGTCAATACGTTTTGTTTGTCTTATGAGCTTGCCACGTTCGAGTTTAGTGTTGAGGTGCATCTTACATCTCGCCAGTCAATGGTCACTACCTGTGTTGAACGTGTTTAGCACACTGCAGTCTTCTATGACAAATTTTTTGTTACACATAAAATCAATTTCACTTGTCATCCCATTTGGATGTCTCCATGTCCATTTCCTGTGTGGCTTTTTCTTGAAAAAAGAGTTCAAGATGAAAAACCCTTCTGCCTCTGCAAACTCTAAGAGAGTATTTCCACGCTGGTTTCTGTTGCCGTGACCGAACTTACCTACTAAAGTTTCATTCTGTTCCTTTTGCCCTATTTTTGCATTGAAATCTCCCATAATTATCTTCAAGTGCTGCTTACCTTTATTATTTAGATGACGAATTTCCTCATAAAATTCTTCAATTTCTTCTTCAGGATGACTTGTGGTGGGTGCATAAGTTTGAATAATCTGAGCCTGGTATCTTCTCGAGAGTTGGATAACGAGTCGTGCAGCTCTGTCAGAGGAACTTTCAACTTCTACAACTTTATCCTTCAGTTTCTTGTTTATCATAAATCCAACACCACTAGTTCTGCCAGTATCAGTCCCACGATAGTAGAAGAGATGTCCACTTTTCAGTTCAATGAGATCTTCTCCTTTTCTCCTTACCTCACTTAGCTCGACGATGTCCCACTTGATCCTTTGTAGTTCCTCTTCCAATTCAAGAAGCCTTGAGTCAGAAGATAGGGAGCGTCCGTTATACGTAGCCAAGGTCAGCATCGGATGGTAGCCTAGTCCGGTCCTCCGGTGATTCTTAGCACCCTCTGTCTTCATGTCACACTGGCCGCTGCCTTGGCCAGGTACATTCCAGCTGCCGGAGACTGAGGGCCAAGATTTAAGTTGTGGAGTCATTTTGGAGGGGTTTAGCCATAACTCACCACGCTGGCCAAGCGGGTTGGTGAGTGTGGGATAGCATTTCCTCTAATCCCGATGGTATAGTTACACAGCTATTGGCGGTCGTCAGAACCCCTTTAGTCGGAACAGGATGTACCACGAGAAGGCAGGGTTGACATTTGTCAAGGAGAGGCTGTGATGTTATGCGTCACCTGACCTTACATCCCTTGAGTTAAGAGTTACTATTTACATACCACTTGAAGTTCCACGTCGTACTTGGCCATTAGGTCTATCTCGTCAATGCTGCACATTCGTAGAATTGCTGAGGAAGCCTTCAAATTAGATGAGGTTCATAAAAGATTTAAAAGCTTCCAGTTAAAATCGTTATATACACCACCTCGTACCGTCCACAGTCTCAATCGCCGGACACGCGTTTCACCTAGGTTCTACCCTGGCATTTTCAACAGACTTCACACCCTCTGTCGAAGTCTGCTATCTGAAAGTCTCGTGTCCACGTTGCACATGTTCCTGTAACCCATCGTCAATGCCATCTAATGTCAGGTCACATCAACTTTATCTTCATCTATGCCATTCTCACCCTTCCTTTTTCTCTTCCTCTCTCTCCTCCCTATTCAATTTCTTCTGAGTTTCGATCAGGTTCCTCCAAGCGTACGAAAGGTCGTATGGACTGTTATTATTGCATTTAAATGGTTTGGTCTTATTTATTAATACTGCTTCTTGGTTTGGTCTTATTTATTAATACTGCTTCTTGAGAAGCAGTATTAATAAGACCAAATCATTTAACTGCAATAATAACAGTCCATACGACCTTTCGTACGCTTGGAGGAACCTGATCGAAACTGAGAAGAAATTGAATAGGGAGAGGAGAGAGAGGAAGATAAAAAGGAAGGGTGAGAATGGCATAGATGTAGATAAAGTTGATGTGACCTGACAACACTAGATGGCAATGGGTTATACAAGGAACGTGTGCACTGTGGACACGAGACTTTCAGATAGCAGACTTCGACAGAGGGTGTGAAATCTCCGTTGAAAACTCCAGGGTAGAGCCTAAGTGAAACGCGTGTCCGGCGATTGAGACTGCGGACAGTATGAAGTGGTGTATGTAACGATTTTAACTGGAATCTTTTTTAAGCTTTTTAAAAAAATTTGACCTAACTTGATTGAAGACTTCCTCAGCAATTCTACGACAGTGCAGCATTGACGAGATAGCCCCAACGGTCAAGTACGACGTGGAACTTCAAGTGGTATGTAAATAGTAACTCTTAACTCAAAAATCTTTAATTATTATCTGGAAACTTTTACCCATTCAATATGATGTCGACACAGCTAGAACGGGGTTAACCCTAACATCTGGACATAACCGAAGTAGGGTACAACCTATGATGAAATGGCTCTCCAGCTAACCCCAACAACTGACCATATTGAAGCAAGATACAACTTTGGACAAAGAAACTCTCAATAACTACTGACGTCGGACTGAACATGCACTTCCGTGAATAACATTTTAAGACTTTTAACCGATTTATATTTTAATTGAATAAGTTAATGCACCACCACAGACTGTATACACTTTACAGAACGTGTAAAACAGAACTTGCATACGTCAAAGCATCTTCCTTAAGAACCTTGTGGTCACGTAATGGTAAGTGAACTTTATGATAGAATCGCATGAGATATAATTCTTTTTGCATTGGCAAGATTGAAATGTGAGAATGATAACCTGGAATTCAGAGTTTTTCGGATGCATAACTTCGCCGCAAGAGGGCGTAAATGCAGATATCGAATTTAAAATGCAGTTTATTGCATATCGTCATCGCCAACCATTATCAGTCCACTGCAGGACGAAGGTCTCCCCAAGTTTCTTCCACAACGGTCTGTCTTGTGCCAGTCTCCTCCATGTTACTCCCGCATACTTTCGAATTTCATCCACCCATCTCCCATGTGGTTTTCTTCTGGGTCTTTTTTTGTCCTTTGGAATCCAGTCTAAAATTTCAGGTGTCCATCGATGGTGTATCCTCCTGGCAATATGTCCAGCCCATTGCCATTTCAGGGATTTTACAGTTATCATGCCTTCCACTCTTGTCATTTTTCTGATCCATGAGTTCCTCTTCTTATCTCTCCTGGTTACACCAAGCATGCACCTCTCCGTGCATTTTTGAGTTGTCTGTAGTCTTTGTATGTCTCTTTTAGTTAAGGTTCAAGTCTCTGCACCATATGGTACATAAGCACTGGAAGGATGCATTGATCAAACACTTTTCTTTTAAGACATAATGGCATATTGCTCTTGAAAATTATGCTGTTTCTGCCAAACACTTTCCAGGCAACTTTTATACGCCAATTAATTTCTTCATCGATGTGACCCTCACTTGATATCTGGTGTCCAAGATAAATATAGGTATTGGTTATCTCCAGCTTTTCTCCATCAATTGATAAATCTTCATTTTTTGTAAAAGCATTGTACATTACTTTTGTCTTCTGAAAGTTCATTTTTAATCCCACTTCTTTGCTCTTTTCAGCAAGTTTCCTGGATCATAATACTCTGCAGCTTTGATGGGTAGTTGCAAAAATGACTACGTCATCGGCAAAACAAAGGTGAGTTAGATAATCTCCATTAATCTTTATCCCTTTGTTTTCCCAGTTGAATGATTAAACGACATTTTCCAATGTGGCATTAAAGAGTTTGGGAGATGTAGTGTCACCTTGTCTCACTCCCTTTCCAATTTTTATGGGTGCTGTATTCTCAAATAGCCAAATCTTTGCATTTTCATAGATGTTCTTAATAATAATGTATGCATCTTAAATACTGCAGGATTTCAAAGACATTGTAACTGCTGATGGTTTCACCGAATCAAAGGCCTTTTCATAATCTATAAAAGCCATGCACAATGGTAGTTCATATTCCCTCGCTCTTTCAATTAGTTCTCTCAGTACATGGATATGATCTATAGTGCTGTAGCCACTCCTGAATCCAGCTTGTTCTCTTGGTTGAGCCGTGTCCATTGTCGCCTTCAAGCGGTGTGAAAGAGCTTTAGTGAAGACTTTATAAACCACTGATAGGTCTGTAGTTCCTGAGATCCTCAATGTCACCTTTTTTATGTACCAGGATCATTATAGCACTGTTCCAATCCTCAGGAATCTTCCCTTCATTAAGGCATCGAGTGAAAACTTGGACAAGTACTATTTCGATCTCTCCACTTGCTTCTTGTATGATGTCTACAGTAATTCCATCTTCTCCTGGAGCTTTTCCCTGTTTCATGTTCTTGATTGCATGCACAACTTCTGCTGGGAGGACTGGAAGAACTCTAGTACCTTTTGTAATGTCTGGAATACATGTATAATCCCTTTTATACAGTTTTGAGTAGAAATCTTTCACTCTTGTCAAAATTTCACCTCTATTTCTCGTTACGGAACCATCTTCCCTTACTCAGATGTTCCTTTGCTCTCTTCAAGCTTTGGTTGTTTTCAATTGCTTTCCTCACTAGTTCACAGTTAAATTTCCTTACATCTTCAGTGATACTTTTTCGTACTGTCTTGCATAGCTCTATATATTCCATTGTGGAAGTCGCATCTCCTTTAGTTGTCCTCATCTCTCTTCTTTTTTGCATCAGAATTTTGGTTTTTCCTGATAATTTGTTCGTATGCAACTTGTTCTTAGTACCAGCTATCTTTGTTGCTGTTTCCATGAGAGCCTTAGTTAGTTTTCTGTTCAGAGATGTCGACTTCTTCCGAAATTAGACCTACTAGAGCGATAGAATCTGTTCCTCAGTTCCAATTTAAAGGTATTGTGTTTAAGGTTGGCCATGTCAATACACTCTGTTTTATGAGCTTCCCACGCTCCAGTTAAGCGTTGAGGTGCATCTTACATCGTACCATTCTATGGTCACTACCTGTGTTGAACTTGTTCAGTACACTGCAGTCTTCCATGACAAATTTCTTGTTGCACATTATAAAATCAATTTCACTTGTCAATCCATTGAGATGCCTCCATGTCCATTTCCTTCGCGGCTTATTCTTGAAAAAGGAGTTTATGATGGAAAAACCTTGTGCCTCTGCAAATTCTATGAGAGTATTTCCGTGCTGGTTTCTGTTGCTGTGACCGAATTTACCTACTGAAGTTTCATTCTGTTACCATTGCCCTATTTTCGCATTGAAATCTCCCATAATGATCTTAAAGTGCTGCTTGCCTTTATTATTTAGATGATGAATTTCGTCATAAAATTCTTCTCTATCTCTTCAGGGTGACTTGTAGTGGGTGCATAAGCTTGAATAATCTGAGCCTGGTATCTTCTAGAGAGTTTGATAACAAGTTTTGCAGCTCTGTCAGAGGAACTTTCAACTTCTACAACTTTTTCCTTCAGTTTCTTGTTTATTATAAATCCAACACCACTAGTTCTGCCGGTATCTGTCCCACGATAGTAGAAGAGATGTCCACTTTTCAGTTCAATGAGGTCTTTTTTTCTCTCCTTACCTCACTTAGCCCGACGATGTCCCACTTGGTCCTTTGTAGTTTTTCTTCCAATTCAAGGAGCCTTGAATCAGAAGATAGGGAGCGCCCATTATGCGTAGCCGAGGTCAGCATCAGATGGCAGCCTAGTCCGTTCCTCTGTTGGTTGTTAGCACCCTCTGCCTTCATGTCGCACTGACCCACTGCCTTAGCCAGGTACATTCCAGCTGGCGGAGACTGAGGGCCAAGATTTAAGTTGTGGAGTCATTTTGGAGGGGTTTGCTTCTAAATATCAGATTGAAAAAAAAAATTTCTTCCTTTTGATGCCATTTATAAATGAACTGTTTTCGGCACAGTCCCCCCCCCCCCCAAGTAATGCACAGATCTTCGGAGATGCCAAGTACTACGGATCCTACGTAGTTTCTACGGATGTCGTGTTCGGACTACAGAGAAGGTGTGAAAAACTACGCAATTTCCAGAAATCTCTGATTTCGGGAATTTTTTTTTTTTTTTTTAAATATGAAAAAAGTCAAACCTTGTCAAATGTAGTGTTTTTTGCGGTAACGCCACAAAGCCGTTACACAGCAAGCATGTTTGGCTGGCCGACTAGCAAGCAGAAATGTTGCAGCGGAGATCGTTCTGTATGATCACGTGACTTTGTACCTGGCTTGCCGTGGAAAGGCGTTCATAATGCACGACGTCTGCTAACTTTGGGAAAACCTTAACTGCGTCCTGAACTAACGTAAGTTGTCTGAGGATGGAGGTAGACTAGAGTCGATTCCACGTTTTCTGTTCTTGTTAAGTTGATTAGTTGTGGTGTGACGTGAATTGCTGTAGTCATGAAACGTGCTTCAGTGGCTTCCAGTTCCAGTGGTGTGAAAAAAAATAAGAATTCGCAGCAGTACAAGGAATGTTATTCGTTGGAATTTCCATGTTTGCAGCGGTCGTGTGTTTCCGTGAATTTTTTTTTTTTTTTTTTTTTTTTTTTTTGCTAAAATGTAATTTAAATAGTTAATTGCTATTGCATATTTGTTTCATAACTAAGCTACCTGGATGTGTGGACGCTGTTATTGCCTGTTTTTGTTACCTCCCCGGGAGTTTGTTCTTCGCGCGCAGTATATTCTGCCCAGAGCAAGAGAAAGTCTCCATGTGTCTTTGGCAACCAGCCAAAGAAAACGTCAAGCAGCAGTTGCGATGAGACGTTTCTTAGCTGCTGGGTGTGTGCGCACAGTCGTGACCTATTTTCCCACGCTCCTCGCTGTTGGTAGAGAGCTTAATTGTTTGTTACTTTGACAGATTTGCGAAGTGCAGTTCTTTTTTTTTTTTTTCTCTCTTGTAAAAATGTTCTGCTAAACAAAGAGATGTTTTATTTTATCCTTTTTTTCTAGAATTGATTGATTTATGCAATTTAAAATGCCTTTTTGATTAGTTTTTTCGTATCATAAGCATTTAATGCTAATTTTCTATTTATCCGCATAATAAAGCTATGAAATCTTTCAAAGTTAATTGTTCTTTCTTTGCTCCCATTGTGTTTGTCATGTACGAATTTACTTGCAATAGCGTCGGGTAAAGGGCCACCTGTCTCTACTAATATTCTTGGGTCTAAAATGCAAAAAAGTTTTCAAAAATTCAAGGAGAGTTATTTGCAAAAATTTCAGTGTCTAAAATAGTCTCGGGTATCCGAAAACCATGGGTTTTGTTCCCTGTGTGCTGTTGATTTTTCAATCGCACACGGCGGAAAAGAAGATTGCGGTCGGCATTTTCACTCTAAAAAACAGGAGGAATAACCATAAGTGTGTGGCATCACACACTTATGACATAACATATTTATTAAAAGCTGGAGTTGAAATGGTATGTATTTTTTGTGTATTTACTAAAGTTTTTTTCCCTCCCCCATTTTAAGGGGACTTAAATATGTTGCAAATTTTATCCAAGTATTGTCCCTGATAGAGATTAATATATTGCTAAAAATGTAGCAGTATATTCTGGGAAATATGCATGCTACCCTGAAAATTTTAATGTGGGAACTTGACGTCGCTACGGAAGAACTACGGGCGCCGCGTGTATGGACTACTGATGACTTCCTTCAGATGTTGGCATCTCTGCATCTTCCATTAGGGTGCAAAGGTAATTGTTTCCCCTGATATAACAGCTTCTCATGGAAAATGTTTTGCATATAACTAATTTTTGGTAAGGAACGGTTTCGCCACCAGGGGCGTAAATGTTTATTTCTGTTTCTGGTGTATTTGCAGCAAAAGCTGACTTTTGAAAGAGTAGACTGAAAAAAATCCTTTCATGGACCGATGCCACTCACCTTGGAAAATGTTTTGAGATACAAATACATCTATGCAAAAAAAAAAAAGTTATACATCTACGCCCTCTGGCGGAAAAACTATTGCTTAAAATAGTGCCTAGTTTTCCCCGCCAGGGAGCATAGATGTATATCTTATTTTTTCAATATCCCGGCTTCTAAGAGACTGATGTGAAAAATTCTTTCTTTTTGGGGAGCGTTTCTGTTGCAAAACGTTTTTTATATAATTTCAAATTTTTCTTAACACACAAGTCTGCCACTAGAAAGCGTAAGCTTACATTTCTGTTTACAGCAATATCTGCTGGACTAAAAACCCAATATAAAAGATTCTTTTTAGGTCAGATACTACTTTCTATGAAAACTGTATTTTCTTCCTAAAATAATGCCCAATTTTGCTGCTAGGGGCACCAAAGTTTAATCTGTTTTTCTTAATATCTCTGCTTCTAAATATACGTTTGAAGAAATTCTTTCAACACCAGATGCCATTTACCTTGTGGAACACTTTAAGTTATTTGAGATTTATACAGGGTAATCCATTTAAACCAGTACCATGTGATTTACCTAACTTTTTTATAAATAACAAAATCATACAGTAAGTTGAGAATTATACATGTGGTATTGGAGAATAATTTTATCAAAGCAAATGTTGGAATTGTCCTCCATTTTCTTGTAAACACAGTTGAACACGCCACACCATATTCAGTGACGTCTAGTGTAGAGTACGAGCAGTGACATGTCAATTTCAGTCGCGATTGTTTCACGCAGTGCATCCAATGTTTTTGGATGGCTTTTGTAAACTCTATCCTTTAAGTAGCCCCATAAAAAAAAAAAAAAAAAAAAAAAAAATCAGGGGAAGTTAAGTCCAGAGATCGGGGAGGCCATATGTTTTTTCAAATTAATCTGTCATCAAAGAAGCTGGTTATGAGTTCCATTGAGACTTTCGATGTGTGACACGTAGTGCCATCCTGCTGAAAGTAGCCCTCTGTCAATTCAATGTCATCAAGTTGTTCCACAAATTCATTGAATATGCGGCAATAAACGTTAGTGTTGACAGTCTCAGAGAAAAAATGGGGCCAATAATTTTCGTAGACGAAACCACACACCATACCAACCTTTTGTGAATGCATCAGTGTTTCACACATAACGTGTGGGTTTTTGGCAGCCCAGTATCTGCTGTTTTGCAAATTGACATAGCCTGACAGGTGAAACCAGGCTTCATCCGTAAACCATGTGATGGAGAGAATATCAGATCGCAAATTGAGAAAATTTTGAAACCATTTGCAGTAACTTACTCTCTTTTCCTTGTCCGGTTCCTGCAGCTGATGGATTACGTGCACTTTAAATGGTCGAATATTCGCTTTTTTTGCTGCCCTTTGACAAGTTTCGTATGAATATCCTGTCTGTTGGCTTAATCTGCGCAACGATTTCGTCGGAGATTGAAGTAAACGTTGCCGAACATCGTCCACACACGTTTGGGGCATCGGAGGGTGATGTCTACCGCTACCGCTGAGAAGAGAACCGGTTTGCTCCAGTTTTTTTTTGCCATCGACGGAATTGTTGACTTGCTTGGCTCTTTTCGAACTCCAAACTCTCTTCGAAATGCTCATTGCGTTTTGATGACAGAATTGTTTACCCAATACGATTTCACTTAAAAAAAAAAAACACGCTCTGGAACAGAGTACTGCATGTTTCCGAATGCACGCAAGTGAATGACAACGCAACAACAAACAAATCACGAGCTGAGTTGCAGTTATGGTTAACAATCTTCTTCACGGTGGCCGTTTTCATTCTCCAAGAGTTGCTGCTTCCATTGAAAAAAGTTCCTTGCGCGATCCCTTGCAATAATATAAGGTTTTGTCAGGATACTGGTTTAAATGGATCATCCTGTAGTTCAGTTCTGCCACTAGGTAGTGTTTGTGTACTGCTTGCAGCTGTATCTCCGCTTCTAAAAATACTATGTAGAATTTACTTTTTTGCCATTCTCCACAATAGGGATGTGGTACATGATCCTTTTTAAACACTGCAAAGATTTCCCGCTAGGGTGCATAAAGGTCAATACCTTTTTTGCACTGCCTTTTCTTCTGGGAGACTTATTTGAAAAGTTCTTTATCCTTAGCATAGTTTTTACATGGATATTTTTTGACTTTCCCATTATGCAAAATTCTTCTGCTAGCAAGTGTAGAGTTATATCATGTTAATTTCTTTATTTCTCTCTTTTTACTGTTCGATTTGAAAATCTGTTTGTTTCCGATAACTTCTACTGTGAGAAACTTTTTGTGCACAGTTTAATTTTCATTACATACTTTTTAGCCACTGGTGGAAGTAAGTATCTATTTCTATTTCTGGACGTTTTGTCAATTGAAGGAATCCGGTTGATATGTTTCTAACCAGTTGCACTGACTTTGAATTGATAAATTTAATTCATATCAGAAAAGATTTAAAGGATGTGCTCATTACAACCGAATATTCGATGTCTTCTTTCTTGTTTTCTTTTTTGTTTGCATTATAGCAAAACAGTATAAAGAGATGTATGGGCATTTAAAATTACATCTGTATAATTTTCGGAATGTCAGTCAGTGCACTTCCACTCTAAGAAAAAAGTTATTGGAACTGGCTGAAGAAGCTAATGCAATGTAAACAGAAATTAAAACGGCATACACATGCACACAAACTGCGGAGTTAAAGCTGTGTCATACATTGCATTTGGATTGTTAAGGTGGGAGTAAAGTAATTTTGCTTCCTATACTTCCAATGGAAAAACTTCTGTACACATTTTCTTCACAATGCGTTCCCAAGGATGAAAATTTGAGCATCGATTAAAATAGCTTCATTTTATAACTTGGAATACTTAATATTTTCTAAAACATAACCATAATTATGCAATCCAACATTTGTTTGTCTACTGACGTCATTAAAGTACAGGTGGCACCATCTTTTTTTTGGTTTCTACACCACCAAAGAAAAAGTTATTGATCTTTAATATCATCATCATCATATATCATCATCATCATCATCATGTGAGACGTCATCAAAGTACAGGTGGCACCATCTTTTTTGGTTTCTACACCACCAAAGAAAAAGTTATTGATCTTTAATATAATTATGGTTATAAGTATTCCAAGTTATAATATGAAGTTATTTTAATCGATGTTCAAATTTTCATCCTTGGGAACGCATAATTGTGAAGAAAATGTGTACAGAAGTTTTTCCATTGGAAGTATAGAAGCAAAATTACTTGACGTTCACAGCTCTTCATTAGTGCCCTGGGAGCTAAATGTTATCCAATGAGGAAGTGTTTGATTTAGATAACTTTTTCAGTTTTATGTGTGCACAGTAATACCGAGCCTTAGATATGTCTACTTAATGTATGTTTGCTATAACGTATGTACAACGTTTTTACCCATTCCTGACATAACTTATCAACACCACATTGAAAATTTCCACCAATTGGAAGCTGCATACTTTGAAGTCCAGAAATCTTCATTTACGGTACACTTGTTTCTGGTTTCCTTGCTCGGAGAAAAGGGAATTCTCGTTGGTATTGCTTTTTTATTGATTTACTAAGGACATTCTTGTAAAAAAATGTCTCCCCATCAAAGAAAGTGTGCTAAAAAGTAAAATAGTGGTAAAATGTCGCAGAAATCCATAAAATTACAAAAAAAGTGGACATAATAAATAAGGCTGAGTTAATAACAAACTTTCAAACTCTGTGAAATGGTTCAGCCACCCCACATATTCAACAGACCATAACCCTATGCATTTTTTTTTTCCTTTTGCTACCTAACAAACACACCTTAAGTTTGATCTATGGATCAAGGAGCTATTGCCACTTTTGAATCATATTATTTATTTGCATCGTAATCTGAAGACTGCTTATTTTAGTAACAGTTAGTAAAGACAAGGCAACTGTTTAAACAGTTTAGTCATGATTATATTTTGCATGCAGTATCACAGGAACTTCGATCGTGCATGGAAAATAATGACACAGTAATGCATGGTTGTTGTACTTTGACATAAACTTTTTGTCCGCAATTTGCGACTGATTTGAAAGGATTTGAACCAACTGTTAGATTAATATTATTGTTCAAGAAATTCTCCAGCTACCTGAAAAGCTTGATTTGGAAACTGATGTGAAAGAATTATTAGCCTCACACAATGAAAGACTTAGCACTGAGGGCTTGATTGAACTGGAAACATGGTCAAGGAAAGTGGCTCATAAGAAGACTCAGTTGGATAAACTACTAAAAAAAAAAACCTATGCTAACAAACATTCTCAATAAAACTTTCAAAATCATAGTAAAATAAGCGTGGCCCTAATTTAGTGCAGTTCTTCAGTTGTACGTATGTTTGGATACTTTGTGCAACAGTGTGAAGCTTGTTTTGAATAGCGTTTATTTGCTGAATAAATAGTGTTATCAAAAATTTAAATTGCTATTAATTTTAATTAAGTCTAAACCTTTATAATGTACTTCCTATATACTCGCTTAACATACTTTTGTGTAACATGGTTTCCCAGTTACAAAGTAATTCTTTATATAGTGGGATATTTTGAGTTTTTCAGCTTATTGGTAAAAAAATTATTTATTTTTACTTTTTAGAAATGATTTTATATACTAGATTTACCCTGTTAATTTCTTAATTATATAATCAGATTTTATATTTAATTAAAATGGCCAAACTCCTACACTATGACAGAAAGAATCTTTGATAAAACTTAGCTTTAGGGTCAAGAAATGTCCTGTAAAAGTCAAGGAAAGGTCAAGAAATTGAGTCTCTTGAAAAGGGTAGACACCCTGTATCTATCTGTGTTAAGCTTTCTTGTAGGTGTTTAGATGCCATCTGTTGAGATAAATGTGTATTAACCAAAATGGGTCTTTTTGTTCTTTTCCTTTTTCTGATAAGCCAGTAATGTTTTTAAGATACATTATATAAAGCATTCTGTTCTGTTAAAAAATGTAAAGAAATTGTTTTAAAATTTTAAATGTGGCCTAAAATTCAAACTGTTACTATTTTGTGTGCTTAATTTTCAGTGGTCCAAATTTTGGATGAATGCTTATTTTTTTATTTTTAAAATTATCTTTGTCTTGCTTCTCTAGGAATTAGAAGACCTTTTCAGTGGTGAAAATTGTCCTAAATTCTCAAGGTTAGAGTTTGCCCATAATAATAGTTGGTACGTGCTTTTTGAATCCGATGAAGATACACACAAGGCTTACCGTTATCTGAGGGAAGAAGCCAAAACTTTTAAAGGCAAACCTATCATGGTATGTTTTTTTTTTCCTTTCTTTTTTCTTTATCTTTTGCTTGTGTTTCATGAGGTTGCAGTGAAAAGATCAGTGTTTTGAAAAGTATTTAATCTTTATTTTGATGTGTAAGAAAGTAAAATTATTTGTGTGTACGAAAGGTAGATAATGTGCAGCACATACCAGTTCAAGGCGCAAAAAAGTGTCAGGTTACTTAGGGAGAGGAGCAGAAAAAGTCTTTCTAGTTTGTAAGATCTTGAAGAAATGACATTCAAGACATAGTCCTGATCTGTTTCTTTGTGTGTGTAACATACTTACAACCAGTAAGAAACCATTCTAATTCATCAACCACTGTTCAATTGTCACCCCAGATCTCTTTCACAACTGAGTCATATCACTGTGGCATGCCTTAGAATTTCGTCAACAAGCTTCCCAAGTTTTTGTTGTTTTGTTTCTGGGATTTTTTCCCCCACCTCTTTCTTGATATTCAGTCTAGTATTCAAGTTGTCAAACAGTGTTCAGTTCTGACAAATATATCCAGCTCATTGCTGCTTCAGGGTCTTTACTTTGATCTTGATATAATTTATTCCTGTCATTTTCTGGATCCATGAATTTCTTTTGATTTCTTTCTTGATTACACCAAGCATGCATCTCTCCAGACTTCTTTCAGTTGTTTGCAGCCTCGTGTCTATTTTCATTAAGGTCCATCTCTTTGATCAATAAGTAAGAACTGGAAATATGCATTTAAACACTTTTCTATAAGACATAATGGTACTTGCTCATGAAAATTGTTTCTTCTAAATGCTCTCCTGCCCAGATTTATACACCCGCTGATTTCTTCAGCGACACCCTTACACCCTTACTTTATATCTGTTGTCTAAGGTAAATGTGAACATTGGTCACATCTTCTAAATTTATCCCACAAACCTCTACATTTTCAGTTCCTTTATAAGCGTTGTACATCAATATTATTCTCTGTAAGATTGGCTTTAATATCACTTCTTGACTGTTGTCAGCAAGTTCCAGGACCATACTGTCAAGTTCTGGTTTGGTGCTTTAAAAAATTACTGTATCGTCAGCAAAATGAAGGTTAAGTCATCTTCATTAATCTTTATACCCTTGTCTTCCCAGTTTAGGGATTAAGACATTCTGCAGTGTGGCACTGAAAAGCTTAGTAGATATTATGTTCCCTTGTCTCACTCTTTTGCCAATTTTTATATGTTCTGTCATTTAACAGTTGTGCAATATACCCTTGCATTTTTATGGATATCAATAATATGAACATGTGCATTTTCAATACCACAGGATTTCAAAGACATTACAAATGCTGATGGTATCACAGAATCAAAAAGCCTGTTCAAGTGTTCATATTTAATGAGTCGTACATAGTGGTACATTATATTCATTTGCTTTCAGTTAGTTCTGTCCGTACATGAATGATTTATAGTGCTGTAGCCACTCCTGAATACTGCTTGTTTTATTTGTTGAACCATGTCCAGTGTTTTCTTAAAGCAATGTGCAGTACCTTAGTGAAGATTTTATAAACAACTGTTAGTGGAGGCTGATGGGTTTGTAGTTCCTGAGATACTCGAGGGCCCTTATTTTTATGTAGCAGAATCACCGAAGCAGCTGGTGAAAATTTGGGCATACGTAGTTTGTTTCTTCTGTGGCTTCCTGTACCATGTCCAGGGTGATTCTATCTTCCCATGCAGCACTTCTGTTTCATGTTTTTAATTGCTTGTGTATTTTTGCAAGGAGGAATAGAAGTGCTTTTGTGCCTGTGTTATGATTCTTTGTGAGAGATGTATTGTCCCTTTCATATAGTTAAATGTAAAATTGTAACTCTTCTCAAAATTTTGCCTCTATTTCTTGTTGTTACAGTACCATCTTCCTTTCTGAGTGTCATAATATGTTTTATTCTATTAGTGAGATGACCATTTGCTTTCTTCCTACTTTAATTCCCAATGACCTTTTTTTTCTTTTCCTGGTTACAAATGAAGTTTTTTATCTTATGTGCTACTTTTTTTGAATGTCTTATATTATTCAATGTATTTTGTAACATTTTCTTTATCTTCATCTGCAATCATTTTTGCATTAGCATTTTTTGTTCTGTTCTGATTTTCTTTTTGTGGTTTTTGTTCTTAGAGCCACTTAATTTTGTTTGTTTCCATAAGGTTCTTCAGAAATGTTCTGTTAATTTTGAAGGTGTCGGCCTCTTTTGTTAAACTCTTGTCTGGTGATGCGCAATATATTATAGCCTCTCCTAGATAATTGTCAACTTTGCCTTCTCGTGGTGTATCTTGTTCTCACTGAAGAGGCTCTCATGAGAGATAGACTGACTGATAGCATAATTCAGTCAGTTGGAGGAAATGCTATTCCACACTCATCTATCTGCTTTGCCAGTGTCTCCAATGACTTCCAAACTAAAAAATTGGCCCGCAGTCTCCAGTGGCTGGAATTTAATTATTTTGGCATGTTATAGTTAAGAAGCCACTGTAGGTATGGCTTGTAACTTGTTAAGAAGCCATCACAAGTGTTATGGCAAACTATTGTTGCCATTTTAGGTACTTCAGCTTGTTGTATTTCATAATTTATTGACATTTAAAGTAAAATCATATTTCCAGAGGAGAACAGGAAAAGCTTTCAGTAAACCTAAAACGTGACCTTGGGAAAGGGTTGAGATTGCATGGAACATAAATCTATCACTTGGAAACCTGCTGCCAAGAAAGGGTGTTTGCTGCTGCCCCCACGTGAAAAAGTAAAGAGAATATATATTATCTAACAGTCATACTATGCTGTTTATGAACTTGTTGGTTATGTCTGTATTTTTTAATATTGTGTGCTTTAGCTGCCAAATTAATTTCTGCCATTTTGACTATTGTAGAAAAGTCTACATGAAGTGCTAAGTGATTCTGGAAAATTGTTCTAATACGTAGGCCATTTCAAAAGTTCTGTGCAGGCACTTTCCGTATAATGATGCAATTGCTCCATTCATTGTGCCAGTTGTGAGTCAGACTTCAGTATATAAAGTTGTGTATGTTTGCTGGCTAATTTGTTCCTGTTCTGAAAAATTCTGCCTAGAAATGCTGGAAGAAAGTGAGTCAGGTCAGATCTCGTGTAGTGATCGGTGATTCTACATTAAAATTGAAACTTTGCAAGGAAAATCCCCTACTGAAATTCATAAAGCTTTGTTTGATGTTTGGGGGGTTAGTGTAGTGGATTGTAGCACAATGTCACAGTGGGCTTCTTGTTTTCTTAAAGTGTCGGAAGAGCAGCAAAGACGTCCCAAGAAGCAGCCTGCCATCAGATGCAGTGAACGACACTTCGTGGTTATTGCATACCTGCCAACTTTTACGCATTTTAACTGTTCTTTACGATTTTACGCATCACTATTTTTTACGCATTTCCGTATATTTAAAAAAAAAAATCTTCCTTGAGAAATATTTGTTAATGTTTCAGTTAAATCATACCTGCCAACTCTTCCGGAATTTGCATAAGTTTTCTGTTTTTTTTTTTATACAGTTTTACGGCCGGAAGAACTTTTCTTCCGGATTTTTAAAATTTTCTGTATTTTTTGTTTAAAATATCCCTATAAATAAAATATATAACAGAAATGGGAATTTTGCAAAATTGTGTGCCAGAACACCCATGCCCTGTCGTCATAGTCGGGACTTGGGCACAGTAAATTCTCCGTGCACACTGTTATGCTTGACGCTGAATAAAGATAATGCGGTGGGAAGAAAGAATCGGAGACTCCAACTACTGCTGATTTTACGTAGTTACTATGGAAATAGTCTGTCCTCTACGGACAATAGAAAACATAGAGTATGCTATGATAATCGTAGGTCCACTACGGACGATGGAAAACATAGAGTATGCTATGGAAATTGTCGGTACGCTACGGACGACAGAAAACATTGAGTATGCTATGATAATCATAGCATACTCACCTATTTCCAGGTAATCTTGCATGTAGATTACCTGGAAATAGGTGCAACCATCATGGCAAAAGTACTGCATAACACTTCTCGACAAATTGAAGCAGCATCTGGTCTCCAAATGTCGAGGCAAGCTTTCGAAAGGGATCTTGTTTCTTCAAGACAATGCCTACCCTCACAAAGTGGCCATTACAGGTCAGAAATTAGCTGATCTTCACTTTGAAATTCTGACACATCTGACTCACTCACCTGATTTGGCCCCCTTTGGACTACTATCTCTTTCCTAACCCGAAAAACACACCTGGGGGGGGGGGTCAAGCATTGAGGAGGCTATAGCAGCTGTGGACTAGTTGTTTGCAGCACAACCGTGAGGGGCGGGGTTGACGGGTAAAAAAGTTAGAACAACAAAGTCATAAGTGTGGGGAGCTCAGGGGTGAGTATGTACATTTTTTTTTTTTTTCACAATCCCATAGCTTGTTTTCTTTACAAAGCCACAGACTTATCAGCACCCTTCGTAGCTACACTAGGTATTGCAGTATGTACCCTATTTTTTCTCATTTTAGAAAATGATCGTGAAAAGGGTTCATAGATACCATGGAAACAAGTGATCAACAAATCACCTGTCTAGTCCTGTGGAACCCATTTGGTGAGCTTTCCCAAATGTTAATGGAGTTTCATACTTTGAATCTTTGAGCAAGTTCCTGGCAAGTAAGATTCTACTCACACCTGATGACTGCATTTAATGCTCAATCACTGAAGAAATTTTAGGATGATGAGCATTTTCCAGATTCTCTTGTGTTGAAGCAAATTTTCAAAACTAATTCTGGGTGGTCCATTCTCTTATTGCACTCTCCCAATGATGTGCAAATTGCTTGTGAAGATTTCTGAGTTTGAACTTACATTGTGGACACACTTGAATAATGCATGCATTGGTAGTCATTATTACAGGACTTGATCTCGTGGAACAATATTACTTTGTAACGTGCTTACCCTCATTTGTTTGCTCTGGCAATACCAATGCACATTATGACTCCTTGCTATCATTCAACAATTGGTGTGAGTTGATCAAAACTGCCCTAACTTTTTGGTTACATAATAGAATGACAAATCTGTCAGATTGAACTCTTGGAGTAATGAAGTGGGCAGCCCTTATGATTATTCATAATGGCATGTATTACAGGGAGCAAAGGGAAATGTTTTGTTGCCAGCTAAATCTTTTTCCTCAAAAAGTAAAAAAAAATCTGCATAATAGAAAGGCATTATAGAGGGAATGTGTAGATCAGAAAACCTTTGTACAGTGTTCAATGGAAATGCTAAAGATTTCTGTGGTAATTCTCTTGAGGGGGTAGCTCATTAGGGCCACATTAAGGTAGAAATTTGAATAGTGGAAAGCTAAACATTAATGCACCCCCCCCCCTCCTTCAGCCGTTATAAAGAAATGGAGTCATTTTAAAATGAAACTAAACTGGTGAATTCTTATAGTTTTGTTAGTACTGTAAACTTAACTTCCATTTATGTCTGTCGAGCAACTGCACTATTTTAAGACTTCTCAATGAAACATTTTTTAGACTCACTTAAAAAAAAAAAAAATTGTGAAATCTTTTTCAGGCTCGCATCAAGGCTAGATTGATGACTTCTGTACCATTCCCCCATTCCTTTAAAAATGGAATTTGCCCTCCTTCTGATGCTGATGGTTATAGTTCTCCACAGTTGACACAACAAACTCATGTTCAGTATACATACACTAATGTCCCAAATGAGGGATTTAACAATCAACAGGTTAGTTTTTATTCTGTAGTGCTGTTTGAAAGTTTATTTTTGCTTGTTGTGATATTTAGATATATTTTATTACTAGATTTCACTTTTAATTTTAGGTGCACCTTTCCCTGAAAAATGAAATTATAATTCTGCCACATGTTAGAACCCATGCAGTTCATCAAAGCACTTGCAGGGAGATGAAAAAACTTCTGTGTAAATTAAATATAATGCATTATGAGTGAAAAAGCATCTAACATGTCATTCAAGCAGAAAATGCTGTTATTCATTTTATTCTTCTCAAATATGTGTCCCAAAGTCATCCCATATGGGTGTGGGTTTAAGATTATATGGTTTTACTAATAGAAAGTTTCTCCTGAATGGTTTATAACTCTTTGTCAGAAACTAAACCATCATTTCAGATTAAATAACAAGGAACTATACACCAACTGTACTTTAATAGTATAACTATACTAGTGATCTGGCTTTTTCAAGGAAGGTAGACGGCAAACTGCTGTCTACTTTCCTTGAAAAAGCCATCTGGTTGATGTGCAAAAAGCTTGGAATCATTTATTTCTATTCTACACCAAGAAATTTTGGATCACTATTATAGTTATACTCTTTAAGCATTGTTTCAGATGTACGAGCATTTTGAAAAGATGAAATAAAGATTCTCTAACAGTTTGCAGGTCAAAGTTTTATATTACTATTGCTTTATGGTTTATATTTGTAAGGGAAAGTGTAAAACCAAATGTGCTGTATTATTTCTGAGTGACCTGTGCCACTGATCAACCAGATTAGTTTACCATTGGAGTGGTAAAAGCAATGAGTTCAACAAAAGGACATCTGTTGTGTTTGACTTAATCTGGTTAAATTTTATTGGTTCACTCATTTCTTTTCCATTCTTCAGAAATGGAAAGAAATCTCTTCCCCTGCAGTCATGCAGGTTCCCTGTTAATTAAAATTGTCATAAATTTTGCCAGTGAGTTTGGTATAATGTGGTTTCTAATTTTAAAAAATAACTAAGATAATAGTAAATTTAATCTTCTGATTAAGATTAAATTTTCTAGTTATTATTTTACTTTTATTTATCAACAGGGTTCATGCTATTGTACTTTGGGAGAACCTCCCTTTCTTTTTGTGAAAATTTGTGATTTCCCTTCTGCTGGAAGCTATTTTGTATTCACCTTTCCCAGCTGACATGCTTTCAGTCCTCTCTAGATGGGGTGAGCAACAGATGTGATTGGATAAACTTTTTCATGTGTCTTGTCATTGCTTGAGAGAAGACCCAGGCACTTGGAATGTTATGGATTCTTAATTGTTACTACAGAAATAGAAAATCTCAGTGAAATAGTGTTATTCAATATCTGCAAAGTATTTCAAATTTCTTAACATTTAAACGTTTTTGGGGTTGTTTGTTGCATGTTTTTAATATCTCAAGGCATTTCTTCAATAATTTGGGAACCTTTTCGTGTCCTCCACTGGCCAAAAATGTTTGACACTACCAGAAACTTTTCCAGCAAGAATGGGAATGTTATGATTTTTGGGATATTCAAATTTTTCTGACTAAACTGTCTCCCCACCCCACATTTCTCTTCGTGATTATGTTCTTTTGCAGTGGAACCCACTTATAAGAACTGGAGACTGGCTGAAATGTTAGCAATGTTTGTTTTGGAATAAAAATTCCAACCATGTAATAATATGCATACATGTTTATATTATATTTGCAGTCGTACCCATTCTCCAAACGGTGATCTATAAAATTATTTTTTGAACAAAAATTAAAGGAAAATGTCATTAAGGGGGGAAAATCAAGTTAACGGGGTTTTCAAGGTCCATATAAATACTTAAAAGGTTCTTTGGGGGGGGGGGGTTAAGTCCTTATTTCTTGCTGAAAATGGCAAAAAGTACTTATTTTTTAACTGGCTGCGTGGAATCTAGAAGTTATGATGCACTGCATGGCACTTGTGCTGTGCTTATAATAGCATGATGTTGTGTCAGCTGGAATTCTGTTGAAGAGCATGGGACAATATGAGATCTAATTTGTTGAAAAGAGGGAAGGGCCATGGGCTAAATTAAACACATCCAGCAGATTCTATCAAAAATAGCCTATCACTATCTCTTAATACTGTTTTTCACTTTTGTATTCCCAATTTTTGTTATTATTTTTTTTTTTTGTATGTAGATATCAATTCGATTATACCACAAGAAAATTAAGTGCAAAATTGAAATCTTGAATGCACAAATTTAACCTTGGTTTTACAATTTAAACCACAAAATGATTGTGTGAAAAATTCAAATCTTGAACTCAGCTTTAACTACTGTTTTTCAATTTACATATACTTTATTGCATACATGCTTATTCTCTCAAATGAAAAAAAAAAAACTAATTTGACCAGTAGAACTGACTTTAAAATTGCATAAATTCTAGTTTATTACATCCACAAACTTGGAAAAATATTGCAACTTCATAAGCATAGTTAAATCATGTGTAAAAGTATATTTGTGCAAATCATTGTTGTGTATACAGTGGGTAAGGTCCTTTAAAAAAAATCTTGCAGGCTATTTAAGTCCTTAAAAAATGCTTTCTTTTTTTGTGTGTGTGTGTGAGAAAAGTAGTGGGAACCCTGGTTAAGATCCGTAACTGTTTTATGATTTAAAACAGGGTCATGACATCAATGCATACAGTTTGAAGTAAAACTGTAGCAAGCTTTGGCACCCCTTAATTTTAAATCAAAATGCCATGGAATTTTTATAGCATTTCAACATTTCTGGCATAATTATCTTTAAACCTATCACAAAGATACATTTAGAACAAGCATTGACAAAAATCCAAAGACCAAAAACTTCTGTAAAACCAAAAGAACTCAGGGGGGAAAATTAAATGAAAGTTCAAGTAAAAAAATAGAACTGAGTGAATATATCTGAGTAAAGCCTTGAATAAGTGTTTCCATACAGTAAAACTAAGCCACTATTTTGAATTTGTTGGTTTTCAGACTTTTCTAGGTGTAGAAGTAACCGGTTGGTTGAAAAATTCAAGCCATGTTCCTAAGTCACTTTTCTGAATTTTTTGGTTTTTAGGCTTTTCTAGTTATCCATACCTTAAGCATTTTGAACAGTAAAGCTAAGCCACCCTTTTGAATTTTTTAGTTTTCACTTTTCTAGGTGTTAGCAGTGGAGAAAAATTCAAGCAGACAATATTCCAAAGCTGCCATTTTGATTTTTTGTTTTGGTTTTTGTATTTTTTTAGGGATCTGAACGTTAAAAATCTATCTGTGTGCCAATTTTCAGATCTCTGGGTCATTTAGAAGCAGGAAAACGATTTGCAAAAAATTTAAGCAGAAACTGTTTCAAATCTACCATTTTGATTTTTTTTTGTTTTTGTTTGTTTGTTTTCAGACTTTTCCAGGTGTCTGAACCTTAAGACCTATCAGCATGCCAATTTTCAGATCTCTAGGGCATTTAGAAGTGGTCAAACAATTCACAGACAGAAACATTTGCATTTTCCCCACTTTGTTTTATGTGTATATATGGTACTACGTTCAAAAAGTTCCGGAACTTTTTGAATATTTGCCAAATGTCAGTGAATTGGATCATTCCCCGCTGAGCAAGCGAAGAGCATGATGTGATCGACCAGCCAGAACTGGTTTGATCCAGATCCAACATGTACAGCGTATGTGCGTAGTTCGTGATTGCAGGCATTCTATGCTCTCCACTGCAGGGACAACGAACAATGTCGAATTTTGAACAGCGCTCAAGTGTAAAATTTTGTGTTCTGCTTGGAAAATCTCTTGCTGAGACTTTTCAAATGATTAAGTCAGCGTACGAGTGCAATGAGTCGAACTAGAGTTTGAGTGGCATCAACGATTTGAAATAGGGTGACAGTATAGAGAATGATAAGTGGTCAAACAATTCACAGACAGAAACATTTGCATTTTCCCCACTTTGTTTTATGTGTATATATGGTACTACGTTCAAAAAGTTCCGGAACTTTTTGAATATTTGCCAAATGTCAGTGAATTGGATCATTCCCCGCTGAGCAAGCGAAGAGCATGATGTGATCGACCAGCCAGAACTGGTTTGATCCAGATCCAACATGTACAGCGTATGTGCGTAGTTCGTGATTGCAGGCATTCTATGCTCTCCACTGCAGGGACAACGAACAATGTCGAATTTTGAACAGCGCTCAAGTGTAAAATTTTGTGTTCTGCTTGGAAAATCTCTTGCTGAGACTTTTCAAATGATTAAGTCAGCGTACGAGTGCAATGAGTCGAACTAGAGTTTGAGTGGCATCAACGATTTGAAATAGGGTGACAGTATAGAGAATGATGAGAGGTCAGGATGACCTTCAACATCCACAGCAGAAGAACAAATCGCCATTGTCAAAGAAATTGTGAAAAATGACCGTCAAAAAACTTTTGCAGCGATTGCAGAAGTTGCCATGCCATTTTAACAGGAAAACTGGGCATGCATCACGTGTGCCAACAAATTGTTCCCAAAAACCTGACACAAGAAAAAATGGATGAGCGCATGCAAGTTTGCAGGGATAACATCGATGCAGTGGATTCAGATCTCGATCTCTTGAATCGATTGATCACTGGCGATGAGACTTGGTGCTTTCTGTATGACCCCCAATCCAACAGACAGTCAGAAGTGTGGAAATCACCGTCGCTCCAAAGGAAAGGTCTTGTTAACAGTTTTCTTTGATTGCAAGGGAGTCCTTCAACATGGTTGTACAGTCACTAAAGAAGGGTATATCAACGTCCTGAAACGTCTCCAAGAATCGGTGTGGCGCAAGCGACCTGATCTTTGGAAGACCAACTTGTGAGTTCTCCATCATGATAATGCGCCAGCTCACAGATCCCTCCTGGTGTCCAATTACCTGTCCAAACATTGCATTCCTGTTCTTCCACTACCAGCTTATTCCCCTGATCTCACCCCGTATGACTTTCCTTTTTCCCCGGATGAAGAATTTGCTTAAGGGGCGACACTTCTCAAGTTCCGACAGAGGCACTGGAGGATGTGGCAAAAATGCTTAGTTGCACATGTTAACTACTTCGAAAGAAACACAGCATAAACAGGTATCTGTGCTAATTCTTTTTTAATATAAAAAGTTCTGGAACTTTTTGAGCGTAGTAATATATATATATACACAGTAAAACCTCAAAATCCGGCATCAACTGGACTGGACGAGTGCCGGATTTCTGAAGCTATCCAAAAATTGCGTAATTGACGTTACATAAAGCACGTTTTTACACGTAACGTCGCTTAAAAAAAAAAAAAAATTGAGCGTCTACACCTTATAAATATCGAGCGGTCGAGCTGCTGATCGCATTCTTCCCAATTTTCAGGGGGGGGGTCGTTTTGCAGTTGTAATAAAGTTTTGGCGAAAATATTAGCAATTACATTTTTGTGCTATTTATTATAAAACTCTCAAAGAATTGAATTTTGCGAGTGCTTAGGCAAAAACTTGAAAAAAGGGCAGGGCAACCACTAGGGCTGGGCGATGTATCTATGCATCGCAACAACCCGATGTGAATTTTACATCGATGTTACGGTTTTTCGACTGACGAAACTGCAATTCATTGTGAAGGCGTTTAACTGGGATGCATCATGAAGACCGATGCAGATGACATTACACGATCGAATCCACATACTGCCACCACCAAGCACAGATCGTCATCACATGTTAGACCAGCATTTCAAACATACATGCCGATTCGTCGTTTCATTGGTCCGCGTCACTTCAGCGTGGCCCAATGTGATGACTAATATGAGAAACCTCCCGATGTTACGCATAGGCATCTATAGGAATTTGCACGCTGAGATCAGATGATCTCGCGATGTGTTGTTGAGACGATACATCGGAAAATTTCCTAGGTTATTGGTGAAACATCGGATGTTCTCACAAAATCAGAAAAGTGCCGGTTTTCTGGATGCTGGATTTTCAAGGTTTTGCTGTATATACCGGGTGTTCAATTAATGACCAAACACTTAGTTTAAGAATAACTTTTGAAATATGCACGAGAGGGCAGCACTATCAGTTTTTTGTCGACCAAGTGCTTATAGGTAATTGATTCAGTGTTGGTTCCACTGTGTTTTAGTGTAAGTTAAAAATGGTGTGTTCAACTGAACGTGTTTTTATTGTGAAAACTTTGTATGAAACAAAAGTCCTTCTGAAACACTAAGAAAGTGGTCAACAGCTTACAAGAATGTTCGAAAGCCATCAAAGTCGACAGTTCTGGTTAGGAAATTTGAGACAAACAAAGCTATGCTGGAAAGCAATAATCGATAGTTTCTGGTTCATGCACAATGGTGCACCTCCGCATCACACTCTGGATGTTCTTAGGACCATAAGCAGCCACTTTGGACACAACGTGCTCTCTCTCTCAGCTACCCCAATCATTGCCCTGGAGCTATCGAATGGCCTCCTTATTCTCTCGACGCAAGTCCTTGCGACTTCTTTCTTTGGAGATACATCAAAGATCTGGTCTACAAGTCAGTCCCTAATACTGTGACTGAGCTCAAAGACTCTTATCACTGAGGCTTTTTCCACTGTAACTCAAGATACTCTAGGCCGAGTCATAGAGAACTTTGAAAATGTTATCACTTAATTACCTTTTCAACCCACTTCCAAGAAACACTGTTTGCTTAAATTATCTTTTGACTGTAAAACATTTTTAACAAAGTGTTCGGTCATTTATTGAACACCCTGTATATATATTACATACACACAGTTCGTCTTGAAAGATTTAATTAGTTAACTACAGTAGTACAAATTTAAATAAAATAAGCCCTTACATGAATATGTAATTGTGGAATAACTTTTTTTACGGGTCTTTTAGAGGTTATTTTTAATGAAAGTTGGTTGTCAAATTTTCGAACTAAAGCCTAGTTCGTCATCAGGACTATGTCACTGGAGTAGTTGCTGCCACTCAATTGGAAGAGACCATCCGCAATTATCGTTAATTGTGGTACTTCTTCTTCTTGCTATTTCGATCCCTTCTTCTAGTTTTCTCTTTACTAAGTTTGACTGGTGGGCGATTATTTTCACTGAGTCCCAATTTATGGAGTGTCCACTTGCTTGTACATGTCTGTCTAGCCCTGTTTTGTTCCCAGTGTTCCTAATAGCTGCTTGGTGTTCTTTCATTCGGACCTTAATACTTCTCCCTGTTTCTCCTATATAGCTGAGTCCGCAGTTACAGTCGATGCAGTAAATTACTCCTTCCTGCAATTGGATGTCCAATTCTTTCTGCTTTAAAGCTGGCAGGAATTTCTTTATTTTGTTATTAAGATCTGGAGCTAGCCTGATATTATATTTTGCTCCGATCCTTTTCAGTTTCTCAAAGTCCCTTGTGGTACGTAATTTTGCTGGTGAATTTGAAGTTGGTTTTTTCCTGCTTCTTTTTTGGCACTTGTTTAAATATTTTCTCAACATATGGGGAGGGGTAATTGTTTTCTGCCAACATTTCCTTTAATTCTTCTTTGTGCAGATCTTTTTGAGAAGCTGAAGAGACCAGGATTTCAATTTTTTCCAAAAATTGTCTCGCTGTATTCGATTTAATATAATCAGGGTGGAATGAGCAGAAGTCTAACATCTTCCCTGTGTTGGTGGGTTTTCTAAAAAGCTGAGTGAATATTTTCCCTTCTCTTGAGGTCAAGGTTAAATCCAGGTAATTGATGCTATGGTCTTTTTCCTGTTCCAGGGTGTACTTCAAGGTATTCTCTAGTAAGTTAAATTCTTCCAGAATCTGAGAGGGTAGAGATTGGTCCACAGTATCTACTATAATTAGGACATCATCCATGTACCTTACATAGAGAGCAAACAAGGAGGGTTGTATAAGGATTTTTGCCTCTAGTTTACTTATATAATAATTTGCTAGCAGAGGTGCTAGTGGAGAACCCATTGCAAGTCCTGAAGTTTGCCTGTAATATTTCTTTCCAAACTGGAAGAAATTATTCTTGAAGGAAAATAGGAGCAGTTCATATATGCCAAGTAGTATTTCTCTATTGTGATTATGGAATACTATTTTTTCTGCCAGGTCATCTGCAATGAATTCCAGTAGGAGGTCCAGGTTAATGTTGGTATACATAGAGACTATATCCAGGCTTGCCATTACTGGATGAATTAATTCTGGCAAGTTGTCCAGTTTTCTTTTTAGCTGCATGGAATTTTTTAGTAGGTAGGGAGGAGAAGGGAAAATATCTCTGAGGTGACCAAGCAAATAATAATTAATGTTGGAGAGTGGCGAATTTCTAGTGTCTATTATAGGTCTTATTGGATGGCCTTCTTTGTGAACTTTTATCGTACCATAGATCTGTGGAATTCTTGACTGAATTTTGGAGAAGTTTTTGAAGAGCTCATTAAGCTGTTTTTTATTTCTTAAAGAGCTGATTAATTTCTTAAGATTTTTTACAGTTTGATCTATAGGATTACCATTGAGTTCTTCATAATAAGGCTTGCTCAATTCAGCTTCCATTTTATTGTAATACTTCTCTTTTTCTACCAATACCAAAACTTTGCTCTTATCTGCTCTCAGTGCTACTACTTTATCATTGGCTTTGAATTTTTTAAGGTCAGTAATGGCATTTCTATTAAAATTGTAATCAACTTTTACTGGCTTTTTTACAAATTTTGAGACGCAGTCTGAGAATTCTTTCCTTAAAGTAACTGCTGTATTTTCATCTTCTCTTTCTACCTTACTACAGATGCTTTCTAAATCAATCAGTATACGTTTTTATCAAGTGTTGCGGAGGAAAGGTTGTAATTATATCCCTTATTGAGGAGATTAATCAGGTTTTCATCTACTCCTTCTTCCGTCAGATCCATGACATGTTTGTTAGTGGTGGATGGTATTAACTGTGGGCCAGTTGCTGTAGACATTAACTTTGAACTTAACCATTTATTTTCTTTAATTCTCAATTTTTCCTTAAACTTTTTGTTTTTATCTCTCACTGCTTTAGCTAACCAATTATCAATATTTTTCTTTTCTGCTTCCGGAATTTCACCTAATGAAGAGGTCCAAATACGAGCTTCTATTCGTTCGCATTGCTCAATAGTTTTGAATTTATTACGAATCGCGCCATTCACCGTTTTTAGTTCTATTTTTCTAATAAAATTTCTTGACAGATTTTCCGCGATGTTTTTCGTGAGTCTCAAAGAAGGTGGAACAAAATTAGCTCTTTTACATTTCTTAAGAAAATACAGTTGTGACTTACATTTGTCGCTTTTGCACTTACTCCTTTCTATCTTTCTGATGTTTCGCCATATATCCTGCCCGTATGTGGTTTTAATCCTAGTTGTAAATGCATTTATGGCACCTCTATTCAAGAAATAGAAAGGAGTAAGTGCAAAAGCGACAAATGTAAGTCACAACTGTATTTTCTTAAGAAATGTAAAAGAGCTAATTTTGTTCCACCTTCTTTGAGACTCACGAAAAACATCGCGGGAAATCTGTCAAGAAATTTTATTAGAAAAATAGAACTAAAAACGGTGAATGGCGCGATTCGTAATAAATTCAAAACTATTGAGCAATGCGAACGAATAGAAGCTCGTATTTGGACCTCTTCATTAGGTGAAATTCCGGAAGCAGAAAAGAAAAATATTGATAATTGGTTAGCTAAAGCAGTGAGAGATAAAAACAAAAAGTTTAAGGAAAAATTGAGAATTAAAGAAAATAAATGGTTAAGTTCAAAGTTAATGTCTACAGCAACTGGCCCACAGTTAATACCATCCACCACTAACAAACATGTCATGGATCTGACGGAGGAAGGAGTAGATGAAAACCTGATTAATCTCCTCAATAAGGGATATAATTAAAACCTTTCCTCCGCAACACTTGATAAAAAACGCATACTGATTGATTTAGAAAGCATCTGTAGTAAGGTAGAAAGAGAAGATGAAAATACAGCAGTTACTTTAAGGAAAGAATTCTCAGACTGCGTCTCAAAATTTGTAAAAAAGCCAGTAAAAGTTGATTACAATTTTAATAGAAATGCCATTACTGACCTTAAAAAATTCAAAGCCAATGATAAAGTAGTAGCACTGAGAGCAGATAAGAGCAAAGTTTTGGTATTGGTAGAAAAAGAGAAGTATTACAATAAAATGGAAGCTGAATTGAGCAAGCCTTATTATGAAGAACTCAATGGTAATCCTATAGATCAAACTGTAAAAAATCTTAAGAAATTAATCAGCTCTTTAAGAAATAAAAAACAGCTTAATGAGCTCTTCAAAAACTTCTCCAAAATTCAGTCAAGAATTCCACAGATCTATGGTACGATAAAAGTTCACAAAGAAGGCCATCCAATAAGACCTATAATAGACACTAGAAATTCGCCACTCTCCAACATTAATTATTATTTGCTTGGTCACCTCAGAGATATTTTCCTTCTCCTCCCTACCTACTAAAAAATTCCATGCAGCTAAAAAGAAAACTGGACAACTTGCCAGAATTAATTCATCCAGTAATGGCAAGCCTGGATATAGTCTCTATGTATACCAACATTAACCTGGACCTCCTACTGGAATTCATTGCAGATGACCTGGCAGAAAAAATAGTATTCCATAATCACAATAGAGAAATACTACTTGGCATATATGAACTGCTCCTATTTTCCTTCAAGAATAATTTCTTCCAGTTTGGAAAGAAATATTACAGGCAAACTTCAGGACTTGCAATGGGTTCTCCACTAGCACCTCTGCTAGCAAATTATTATATAAGTAAACTAGAGGCAAAAATCCTTATACAAACCCTCCTTGTTTGCTCTCTATGTAAGGTACATGGATGATGTCCTAATTATAGTAGATACTGTGGACCAATCTCTACCCTCTCAGATTCTGGAAGAATTTAACTTACTAGAGAATACCTTGAAGTACACCCTGGAACAGGAAAAAGACCATAGCATCAATTACCTGGATTTAACCTTGACCTCAAGAGAAGGGAAAATATTCACTCAGCTTTTTAGAAAACCCACCAACACAGGGAAGATGTTAGACTTCTGCTCATTCCACCCTGATTATATTAAATCGAATACAGCGAGACAATTTTTGGAAAAAATTGAAATCCTGGTCTCTTCAGCTTCTCAAAAAGATCTTCACAAAGAAGAATTAAAGGAAATGTTGGCAGAAAACAATTACCCCTCCCCATATGTTGAGAAAATATTTAAACAAGTGCCAAAAAAGAAGCAGGAAAAAACCAACTTCAAATTCACCAGCAAAATTACGTACCACAAGGGACTTTTCGAGAAACTGAAAAGGATCGGAGCAAAATATAATATCAGGCTAGCTCCAGATCTTAATAACAAAATAAAGAAATTCCTGCCAGCTTTAAAGCAGAAAGAATTGGACATCCAATTGCAAGAAGGAGTAATTTACTGCATCGACTGTAACTGCGGACTCAGCTATATAGGAGAAACAGGGAGAAGTATTAAGGTCCGAATGAAAGAACACCAAGCAGCTATTAGGAACATTGGGAACAAAACAGGGCTAGACAGACATGTACAAGCAAGTGGACACTCCATAAATTGGGACAGTGAAAATAATCGCCCACCAGTCAAACTTAGTAAAGAGAAAACTAGAAGAAGGGATCGAAATAGCAAGAAGAAGAAGTACCACAATTAACGATAATTGCGGATGGTCTCTTCCAATTGAGTGGCAGCAACTACTCCAGTGACATAGTCCTGATGACGAACTAGGCTTTAGTTCAAAAATTTGACAACCAACTTTCATTAAAAATAACCTCTAAAAGACCCGTAAAAAAGTTATTCCACAATCACTATGAATAGAGGTGCCATAAATGCATTTACAACTGAATATGTAATATCAGCAAATCCTAAGATGTGTGGAAATAAGTGTTAAAAAAAAAAATCTTTCAAGGCATAACCACTTTTAGTGCACCTGGGTTGTGGATACTCCTTCCCCACTGCTTTTCTATAAACATTTTTTCACTAGCACACCAAGGTTTGCACATATTGCTGCAATTCTGCTCTGTATGCCACCACTTCTATTCCTCCATTCAAGGACAGTGTACAGATTTTCTTTGCCCTGTTAAATATTTAAATTATGTTGCTTTGCTTATTAAATGTGATCAGTTTAGCTTTTCTCTACTTCGTTAACTCTGGAATTTCATTAAATTTTGTTAAAAATTACTAAATTAGCTTTGATTAACATTACACCAAAGAAAAGTTTGTTTTGCCCATAAATCTGGTATCTTGTAAGTACAAGCTCATCATAAGCCTGTTCTACTGTACTTATATATTTATATATATGTGTAGTTTTATAACTCTTCAAAAACCATATGTATATAACTCTTAGATTTATTTGTTAATCTCTTCAAGTAATTCTATCACGTGGTACATAGATTTTGAGCATTATGACGCGAGTTGTCTAATTCTTTCTGTTCATCACGTTTTACTTTACCTTCGTCGGAAGAGCTACACAGGTTTTTGGTTGGTTCTTATTACTGTTGTGTTAATGTTGTAAATAAAGAAATGTATTTACCCTGAGTCTTGCTTTTTGCTGTTTTTTATTTTTTTATATTCCTTATGTAACTAATTCTTCGAGATAATATACATTTGCATTGAATGGCATATCTGTAGTGCGTACATTATTAATTACATAAATATCATCATCATTTTCAACCATTATCAATCCACTGCTGGACGAAGGTCTCCCAAAGTTTCCTCCACAACGGTTTGTCTTGTACCAGTCTCCTCCATGTCACTCCCGCATACTTTCTAATTTCATCCACCTATCTCCCATGTGGTCTTCTTCTGGGTCTTTTCCTGTCCCTTGGAATCCAATCTAAAATTTCGGCTGTCCATCGATGGTCTGTCCTTCTGGCAGTATGTCCAGCCCATTGCCATTTCAGGGATTTAACTCTGATCATGATGTCTTCCACTCTTGTCATTTTTCGGATCCACGAGTTCCTCTTCTTATCTCTCCTGATTACACCAAGCATGCACCTCTCCATGGCTCTTTGAGTTGTCTGCAGCCTTTGTATGTCTCTTTTAGCTAAGGTCCATGTCTCTGCACCATACGTAAGCACTGGAAGGATGCATTGATCACACTTTTCTTTTAAGACATAATGGCATATTGCTCTTGAAAATTATGCTGTTTCTTCCAAAAGCTCTCCAGGCAAGTTTTGTACGCCGATTAATTTCTTCATCAATGTGACCCTCACTTGATATCTGCTGTCCAAGATAAACATACGTGTCTGTTATCTGTTATCTCCAGCTTTTCTCCATCAATCGATAAATCTTCATTTCTTGTAAAAGCATTGTACATCACTTTTGTCTTCTGAAAGTTCATTTTTAATCCCACTTCTTTACTCTTGTCAGCAAGTTCCTGGATCATACTCTGCAGCTCTGGTGGGGTTGTTGCAAAAATGACTATGTCATCAGCAAAACGAAGGTGGGTTAGATAATCTCCATTAATCTTTACCCCTTTGTTTTCCCAGTTCAGTGATTGAAAGACATTTTCCAATGTGGCATTAAAGAGCTTCGGAGATATGGTGTCACCTTGTCTCACTCCCTTTCCAATTTTTATGTGTGTTGTATTTTCAAACAGCCGAATATTATTAATAACATCATATATTGCATTTTCATAGATGTTATTAATAATAAAGTATGCATCTTCAATACCGCAGGATTTCAGAGCCATTGTAACTGCTGATGGTTTCACTGAAGCAAAGGCTTTTTCATAATCGATAAAAGCCATGCACAATGGAAGTTCATATTCCCTCGCTCTTTCAATTAGTTCTCTCAGTACGTGGATATGATCTATAGTGCTGTAGCCACTCCTGAATCCAGCTTGTTCTCTCGGTTGAGCCATGTCCAGTGTCACCTTCAAGCGGTGTGAAAGAACTTTAGTGAAGATTTTATAAACCACTGATAGGAGGCTGATGGGTCTGTAGTTCCCGAGATCCTCAATGTCACCTTTTTTATTTAGCAGGATCAATGTAGCGTTGTTCCAATCCTCAGGAATCTTCCCTTCATTAAGGCATCGAGTGAAAATTTAGGCGAGTACTGTTTCGATTTCTCCACTTCCTTGTATGATGTCTACAGTAATTCCATCTTCTCCTGGAACTTTCCCCCACTTCATGTTCTTGATTGCATGTGCAACTTCTGCTGGGAGGACTGGTGGAACTCTGGTACCTTTCATGATGTCTGGAGTACATGTATCATCCCTTTCATATAATTTGGAGTAGAAATCTTTCACTCTTGTCAAAATTTCGCCCTAAATTTCTTGTTACAGAACCATCTTCTTTTCACAGTGCCATAATCTGTTTTCTTCCCTTACTGAGATGTCCCCTTGCTATCTTTAGACTTTGGTTGTTTTCAATTGCTTTCCTCACTACTTCACAGTTGAATTTCCTTACGTCTTAAGTGATACTTTTTCGTACTGTCTTGCATAGCTCTGTATATTCCACTTTGGAAGTCACATCTTAAGTTGTCCTTGTCTCTCCTCTTTTTTGTATCAACATTTTGGTTTTTCCTGATAATTTGTTCACACGCAACTTCTTCTTAGACCCAGCTAATTTTGTTGCTGTTTCCACAAGAGCTTTGGTTACTTTTCTGTTAGCTTCAGAAATATCCACTTCTTCCGATGTTAGGCCTTCTAAAGCAGAGAATCTGTTCTTCAGTTCCAACTTTGTAGGTATTACGGTGTTTTTTAAGGTTGGTTATGTCAATACATCTTGTTTTTTATTATGAGCTTGCCACGTTCGAGTTTAGTGTTGAGGTGCATCTTACATCTCGCCAGTCAATGGTCACTACCTGTGTTGAACTTGTTTAGCACACTGCAGTCTTCTATGACGAATTTTTTGTTACACATAATAAAATCAATTTCACTTGTCATCCCATTTGGATGTCTGGAGTCCATTTCCTGTGTGGCTTTTTCTTGAAAAAGGAGTTGAAGATGAAAAACCCTTCTGCCTCTGCAAACTCAAAGAGAGCATTTCCACGCTGGTTTCTGTTGCTGTGACCGAATTTACCTACTGAAGTTTCATTCTGTTGCTTTTGCCCTATTTTTGCATTGAAATCTCCCGTAATTATCTTCAAGTGTTACCTTTATTATTTAGATGACTAATTTCCTCATAAAATTCTTCAATTTCTTCTTCAGGATGACTTGTGGTGGGTGCACAAGTTTGAATAACCTGAGCTTTGTATCTTCTTGAGAGTTGGATAACGAGTCGTGCAACTCTGTCAGAGGAACTTTCAACTTCTACAACTTTATCCTTCAGTTTCTTGTTTATTGTAAATCCAACACCACTAGTTCTGCCAGTATCTGTCCCACGATAGAAGAGATGTCCACTTTTCAGTTTAATGAGATCTCCTTTTCTCCTTACCTCACTTAGCCCGACGATGTCCCATTTGATCCTTTGTAGTTCCTCTTCCAATTCAAGAAGCCTTGAATCAGAAGATAGGGAGCATCCATTATACGTAGCCAAGGTCAGCATCAGATGGCAGCCTAGTCTAGTCCGGCCAGGTACATTCCAGCTGCCAGAGACTGAGGGCCAAGATTTAAGTTGTGGAGTCATTTTGGAGGGGTTTGGCCATAACTCACCATGCTGGCCAAGCGGGTTGGTGAGTGTGGGATAGCCTTTCCTCTAATCCGGATGGTATAGTTATACCGCTCTTGGCGGTCATCAGAGCCGCTTTAGTGGGAACACGATGCACCACGATAAGGCGGGGTTGACATTTGTCAAGGAGAAGCTGTGATGTTACGCATCACCTGACCTTACATCCCACATAAATATAGTAGAGCATTTATAATTAGTTTTCCATCATTAATTTCATACAAAGAGATCCTAGTTAAAAACATGTTGTAGTTAAAAATACTTCATAATTGCACTGCCTCGCTGGCTGATGAAATGGCAAAATGCAATTTGTTCACTTGAAAGTATTTCGTAAAACTTATATTTAGCCGTCAATAAAATGTTTTTTTACAATTTAAACAAAAGTTTAAAAAGTTGACTTCATTAAATTTTAATGAAGTAACTTTTTTTAACTTATGTTTTAATTGTAAAAAAACATTTTATAATCGGCTAAATATAAGTTCTATGAAATACCTTCGAGCGAACAAATTGCATTTTGCCATTTCATCAGCCAGCGAGGCAGTGCAATTATGAAGTATTTTTAACTACAACATGTTTTTAACTAGGATCTCTTTGTATGAAATTATTATGATGGAAAACTAATTTTAAATGCTCTACTATATTTATGTAATTAATAATGTACGCACTATAGATATGCCATTCAATGTAAATGCATATGATCTCAAAGAATTGGTTACATAAGGAGAAACTTAATAAAATTAAAAACAAGAAGCAAGACTCAGGGTAAATACATTTCTTTAGTTACAACATTAACACAACAGTAATAAGAACCAACCAAAAACCTGTGTAGCTCTTCCGACGAAGGTAAAGTAAAACGTGATGAACAGAAAGAATTAGACAACTCGTGTCATAATGCTCAATCTTCAAAATCTGTACTTTATCTGTCCATGATAGTATGTGAGCCATTTCCATTACCTGTAATATTGTTTACACAAGCAGAGTGAGCAATGCAGTACAGATTTTTGATATCTAATTTTCCTTGAAACATAATTTTTCCATAATCACTTTTTGCTATGTCAAGGGACAAAGCAGGCATTTTTTCTGTTTCAAGGGAAATTAATGTTTAAAAATGCCACTCTGTTCTTGCTGTGCAAAGAAAATAAGCTTAATGGGAAGGGAAAAAAATGTAAATCAAATTCAGATTTAGTTTGTTTTTTTCTTGTGTGCATCAACAAATGCTTACTGTTTTGTCTTGATATAGCAAGAAGTGACTAAGCAATGGGAAAACCATGCATTTTCAGAGAAATTAAACTTGAAAAGTTCTGAAGATGTCAACTCCTAGAAAATAGGTTATCTTGGACTTCTCAAACCCCTTAAATGGTATATAGTGCAGAAGAAATATTTTTCTCATAATACGTGGAAAATACATCATGATAAATTAACACAGGAATCGGGCAACTCTAAATTGACTGTATTTACTGTTCACGTAATATCAGTCTCATCAGAAAATGGAGCGGGAATCGAACCCACATCTCCCGATTACCGTTCGAGTAGTATGCTAACCGTTACACCACCCAGGACGATAAAGCATACTGGAACGCTAATTGGGAGATGCAGGTTCGATTCCCGCTCCAGGGCAATGAAATTTTTAAGTTTTCTGATGTGCTTGATATTATGTGAACAGTAAATCCAGTTAATTCAGAGTAGTCAGATTGCTGTGTTATCATGATGTATTTTCCATTTACTAAATAATATTTCTTCCGCACTATATACTTGGACGACTAATGATATGCTTAACAACACTAGATGGCAGCACAGTTTGCTTTGATTAAGACTGCGATCGGACTATATTCCAATGCTTTTAACACTCGGATACTAGTGACTTTATCATCCTGGGTGGTGTAACTGTTAGCATACTCAAACGGTGATCGAGAGATGCGGATTAGATTCTCTCTCCAGGGCGATAACATTTTTAAGTTTTCTGATGTGACTGATATTACATGAACAGTAAATACAGTCAATTCCGAGTTTTCTGATTGCTGTGTTAATCCGTTAAATGGATTTGTGAAAATCAGTATGAACTCTGGCAATCAAGCATTATGAACATCCACTACATCATGTGACCTTTTTATTCTAGATTTTTTTCTTTTTCAGGGCATTCCCGGTTCTCATCCTTCCTTTAACTTTCATTTCTACACCTTGGGCTGAATAAATTCTTGTAGTTAGTGCACCATTGTCCCATTTTTTCCACATTGTTAAACCATGAATTGCTACTGTCAATAAATATTTTAATGTTGGCTGTTACTTTTTTGACCACACTACATATTGCAAAAATTCATTTGTGTCCAGTGGGAGAAATTTGGTATCAGAAATTAGGTAGTTTGTCAAGTGATCCTGGCAAACCTTCATGCTGTATGCAGATCCATTTGACTTAACTGTATCACACTAACAATTTTGTTTTTGAACAGGTGCTTTTGTATGCTGCTGTGTTAGTTCACATCATAATTAAATACTTCTGTGTTGTCCTTTGAAGTGCTGCTGTTATAAGTTACTTTTTGTTCGGCGATGAAAAGATATTGGTCTGTTGTAGGATAATAAAACTGTCTTACTGGATGCCAATGAATTTTCACATTATGTTTGAACTGTTGAACAAAAGGGAATTGCATGGAAGACCATCAATCTGCATGGGTTTTGATTGATCACCTGTAAAAATCATGATCCACTCATATATGGACATTTATAGGTGATCAAGGCCCAAGGTGGGCTAGAAGTGTAAAATTATTTTTTGCCAAATGTAAGTTGTCTGAAAACTCCTGTCACTTCATCTGTTATGTGTAATTGCATTTTACTTTATTGGGGGGGAATAACAATGTGTATTACAAATGTGCCCTTGATATTAAAGTGTTGCTGTTCTAATAATTTTTTTGCATTACTAAGTTATTGCCTAGTCAAATCATGATTCAGTTATAAACACATTCACAATTTAAAAAAAAAAAAGATAGATTAAGTGAAAGCCAGAGAGAAAATTGATGTGAAGTGAACTTTTGACAGGTAATCAAAATTTGAATTAAAGGGTGAACAAAAGATGGGAAACTGTGTACAGCAGAAAGCACCCGAAGATCATAAAATGAAACATCCTGGAATAAATGTAGTACTGATACCCAAAATGGAGTACATATTTAATAAACATTTTGATTTCATGGTTTGTGTTTTGAATTTGTTAATATGTATATTCGGTGGAGTGAAATTTAGTGTGGTAGTATTTTTATTTGGGCTACATTTTTTACTTACTACTGCTCCATGTATGCATGCTCGTTTTGTTTCCACATAAGTTTGGCAGTTTGCATATTATGCAATTTTTTTCTTAATATTTTAGCAGGTGTGTCCTCCATTTTATCCTCCAACTATGCTCCAAGCCTGGGCTCCTACAACACCAGCTTGTGTAGACCTAGGAACGGTTAGTATTTCTATTAACTACAAAATATCTACATACAGTTATAATTGCTTATTTGTTATTGCATTACTGATTTTCTTGTATGATAGTGAGTGTGACCAGCAGTTGCTCTGGCTTTTTTCAAATTTTTGCCAAATTCAATTATATTTTTTCTTTTTGCTAAAGTGTTAAACAGCACAAAAAGGTAATCGCCAAACTGATTTTTTCTCCCCTCAAATTGCGAAGAATTTGATCGGCAGCACGACCCCTGGTTGTGACCAAAGCTATTACTGTGTGTGTGTTTCAACAAATAAATCTGGAACACAGTGCATTCAGTAGTAGTTGCTTAATTGTGGTAGACCAGCAATACCTCATTTGTATGTATACACAGTCGAGTCACATTATTGTGAACACCTCTTTTGACATCAACGGCGCGTAGCCAATGAAAGAAGGCACGTGCCGTTAGCTGGCTTGGAGGGTATATAAGGTATGCTGTAGGTATTCTGAAAATATATTACTCGATGCTGTCATTTATCAGATTTGCAAAACCCGGACTTTTGTTATGGATGAGTGGCAGTCCCTGTGGTCTCAGCAGATCAGCAATAAACTCTATGCCATCAAACCACGGATCGAACTATGGAAGTCTAGTTTGCGGAAGAACCGTCGTGAGGAAGTTGTTCTTGCACGTCTCCGCATTGGGCACTGTCGTTTTACTCACCGCTTTTTGCTGTGTGGCGAGAGTGTCCCGGTGTGTGAGGCGTGCGACTGTCGTCTCACCGTCCTTCATGTTTTGTGTACTTGTGTTCGTTTTTGTGCTCATCGTTTTCGTCATTTTCACTCTCATCTGTTGGACGAAGGAGCAGCTACGCTGCAAACTATTATCGGTGAAGCCTGCGATACGAGAGCAGTGTTTTCATTTTTACGGGAAATTGACTTTTATAAACTCGTCTAGATTTTAACTTCTTCATTCTCATGTTTCATTTTTACTACCTCAGCCTGTTTTTAACCTTGTGTACGTTTTTATTGCTTTAGTTTTGTTTTGATGTCTTTTGTTTGGCGCTCTTTGGCCAACCATGGCCCTTGCGCCATTAAACTCAATCAACCAACCAACCATCAGATTTGCAAAAAGGGACGAGTACTGGCTTTTGGGCCAAGGGTGGCAGTATTTCTGAAACAGCGCAGTTTGTGAACTGTTCATGTGCTGCTGTGGTTAAAGTGTATAGTGATTGGAGAAATGGCACCATTACGAATAAGTGATGTGGAGCACCACGTGCCATTGGTGTGAGAGGTAAACGTTGGCTGCGAAGGTGCGTTAGCGCTGATTGACACGCTACAGTGGAGCAATTCACTGGCCGACTGAACCAGGGGCTATCGGAAGGGTCTAAAACGACAGTTCAGCAAACCCTGCTGCGTATGGGGCTCCAATGCAGACGGATGGTCACTGCACCAATGCTAACGAAAGTGCATCGTCAGAAAAGGCATACATTTGCACTGCAGTATCGGAATTGGGCCTCCGCTGATTGGCAAAGGATTATGTTCTCTGATGAGTCAAGTTTTCTGCTTCATTTAATGGATGGATGTTGGCGTATAAAGCGAGAAACATCAGAGAACATTCTTCAACCATTGCTGGAAGAACACAAGCTCGTGGGGGCAGCGTTATGATCTGGGGAATGTTTTCGTAGTATTCCCTGGGTTCACTCATACCTGTGGAAAGTACTATGGACCGAATTCATTATGAATCCATCCTTGCAGGCCATGTACACCTATACATGCTGATTATCTTCCCTGGGGTGGATGGGATCTTCCAGTGTGACTTGTCATACAGCTAGAAATGTCAGAGGTTGGAAGAGCATGATGTGGACTTCAAAGTACTTCCCTGTCCCCCAAATTCCCTAGACTTAAACCCAATTAGCATCTGTCAGGTAGGATGTATATTTGATCAAAATGCATGAGCTTCTAATAAAACTTTCCAAGATTATATTTGCTATTTTTTGTGGAAATGGGGCAAGAAAAAGGGGATTCTGTATAAAACATGAGACCATTTCCATCTCAATTCAGGCAGGTGTGACCAAACATGTGTCAGTTGACCACCTCCAATCAATTTTTTTTTTTTTTGAAAAAATTATGGTAGCTACTCCTAATGGCCCAAGTGGCGTTCTAAGGACGATGAAAGGATTGGAGGTCAACTCAGATAATTTAAGTCCTCCCGCTCGGTTAGGCTAGCACCCTTTCCCATAGTGTATGAACTCGCTGGCAAAAGTAATCTAAAGTTATGAAATGACAACCGTTGTTTGACATGTAAATCTGCGGATCCTAACCCATTGCGGATAATTGCTCCAACAAGTTTTGCAAAGCCTACAATACCATTTATAAGCTCGCCTGTACTATCTGCAGCCTTAGCTATATTGGCCAAAGCAAAAATCCTCTTCATCTTAGGATAAATGGTCACAGGTCTCTAGTAAACAAGTTATCTACTTCTGGTGTGAACCCTCCACTAATGCTAGCCAGTACTCTACCTTTGAATTAGAGCATTTCCATAATCATGGTTTTGACAAAGTGAAAATAGAGGTACTGCATATTATCCCTGACCTCTATATTCGACTTGAAACTGAATCCCTTGAAATTTTGCAGCATCAGTCTCTTTATCCCTATGGTCTTAATTCCACTCTATCTGACAATAAGCATAATCCGCATAAATTTTCTATATGTGAACCCTTCTTTCTTGTTAACAAGAGCTGCACTAGAGGTAATAGAGGACAGAGGTTATTTCGCACTTCAAGCAAGGTTGTTTTTGCTAACTTGCAAATAACTCTGGAAAGTTTTAAAAATGGTACTAGTTTTGTTAAAAATTCTTACAAAATACTTAAGTCCTTAAAGCACTCTGTCCTTAAAAGTTTTTTCAAATTCTGGAAAGAAACAGCTAACCATGTTGATAAGCATGTTTTTGCATTGGTGCTAGACATTCTTAAGCATATTCTTAAAGATAAAATTTCTCATAAAGAAATTACCAGTAATTATGTGACCATCAGGTTTCTAAATAAAACCTATGATCATCTCAATGTTAGGAAGCTGTTCTACAATAATGCAATTTTTTTTCCCATGCACAGGCACCAGTCTATTGTAAGTTTTAAATATGTTAAGACCTTAGGGTCAACAGTTAAAAACTACAAGCTTAATTCTTAGAGTTACATTCCTGTAGTTACTACTTGTTCTTGTGATGAACATAAAGAAACAGTTCACTATAATAAGAATTACAAACATATTATCACTGGAAACTTGAGTTTTGTTGAAAATGACAAGCTTAGGAATTTATTAGAGTATGGTTCTAAATTTAGACTTTCCTTCCAAATCTCCAAAGAGAAGATTCTTGAGAGCTTCACTCAAGATGTTAATAGGTACATTATAAAAACCAGTTTAACATACAATCAGCCTATTGAGGCCTTCGCAGAATGGAAATATCATGTAATCAATAGCTTCTCTTATGAGTTGGCAGGTATGGATATTTGTTTTGATAGAAATCTATTTTTCTCTGGAGATGCTAAAAGGTCACTCTCCAAACTACAAGACCTATTTATTTTTACTACTACGGATAAAGCTAGCAATAATTTTGCAATTATCTGTTAGAAGTTCTATTTTGAATTGTTAACTATGGAACTCAATAATAGAGTAACCTACGAGCCCGTAAGTTATTCTACCAAGCAGTTAGAAAATCGTTTTAAGGCATTCTTCAAGAAACTTAAAATTCCACAAATAAGAAGATATAAGCCTGAATTTCCCTTTCTTTTGCAACTGTCAAGTTTCATAAAGATCCAGTGAAGTTCAGATTCATAGCTAGTGGAGTCAGGAGTCATAAAATGAAAATTGATCTAGCTTTTGAAATCTTGAAGGTTTTGAAACACATTAGTAACTGTACTAATTTGAAGTACAGAGATTTTTGGATCATTAATAATAATGCAGAAGTAATTTCCACTATACTCGAAGTAAATCCCTTAGATATTAATAGTTATGATTTTGAGAACCTATATACTAATCTGCCTCTATCAGATATAATCACTACCTTTAAAGAGCTGTATGCAGAATTTAAACTTAACCAAGTTGTTAATGTAGGAGCCTGGAACTCTTATCTCAATTGCTGCATAAAAAATAACCATATCTTATATAATAATACTCTCTATAAGCAAGTAAACGGTATTCCTATGGGAACGTCAACATCCACGAGTATTGCAAATCTATTCCTGTTCTTTAAGGAATATAAATTCCTTAACAATCACTCCACTTGCTCCGATAACTACCTTTACACATTTAGATATATTGACAATCTGCTGTGTATAAATAATTCAGAAGTTATAGAGAGTGATTTTGATAATATCTATCCTAGCTCTCCTAACTTATGTAAAACCAACCACAGTAATCAGGAACTAGAGTTCCTAGACTTAAGCATTAAACTTAACAGAGGTAACCCATCTATTAGCCTCTTTGATAAAAGAGTTAATTTTCCTTTCAAAGTAATTAAATATCTACACTGGAATAATAACATATCAACCAAAGTAATTGAGAATGTACTAATTTCTCAGGTGCTTAGAATTTCAAGAATTTGCAGCAACAATTTGGACTTCAATTACCACATTAATATACTATTAGAAAGTTTTCTAGAGAACAAAATTCCTACTTCTTTCATCAAAAGAACTTTAAGAAAAATTATTCTGAATAATAGAGTAAATTTGGCAGATCTGCTTTAATTTTCTACACAGTTAATAATAAGATTCTGACCAATGAAAGCCTTTTGGAAGTTGGCTAGAGGATGAATATTAACTACACAAAGGAACCTTAGTGCTATGGATAAGGTCCTAATAAATATTTAAATAATATAGACAAAATCACAAAAAAAAACTTAAAAATCTGTTTATAAAAGAAAATAAAAATAAATATAAAAGAAAACTAGTTATTCACTCACTAGAATAGCTATACTGAAAATAGTAAAACTAGCATTAAAATTAATAGGATTCTGAATAGTCTACAGAAGCTCACTTAGGTGATTAAATACATGCAAAGATTATTAAATACACTACTTGTGTATTTCATAATATTTCTCATGTATTCTGGAGAGTTAATTCTGATCATACAGGTCCACAATCTTAATTATATTTTTTCTCTAGTTAAAATCTCCGCGAGTAGGATGTTTTCAGTGTGTGGAGGCCTACAGCCCCACCCACACTGCCCCCAGTGACTAGGGAGTGGCAGGGGTGTTTGGAAGTTTGGGTTAAAAGGTCGGCCATGTTTCCTCAAGAGTGGAGGAAGTTAAGTTGCATAAGAGGTAAGCTCTCTTCATTGTCTTTGGGTTTTAGGTTTTCTAGGTTCAATGTTTGAACTTCTTGAACATTTTTTCTTTTTGCTTCTAAGCATTTAGGCACTAGCAAGTCTATTAACTTTTTTGCGGATTTTAACTCTTTCATTTCTTGGTAACTTTGCGCGTTTTTTAGGGAACTAAGGCCAAGCAGCCGGCCGTTTCATTGTTCTTGTAGTCTGCGCTGTGTTTTCAATGTAGTTAAGGTCTTAATAACTACTTAATTATGCACTTAAAGCACTTCTGAAATACTTTGTACATATTGCAACTACTTGTTTGTCACATAACCTTCACAAAGCATTTCTTTAGTTTGTCTTTATTTTATTCTCGTTTTTGTGTTGTCAGAAGTTGTGGAGTAGGGGATCTTTATAATCCAGTTTTCTTTCAAGAATCTGTGCTTTAGAAAAAAATTAATATTCTCTTTTTTATTGCAATGTTAAGAATTTGTAATACTTTTGTATTGCTATTCAGGTTTAAATTCTCTCTCAGGCGAACTTGGCAATTTGTTATTGCTGAACATTATTTCTGATTCTTTGTGTCACTCTTACATTTTGAGTTTTCTATAATCTTTCTGTTTAATAGTAACAGATGAAGAGCATGAGTCGGGCCAGGAAAGTTATGGATGCAAGCTAAATTATTAACTCAAAGCTTGGTCATACAACTCTGCGGAGGTCATGACCCATACATATTTTTTAATTTTTTTTTTTTTTTTTTGGTGGGCTTATTACTTGCATCTATGACTTTGCAGAAACCCATTTCCAAATAGGTCTTTGTGGAAGTGAGAAAATGCAGAGTTTTTGCTGGTCCTTGATAAAGCCAAGGCTCAGTATTCTCGACACTTTTTACATTCAGTTCTATTTTTTCTCTTTTTACTCACACTGGTCAATACATAACCTTTTCTATGTTGTACTTGGTATGAGTCAAAAAATTTTTTTTTGCTTCAGTCTCTTCTTAATAGAATATATATATATATATATTACAAAAAAATTTAATTTTCCACAAATTTAGGATTTTTTTTTAGGAAAAATACTTATGTGGGTAAGTGTGCCAACTTGCACCCCTAGTAGGGTTGTCCTAGCAGTAATTTTATTTTTATCCTGTGATGCTTGTAACTCATAAAATTATTTTTTTAAAATATACAAAAAATCAACATTTTTGAATTGCAATATCTCAAAAACCCCATTTTTTAACATTCTGAAATTTTGTCCAAATGTCCTAATGGTAGGTTTATTTATTGGGTGAGTCAGGTTTCTGGATTTTTGCCTTTAAATTTTCTTACATATTTTTAAAAATGACTGTTTCCCCCCCTCCCCCCAATTTTTGATTTCAGTGAAAAAATGAGAACTGTAAACATTTAGTAAATTTTTAACTGCAGGAGAACACAATTCCCGGCGGGGCTCGCACTAAGCATTTACCAAGTCGCCGAATGTGACTAAATCCGAAAATGGCGAAAAAAATTTTAACAGGGAAAATGGTGGTTAATGATTTTTTGAAACTTAGGCAAGTTTTAACTCATGAGTAAACTGCAATTTGCAGTAATTTTTGGGCTAAACTGCAGCTGATATGATTTCAAAGTTTGATTTTCCAAAGCTGTGGCACTGAAAATGGTACTGCCCTGTGCAATTTTTATGGAGTACTGTGAAACACCTGTTAAGGCTGCGTGAGAGTCATTGGGGGAGTCGATGAAAATAAGAGCTACTGAAGGTAGGGTATATCGAGAGGGAAGAAACTCTTCTGTAATGTATAATGAGCGGATCCAAAGAAATGGAATAGCAGAGGTTAAACAGTCTGCAGTACATAGTCCAGTGTTGCTGTTGCACTTTGCGCAAAACTGATTAGTAATTCTACCTGATGAAGTGCAAAGTTACTACTGGCAAACAATGTCCAGATCTCACTCTTTACATGCATTGCATATTTTCCAAATGAGACTAAGTCTTTTGTGGTAGCATGCAATGATATAAGCCATGACACAGCACATGCTCTGTGTGCCATTCTGCCCATAAAAAGTGAAATTGCTAACACTTGTCCTTTGGAAGAATTTGAAACACTTGTTTACATCTCAGATGGAGCATCCGGGCACTTCAAAAACAAATCAGTTCTATGAACTTATGAAGGGGGACCCAAATGTAACAAGGAAGTGGATCTTCTCAGCCATAGGCCAATGCAAGAGTGCATGTGATGGTGTGGGTGGCCTGTGCAAACATTTTGCTACTAAATTCAGCTTACAGAAAGAAGCTTCACAAGCTTTAAGAGATGCACCTTCATTTGTTGAAGCCGTCTCCCCCTTGATCCCAAAGACTAAACTTCTACTCCTCACAACTTATGAAGTTCAATCCTATCGAACCAGCAAAGTAGAAGAGTGGGATACAGTAAAACCTGTTGTTGGAATACAGTCGCAGCATTCCTGGTTAGCACAAGAAAATAAACCATCAATGGCCAGAAGTCCTGCACCCACATAAAGCAGTGCAATTTTCAAGCCAACAAAAAAAGAACCCATTTTCTGTGAATGATTTTCAAATAGAATTTATAGGATGCATTTATGACTATAACTGGAGGATGGATGGGACAAGTGTCCAGTGCCCTTTAAAAATGTACTTCTGAAGGTGAATGCCCCAACTCCTGTTGGACATTCTGCACGACTTTATACCTTTTAATGAGAAAGAAATCAATTAAATCCAGTAGCTTTTCTCAGTTTGAATAATTTGTAGTTATGATGGTAAGCTCGTAATTTTTTTTTTTGAGGCCTTTTTTCTCATGTAAATAGAAATTTAATCTTAGCATCAACTGAGATAATGTATTCTATGTGTACAGACTAGGGATTTAAAAAAAGATAACATATACATAGGTGACAATTCTTAAAAAAACATAAAAATGACTTTAAAATATAAATTGGCACTGCAATTTGGAATATATACTCAGGTAAACTTTTCAGAAATACCTTTCGAAGTTGTTGTTTTTTAATAATCCAACCATGAGGTCGAACAGGTGAGAAGTGCATTTTCAAAATTTTGTAGGAAAATTTCAAGGCAAAAATCCAGTAACCAGATTCTCCCAGTTAACTACGTATCATTAGGACATTATTTGGACCAAATTTCAGAATTTTTAAAAATAGTGTTTTTGAGATATTGCAATTCAAAAATGTTGATTTTTTGAAATTTTGTATATTTTAAAAATGAATTTTAGAAGTTGCATGCATCACAGGATAAAAATAAAATTGCTGCTAAGACAACCCTAGTAGGAGTGCAGGTTGGCACACTTACCCATCTGATAAGTCATTTTCTTAAAAAAAAAAAAAAAAAAATCCTAAATTTGTGGAAAATTAAAATTTTTTGTAATATAGACTTTTTTGCCATCTAGCAACATTCCCTTGATCAATTTCTGTGAACATAAAAGCCAATTCAATAGCTTCAAAATAAAAAAAAGTAAAAAAAAGTCTACCTGTTATAGTACAGGAGCAGTACATTAAAAAATTTGGTGTTTCACATTATTTTTGTCAGGGGTGTATTTTTTGCCTATTTTCAAAATGCTGTAGCTCTACCAAAAAAATTTTTATGAAAAATATTTTTGCAGTACTTTATACCTCTTATCAATTTTCACTCGATGCCTTAATGAAGGGAAGATTCCTGAGGATTGGAACAATGCTACAATGATCCTGCTACATAAAAAAGGTGACATTGAGGATCTCAGGAACTACAGACCTATCAGCCTCCTATCAGTGGTTTATAAAATCTTCACTAAAGTTCTTTCACACCGCTTGAAGGTAACACTGGACATGGCTCAACCGAGAGAACAAGCTGGATTCAGGAGTGGCTACAGCACAATAGATCATATCCATGTACTGAGAGAACTAATTGAAAGAGCGAAGGAATATGAACTTCCATTGTGCATGGCTTTTATCGATTATGAAAAAGCCTTTGATTCGGTGAAACCATCAGCAGTTACCACGGCTCTGAAATCCTGCGGTATTGAAGATGCATACATTAATATTATTAATAACATCTATGAAAATGCAAGTGCAAAGATTCGGCTGTTTGAAAATACAACACACATAAAAATTGGAAAGGGAGTGAGACAAGGTGACACCATATCTCCGAAGCTCTTTAATGCCACATTGGAAAATGTCTTTCAATCACTGAACTATGAAAACAAAGGGATAAAGATTAATGGAGATTATCTAACCCACCTTCGTTTTGCTGATGACGTAGTCATTTTTGCAACTACCCCATCAGAGCTGCAGAGTATGATCCAGGAACTTGCTGACAAGAGTAAAGAAGTGGGATTAAAAATGAACTTTCAGAAGACAAAAGTGATGTTCAATGCTTTTACAAGAAATGAAGATTTATCGATTGATGGAGAAAAACTGGAGATAACAGACACGTATGTTTATCTTGGACAGCAGATATCAAGTGAGGGTCACATTGATGAAGAAATTAATCGGCGTACAAAACTTGCCTGGAGAGCTTTTGGAAGAAACAGCATAATTTTCAAGAGCAATATGCCATTATGTCTTAAAAGAAAAGTGTTTGATCAATGCATCCTTCCAGTGCTTACGTATGGTGCAGAGACGTGGACCTTAACTAAAAGAGACATACAAAGGCTGCAGACAACTCAAAGAAGCATGGAGAGGTGCATGCTTGGTATAACCAGGAGAGATAAGAAGAGGAACTCGTGGATCCGAAAAATGACAAGAGTGGAAGACATCATGATCAGAGTTAAATCCCTGAAATGGCAATGGGCTGGACATACTGCCAGAAGGACAGACCATAGATGGACAGCCGAAATTTTAGATTGGATTCCAAGGGACAGGAAAAGACCCAGAAAAAGACCACATGGGAGATATGTGGATGAAATTCGTAAATATGCGGGAGTGACATGGAGGAGACTGGCACAAGACAGACCGTTGTGGAGGAAACTTGGGGAGACCTTCGTCCAGCAGTGGATTGATAATGGTTGACAATGATGATGATGATGATGATGATTAGGAGTAGCTACCATAATTTTTTCAAAAAAATTGGAGGTAATTAACTGACAACCCCTGCCTGAATTGAGATGGAAAATGTCATGAGACTCTTCCACTGATTTGCGAAATTCTTTTTCGTTGGCATTTGGGTCATCCCCGAGATTGATGCAGAACTGAAAAGAAATTTTTGGAGTTTTAGTTGAGGGTTCGTTTCCCATCAGGAATTGATATTGAAACTTTCGAAAACTGAAGTTAAACAGAGTAAAGATTTTTCCTGTTATCGTAATGTCCTTTTTTCACAATGTTTCTTCTGCCCAGTATTGCTAAATATCATTTTATTCCATGAATATTTGTATTTCAGCTTGAAAATGGAGGAAAATTTTCCAAAAATGAAAGTTAGACAGCACAGAAAGTTCCCTGTAATACACTGCCGGGCAATTGCTAAGGACGGATGACAATAGCAACGATAGCAACCATAAAATAGAAGGCAGGAAAATGTGGAAATTAGCATAAGTGCGGGATACAGTAAGACGTGTTGTGCGTATGCAAATTTTGGATTGCCGAATTTTTTGTGACGTCATAGCGCTGATAAGAGATGTAAAGGATTTGACGCGTATTGACCGTTGTTGTTCAAACGCAAAGTTGAAAGGGAAAGAATCAATTGACGAACTTGCAAATTTCAGTATGTCTTCCCGACATCACCTAGATGATTTTACGCGTGTCCGTATTATTGGCAAGATTGAAGAAGGGCGAAAAAAACAGATGTTGCCAGGGAGTTCAACGTCAGCCACAGTATTGTTTCAAGGCTTTGGAAATCATTTCAAACAAATGGAGAGTGTAGCAAACGTCACGGGGGAGGTCGTGTTCGCAGTACGACACCTGCAGAAGATCGGCACATAGTGCTATCAACAAAAAGACACCGGCGCAGCACAGCTAGTGAGGTAGCAAATCAGTTTATGGCTGCTACTGGCAAGCGGATCTCCCGAAAAGCTGTCGCCAGACGTTTGCTTGAAGGAGGACTATACGCCCGCCGTCCTGTTGTGTGCATCCCATTGTCCAGACGTCACCGCACCGCCCGTTTGCAATGGTGCCATCAACATCGCAATTGAACTGATAACGACTGGTCTGCTGTCCTCTTCTCAGATGAGAGTAGATACAGTCTATCGTCTGATTGTCGACGACAACTGATCTGGCGCGATACTGGTACTGCATATTGTCCAGCAAACATACAGGAAAGGGACCGATATCCGACATGTAGTGTCATGGTATGGGCTGGCATCATGATCAATGGCAGTACGTCCCTCTATGTGCTTCCAACTGGGACTATGACTGGCCAACGATACATTAATGATGTTCTGCTACCTCATGTTCGCATGTTCCTTGGTGCTGTCGGTGGTAGATTCATTTTCATGGACGACAACGCAACATGTCATCGAACAGTCGCTGTCCAGGAGTGTCTTGAGAGCGAGGATATTCAACGCCTCATATGGCCAGCACGTTCTCCAGATCTGAATCCCAGTGAAAATGTGTGGGATGCTTTGGGGAGGAGTCTTGCTGGTCGCCAATGCCCTCCAATAAACAAGGACATCCTCATCCGTGCACTGACAGAGGAATGGGAAAAATTACCGCAACAGCTGCTTGATAATGTTGTGCAAAGCATGACACGACTTGTGGAATCTTGCATCGCCCTCCATGGTGGCCATATCCCGTATTGACATCTTACGCCGGAACGCCTGTGGACGGTAATTGCATTTTTTTTCACGTTTACGTATTCTGCACAAAATGGCCTGTTTGTCCCTTGAACACGTTCCAAAGCCTTCTGGATTTCAGAGCACAATAAATTGTCTTGTAATGTCCTGGCATTCTGACATTATTTTATTTCACTTGGCATTCAACCACACTTACTTTTTTATGCGCTATATAGCCGTTTATGATCCGTCCTTAGCAATTGTCCAGCAGTGTATTAAGACATAAGATTCTTCGGTGGATTAGAGTTGTTTCGCCTTTTCTATTATCATTTGTGTAGTTCTAGAGATCGATACACAACTGAACAGAATTTGGCAGAGAGGTCATTTTCTGTCAAAGGACGAAATTACGACTATCGAAATCTGAAGTTAGATGGAGTGAAGTCTTCTCCTGTAATCATTATTTTTCCCCTTGCAATATCCTTCTGCTCAGTATGTTAAATATCATTTTATTGGATATGTGTATTTCAACTTGAAAATAGAGAAATTTTCAAAAATGGAAGTCAAAACAGTGCAAAGATTTCACCCATAATCTATGTAACCCCCCCCCTCCCCTCTCTCAGCTTGGTTTCCTCTATCCTGTGTTGTTAAATGTCAATTTTATATTTTCAAGAGTTAATATTTAGCTATTGCTTGGCTTAATATTTTCATATACCATAAATATTTGTATTTCAGCTTGAAAAATCTTTAATACTTACATATTAAACCAAGGTTTAATATCTAAATATTAAACCTAGCTATTGCTCCAGTTAATATTACATAAACAAATTAGCATGAACAATTTTGTCTTCATTCATACCTTCGTGGAATTCCGCTTTTTTTTTTTTCTTTATCAATTGGGTCATCTTGAGATCAATGCAAAACTGAAGAAAAATTTGGAGGTAAGGGGGTCATTTTTCAGAACTTTTAAAAACTAAAGTTAAACGGAGTGATTTCTCCCGTAATCATCTTTTCTTTACTCGCGATGGTCCTTCTATTCAGTATTGCTGTTAAATATCATTTTGTTCCATAAACATTTGTATTTCATCTCGAAAATGGAAGTCAGGCGGAGCAAAGACTTTGCTCGTAATCGTAATAGTCCACCCACTCACAATGTTTTTTCTATCTTGTGTTGTCAAATGTTAATATAATATATTTTGAATAAACAGTGATGTGCTCCAGTTAAATATTTGCATAAATAAATTACAATGAACAACATCCCAGTATCTTGTTCATGTTGTGTTATATTCACTATGCTTTGCCCCACGTTCTGATTTTTCACCAGGTTAAAAAGTTCAGCTTTTTACCTTCTTTGTCAGTCTCATTCATGTGTCTTGCTCGTGCTGTGTTTTATTTACACTGTTTCACTACACTTTCTGATGTTTTACCCAGTTAAAAAGTTCAGCCTTTTTTTTTTTTTGTCAGATCCATGTATGATAAGAGTGTGCTTGGTAGAAAACCTGAATGAATATTCATTCATTTCACAGTGCTGTCTGTATACACTCTAGATTGTCTTTTGGATAAGCAGTAAATTTAAGTTACAAAAAGGCATGATAATGGCAGTAAGTTGAGTATTGTTCCAATGTCAAGAAACAGTGAAGGGAAAAAAATGAGATGAAGAGGCAAAAAAGATAGTCATATTACATACTGGGAAAACGTTGCTGGAAAAGAAAGGAAACATAACATAACTAGGAGAAGCTTCTGTAATATAAAAAGAGATAGGTTATTTTCCTCCTGCAATATCTATCTCTTAAATAACCTGTCTTATGTTTTAAGCAAGTGCTTAAAACATGTAAAAAATTATCTTCTGTGGATATTTTGCGCATTCCTGTTATTATTTGAAGTGAAACTGCATATTGTCTTTGCTGGTTATGACCATTTTGAATACTATACAATGTGCTAAGTTTTATTGGACCTGAGTATTTTACCCCCCCTGCGCCTTACACACACCTCCCCTTTATTTCCTACCACTTTTTTAAGGCCTTATGAAGGGATAAAAAATTTGGGGTAGTGGAATCATTCTGTGTATCTTCTACAAAGAGGAGGATGTTATTTTGTAATTGGAACTCTGTGTTTGTATTTCTCTTTGTGAAGTATTAGAATGAGGTTGGTACTCTTAGAGAAGAGGTTAAGAGGCATTATTGATTTTTTTCCCCCTTCATGTCATGAAAGTTATTAAATTATTCAATTTTCAACATCCAGTAGACACCCTGAAAAAGCTGGGTATGTTCACATGGTGCTAGACTTGACACGTCTAAAGTAATTCAGGCTTATAATCTAACTCCATTCTTGTTAGTAAGTAGTCTTGGAATTTTGGGGGACAGGCTTCTCAATCCCTCCCCCAATCAAACTTTCACACCCAGTTTGCTTGTGATTAAGTTTTTAGACAATTTCCTGCCTCCCAGCTTTCAGTTTTACTAGATGTGAGCGTAACTGATTTCTAATGTGTGCCAAAACAATGGGTGTTTCAAGTTGTTGTTTTTTAACCCCAGAAATAAAGCAGAGAAAGTTGTTTCTCACTCCTTTGAACTGTCTTTTGGAAACCACTTTTTTTTCTACTAAGGATGCCTATTGTTGTTCTCATTATTTTTCATCACATCAGTATATGATATACACATTATCAGTTTTGTAGCCTTTGCATAAACAAATATCTTATGCAAGAGATGGAAATCAGTTATGCTACAGAAAGAAGTTTTTCATTGTGGCTTTCACCTTAAAGCTTATGATTTGCATTTTGTTTCTTAAATGATATCAGTGGCATGGGTTGTTACATGCTTTATTCCAGTGTATGACAAGGTAGTTTAATATCTTTAAATAAGTTGTTTGAACAAAAGAGGGCCATCCTGATGGTGTAGTGGTTTAAACGCTTGCTTATCATTCTTCCGTGAAGTCTGGGTTCGAATCCCGGTGAGGCATGGATGTTGTTTGTCTTACGACCCTCTCTCTTCCCCCCCCCCCTCCCTCCCTCCCTCCCTACCCTGGAACCAGTAGCCCTAAATTAGGGATGTCAGACTGCTTATAGCCCGTCAAGTTGCTCAGTGGTCATTAAATCTTCAATCAAAAATAATTTTTAATGTTTTTTTCTTTTTCTTTGTACTTTGGCTGAAGTGAAATATTTGTGCAGTGTGTTACACAACATTGTGTCAACAGTTTCAATTAACCTGAATTATTAATACACTGCCTGACAGAAAATGCCACATCACGAAGACGTGAACTCCGCACCATGAAAATTGCAGGGTGGGTGCACACGTACAAGTTAAGCAAATGATTGCATTTGCAGGCCAATCACACGAATGGCGCATGGGATATAAGCGGTCCACCAGCCTGTGAGGCCATCAGTCAAGAAGTCGTCACGACCGCGAGTAGCTAGTGGGTTCTGCTGTAACAGTGTCTGGTGAACAAACAAGGGCTGCCATAATCGCTTTTGTCAAACGATAAGTTCACAAGAGGTGTCACTGTAGGCCTTCGTACCATCAGATGGTCCTTGTGTCATATTGCGGAAGAAACGCAACGTGATGCCACAACCGTTGGTTGCATTTGGAGACAGTGATCCCAGGAAGGATCTGGGCAACGTTGTAGGGGGACAAAAACATGGAGACAGACGTCTGAGTGCACCGATCACCGTGCTGTAGCGGCCCCACAGGCCACAATGCGTGACATTTTGCGGAGTGTGCGGGGAGGCTTGGATGCTCCAATATCGATAATATCGGCTCTGTGATAACCTCTGATATGCAAGAAATAAATTCCCTGCAAGCATTTCTGTTTGCATACTGGTTTTTGTACACCAACCTCTAACTTTCTAGATAACATGAGTGATTCAATGTCAGAAAATGACTTATTGTTTTTTGCAATACAGTAGCTCAGACTGAATAATACTTTGAGCTGCATAAATATTTTTTCATTCATTGTTTTCATGCATCTGGCCAAATGGGGTGCTAACAAGAAGCTGTGATGAATTTTCAATAAAATCAACATTTTTTCTAAGATGGACAGTGTTGTGGCGATTAGCTGCATCTGGTTTGCTGTCCAGTCGTCTGTTGCAAAGGTTACCCTTATCAGCAAGCTATTGTCGGCACCGCTTGGTGTGGTGTCACTCCAGAGCCGCGTGGGGTGCGGAATGGAACAGTGTGGAGTTCAGCGACAAATCGTGGTTTTCTCTCCCTCGATCGCTGTGTGACAAAAGCAGGCTACGTGGCCAACAGGCAGATTCCTCTGCCATTGTGGAGCACCCCACGGCCCGGCAACGTGGAATCCTGGTGCGGGGTGCTATCAGCGCCAACAGCTGCTCACTGCTGGGACGCATTACGGGCACATTAACGGCACCCCACTATGTTGACAAGGTTCTGTGACCCGTGGCACTACTGTACCTGCAGGGCATCCCAGACATCGTTTTTCAACAAGATAACGCCCGGCCACATACCACTCGAATCAGCCTGAATGCTTTACACAGTGTGCAGATGCTTCCGTGGCAATTGCAATCCCTTGACCTCTCACCCATCAAGCATCCGTGGGACATGATTGGACGTCGGTTCTCTCACCCCTGCGAAATGAAGATGAACTGTGGTCTCGGATCAACACCACATGGTCCACAATGCACCAGGACTATTCGGACTCTCAATGCTACTTCTGATTCAATGCTGTATCGCCCAAAATGAAGGCCACACTTCATATTGATCATCATCCTATATATTCAGCCACTGAAGCCTAGTCTGTATATGACAAAAAAATCATTTGTTCGTGACCTACTTAGCTAGCTAGCTATCTGTGCAGTTTGGTCTGGTTTTAAGCATTCTTTCATGGTGTGGCATTTTCTCTGTCAGGCAGTGTATGTAAATCTGATTTTTATGTCTTCTGATTTTTATGTCTTCTGCAAGAAACATTTTTGTTGTAGGAGTCATAGAAAGCAAAATGAAAATACAAAATTTTATCTTAGCAAATACATTAGTTGTATTTTATAGAAAGATAGAATTAAACAAAGTTTTTAACAGCAGGTGCTGCTGAATTATTGCATGGGCACTGTATAATTAAGAGATTGATAACTAAGACTGTAAAGTTTATTAATGCACCAAGTCTCACAATAAGAGTTGTTGATTATGAAATGCATGTGTGAAACAAAAGAGTTAGACCCACCCACCCACTCAGTCTGCACCCATTCCAGAAATGTAGGTAGCAAATAGACAAAATTCAAAAAGGCAGCATAATCATTTTTATGTGAACTCATAATATACACTATCTACCAACAAGTAATTGGACACCCGTGCAATCGACTATATCTGCGGTTCCGATACACGTCACTGCCGCTGTCGTTAAATATTGTGTGGGAAACAACAACGCAACCTGTCGCATGCAAGATGCCACACAGTTCGGAGCTCTCCGATTTCGAGAAAGGTGTAATCATCTGATATCACAGAAATGGCCGATCCATACGTGACATATCCAGCGAGTTGAAGTATCCAAAATCGACAGTGGCCTACGTGATTGGCAAGTGGAAGATGAGAGGTGGCTGTCGGAATGTACCCTGACCAGACAGACCCACAAAACTGGGAGTTAGAGACCGACGGGTGCTGGCCAGAGAAATTCGGAAGAACCGCACCAAATCGATGGAGCCACATCTGCGAGGAGTTTCAACAGGCATCCGGGAGTGTTCTTTCGATGAATACCATCCGTAAGGAAGCCCATCTGCTCGGTTATCATGGACATGCTGCCGCCCACAAGCCTTTGATCACCAAGTCCAATAGCGCGGCGCGGCTAACGTGGACCGTTGAATAGTGGAAACAAGTTCTCTGGAGCAACGAATCAAGGTTCACCCCCTACCGTTCGGATGCCAGGGTCTGTGTTTGGCATCTGCCTGGAGAACACCTACTGCTGGAATGTATTGTGCCAACTGTGCAGTTCGGCTGCGGTGGAATTATGCTATGGGGGTGTTTCTCCTGGTATGGCACGGGACCCTTGATCGCAATTCCTGGTAGACTCAAGGCCGAGACCTACTGCACCATTTTGGATGACCATGCGCTTCCTACGGGGTGGACCCATGTTACTTTCAGGATGACAATGCCATCTGTCATGTTGCGAGGCCCACCATGGCTTGGTATGGTGACAATGGGGTTAATCGAATGGACTGGCCAGCGCAAAGCCCGGACCTTAACCCTATCAAGCACCTCTAGGACGAGTTGGAGTGTCGACTTAAGGGGTGCCCCCACCATCCGAAATCGGTGAAGGAACTGACCTGTCTTCTCCAAGCAGAGTGGAAAAAAATACTGCTAGCTGTCGTACAACGCCTGGTTGAGAGTATGCCCCGGAGGGTCGCAGCAGTAATCGCCACTCGTGGAGGCTCCACCAACTATTTAAGGTGAATAAACTTTGTTTTTCTTTGCTATCACATGTGTCCAATTACTTGTTGGTTGATAGTGTATTAGCACAATGATAAAATTCCTGAAGCATTGGAATTATCTCAAAAATAATTTCTCTAGTAAAATGTTGAAGTGTTGTTCCATAGCTGAATAAGAAATAATGATATATCATATTTGTTATGATTTCACTTGTGTGTTGGCATTGTAGTTTGTAGATTATTGAAAGTTCCTATTTCCTAATATTAAAAAAAAAATTCCAATTATAGGTATTTTCTATGAACGGTCTGTCACCTCAAGCAGCATTTAGGCCTTTAAATAATAGCACAAGTAGACATAATTATTCATCAAGGGATAGGTATGTATATTGAATGTTCTTTTATCAGGGTAACATTTTAAAAGGGGGGAGAAAACTTGTGTGGAAAAATACATCTAATCAAGCAAGTTTTGAGTGCATGTAATTGAAGATGTACTAAGCTGATTGTATCTGTTTTATTGACATTTAACCCATAATCCATGTTTTTACACTTATTGCACTTTTTTTTTTTTTTCCCTGTAGTTCCATATAAGTGAAGAATCTTCTACATATTGGTTATGGTGACTGCCATAGAATTATGCCACTAGTTCATCTCTTCTGTAAATTAAATGTGTTCTTACATATTCCTTTGACATAGGTCGTTTTAATCTTCTTTTATTCTTCTTAGCAAGTTATATGAATTTCAGTGTTCACTATCTTTAAATTTAATACGTAAGGGGTGTAAACAACTCTCAAAAAGCATCTGATAGCAAAATTCATCATAAAGACAGCTGTTGTATACACAGAATTCTTAATGGCTGCAGACGTGCCAATTCTCCGGATTTTCAGCCCTTCCTTCCACTATCCTGATGAAAATCAAATTCTCCTGATTTTCACCGAGAACTAGCCATTGGGATGGTCGAAATTCCATCAACCACCATGATTTTGACCCCTGTGAAATCTTTTCCTTTTTGTGTCAAATGCAAGGCAGCATTACAGTCACCAGTTTCATACTTTTTGTGTCTTCCTGTCTGTGAAAAGAAAGCCGCCCCAATGGCGCAGTGGTCTAAGCGCTGGCTTCTGACCAATCATCTGAGATGGGTAGGAAAAAATTTGCTTTAAAAAAAAAAAAAAAAAAATTCTCCCAGCCAGTTTGTCATACGACTCCTTCGGCAAAGAGCTCCTCACCTGCTCTGGCACTAAAATGCCGGGGAAGGTCAGTTACTGATTGACAGATGAGAGCTACCCTGCCTTCTCCTTACAGTTCAGTCTTTCAATCCCTCGCCTCAACAGAGCCGAGCGCATTATAAGTGATGATAAACAGTTGAGTTACAGCAAATTCACTTAATGACAAAGGGGGTAGTTACAGTTGGCCTCGTCTTGTAATGAAATGCGATGTTAGTAAGATTCTTTTTATTGTCTTCGCCTTTGCGCACAACCTAAAGAAGAAACTAAAAACAGTTTACTATTTTATTAGTAACAAACAACACGAGGAGCCATTTTATGTTTTCATTGTCTTGCGGAATCGACAAACTTGAAAACGAATTTCAGTAGGGGGGGTGATATTCACGCTGTTGTTTTTTCCCTCCAGAACTTTTAGTGGACCAATACTACTTGTAGAAAATTGTTCCTACGTCTGGAAAATGTCGAGAGAGAGAAAAAAAAACCCTTCTTGTGATTTTATGAGCTGTAAAAATCTTCCATTTTCAGATTTTGAAGGTTGGCATGTCTGTGGCTGTATAGAAATTCACTAATTTCTGAGAAGTGTTACACAGATGCTACTGTGTGTAGGTGTACTCCAGCAAAATTTTGCTAGAGCAAGGAACCATTATAACCTTCATGACAATTTATGCGGTGGATGTAGATGCGACAGTCAGATAAGATGAATTTGCGATGTGCTGAGAGAAAAGGAAACTACATAACAAGTTTAAGTCTGTTTATTGGTAGTTTATTCTAAGACATGTCAAATCTTGAGATACTTAAGGACATTGCTTCTTTGTTGCTGTCACAGTATGAAGTTTGATCATATGTTGGTTTTCCCAAATTGTGAGTGGTGATGAAATGTGAGTTCTATCTTTTGAGGAAGAGGTTAGTTCATAAATCATGAGGTGATGAGATTAAGAATTGGGGAAAATGGATCCAGCTGACACTAAACAACATTTGTCATCACCCTTGTTTGCAAGTGGCTTAAAGCCATAGGAAAAGGTAAATTCTAATAATAAAGTAACACTTGTAGATAAACCAGGTAAAAAAAAAAAAAGTTTATTTTGAAGTATACCAGACAAATAAAACTATCCGTATGCTTTCAGCTGGGACAAAGAGATGGTTGAGACTAAGCTTTTTAGTAACCCTAATACTTACAATTTACTTTTGGTTGGTGTCTGCACATAAAATTTTAAATGAATGCTTCAGATGGAATGTGGTTGAACTGCCAGAAACGTGGGTATGCTGTGAATTGGTGAAACATTGCACACCCATTATTTGTAGTTTTATTTGATGTCTGTGTATACACCCTTAGAGGAGCATTTAAGTTTTGTTCAAAAATATTTAAGAAATGGTGTTGAAATTATTGCAGATTTGCTGCTCAAAAGTTAATTAGAAATTAAGTTCATAAATACTTTTTCTGTGGCATGCTGAAGGAGGGTCCCCTTCAGAGGACATACTCCTTCATTTGGGTGGCCCAGTAATAGGGAGATGCTTTTATTGCTGTTTGTTTTGGAAATGGCCAGTAGTTGTAAATAAAAGGGAGAATACTCAAATGTGTCAAAAGGGCCATGTTTTCTGCCTGTTGCATCTCTATGGGGGAATGTGGCACCAGCTGGACAATTTATGGAATGACTGTAAAAGAGTGCAGTGAACTCTAAAAACTTCAGAGTTCACTGCTCTTTTTGGAGAATTCTTGCATCAATCGGCGAGTGCACTTTCTTCTAACAACAGTGAGAATTGCCATGTTGTAACAACCACTGAAAATGCACAGTTTTGTGCATGTTCTGGAGAAAGTGTTGGCCTGTGGCTTTTCCTCCTCATCCCTTCAAATGCATCCCTCTTCACGGAAGCAGAACAAAGGCTTGTGAACAGTTTGTTGGTGGAGTGGGTGACGATGACTTCTTGAGACACCACCAGTAAGTGAGGTAGTGAATCCCTTAATTACGATAAAGTGATGTATTGTGGTCTGTAGCAAACTTGGATTATTTTCCAGTACTTGTAAGCAGGGGTGCAGAATTTGTCCGAACTCGCGAACGAAGTTCGCGGGAAATAAAGGCAGCTCTCTGGGGAAGTTTCTGCCCGCGAGTAAAATAATAATAATAAAACGAAAAATTGACTTATTAACAAGGAGTATAACGCGAAAGATAAGAGTACTTTACTGCACAGTAATCAGGTAATCATTTTGAAGAATGTCATGTCGTTATAAATACAAGTGGTTATGAGCACAGTGATGTACTGCAGACTGCCGCTGGCATATGATTCACCAAGCCCAAACGACTACTAATGCCAAGGCGTAGACAGCATGGCACAAGTAATAAGTACGGCACAACCACTAGTCATGCTAATAAAAATTTTCCGAAACTAATGACAGCTTATGTGTCGTAGACGCCGATCTGAAAAATTATTAGGGGTTCAGCACATTTTAAAGTGAATGACCCATGCATGTTTCAAAGGATTTAAGTCTAATTTAAATTTCATTCAGTAAAATTATCTGGCACATATATACGCCTGAAATGCTAGAATGAAATAAATTATAGTTAATTGCAGAAATTTTTTAGCTGTTTATTTTTCAGCCTCTCTGCCCCTCCACTGTTTTCACCTAGACCCAAAAATGTTTGAGACATTTTGAATCTAAAATAAATATTAGGTTTTGTTTTTGTTTTGTTTTTCAAATTTTTAAGTAATAGGCTTTAAGGATTAGTTCTTAATCATCAGCATATAGATCTAATACTCGCTTAAACTTGTATGAAAGTCCGCTACAGTTTTAGGGGAAATTTCGGACAGAAAAAAATTGCGTTCTGAGGAAATATTTGGCCCTGAAAATTTTCTGCACCGCTGCTTGTAAGTAACATTTATGTAGTTGCTCAATTGGGTTGATACTGTTGATTGGGGTGGATGGACACTGTAGTGGAGCAAAAGTCAGAATGTTACTCAACTATATTAACCTTGTGACATGGAACATTTTCCTGCTAAAATCATCTGTTGGCAGATGGATAACCCTTTCTATTAAGTGTTGCACTTGATCAGGAATGATGTTCAGATATTTTAGTATTCCAAAGCTATTGCACTGGCAGCAAGAGACCTAGTGAAAAATGCCACAAAAATACTCTCCCCACCTTTACACTGACACAAAACTTTCACGACTGACTTCTGGCAGGATGCACATAGGAACTGCTGTGTTTTTCACTTTATCCCAATCCTTCCATCAACTTCAAACAGTGGGGACCGGAGTTCACCGCTGTTTCAAATTTAATTTTCCAGTATTTGTGTTCTTTATGCAAATATTTTACTTGTTTCTCACTAGTGTGGTTAATTAGATTGGCTTCTATATCCTATACCAGGAGAAAATAAATTTGTGCACAATACTTTTCAACCAATAGTTATATTTGGCTTCTGTTTGATTGGCTGAACCAGTTGTTAGCCTTGGTCAGTATTTTTCTGTAGCGAGCTAAGGAGTTTTGAGCACAGGATCACTGATGGGGAAAGGGGGAGGGGTAACTCGGCACCAGTGTCTCCCCCTCCCCTTTGCTAACATGCATACACACACATTGTTAAGTACCTTCCTGTCCAAGTTAAGTAATATAACAGCAATGTGATGAGTAGCAGTGTATTTCTCAGAAAAAATTGTACCAAATAATGGTTGACCTTACTTACAGCTAAATTTCTGAATAACAAATATGTGTGAAAATAACTGCCTTTTCTGTGTAGCTTCTTTCCACAATTTTTTCTCTGTCGCATTTTAAATATTATTTGGTTATATTTTCACTTAATCATAAAGTGAAAGAAATCAAATTAAATTTGTGACTGGAAGATGGCTGGAAACATTTTCTCTCAGTGCAGAATAATCTAGCTTTAATGCACAAACTATTTAAAATCCAAAAGAATTAAGTCCTTGCATTTGCAAGTTTGTTATATTTATACAAACCCATCTCTATCTGGATAACTGGGTCTCTTAGATTTTTCTGGACTTTCACCCAAAATATATTGTGGAAAGAAAGCATTATCAAAATATCAGTTGACCTAAAAAAATGAAATTGAAATGTGCCTTTTAAATTAAGACTTTTATAACCAGTGTTATTTAATTGTTTGTTTTTAGTATTTGTCTCTTCCTTATTTTTTTTTATTTTTTAGGCAAATGAAAACTTACAGTCCTCAACAGAATTACAACTTTCCTAGAACAGAACAAACTAGGTATTTTAACAGAGGTCAGTCGACATCTTACTTACAGAGGCAGCAGCAGCAACAACAACAACAGCAGCAGCAGCAGCATTCATATCACAATCTCATGAACACAGCTGGCACATGTGGTTTTGACTACATGGCATACTCTTCAGGATCACGGAACTTGCATTCCTTTGGTATGGACTTAAGCTTCTATACAGCTCCAAATCTATTCTTCCGTAGGCCACAGGGACCTTCTTCTGTGTATCCAGCTCCCACATCACAGTCGCGGCACAATCCTGTCCTCTTAGCACGCAATCAGATGGGACTAAGTGCAATAAATAGCCAAGACCAAAACTATCTGACTGTTGGTGGTGGAGTGTTACCTTTTGCCAAGGACTCTGTTTTAAGTGTAGCTGCAGGTGCAGGAAAACAGTGTAGTGATTCTCAAACAAAGGAACCCTGGGTGCCAAGCCAAAGGTAAAAAATTGTGGAATGATTTTCTGATGCATTTTTAAGTTCACAATATTGAAAAACAATCTAAAAGTGTTAATGTTATATATTGCCATTTGTTAGAATTCCCCTTCCCATATGTTTTGTTCTGTGCCATTTGAATAAGCAAATGAGTGAAAATGCAAAAAATTTATATATATTCTTCTACCTCACAACAAACTATCATAACGTGTTTTACTAATTTTATGACAATCATTGATCTTAGCAGTATTGCTTCTGTTTTCTGTGACTTCGTCTTTTATAGTTCTGTAACAAGGTGATTATAAAGTTCTTGTGCAGTTTATAAAATATTAATTTCTCTCCTAAAGGAGATAAAAGCAATCTGTAAAATGTTTCAATAAGGTAATATTCAAGTTTTTTCTTTTTGGATAGAAATTTTTATTTAAATGTTTTTTAGTTTTCCAAATCTACCATGAAACTAAAATTATAAACATTTTTATGTAGTATGTACAGTGTAAAAACTAAAAGAATATGTAAACTAACTGCATGTACGTAGGGCATTGTAAAAATAATACATACATTTATTTCTAAAAGTCTACTTTTGTTATGCTTTCTGGCATTTACTATTACCTTAAGCAGCAAAATATTGACCTTTTCTATAGTCATTACATGAAACACTGAACAGTTCTTGTTGTGTGATGTGCCTTTATTATATTTCAAGAGCTTTTTTCCTTATAATGTGGCTAATATTTTTATCTTCATTGCTTTTTTGAAATATCAGGTAACCACAAAAGTATTTGCCATTTTTCAAGGGAGCAAAAATTCCTTGGTTGAATTTGCGGAGAGATATTGGGTTGTCGGAAAGGTCACGATATATTTTAGCCATGTTTTGCAAAGGTCATAGAAGAACAAAGATCAATCAATGATATAATGCCCATTTTGTTCGACAACCTTTTGCCATCTTTCAGTGAGCTGCAGAATGCCTTATTCATAGGACCTGTATTTCGTAGCGAAAAACTGTACAAGGTGCTGATTTACAGCCTCATCTGAATTGAACGTTATACCACGCAAGGACTGTTGAAGAGAGCTAAACAAGTGGAAGTCTGACGGCACAAGGTCAGGCGAGTATGCTTGGTGTGGCAACACATCCCACCCAAGATCCAATAATTTTTGGCGGGTGATCAAACTTGTGTGTGGTCTCGCGTTTTCGTGATGGAACAAAACACCTTTACGATGAACGAGCTCTGGACGTTTCTGGATGATGGATTCGTTCAAACTGTCCAATTGCCAACAGTACACATTTGAATTGATTGTTTGGTTCCGTGGTAGGAGCTCGAAAAACGCGACACCTTTAAAATCACATCACACTGAGACCAGAACCTTCCGCTGATGAATGTCTGCTTTGGTTGTCGTTTGAGGCGAAGCAGCACGTTGGTACCAAGACCGTTTGCGCAGCACATTGTACACAATCCACTTTTCGTCACCAGTTATCAGTCGCTTCAAAAAAGGAGCAGATGTTTACACGCGCCGTCAATTGAGCTTCTTTGAGTTCATGAGGAACCCACACATCGAGCTTGCTTATGTATCCCAGCTTCTTCAGGTGGTCATGAACGCTTGAATGATAGATGTGCAATGTGTCGGCAATCTCTCGTGTCCTGTAACGTGGGTTTGACTCGATCAATGCCTTGATTTGGTCATCGTCAACCTCGTTGGGCCTCCCGGACCGAGGAGCATCGTTGAGGTCAAAATCGCCAGCACAGAATTTTGCGAACTACCACTATCACCGACTTTCTTGTAGAGCATTATCACAGTACACTTTATGCAACTTTTCATAAGCTTGACACGCGTTCTTCCCTTTACGGAAGTAAAACAGTAAAATATGGCAAAAATGCACAGTTTGGTCTTCCATCTTCAACTTGATGTCAAATCTCCACATATCAACCAAATCGTTAACTATTCCTTTTAGACTGCAGCTAGAACTGGCACCTGTCGAATGCCATAGCGATAACAGAGCTGCGCATGCCTCTAGTACTTCCAAAACCGCCATCAGGTGCCAAAATTCGTCGTGACTTTTCTGGCGACCCAATAGCTTTCCGCCCACAGTATATCGTCAGCTGAAATCCCAAGATGCCCTATACATATCAATTGGATGAGTAAGCAGTTTGGTAGTGGAAGGGTGTGCAATTACAATGACTGCATCAGTGGAGATTATTCATGAAACAACTTCTTGTATTTGCTTGGTATTCAGGGCAGGCAAATGCTGTAAAGGAATTCACAACTCTGATTTCATTTCAAAAGTTCAGAGAAAGTCCCAGAGTGGTCGTCTTGTCAGCCTTGACACAAGTCCCAGAGTGGTTGTCTTGTCAGCCTTGATACAGCAGCTCTGAAAGTTGCTATTGAGCAGGACAGTAGCCAAACATGCCAGGAACTAGCCCAATCATTTCCAGGGATCGCATTCCTCCTAAAATTCCTAATATTTTGTGACCCTCCTTAAATTCCTAAAATTATACCTAAAATTTGCTATTCATCCTAAAATTTTCGTAAGCTTATTTTTATTAAAAACACAACCGTTGTTAACGCCAATAAATTTACCATTATGGTAAGGTAAAAAGACCTGTTATTATAGAAACACAGCCTATATGCTGTGCTGCTGAAGGGAGGGGGAAATGACGCCATCGAGATGCACTTGCTTCGGGGCGGGCGCTCCACTTTTTTGCCTTCGAACAGTTTTCGAGAGTAACAAGAGATAAAAGGGGAGGGGTCATTTTCACCCCTGGTTTGCGCTTTGCAGACGAACTCCGTGGCACGCAGAAGATCGTACTTTATTTTTGTACATGCCTTGTGGAACCTCCTCTTTCTGCTGATGTTTTGTTATTGTAAACCGCAGGTGGGTGGAAGCAAAGAGGAAACATGTGGTCTCCTTCCGTAACCTCCGGTAATGACGATGGGATGGTAGCTGAGTGTTATCGTGGCAGGCAGTAGAGCACGTGATCATTGACCTTCGATCATGCGTCGGCGACAGCGACCTTCGATGCGCAATATATCTCTGCTCCGACTCGCTTTGACTGAACTTGCGTGAGATGCGTATGATAGTTTCTGGTTTTGCGTCTTTTATGGTGTTCTCTGTGCTGTGTGCAGGTTCAGTTCTCTAGTGGTGACCTGCTTTTTTTTTTTTTTTTTTTTTTTTTTTTCATATCTTCTGACATCCTCGCAGCCAAATTTCGGGAAGTTGTCTGGTTTTGCAATATTGGAACGTGTTTTTGTACTTCCCTTTTATTTTCTGGTTAGTAATACAAGTGTTTAAGATGCCTAAATCCAAAACGAAATTTCAAGATGCGTGGCTCGCCAAAGAATTGGACGGAGTGAAGTTGAAAGAATGGTGTTCTGCAACTAAAACAATATTTTCTGCTAAGTGTATATTGTGTTCAGAAATTTTCAACATTTCTAATAGTGGCTTTTCACAAGTAAAAGCGCATCATAAAGGAAAAAAACATTTGCAGAAATTTCAAAGTAAATTTCAAAATAAGTCCATCCTGAAAGCCTTTGGAGGACGGGATCTTCAGCCCAAAACAAATATTAGTGAAGTACTGAGTCATGATTTACAGTTGGCTAAAGCCGAAGCATTATGGGCCATGAAAGTTGCTAAGGACAATATGTCTTTTGTTTCATGCACTGAAACAGTTGAACTTTTCAAAGAAATGTTTCCTGATTCTGCTATTGCAGCCAAAATGCAACTTAAAGAAAAAAAGTTGCTTATGTGATATCACATGGATTGTCAAAATATTTTGAAGAGGATTTGAAAAAAGACATTGCATCTAGTAGCCCAGGAAAGGTTACTATAGCATTTGATGAAACTACAAATACACAAGTGAAACGGCAGTTGGATGTGTATCTCAGGTACTGGTCTTCAGAAATAAATTCAGTTTCTTGCCGATACCTAACAAGCATTTTTCTGGGTCATATAACAGCAGATATTTTGCTAAAAGAAATTCTTGATGTGTTATCATCCTTCAATATTTCGTTGAACAGAATTATTTGTGTATCCATGGACAGCCCAAATGTAAATAAGTGCTTTTTACGCAAATTCAATGAAGTTGTAAAACAAGAAACAGGCCAGAAATCTTTGGAACTAGGTTTTTGCAACCTGCATGTTGTTAGTAATGCATTTAAATTTTTTTTGACAAGCTTAAATATAGATTTTGACGAATTTGCTACTGATATGCATTACTTTTTAAAGAGTAGTGCTGCAAGATGAGAGGATTATAAATCTGTCCAGGATATAACATTGGTCACAGCCAAATTTCTTTTGCGTCATGTCAGCAACAGATGGTTAACCGTTGGTTCTGTAGCCCAGAGGCTCTTGGATCAATGGCTAAATATTACAGAATATTTTTTAAACTTCTTGCCATCTCAAAAAATTTTTGAAAAACAACTACACAATTCGGCAAGGTATAAAAGAATTCACTGTTTCCTGAAAAATGAGCTAACTCCTTGCTATTTAGCATTAATTTCATTTTCACACCAAAATTTTGAAAAGTTTTCATTATGTTATCAGAGTGAAGAACCAAAAATACACCAGTTATATTCTGATTTAAATACTTTAATGAGGAATGTTATGGCTCAGTTTATCCAAGATGTTATTGCAGGGAAATTTGGAGAAGACCTAAAGAATGTAGATTTTGAAAACAAAAATTCATGGAAAAAACTAGGGGAGTTAGAAGTTGGTATGAAGACAAAAAATCTCCTCAGGAATGTTCAGGAGACCAGGCAGAAATTATTTCTCTTAGATGTAAGATCATCACTAATTGCAACCACAAAATATTTAAAGTCAAATTTGCCATTCTGCAATCAAAAGCTAAGAGGCATAGAAGTTTTAAAGGTAAAAGAACCAAAGAAAGAGTCCACTCAACTTTCAGTCACTGAAGGACTTTCGGAAATAACCAGAATTTCAAGTGTTTTGCATCTTTCTGAGGAACAAATTGATAGAGTAAGAGAAGAGTGGAAACTTTTAAATTGCAATAAGCCAACTCTAGATGAACTAGTGAAATTTTCAGAGGAAGGGCATATTCCCGTGCGGATTGAGCATTACTGGCGTAATATATTTAGTATTAAAGACTCTAGCGGAAAAGAAAAATACTCGAATCTTGCTAAACTCATCAAGTCAATATTAGTTTTACCTCATGGTAATGCTGATGCAGAAAGGGGATTTTCGGTTAACACTACTCTGTTAAGGAAGGACAAGGCTAATTTAAAAGACTCAACTATAACATCATTAAGAATAGTTAAAGGGGCCATTAAACACTATGGATGTGTAAGTAAAGTTCCCATAACAAGAAATTTGTTAAATAGTGTTCGTGATTCACATAAATTTTATAAAGAGTATGTTGATAAGCTGAAGGAAGAAGAATAAAAAAAGGTAAAAGAAAGGAAGCAGAAAGAGAGGGAAAATAAGGAAAAGCAGCTAGAGAAAAAAAGAAAAGCTGAGTTTGATGACAAAATAAAAGAAAATGATGCAGAAATAAATAGGCTTAAAAAAGATAAAGAAGCCTCCCTAGCAGTAATTCAAGAGGGAACAGAAAGAATGAGAAAAGCTGTAGAAAAACAAAATACTGTTGAAATAGCAGTTGCCTCTAACTTGATCATACAAGGTTCAGCTGAAATAAAGAAAACTGAAAGTAAATTAGTTGTGGTGGAAGCAGAAAAAGATAGGCTAATCAGGAAAAGGTTAAAACAATAATATGAAAAAAGTAATTCAGTGAACAATTGTACATAGTTCTTGGTTTTCAATTACCTTTTTAGGATATTATAATTTAATGTGAAACCTGAAAACTTTACTGTGAAAATCGTGAATTGCTTCTGGTTCAACAGCATATTAATGTTCAAAGTGAAACTTGAATGTGGTAAATATACTTGAATATGATAACACGTGAAAAGATAAGAACTGAACATTAGAAGTAAATCATACTTAAACTTTAGACATTAGAGGTTATGCAAAAAATTTGGGTGTGAACTTCGACCATATATACTAATGGACTGCGCATTGGCAATAGCTGCATCAAAGCCGCCATGGCTCAAACATTGGGCACGTCATCATCAGACTCCAAATTTCGTGTAAAAATGCTGTTATGATTACTAATTTACGCTGCAGAACTTCAGTGTTTTCGGTGTATTATGTGAATGCGCCTCATATATAATGAAAACTCTTCAGGTAAGTTTACTTATGAGCTATATACATGCATGATTGGGTTGTTTACATTTTGTGATTTATAATGTGATGAACATTTGCGAAGAATTTGGAACATGCATTCCATTTTTTTCTTAAGTTACTATATTTTTATATCAATAGTTGCAAGTTTCTGGTTAAGTAATTGAACTTTATTGACTTAGGTATTTAATTCGTTTCTTACCCATGAAAAATCATAGAACTTTCTTTACTATATCGCTCAGAGCAACCATAAGCACAGCATGTGTAACCCATCTTTTTGACTGTTGTCATGTGATTTTATGTTGGAGCCAGAAATTTTGATGTCATGCGTAGTCTGTCAGTATATATGGTTGAAGGGTGTGAAGCAAACTCTTTACAATGTATACAAAGTTGTTTTACTAGATGTATACAAATATACATCTAGTTTTTATTGAAATACACTCCTAAAATTTTCGTAAAATTTTTCTAAAAAGTCCTAAAATTCCTACCTAAAATTTTCCAGAAGTATGCTATGATCCCTGCATTTCGTGTTAGTGATACTGTCTAAAGACACCTGCAGGCAATAGGTAAGGCATGCAAGTTGTCTGCAGCGAACAAACAGCAACATGTCTCAGCTTGTTTTGCATTGCTGTCTCGCTATGACAAGGAACCATTTTCGGATAGGATACTCACGCGTGATGAGAAGTGGGTCTAGTACAACACCCCAAAACATTCCAGACATTGGTTGCCCACCAGTGACTCAATTCCCCACACGTCTAAGCCAACACTGCATCCACGTGAAGTTATGCTGTGTGTATGGTAGACAGCACATGGTGGTATTTTTAATTGTAAACTCTTGCAGTGTGGTCAAACAATCACTGCTGCAGTGTACTCTGAACAATTGAAACATGTGCATGAGGACCTGAAAAAAGAAGGAAGCAGCACCAGTCAACAGAAAGGAAGTTCTGCTCCTTCAAGATAATGCTCCTGCCCACTCCGCTTCATTGACTAGAAACACTATCAATGAACTTGGGTGGAAGCTTTTATGTCATCCAGCTTACTCACCAGATATCTCTTTTTCAAAATATCACTTCTTGCACTCGACAATCATTTGCATGGACAAGACTTTTCCAACTTCGAGTTGCACACTTCCCTCCAAAACTTTCAATTCCCACACGTCGAAGCATTTTATCGTAGGGGTATACATATGTTAACACATTGTCAGAACATTGATGCCCATGATAATTATTTTGATATACAATTTAGAAATGAATTTGCCCAAAGAAATAATTCTTCATAGATACATAATTGGCATTGTAATGCTATTATTGGCGTATTTCCACTGTATTCCATGTAACAACCCCCCCCCCTTTTTTTTTTATGAATAAAATGCTTTTCTACTACATGGGTGTGATACTTTGTCTCAGTCTCCAAAAATGGCAAATACTTTGGTGGTTACATGATATTTTTGCCATCTTTTAAATTCTATTGGTAAACTTCTCCAATTTCACCATTCTACATCTCTTCTATTTTCTATACATTTTTTTTTAGTCTCATCAAGAGTGTTATAACACGGTAACAATTTAAAATCATTTAGCAATCATTCAGTCAAGCTCCCCCTACTGCTTCAGAAGTTGTGGATTCATGGCTGTGTAAGTGTTTTGCAACTTCTGGCCAGTTTTGTTTTTTTTTCCCCATAATTTCCCAAATGTTAGACTAGTATTTCTTCACAGGCACTTGCTAACATAGATTACATCTTTGATTGAATTCATTTGATTCACCAGTTAAATCAGTAAACGTGTTAATTACATGGTTCTATGGTCTATCATTATTATAGCAAAACTTTACTCCATTTAACATTTCTGTTCTACACATGCTAATTTGCTAAATACACATTAAACAAAGTGACTAGCCTCAAATATGATATAAGGCTACTTCAATAAACAGATCGTGATTTAAAAATTAAAAGTAGCATTGCAATTTAAAATTAATTCCACTTGCCGCCATCCTTGTAGTATTGCCATCAGGCCTTATTGTATGTCGTTTGAACCAGTGCTGAAGGTTTAACAATAATACGCACTTTTAGTCAATGATCTTTCCCCGTATCGGAAGAAATTTCCTCCGGTCTTATAATTGCTGATGCTTGAGCCATCCCTGTATAATAGTAAGTTGTTCAAAAGGTTTCACTTTGTTAACGGTGTCTTCAATCACTGCAATGCAGCTCTGCATGGAAAAATTGCTTGAGCCACAGGAAGTATAACTTGAACTAGTTAAGACTGGAACTGTCAATACTGAAAATTCGAAAAGCCAAAATGATTGAAGCAAATTTTATCAATCTAAGTTAAAGTGAGTAGCAATAGGTAAAAAATGAAGTTTAAAAAAATGTGAAGAAATGTAAATATAAGTAAGGAAAAGTCATTGAAAGTTCTTTAAAATAAAAAGAAAAAAAGGTGAAGTACAGATGACGAGTCACGAAAGCAAGACTCCAAATTGAAATATTTAAGCCTAACGCCCTTGGAATGCATTTCACTCTAGGTGCTTCATCATTCTCAACGAAATGGTGATGTTGGCTATTAGCAAAGGTTTTTCCCCACAGCTGGAAAGTCCTACATCAAGAAGTGTCATGAACAATTGGCACCATCTGTTGTCTGTATGATTTGTAATGTATGCACTTTTAGTCGTCTTGCCATGGAAAATACCTGTGTACTAACCAAGTGCCAATTTTTAGCTTTAGTTTTACGTTAAAAAGTCTGCTTTTTGTTTTCTTATCTTGTTCAATTCCATTTAAAACTGCCATCAAGTTTTTCTAAGCAAGTGATAAGAAGGTTTGGCTGTTAATACTATAATTTATATTCTTAGTTTTTTTTTTCCCAATAAGAATGAATTCAGTTAAATTAGTCTTTCAATTTTTTCTGGATTAATAATTTTATTTCTTCCCATAAGGGGGTAGCCTGGTTTTTCAAGCAAAAGTCAATGACATATGTGTTTTTGTTGCAATTTGCCAGATGTTCAAATAGTTGTTTTTCCATATTTTTTGTGCTTCTGATGTAATAGCCAAGTATATCAGCTTTCTGGCCACGCACTGTATATACCATTTAATTCTTTTTTTATCACAATCTGTTTTTCGAAGTAGTCTTCAAGTCTCATCACTTTGATCTGTAGTTACCAGACGCTGAACAGAAATGTTAGTGTCAAATAATAATGATTGTACATTTTTGATGTTGACAAATTTCAAAACTTCTTAAAGTCTTGCATCATTTTCAGTCCTTTCAAGAATTATTGTAGAAACTTTCTTTTATATTTTTTTCAAACTTACAAGTATCCTGAGTCACTCCACAATATTTTTCCCTTCTTGCAGACACGGTGACCAGTTGATCCAGGGCTGGTGGATAAGAGGAAGTCTTCTGCATTTTGTTATAATCAAACAACAGTGTCAGCATTTTCCCCAACACCCATCCCCTTACCTCCTAAAGTGAAAGTAAACAGCAAAATTGTTACTTCTCTATTCCGCATTTGCTGCCATCTTTTGTAAAGTTGTCTTCATGGCAGTGTAATTAATGACAAGACTGAACTTTGAACTTTAATTTTGTTTAAAATGCCTGTTTTCCCATCCCTCACACTCTTACTTATAAAGCAGTAAACTTAAATCCATTAATGTCTCCTCTCACAGTGCAGGAAAAACGTCTTGCCATGGAAAATACCTGTGTACTAACCAAGTGCCAATTTTTAACTTTAGTTTTACGTTAAAAAAGAAAATAATTACTATGTTGATATATGCAAAATCTGAAAGGAATGTGAAATGTGTATTTCATTAGAAACATTTGATAAATAGGAAGCTACTCCTCTGTGCTATTGCAATTACAACAAGGTTTTTAAATCAGTTTTTCCACATTTTCACCATTTTGGTGATTCAATGTAGTCTTTTTGTCATAGTATTGTCTGGTGTGATTTGGCCAAAATGCAAGTTACAGCTGAGACAGTTGGCATCACACACATACACACACACACACACACTTCAACTTTCCCCTGAAACAGCCTCTTCTTTTATGTCATGTTGCTCCGTAAATTTATCCAATTAACCGGAACTAGCTTGGAAATCCACTTGTCCCAAACGATTGGCAAGTTTTTGGCACAAACACTTTTAATCCATTTTAAAACAGTATCGTCCATTTTTCCAAAATGATAAGTTATAGAACGTTTCCTGTCAGGTCCAGCATCTTCAAAGGTTTTCATAAACTCCCAGCCGGGTTTTTTTTATAATTGTCGACACTGTACTTGGGGGGGGAAGATACCAAATTTAACCACTATCTTTATGCTGAATTCCACTGTCTACATTCTTCCAGTGGTGAAAGAGTTGTGCCGAAGTGCGCAAATTTTCAATTTCTGTGCCGTGCTGCTCCGAAATGCATGATTTTCACTGAATTGCACCAAAATATAGTATGTTTTAAAAAAAAAAATTCTGTTTTGATATAGAAATTTCGTAACATCCTGAAATCTTAAAAAGCTCTCAAGTCAATTTTAAAATGGCTGTGATTAAATGATACATCTGCTGACCCCCCCCCCAGGGGAGTCCCCCTGCAACTGCTCTGTTCTGTATAAAACTGTCGCCTACGTACATTTTCACCGTCTATTTTTAGCCTCTCCAGTAGTGCCCCAGAACGCATTGCGATTGCCTTATGCTTCTGCCCAGTAGCAGAAACGGGGCGCCGCATGTTGCTTTTATAAAGTTTCGAACGTTTATATTATTTTATTTCATATATTAAAAAAAATCTTTACTATTTGCTGAACTCACCATGGGAGCAGAAACAACACCACACCGCACTGTGAACATCCATCTCAGATTTTCAAAAAGGTGTGCAGATCGTTTTTTTTTTTTTTTTTTTTTTTTACTGTTTCTTCGACATTCATTGTTTTTAGCCTTCCTTTCAATTTTAAAGCAAAGGAAGAGAAATTTTGGCGCAATTTTAACATTGTACCCCCTTTGAGGCATGAAGTTATATCGACAGATCATGTAGGCAATTATTGTATTTCATTTTATTTTAATTTTCTTTCTTCCTTATTTTATAAACAGATAACTTCAAGTTTGAGACGTGTTGCTTTCATTCAATAATAAAGCTAGGAAGCGATGCTTTTGCACACTTTTAACGGCTTTTCCGTTTCCGCAGCGTCCTTCTTTCGCTGCATTCCAGGAGCTGATGGCCGCAATTTCCTTTTTTTTTTCTTTTTTTTTTTTTTTTTTGGCGTCCGTATAATCTCATTTGTTAGATTTTTTTTTTTTTTTTTTTACGAGACCAATATTTTAAAGTTTTCAATGTTCTCTTCTCCGTTTACGCAGCCGTTGGTGTTCTGAAACTTGATGTCCAATCATCTCAGTTAGATTTATGAAGCTCTTTTATTTTCCAAAAATCATATTTTTATGCATTTTTTATCGTCACTTCCGTTTTCACGGGCGTATTATGCGGCATTCGGGGAGCTGATCACAAATTTTCCATTTTTAGCTTCCAGATAACTTTGTTTCAGTTAGATTAAAGACGTGTGTGTGCATTTTTTTTTTTTTTTTGATGAGCCATATTTTTTTAGCGCTTGTAACATTTCGCTCTCAATTTCCGTGGCATTCCAGAAGTTGATAGTCGCAGGTTTTTTTTTACTTTTTTCTTATTTTTCGAGATAGCTTTACCTTAAATTAGGTAGATTGAGGTGAAAGGTGTGTGTGTTTTTTGCTAAAATCATATTTCTACCTTTTAAAATTGTATATTTAATATCTCTTGTTGCATTTCCACGGTCATATTACGCAGCAGCTGACTATCGCAATTTTTTTTTTTTTTTTTGCTTTGGATAATTTCATTTCGGATTAATGAGGGGAAGTTTTTTTAATTTTTTATTTACAAGAACTCTTGCCTTATTTCTCACTTTAATTTCATTATTTTTTGGGTTTAATTATATCAGCAGGGCTGCCAGTGGCGACTATGGCTACTATTTCCTACAAAAAACAGCCAAAAGCAACTATTTTCAGAAAAACCCTGAACTATTTTATTTGTAAGGCTACTATTTTTTATAAAACATAATTTGTGTTGCATATATCGATGTGCTTGTATAACATCAGTTTTAATATTGATACACATGGATATCAACTTTGATATCGATGTGTCTTGTTCAGTTCATTGCTTTCTGCTCTACTTAGTGTATCATGGGGGAAAGTCAATGGTAAGTATAAACTAGACCCAAGTGTGATTAGAGGAACGACCTACACAAATCAAGATATTCCGCCGAAAAGGTCCCATTTTTCTTTTTGGAATACGGCAGAGATTGATTATCTATATTTGAATGAGATTCTTGATATACCTCATATCAGATAACTGTGATTATAGACACAGGACAAGTAACATGTTTGAACTGAAATGTGATGAGTATGTTTATGTCAGACTATTGCAAACCAGGAGGACTGAAGACTGAATAAGGTGAGCACAATATGTGATGCTCCATATACCTCATTACTGATTTTTATGTCTCACTGGATGTAACTTACATTAGCTTTCAAAATTTAATGTAAATATATTGTACATAAAAAGATATTCTTAGGTTCAGATATAAATATTCCATTGGCATCGAAGTAGACTTGTCTTTTCCATGCGCATATACTACAACATGTGTAACCGTATTATAGAGGACTTTGTCCTAATATACATTAACTAAGATTATGTCTACAGAACAAAACAAGTGATCATCATAAAACTGAATTAACACAACTATGACCTTTGAAAGAAGAAATACGTTTTTTAAAACACAGTGTATGAAGCCCACTTGGGAAATCTTATATTTTTTCACCAACCACAAAAGCAGAAGAAAGCATATACTGGTTTGATATAGATGAGAACATCTGACCTCCAGAACAATGACAAAGAAGGAAGTGTTTCTAATTCCAAATTTTGTATGAGTTTAGTATGTAAGTAGTTTGTTTCTGATATATAATTGAATCCAGAGTTTTTTGGGTGTGATTTCCATAACCATTATAGTTCTGAGTGTTTTGAATAGTTATATTGAGACTTAGATGCCCTTTTTGTAGTGTGTAATTTTTTTCCCCACTAAAACGAGAGCATGTGCTAATTTTGTCACAGTGGTTTGAAATAAACTTTTTTTTTTTTTTTTTTTTTTTTTTAGTGTGGGAGCACTTACATTCTGAAACTCCTACACTTTTTTGGGAAACTATTTTAGTAACTAACATAATTTGTTAAGGCTACTATTTTATCCATTATTGGCTACTAAAGCATAGGCTGGCAGCCCTGTATCAGTGAAAATGCTCCCACCACATTTTAACAAATTCTAAATTTTTCTCAAAAACTGCAGTCAATTCACAAGAGATTTCAAACAACATAATTGCTATCATTTCCACACTTAACATGACCATTACGCTTACACAGCTGTCTGAGTAGTCAGCTGATGAGGCCTCCAATACAACAGAATTGTTGCAGGAAATAATAAGAGCACAATTGTGTCAGGTGGAACATCCTTTAAAGGATGGAGGTGAAAGTTAAATCAATTAACTAAATGCAAAATAAAAATAAAAATTCATTTTACAAATTTCAAATTATTTACTATTTATACTTTCTGATTATTATTTTTTTTAAATTCAAAGACATTTAAGGAATGTTTAAATTCTAAATAAAATAAAATCTTTCTTTTTTATTATCAGGGGAAAAGCTAGTTTGATTATTGCGACTAAATACTAATTTATACAGTTATCAATTCTATATTGATAACTATTTTTTAAATTAGCAAATCACAAATTTGCTAATTTAAGATTTTGCTTTGTTGCAGTGCAGAATAAATTTTCTAGAAAAAATATTTAGGCTTCTCTTTATCTTGCAGACAGTTTTTAGCTCTTCCTTTCTGCGTTGCAGACACCTGAAAAAGATTCTGCTTCAGGGATAGTATATATATCCCTGTTTAAATAATGAGTTCAGTTCTCCTATACACCAATCTTCATATGACTTTGACATGAAGATTTACTAGCATAAAATTGATAATTTTAAATTGCATTTAGTAGTGATGTAGGATTATAAATATGAATCTCATTCAATGGAAAATGAAACAGCAAAGCTGTAATTAAATGGTAAGCATTTAGTTATTAAATAGTTTTAATTTGTGAAAAAGGTTTAGAATGTATAATTAATTTTTTTATCTTAACATTTTCATTATATGCTAATTATTTTTTAAATTGGTTTACCAATGTACTCATGAAAAGACTGATAAGTTCAGATTTTTCTCTTTTGAAAGCTAGTGATTTTACATAATGTGAAATTAGAACTACCATTATTGTGTGATTATGAATAATCATGCTTTGGAAATTTTGCTGTGTCTTTCCAAGTATTAAGTGGTGCTCAAAAAAATAGATTTCCCCCTCCAAACGACGCTCAGGGTATCATTTTATTAGCTGCTCCGAAATGTAGATTTTCCTGCTCCAGTGGCTGCTCCGAAATGTAGATTTTTCCTGCTCCTGTGGCTGCTCCAAAATGGGTAGTCTGCACTTCCATCACTGTTCTTCAACAACTCCACCTTTTCCACAACAGAGGTTTTCTATTTGATTTCACGAACATACACCATTGGTTAGAGTGGCTGAAGCAAACTGAACCTGTTTCGCACAGGAGGAAGGTTACTTGGAGAGGAGTGTGAGGCATTGCAATGACCTTCAGCACCCTTTCCTTCTTTCTCTCACGACTTCTTCGTTCTATTTTTTCTCACTTGTTTTTCTTATAATATTGTCCATTGGGGGAGGGATCCCGTTTTGTATTGAAAAAAATACGATATATAGAAAGTTGTAGTTCTAATTTCGCCAATTTGCGAAGAACATATCTTCATAGATGCCAACCTCTAAAAGTAGTTTTCAGTAACCAACATGTTCATTTTTCAATAATTTTCAGTAAATCCAGTCTACGGCGGCAAATTTGGGTATTTAACACTGCAACAAATTTTAATCTGTCAGAACTATTAACAAAATAATAATAATATAAAAATTTGCTAGTGGGAAAATTTAAAATACTGTCTACCAGAAAAATATAATAAATTACCTCCAGACATGAAGAAAAATTATTCCTTGGAATGTTGGCCAAATTATGATAAACTGGCTGTAATTGCCATTTTGGCCCTCCTTAATTCAATTTGTGAAAACTTCTTCTGATAGCATAGTACACTGTGTGCAATGCTATTTATTTTTTCTACTAATAAAGAAGACAGCACATGAGTACTTAGGTCTGAATTTATTCATGGTTTTTTTTACAATACTGAAAATTCTTTCTGTACTTGCATTGCTATGAGGGACTATTAAAATTATTTTCATAATTTTGCTTAATGATTCATACTTCAACTGGCCACTTTCATTTTTCATTAAAGAAATTCTGTGCCATACTTCATCCATTCTCCCAGAAGTAACAGCACAGTTAAAATTTTCAAACTGGTAGTGAGCAAATTCAGATTCCACCTTGTCAGATTCTTCTGGTTTCAAAACTGGAAACAGGGAACACATATATTGGAATGATGCAAAAGAAACACTTTGCCTTAATGCTACATCTGCAATTTCAGCATGACTCAGAAATTCATCATTAAGTGGAAATTTTCTTAAAATGTAATTGCAGCCTGCCTTGTAAAATTCCCTTACCTCAGAATAAAAAGTAGCCACTGTGTCTTCACTCAAATCTGCAGTTGTGCCTATATAAGATTTTGCTTTTGATCCAATTACGAGATCAGTTTTCTTTATTTTTCCTTCTTTCAAAATTTCCATCTGCAAGAGATAATGCTGTCACATCAAATGTCGATGGCTTGATAAATCGTACAAGCAATTTAGATAACAGACTATGAAGTTTTCTTTTTAATACATGCACAAGCGGAGCTTCCTGCTGCAAGAACACGTTAACAGATGTAAATAATGGAAGAGTAGCAGATAAAAAAAGACAATAAAGTTTAGATGAAGGATTTCCAATCATACTTGCAAGGTTCTTATACTGTGAATTAGCTTCTTCATTGTCACTGAAATAATGTTCTAGAGCCTCCCACTGTTCTAAAATTCTGTCAGTGGATTCCAAAAGTGATAACCAGCGAGTATTGACATGTTTTAGAATTTTGTGTCGTTTAGTACCACAAACAGCTTGACTCAGTTTTAGATTTCCTCTTTGAACTTTTCTCCAAAAAAAAGAACTGTATCAGAAACTACTAAACATTTAATCCTTTCAGTCGAGTAGCAGATTTCTGTGCAGCTAAATTTACTAAATGGTATGAACATCGCTGCATTATGATTGCAGGCTGAACCTTCTTTATGTGAGAAACACCTTTTACTTGACCTATCATAGTGTTAGCATTGTCACAAGAAAATGACACACAGTTGCTCCATGAGATTTTTTTAACAAACTCCTTGTTCAAAACGTTGAATATTCCTTCACCTGTATTATTACTTGATTCAACCAATGATAACAAAACAGTTAAATTTTTCCCTATTTTTTCGTCAAAATATGTTATTGTAATGGGATACAGTTTATTTGCGTGAGCATCATTACTTCCGTCCGTAGATAGAGAAAAAGGATTTTTTTTTTTTAACTTCAGATACGATGTTACTTGTAGAAACACTGGCCATGTGCTGAATTAGTGCAGTAGCCTTGGTTCTTCCACACAAATGTTTTTGCGATCGCTGAATCGGGAAACATGGCTTGAAATAATGGTTTAGCATGGTCAGCAGCTGCTATGGGTAAATTGTGTTCCACAATAAATGAAGTGAACATAAGTTCTGCATTTATTACACTATTCTCCTTTGATGCAAACAAATCGCTCACTGACTGAACTTTCAACTCACCGAAAGATTTATGCTTTTTCGATTCTGTGTCTTCGGCAATCATCCCGCCCACCGTGCGCAGTACTAAAATCGCATCTACAAATTCTGCAAAACACGTGGTTCACAGGAACTTGATTTCTCAAAACAAGGCCAATCTCTACAGTAAGTTTCTAGAAAACACTGTTTCTTCTTCAACGACGAAGGTTTGTCTAAAGAACGCTTCATTCTAAATAAATGAAAGAAAACAGCAAAAAAAACTTCACAATCGCCTCATCCTTTTGTGATGTAACAGTAGGGTAGCACGTGCAGCAGAGAGAACCAAAAAGCATCAAGGACAATAAAGCAGAAGCGCTGCCTACGAGGAACGAAAGCAACTGCCCTGGTTGCACGCAGGAGACACGAAGTGCATCATGGGAGTTCGGAACGAATGCCTAAGCAGCGTCTGCACAGAGCTAAACTGCGTAGTTGCGTCCGGCAGGGGGAGAACCAATGGGAGCGGTGTCATGGAATGAAACACTGAGCCAGCATAGTGTGGTTGCTGCTCAGTCTACGGTAGATAGATTGCCAATTAAGATGCAGAAATCTATAATACACAGAATGTAGCATTTAATTTCCCCCCCCCCCCCGAAAAACTTGAAGAACCAACAAAAATTTTTAAGTTGATAAAAATTTGCTTTCTATCTCAGAAAATTAAATCAAATGGCGATTTTCCGTAATTTCAGCGGTTTCCGTACTTCCGTAACAGCAACCAAAAAATCTGTAAAATTACGGAAAATCCGTACTACTTGGCATCTATGTATCTTTATGTGGCTAAGAAAACGTAAAACAATCGACATTAAAGCAGTTCACCACTGTTTCATAAGTTAATAGGTTTGGCAATCAGAAGACCATTAAATGATGAATATATATCGAGCACAATAGCTGTAATTAAAACCAGGAAACAAACGTTGTTTCTACTTACTATACAGGCCTGTTTGTGCTCCAGGGAAACTCCGGAATTCGAACAAGGCGCCCCTGAAATTCCGGGGATTTAGAAAAGCATACCATTCATGAATCAAACATTACTAGGTGACCAGCGTTCAGCTCCTTGGGCACAAAGGGGGAGGAGAAAATGCTTGGCGGCTTAGCACATGCACCTTTTTGCTCCGAAAGCCGGCTGCAGATAAGAGGGAAAAGCCATTATAAACAGTGCTAAGGGTGGAAAGACTACGGCCCCCAACCATTAAGAATCACAGACACCCCTTCGCCATTGACTGCGGCTGTCTGAGTTGTTTATGCGATGTGCTTTGTGTGACGCTCCCGGTACCGTCCCCTCCTTTGTCATTGACGGTGGCATTTGCTCCTCTGATTTAAACAATCTTCCCATTCGCTAAAGATGAAAAAAGCAGGCCAAAAGGTCAGAGCAGCAACAACGGGGGGGAAGGGGGGGAATCCTGAATCACTGAATTCTACTGTAGTAGGGTCAGTGCTAAGGGGGAAAGACCACCGGCCCCCAACCATTAAGAATCGAACACCCCTTCGCCATTGACTGCGGCCGTCTCAGTTGTTCATCTGATGTGCTTTGTGTGCCGGTACCGTCCCCTCCTCTGTCATTACGGTGGCATTTGCTCCTCTGATTTAAACAATCTTCCCATTCGCTAAAGGTGAAATAAGCAGGCCAAAAGGTCAGAGCAGCGGGAAGGGGGGGTGAGAAGTCTGAATATGCTCAGTAGAACTCTCATAGGGACCTGTGTTGAGAGTTCAAGATGCTAGTGTGAGAAGTGAATTTGTCTCCTTTCTGTTCGGCGCTGATAATCAAGTAGCGGCTTAGAGAATTTCAGTATAAAATTTCTTGATATTAACAGTGATATAACCAAATTAGAAGAATCTGCCCGGAATGCTTTTCGATAGGATTGGCTTGAACCAGGGCGCGCAAAACCACCCGTCCACGGCGGTCAAGAATTCATTGCGGACAATTAATTTCTCGCCCGCACAGACGGTCCTCTTTTTCACAAGCTTGCAGTATGATTGTGATTAGAACATTTTTATTTTACATTTTTTTTTTTTTGCCAATATAAAATTTGTGCATGTCAAGTGCCACAGTTTTACGAAATAACGTATTCTCTTAAGCGATAAGCTGTTCTTTGTTTTGGCGAAATAGTTCTGCGGCGACACCCTATCTTCCAAAATTTTAACGTACTAAGCCAATGTGCTGCTTTCTCATTCTCTCTAAGTTTTCCCCGTGTGAATTTTACGCCTGAAGCGGGAGGTGTAACTGTAAGGAGAGCGACTTCGCAGTTGTTTTCTTTTTTTCATTTTTCTCCAGTCTATCTCCATCTCCCCAGTCATCCCTTGTTTAGTTTCATTTGTTAATACTGGAGTGACTCCAGTATTAACCAATATCTGCTGTGCATCAGATGGGCACATTAAGCCGTAGAGCCCCGGGTAATGCCACCCCCGCCCCGGTAATAAATAAGAGCGTCTTTATCCCCCTTTCGACTTTGCTTCCATGTCACTTTCCTATCAAGCACTCGAGCCCAAATCTCCTCGCTTCATATTTCTAAGGGTTGTTTAAGACCTGCAGTCAGACACTCCCTTCCTAAAATTCCTCTACATCTGATCTGATCTGGATAAGAAGAGATGAAAAAACTTCAGTAATACAACATTGCATCAGTAGACATGGCTGGACATGCATTTAGTTGGAGCAGCATACCTGAGCATATAAGTGATATCTACAGCGACCGTGCACCTACCACTGAGGATGGCTAGATATTAGCAGAAACTAGTTTGGTGCTTTGCAATCAGGATGATTATTCTTCAAAAATTTTATTCCTTTTTAACGTTCCATTTGTATCGTGGATTTATGGGCCTTCATTGTATAAATTCATCTTTCATTTTTATCTTGTTCAGATTTTACAGTATCGTGAATTTTATTTTTGAACTTCACAATGTGCAAAACTCTCTCTCTCTGAATGAGTCTCGCACTTACGGCAATGTCTTGTTATTGAATTTATTATATGCATGCATGTGAAGATCCGGCAACTACTACCGATATAGTAAGTAGAAATGACGTTCATTATTTCTTGGTTATAGTTGCAGATATTGTGCTGTATATACAGTATATTTAACGTTGTTTAATGGTCTTCTGATTGCTGAACCTATATAACGTGTGAAACAGTAGTGAACAGCATTTAATGTCTATTATTTTACATATAGAAAGTTTTTCTACGTAATGATTACTGGGATTCACAGAACTTTGATATATAGAGAAGTTCGATATATGGAGGTCCAACTGTATATATCTGGTTGGGTTTTTGCCAGGACAGTGGTAAAAACCGGGCAGAAATGAAAAAAAAAAAAATGACAAAATTGGAAAAAACACCTTTAAATAAAAATAGATTAAATAAAAGGAAAGGAGCTCATGCAACCTTTTTTAATAATTTTTACCTGACTTAGGATGTACAAAAAAATGTTACATTTGTTGTTGAAGAATGCCAAAACAAAAGAAGGGAGAAAGCTCTGCAGTTGAGTTTATTTTATACGTAATGAATAGATATCACAAATACACTGTTTATTCAGTGTGTATATGACTATCAGCTCTGTTTAGAAATACTTCTCATTAGAACAAATATTGTAAATTTATAGCTATATGTGGCAAATCTTTCAATTTTTGTGACATTTTGTGTAAAGTATTTCCTAGGTTTAATGTGCAACTTTTGTTTTTTAATATACAATATGCTGTACTAATTTCTTTTTTTATGTTTTAAGTTTTCCAAAACACATTGCCCATGGTAGCTTCTACTGGTGAAAACATTTTTTCTTTAAGCTTTCTACCTGTATTCTGGAGTACTTCAATTTGGCTAATTTCCTTATTTTTTTCTCTGTTAGATCTTGCTTTTTTTTATTTTCCCTAAGCATATGTTTTTGCTATGACAGTTTACATTTCTTATGTATTTTGTCATTCATTTATGCTCATAGCTGGGTTGTTCCCAAATTCTAGCATGGCTTCTAACTAGTAGTTCATGCTTTCTTTCCCTATCCCTTTAATGTTATTCAGTCACATGCAAAATATGTATGTTGTTGTGAGTAGTTCACACACCTCTATGGACTTCCATGAAGGACATGTTCCTGCAAATCTCAATACTGTCGCTAAGTGGTGCACCAGGGATGGGACTAAATAGGACTTGTGCAATTTGATGGGTAATAATGTTCTCGTAAGGCTGTGTTTATTTATATTTGTACTATATATATAAATGTTTTAAGAATTTTTTGATTTCTTATGCAAATCTGCTTTATGTTGTTTTGCTGTAGAGCTGCTACCATGTGACTATTTAGAACAAAGATCAAAATGCTTAATGAGCAAGGATATAGTATACAAATTTTCGAATACAATATTGAGCAGATGTAATACTTGGGCTAAGAGCTGCACCTGATAAAAATCACTATTTAGGAAACAAATTTGTTGTAAGAGCCGCTCCCCAAAATTTTGTTACCCCGTAGCCATCAATGTAAGAACTTCAGCAAATAACATTGTGATATGTCCGGATCACTATCTGAACTACCTGCATATTTTTAAAGTCCTTCTCCATAATTTCACATTTTTTGTTTTTGGTAATTTATGAGCTAAAATAAAAATGAAATGGATGGTAGTACTGAAAGTCCCAAATTTTCTTTCCTTTATTATCTCTTTTATTTGTAGTTAAAATGGTCGTTCTTAGAGGATGGTATTGGTTATGAATTTCAGCTTGTAAATACAGTTATCATGGCATGGATTGACAGTGTTATTTTTAGCTGAAGACTGATTTATCCTATCAAAAAATGTTTGAACAAAAATAAAGATAAAAATTAGCCGTTTCTTACAGGAGAATTTTCACAAAAAAAGTACAAATGGATGAATGGGGCATAAATATGCTTGAAAGGAGAAAAAAAAATTGTTTTTAACTGATTATTTACTTACTGTTGCCATATCAAACTTCTCCATTTACAGCTATCTTGACACATAACTCGGGCTTCACTGACATCCATCACTTGACGTAACAAGACCTCCTATACTTCATTACTCATAATCGTTTTCTCGTGCAGGCACTCCTGAATCTGATCCTCCCATGACTTCTTTAGCATTCCTCTGCATTTCCTTCCTGCCACTTGGGCTAAAAAAAAAAATTCTTACATTTCTTCTAAAAAAAATTAACTCATTTTTCATTATGGCCTAACTACCTAAGAATATTAGTCTCCACCTTGCTAACAATATTTTCCTTCACATTACACAACTGCAACACACCATTCCTTACCCAATCAGAATGTGTCTTGCCACAACCCCCCAACCCCGTAAGTAACTCATTTCTCCAGCACACAAACGACTTCTATGTTTCTTCTCTAGTACCCAGGTTTCACTGCCATACATCAAAGTAGGAACAATTACACTCTCATACACAGCCATATGGAATTCTCTTGAGAACCCATCATTCCTGTGAAAAAAAAAACAGCTATGGCCTCATATGAAGAATTCACTCTCCTGCTAATTTCACCATCCAATGTGTTCTCTCTGTAAAACATGCTTCTTAAATACACACTGATTCACCTGGTCAATCATAGTGCCATTTAGACTTATATTACATTCAGTACTAACAGTTCCTCACTCGAAAACCATAACTTTGGTTTTTACCTTATTTATGCTCAATTTGAATTTCATATGAACTTTGTACATCTGGGACAACATACTCTGCAACTCACATTTGCTCTCTGCCAACAGGACAGTATATTTTGCTTTCAGGTTACCACTGACAGTCTATGACAAAAATGTCCCACAATCCATTGTGAACGGTAGTCACAGTCATTGGCTTTACCCTCCCAACTAGGGAGAGGACGAAAGCAAGAATCACTGGAGGGTCAGCAAAGTTGTGTTTACTATTACTGTACAGTGAAAAACTATTGATAAAACCAGTGAGAGCAAATTTTACCTTTCCACTCCCCCAAGGGGGGGGGCAAAGGCTCAAAAACTGTGGAAGAGATGCCCCTACAGGGTTCATGCTCCTGGACAAGACAAGTCACTGGGAAAAGTAGCTGTAATGGATTGTCTTGTTCTCAATAACCTAGAAAGATTTGAAGAAACATTGTACAACTCTGGTTGAAGAAAAACAAACTTACAATTGATGTTTGCTGAGCAATTGTTTAGAAAGAAAATTTGGGGGTAAGAGCCACAGGACAGGCAAACCATGTTGTTGTTGTTTTACCATAAGAACTGCTACTCTTATCCCAAAAATTATGGTACTTGCAGAGCAATAAGTTCTCAGGTCAAATCAGGCTTGAGAAGGCTAAGGATTTGTAGGGAGCTCTTTCAAACCAGCAAAATATATTCTGGGACTAGAGTTAGAGAGAAAGTTTGCCATCTGTGTGAGCCATCTTACATTGCAAAATTTGTTGTGTGAGGGAGGTCATTTAGCAATGCAGAGAAATGCATGAACAGTGTCATTAATGTAGCAGATTGCAGACTTTAAAGTGAATTGGAAATCTGTGTTCATCTGTTTGTACAACGAGTGGAATTTTAAGCAGGATTTGAAAGCTATGTTTTGAGAAAATATTAGTCCCCCCGTTAAATTTTGTTTGCTTTTTGTACCGCTGAAGAATTATCTGGTCGTCAGCTTAAAAGAAATAGACAACCCCTGTGGTGCAGTGGTCTAAGCACTGGCTTCTGACCATTCGCCGGAGATGGGTCCAGGTTCGAATCCCAGTGAGGCATAGATATTGTTTGTCTTATGGCACTGGCTCTTTCCTTTCCTTGGATCTGGTGGCCCTAAATTAAAGACAGGACACTGCTTATAGCCAATCAAGTTGCTCACAACAGTTGTTAAACCTCCAATTTAAAAAAATAGTGATACTTTTTTATATATTCAAAAAGTTTTGGTAAAGAACATTGTGTGACCACTGATGTGCAGAGCCTGCTTTGAAACAGTTTTGGTATTAGTCTTATGTCAACGCAGAAACGTAGTGGTCTTAAACAAGTCCCATTGTGCAATACACTGCAGGTACTAGCAAAAATTAAAAATTGCAATATGTTAGAACAAACTGGTCATTTTGTGAATGCTGGGCTCAACAGTTCTGCAGAAATTATGAGGAATTGTGATTTATGTTTGTCTACTGTGCCATCAGGTGATTAAATGAAGCGAAATATCCAGTCTTTGTAGTAAATCATGAAATTAAAGAAAAATTTACTCCTGCTAGCTACACAGTTGATTATTATTTTTTTTTAATTTCATGCTGGTATGTTTTTTTTTTTTTAAAGCTCTCTTGTAAAGCCTTGAAATTAGTGCTTAAAAATGTATTTGGATTTCTTTTAGAAAATCAGTGTTACCTTTTTTTTTTTTTTTTAGCAAGTCTTGTAAAAAAAGATAGTGCTTATGGTTACCACTTTGTCCGTCCTATAATCTGTCTGCCTGTGGACACCATATCTCTGCAACTATTAGTCCGATTTGAAAAGTTATTTTTTCATTGAGAAGCTTGAAATGTGCCAATGATCCTTCATTTAGTTTTTCTTTTACGAAGCACAGTTTCGCCGCTACAGGGTATAAATGCATAAGGGCCATCTATATATTAATTCTATAAGGTGTTTTACTGTGAGTCTTATTTTGAGAGAACAGCTGAACGTAAAGATATGGTTAAGGTATCAAAATAAAGGTCTTACCATGTAGATGTCCCAGTCGCAGAGAAAAATGAGATTGGGGCAACGGTTCGGCCGTTGTGGAGTGGCAAAGTTTCCATGTAAAGTCTCTGGGAGAAGCGTGCAGTTGACTCGCGCGCTGTTGAAGGCGGAAGCATGGAGGGACTGAGATAGTCCGAAGTCTTCTCTTTTCTGAGCAAACCATTGTGCAAAGCAACGCTAGCAGGCATTCGTATCAAAGTTCTTCTTATTGGAACAGCGAACACTCTCGAAGACCTGATTGCGTTATGCTGTTTGACTGTGTATGTATATATACAATTTAATATTCATTCGATCCAGTTTATTCACGTAGGTAAGATGTTTCCCATTATGTAAAGATGTAAATAAACATTCTGTTGACCATTGTGAGTGAAAATATTTAGATAGTACATATTGAATTGCACTATGTACATCTTCATTCTGTAAGGTTTTTTACTGTGAGACCTATTTTTAGAGAACAGCTGAACGTAAAAATATGGTTCAGGTATCAAAATAAAGGTCTTACCATGTAGATGTGCCAGTTGAAGAGAGAAACTGAGATCGGGGCAACGCTTCGATCGTGGCGGGGCTGCAAAGTTCCCATGTAAAGTCTATGGGAGAAGCGTGTGGCCTTCTCCCATAGACTTTGGGAGAAGCGTGTGGCCTCAGCAAACATCAATTGTAAGTTTGCAGCTGCAGAATCAACAAAAGACAAATATGGCTATGGAACTTGCTGAGAAGAAAGCAATACGAGAGGAAAATTGAGCTGATGTTCTAGCAAGTACAAAAAAAAAAAAATGAAAAAAAAGAGAGAGGGAGACAGATATGTTTGAAGCAGTGTTTTTATTCCTACTAGGCTTTCATCCACACTTAGCTATTGATGTGGAGTGTAATGAAGCCTAAAAAGCCTGTTTGCGTGGTCAAGTAGTGGCTGAATTTTTGCACAAGGATCATAGCCAGGTTCACTAGGAGCTGCTAAGTTGCTGCTATCCACAAGATAAAAGAATTTCAAAATCATTTGAAAACGATCTCTTGAATACATTCGTCGAAACCATGGCAAATTCTGTGAGGAACTTGTGTATCAATAGAAAGCAATAGTTGGTTGTTGTTTTACTCCCATATTTAGAAGTCGTGCAAGGAAAACTTTTATTTCTGCATTTGTTACATTTTTCCATTTCCTAGCTAGAGATTTGGGAGAAAGATTTGGATGTTCCTGAAGAAACCTCTTTGCATACATATTTGAAACAATAATTCCAAGGATTAAACTGGTAAAATATGCAATAGGTGCATCAGTTGCAGGAGCATGTTTAGGCCCCTGCATTTCATGATACTTAAAAGGATGCTGAGGTTGTTCATCACTTCCCTCTATTACATCCTCCCATTCACTTTCAGAACTTTCATGATCTGAAGATTCAGTATCAAGATTGCTGTGTGGCGACAGTGCCCCGATGTGTGAGGCGTGCCACTGTCGTCTCACCGTCCTTCATGTTTTGTGTACTTGTGTTCGGTTTTGTGATCATCGTTTTCGTTATTTTCATTCTCATTTGTTGGACGCAGGAGCAGCTACGCTGCAGACTCTCATTGGTGAGGACTGCGATCTGTCCGCAGTGTTCTCCTTTTTTAAGGACATTGACTTTTTTTAACCTAATCTAGTTTTTACCGTATTCATTTCCATCTTTCATTTTTACCGCTTCATCCTGTTTTTAACCTTGTGTACGTGTTGTGTGGCACAGTGGCTAGTTTTCTGGCTTGGTGTTGCTTGGCCAATATCACTCTCAGATTATTCAAAATCATCACTATCACTTGGCAAACTTTCACTCTCGCTACAGCAAGCCATTTTAAATAACCTTACAAAAAAAAATTCAGCACAGTAGGAAAAAGCACGTCTGCTAGTCTGAGGAACAAGCTGTCAATAAAGTCATCTTCCGCTAACACGAGTTTGGAAAAAGAAGGGATTTGTAGTTCGTGTAGTTTTGCGATTGTGACTGTGTGTTTGGGAAAAAAGAAATGAATAATGTGAAGAGCTTCTAGTAATAAAACATCGCATTTCGTTCTCTTGCACGGCGAGTCTGCAAGAAAAATAAACACGCCGTCATCGTGGGACCTCACATTGGGACGAGTTGCGCGTTATTGCACTTCGAATGGGGCTCGAAAAAGGGATTTCCGATAGAACAACGTTTTATAATTCACCAACAATCCCAAGTGAACAGCCCTGCCTCGACTGCAGTAGGAAAAGTTTTGGCTCAAGTAGCCTTTCTCCTGTCATGCAGAGAAAGTGCGTGGAAAGCCGATAGCCAGTGCAAACTCATTCACGATAAGACTTACGGCATATATTACGATTCTTTCGATAATGTCGCTGTTTGACGATATGATTCATGGAGATTTCATTTCAAAATGATATGATTGATAAATTATATGATCGAAACCGATATCTGCTGTCTGATTCGGAAAATACTCTGATCAAAATCGAAGGCAGACCATTCGGCCCACCGCACTTTTAACACAAGCCGCGGTCGCACTAAAAGGGTTAAACCTTTCATACAGTTCTTAGTTGAAAAGTACTAGCTGCTTTTGTCTTTTTTTTTTATTTTCTCCCAAGTTGTTACTTATGGTGACTATCTTTTATTCTTGATCAGTCTGCTGCATCCATCATCATAAAAACTGATTACTTGGGATAAGGTATCTGAAATCTTCTTGCCACTTTGTTTTTGGTGAGTGAAACTTTGTAATACGCCATGATTTTGTACAATTCTTGTTATTCATATGAGGTATTCACTGACTTCAAATTGCTCACAAATTTTGTAGATTGGCCATGATTTTGTAGAAGCAGGCTAATAATCCTGACCTTTTCTTCAAAACTGGTAACATTATTTATCATTGTTTTCAGGTTTGAAATTAATCTTTCATATTCATTCTGTTGTGTTGTCTCCTTTGATTTTGAAGTACTGGGTTCATTATAAACCTCAAATGAATCATGCAGTTTATGTGAAACATTACCAGATGTTTGGGTAACTTTTTTTTTTTATGGCAGCATATCTCCTATATAGGTGCTAGCAAAGTTTGGGCTTTCACTGGAGAAATTCCTAAAATGCTACATGCTTAACTGATTCCAATTTAACATGTTTTGGTTCATACAAGCTATTCTCATCAGTTTCAGCATCATGGTCTGAAATATCAGACTCAGAGTATGATTCCTTGTAATTTATTTTCTTGCAATTTCCTGTTCTGTGATGCGTCTTGTCACTCTTAGTGACCATTTTTTGACAGTTAGAACATAGATTTCCCAGGCACAAGCTGTAGTTCCAGATGTGAGTGTTCTTCAGCAAAGCTGACGATTATCTCATGCAGTTATTTCTTTATTTTTTTTTTTATGGATACTGTATGGATCAGAGCATGTATTTCCATTTAAGTGGTGGTATTTATCCAAATATTTAATTTTATGGTGCTCACATACACTTGGAATATTGTCTTTAATTCTCATTTTTAATAATTTTTGTTTCTCAGGTGAACACTCAAATTTTAGTCACTTTTCTCATAAGCTGTATGATGCATTAGTACAGTCTTCCTCAGTCAAGACACCAACACAACACTGCATTACTGAATACACTCATGATACAAATAATTTCTGAATTAGTAGTATGAATAAAAAAATTGGATTACACAACTTTAAAACTAATTCGGCAAATCTGATCTCCATAGAAATTATACATATTTACAACACTATTATAAATTTGAAACAAAGCTAAGAAACTTGAATGTTTCACCCTCTCAAAGGTTCTAACTGAACTGACTGTGGAGTTAAGTTCTGCTACTTTTTATTTATTAGAACTCTTTTGCTATACAATATCACAATACAACACCCAAAAAAATGAACAATATATCACATAATATAAGGTTAATAATAACAAGAATATATAATACACCAATGAAACCAATATAAGTATCACAATTTTCCAATTTTTAACAATATAATTCCCATGTTACGAAGATAAATACTTTACAATATAAAATACAGAAACAAATTCACTCAGATGTTGTCAATATGACTAAAACACCTTCAATATCAATTTAAAATGTTCAGCAAGGAGCCAGGGGGAAAAAACTAAATTTTTAGCCTGACAAGCCCCTGATCTCCTGAAATTTAAAAAAAAAAAAAAAATTAACTCCAGTCGAGACAACGAATGATATTAACATTAGTCTATATCTGTGCAACTGCTCTACAGTCAATATACGATAATAACGAAATAAAAATTCTAAATGAGCCAAAGAGTTAAACAATCGAACATACTTTCTCTGCAAAACAGACTAGTGAGATTTCGTATTGTAGTTACACCCCAAATCAAGATGCAGTAAGACAACACAGGATAAACAAATGAAGAGTACAAGATCAACAGAACTCTAACTGACAAGAAACCAGAGATTCTCATAATCATACCAACCCTAGATCTAAGGCAAGATGCCAACTGATCCACCTGGTCATCCCATTTCAAAGATTTATGCAAAAACAATTCCCAAGAACCTTATTGAGGCCCGATATTCCAATGCCATGTTGTACAAATATACCGGACTCAATTTACTATGACCATGCCTAGTACAGGAAAACAGCACACAACCCATCTTAGCGACATTTTAATGTAAGAAAATTAAATGCAAGCCAACGAATAAAGTTCACAATTTCAAGATTTACTCTAGGAATCAGTTCATCCAAGGAGTCACCCCTTTTTAAAAAAAGACTGACATCATCAGTACCATATGAGCTTTAGTCGGGACCTGAACAATATTGTTTATATAGGTAAGGAACAAAATAGGACCCAATACCAAGCCCTGAGGGACTCCATAAGAAACTGGTCTTACTTCAGAGCAGTATCTATTGATCTGAACGTACTGTTTCCTGCCTATCAAATAACTCCGAAACATCTGATTGTATTGCATCATCGAATACTGAAAGTTTTTCAAATGGACATATCAGACTGCCATGAATGATGACATGTTAGTTTATGATTGTATCACTTTTCTAAAACCCTTAAAACTGGGCAAGGACATTATATTTTAGCAAAAAGACCTACAACATGAATGCAAATAAGAATTTTGTTTGGAACATTTTTGGAAACAAAGGAGGGGGGTATGCAGTTGCATAGTAGCAATGACTGGCCTTATTACTTTACAAAACAATTATATACATTTTTAATGTATTAAAGTAAACATATTTATTAAATACATGTATTACTATTTCATGTTAGATTACATGCTATAAAAGTATGCCTATATTGCATACCATGATGGGCAAATTTGTATTATTATTTTGGAAACTATTGTGGAACACAAAACAGCACTTTGGGAATATTTAGATGTGCAACAAAAGATAGTCCTAAAAGAAAATAAGGTGTTTATCTGCTACCCCTTTTGAATTTATTGTATCCCAAAAACGGATATTTTGGCAATGTTGCAGTTATAAAATATTTTCTGATTAAGAAAGGGAAACATAACACAAGTTGAAATATGCTTCAACATTCGTAGCAACATCTGAGAATTGTCTGAAAAACAATATTCACTTTGTGTTTAAGTACCCTTCTGGTATAAAAATGCAGCCGAAAAGTGGCTAAATCGGCACAGTGACCTTGAACTTTGACCCCTACAATCTGACAAATTATGCTATAGAAATAAGGTTATTACATATGAGAATGTACATGTTATTACCTTTATTTAGGCACACGTTAAGTGTCATCTCCACAATTACTCAATTTGTGTTAACAATAACCCTTATTGTAGCTCAATTGGGGGGGGGGGACAATTTGTGTCCAAAGGGGTTTGGAAAATAAATCCCAAATTTTGTTTTCAGGGTACTTTTATGTTGTACTGTGACATATAAGATGAGGAAAATCAACAGCCCTACGACTACAATTTGTTTTTTAAATCTGGTGATTTCATGTGGAATAATGACCCTACTGTACTTTATTATATGGATTTGAGCTGTTTGGTACCAGTTCATTTCGACAATGTAAAAAAATCATCAGTGGAAGAAAGATTGCTGCGTTATTTCTATGTGAATTAATTGTAAGCAGCTTTTTTTTCATTACTTATAAGCCGATCACTTAAAATCAGTTTTTTTTTTTCTTTCCTTTCCTTTTCTTTTTAAAAGATTTTGAGCATTGGGGAGGGTCTATAGTATTTTGAAGCTAATCACTTGGATGTTCAGTGAGGAGGGCAAAATAAGTGAAGTAAATGGCATCCTCAGGTTTTAATGAACATTGTATCCATCTGTGGAATCTTGTGGCAAATTCTAAGACATAGGCTTATTCCTTTTTATTGAGTTTTCAAATGTATGTACATGGTTGATTTTCATTAGAGCAAATCTGATGTAACAAAAATTCTGGTTTAATGAAAATGTCAATTCCCATCGAAAGTCCCATTGAGATAATCTTTTAATTTCAATATAATGAGATTTTTCATTTTCACAAAGTTTACATTACAATGAAAAAATTCATATTTCCAAGGAAATTTATTATTTAGAACAACAATATTTACAACTCCAGCAAAAATGTTGAAATTTGGATTCTTGTGCTGTTTTGTTGAAAGAAACTAACAACTTTCCTAGACAAGTCATATTCCACCTCCCATTATGCGGTTTCGGGACAAAAGGAATGTTCTGGAGCCATACCAACTAGACTTCTAGCTCAGTCGCTTACTACACTGGTCTATGTCCCTGGTGTTGTTCCTTGGTTGATTTTTGAAATTTGTTCTTCAAAAAAAAAAAAAAGGGGGGGATAAATTCTAAAGGTAAAGAAAAAAAAAATCAAAGTAGATGAAGTGAAAAGGGGTACTATTGCTTAAGAATATGGCATTACGCTATCAGTGTTATTGACTTTTCTTAAAAGATAAAGAAAAAACAACAAGGATTGTAAAAGCCAGTTATTTAGTCAGAAAGAAAGAGTATATGGTGGTACAATTTTATTAAGATGTTGACTCGGCACTGCTAACATAAGACTTCCATTCCTGAAGTGTTTCAGTTAGTATACTGTTAAAGCATGAGAAAGCACTGCAGTTTTCCACTGCTCTTGACCATGAGGATTTTCAGGCCAGTGTTGGATGGCTAAATTGTTTCAAGGAAAAGTGTGACTGTGTTGCCAAAATGATCTTTTCTTAGACATTTGCTGTGCTTGCAGAAAATATGAATTAAGAAAAGTGGCTGCTCATGGAGTCCAGATGTATTTAATAATGCTGATTAGGTTAGGATATGTTTTCAACTACAGCCAAAGAAAGCATTATGCTTCAGTGAGACAAATGTGTTTGCAAAAAGAAATATTAGAAATCAGTCTCAAAATCTACTTCTGCTGTAAAGGCGTGCAACTGGAAGATCTTTTGTATGCAGATGGCATTGTGTTTACTTATAAAATGACCAATGCAGATATCATCCAATTAATAAAAAGAATTTTTGTATTGTTTTTTTAATATTGTTTTATTTGTTAATGTACACTGGCAGAAAATGAAAAACAAAACCAAGAAGGAGATGTCTGATACCAACAAAATTTATACAGCATAATAACGGAATACAGAGGATAATGTGATCAAAACATGGCAAAATACAGCTGTATTTGCTGGTAAACTGAAAAATAACATTTCCATGTAACATGGTTAGTACGAGGTTGAACCGCCATGAACTGCGTCACACTGTGTAATTCTGGCATAGTCTGTCGTACAGATGTTAGATGTAAGTTTGGGGTGTTGAGTTCCAAGCATCCTCAACCTGGACGCGTAAATCGGGGATGGCCGTGGAGACCGGATAAGTTGTCCCATAAAATCCCACACGTGCTCAATGGGGGACAAGTCTGGTGAACGTGCAGGCCATGGAAGTTGTATCACACCCTGAAGTGCATGTTGCATTGCACGTGCAGTGTGTGGGCGTGCGTTATCTTGCTGGAAAACACCACGCTGGACCGACCTTACAATTGGCACAGCAACGGGCTGAATGATGATGTTGATGTAGGAGGTGCTGTTTAACGTACCCGGTACAAACACTAGTTGTGTACGATAGTGATAGCTGATCGCTCCCCACACCAGGAGACCAGGTGTAGGCCCTGTGTGTCGCTGGCGGATGCAAGAAGGGTGAAGACGCTCCCCTGTGCGTCTGCGAACATGCATACGTCCATCGGAGGCTATCGAGCACAATCTGCTTTCATCACTGAACAAGACAGATCGCCATTGCATTCTCCAGTGCAGACGTTGGCGACAGCACTGCAGCCGTTCCTGATGGTGGGCTGGAGTCGGAGGCACATGTGCAAGTAGTCCTGCATCCAGTAGATTGTTCGCACAGTCACCTCAGATGCAACGATAGCTCGGATTTGCGTCGCAGTGGATGTTCTGCTTGACAACGCCGCTCTTCTTATGCGTCGATCGGTCTGCTCATCTGTCCGTCTGTGACTCCCGGTTCCACGTCTTCTCGTGTAGGAATGTTCCTCGAACCATCTACACCACCGACGATACTTCCCGTCCAATTCTCTCCGCAATACGACGATACGACCACCCGGCCTCGCGGAGTCCGACTAGACGACCTCGCTCAAAGTCCGATAACTGCTGAAATCGTACAAGTCTTCCATGTCCAGGCATTGCAGCTTCTTCAGGGTCTTTGCACGTGTCCGTATGCCGACGACTAATTACATTCATTTCGCCGTACCCCTTAAATACCACAGACGATAATTTGCATATTATGCTGTACTGTGGCGTAAGCGCTCACCGGTTGGTCCCGAAATTAACATCACACCTACGTAAACTCTACCCCATTAACATATGTAAATTTCATGATCGTCCGCCAATTCCTTCTTGGTGGTGTTTTTTCACTTTCCGCCAGTGTATTTAATATTTAACTTTTGGTTGTTCTCCCTTTCCCATCTGAAATCAAAACTATTACCTGTGACTTTCACCTGAGGTACTTACTACTTCTGTGATCATAAAGTACAAAGATTGAACACAATTTACAGTATTGTATGGGAAAATGTTGTTTTAGGTTATTCTGTTTTTGTGATACAAATTTAATTTCAGGCCACGAAGCAGAAGGTGGTGGAAAGAAAATGGAACAAGCAATTCAAGTAAATCAGTAAATGTAAGTTCTTGCAAAATTGTTTTCGTATGCTCCTTGAAAGTACTTAAAAAAGTTCAGGATTCTGTGAATACTACTTGAAAAAAAGTTTGTTTTTTAAGTAATCTTGTGAAAGAGTAAGCGTAAAACAATTGCTTGTTTAAGCTTGTTCAACTCTCTAAGTATGTAAAGAGTATATGTAAGTAATTATGTAAAGATTATATGTAAAAATTTCAGTATAGGCATGTTCAACTCTCTATACATCCAACTTGTAACTTAACTCTTGACATGTGCACTCCAACATTTCCAGAATAGTGTTTGTGACTCCACCTGAACAGAATGTGCTGAGTAGCAAATGCAAACCAAACTTTATTGGTTTTCCTTAATGTTAGAGGTAGAGACTCAGGTTTGATGTACTGTAAAACAATTGAGTGTTTTGACCCACAGTTATATTCTTGATGGCTAGAAATTAGAATTTGTAAAATCTGTTTATACTCAGTTACGCTTTCCCTATTCTGATCAGTTAGTGTCCAATATTTCGTGAATGTCAGAGCATATGTAGCAAGAGCACAAATTTACCAATTTAAAAGTCTTGTATGTTGAGCTACATGATTAAACTTAACATAAAGTTGTTTGACCTACAATAAAAAAAAAAAAAAAAAGGAAGAAAAACTTGACATTTTAAACTGTCATTCACTGTATCTGCTGTGGCAATATCCCATTTTGAGCCATCTGTAGTTTGCATTTGAAATGCCATTATTCATTGCGAAGAATGTTTTATTGTTTTATTGAACGTTTACTTTTTGTTGAGTTTGCACTTTCATCTAAAATGGAAGTAATGACATTTTATTTGTCTACTGAGATAAAGATAATGCACATATACATATGTTTTGGGATCTCTTGAATAGCAGATAAGGCTAGAGCAAATATAATTTTATCATCATGGGGAAGTTGTAAGATTTTTCACTAAGGCTATGAAATGTCCATTGATCTCTTAATGGCTTCTTGTAGAGTCAGTAACCGAGTAAAAAAGATGTCTAATATGTAAGACTTGCTAGGGTTGCTAAATTGAATATTATTGAAGTCCTGTGACACAGGGGTAGAATCACTGAAGGTTAAGTTAAATTGAAACTTATTAGCCTTGCCAAAAGAGAGCTGAGTAGAATCAGCATTAAAAAGAAATCGTGCACTTTGAGGTTCTGAAAAAAAAAAAAAAAAAAAAAAAAAACTTGTGGTGTAGTAATATTCAGTTGTATGTTATAAACAGGATACGAAATTAAAAATATGTACCATATGCTTAAATGGCTCATGCAGCTAAATATTTAGGAGCCAAAAAAAATTTTTTTACATACACAATTGAAGAGTAACTAAAATTCTGGACTGCAATTTTGCCCAGCTTTCATATCCTCCCACCATATTTTGATAGCATGGTCTGGAATAGTCTTTTAAAGGTATTCTAGACATTTCAACAATCAACAAATCATTTAAAGTACTAATTTTCACGTTTCTTCTCAAATCAATTTTTGTAAGGTTCATTGTGCTTAATCCGTGTTCAAAAATAAGTGCTAAATGGAATGCAACGTAAAAATGAAATGATAGTCAACAAGTTCTTAAATTTGTCAGAAGACTCCGTCTCAATGAACAGTTTGTCCTACAGAATCTCATACTTTTGAGAAATTTTATCTTTCGCCCACAATTTCTATCGCAAGTACTCCCTTTAGTTTAATCAGCAGAAACCTTGACACATCCTGGTAAGTTTGCTAAAATATTGTCAAGTTCTTTAACACCATATAGGGTGAGTAAATACTCATTATCTTCAGTTTCACCATCAATTAAGCATTGGAACTGGTAAGTTTATTGGGTCAAATTTATGCTGATTACTTAAAATTGGGTTAGTAGTAATGTCATTTTTATCTTTCCTCTACACATTCGACAAATTTATCACAGATGGCTATTTTGTCTTTAAGGAACTGTGATCGGCGATCATCATTATGTTAACACTATATACTCTTAAATAAGTTGCTTGTTTCATTGTAGTTGTTCTCCATCTTTTTCCTTCATACCCTTTAGCAAAACTTTGGTTTTTGTGAAACACGCCTTCACCATGTCTAATAAAATGTGGTATTTTTTAGAAGACTTTGAAAGCTTCTGTAAAGTTGTAGTTATGTCAAACAGAAAGTGCATGAACCGAATCATGCGAACAGATGTTAAGCTTTTGAGTAGGCCTTTCATCTTAGATATTTTAGTTTTCTCATTTTCACTATTTAAACAGAAACTTTCCATGTGGTAAACTGTAATGACTTAATTTTTTTAATAGTACTTTTAGTGCTTTATTTTTGGATGCCACCCATCTTAACTTTAATTACAGCTGTATTTTTTAATATTGGCTCTGAAAATAGTTCAGCAACTTCCTTCAGTTCTTTCAAAAGCTTTGGACTCTTATGATATGTTTTATAGATAGATTTTAAGAGGTTTTCACATTTTAAAGCAAATGAAATATCCTGTAATGAGTAAAAAATTACTGATTCTAATCTGTGTGCAATGCAGTGTACAGACACAATTCCAGGTGACTGTAGATAAGCATACTGCAACACCATTGTGCTTACTTACATTTACACTTGCCCCATCAAAACAAGCTGCTACCAGTTTATTTTTCCACTGGATATGATTTTCTGATATGTCTTCATCAATCGCTGAAACAACACTCACTGCAGTTCCACTCACAAGCTGTTACAATTTCACAATGCTTGTTCGAACACCACCATCAATAGCATAATCTCTGATTCACATGTGGATACATCAGTGGAAGAAACAAACATCAAAGCTATAAATTTCGAATTTGATAAAAGCTCAGCATGCTGCTTGCGAATTGCTTTAGCAATATAAGAAAGGGAACATGACTTATCATTTTGGTGTATCCCCAATATTCACTCCATTTTTCTTCTGCAGTTGACATAATCTTTTTTCTTTCTGCAGTTGGCATAATTGGCAGAAAGAAAGATTATCATCAATGACAGAATATGCAGTGTTAAAAAGAAATACCATTTTCTCATGGACTGATTCCCCCATAGTAGAAACGCACTTAACTAACGCAGATGAAGGATTTTCTTTAACAGACTTTATCTCATGTGCATCTCTATGGAACTTAGACTTACTGTGTCTCACTAGCATTTCATGTTTATATAGGTGCCACAGCCATTAATAAACTACATTTTTGTAACAATAGTACCACTATAAGTTGTTTTGATATTCCTGTCACTGCACACTTGACAGTATAACCTATTTTCACCATCAACGAAGCCTGGATGTCAGCAAGGCCTATCTATAAACATATCTTAAGTGTCCAAAGCTTTTAAAAGAACGTTTTTGTACCAATAGTACCACTATACGTTGTTTTGATATTCCTGTCGCGGCACATTTGACAGTACATCCTATTTTCACCATCAATGAATTCCAATCGTAAGCACACAAATTCTTCCACTTTTGCTGGGTCCCTTGACTGACAGAAATACGTTGTCGCTTAAATTTTCCCCCAGTCGATTCCCCCATGCTTTGAGTAGTCGACGGTGATGTAAGTGCGACACACATGCTTAGATAAATGGATTCCAACATTTCTGAAGTTGACAGCAGTTAAAGAGTAACACTGACATCCAGGCTTGGCTCATTAATAGATTCCTGTGAAACCTTGAGCTGACTGACATTCAACACACATGCAACATCCATATTTCAAGTGTACATATGTTCATTCAAATTTGGAGATGTCCGTTTTTGAGGCGGATTTAAAAAATCTGTTGTCTTCGTGGTGATCGATCAATTGACATAACTCCTACAAATAAATGTAAGATAGCTTTCGGAACTAAGTAAAACTAACAATGGATCCAACTATTTGTTAGTGCAACATGCTAAAAAGTAATGCGCCATAAGCCAAGCGCTGTGTAATGCGATGAACAAATAATTGGTACGATTCTTCAGTTGCGATTACTGGATTTCAGGCAAGCCATGGCTCCGCTCTACTTCAGGTTGAGAGGAAGGGTGGTCACTGTGGGAGGATCCTGCTCATTGTTCAAGGTCAACCCTTTAGCTTGCTTGTGTGACGATTGTGCAGGTGAGAAGGGAAGTGTGCAACGCGAGCGAGCGCGATTAATAGACAGTTTTACGTGTAGGTGCATCTTGAAGATGAATTAAGAAACAGCGCCATGTGAAAGGGAACAATTCTTGCAACAACGTTTTCTGCTGTAGGTGTTATTGACAGATGTCATGTTGCTAGCATGTCCATTCAGCCCTAAGAATCAAGAACAAAAAGTCATTCAGAATTTAAAAAATCATAATAAAATGCAGTAGAAAATACATGTCGCAAATTGGCCAGTGATGTCAAATCGCTGGTCGCCGAATGCAAAAATGTTTCGCGTTTTGCTCGGGGTCCCCATTAATTTTGAAACCTGGTTATAAAATGGCTTGTCTCATGGCAAAATGGTATTGCGGAATTTTCTTATTAATGGAAGTTTGAGCTATTATGTGGAATAAAACTTCCAAAATGACATTTTATCAGAATCTTTCTAAATATTTTGTTTTGTGTAAGGAAGGGAAATCTTGGTCAAGTAAACCCTGTGTAGTACTTGATAAAGATAACTCACATTGATTATATGCATACATGAGATTCTTCCGCGAATTCGCGGAATTTCGCTTTTTTCGGCATCATTTTGGTCATCCTTGAGGTCATTGCAAAAATGAAGAGAAATTTTTCAGAATTTTTAGGGGGGTCGTCGTCTTTCTATAGAAAAATCCTTGAAAAAGCGGAATACCGCTTTTTGTGGAATAAAAGAACTAAGCACTTTCTAGCTGAAAGCGTTGTTTTTGGGCTGGTCGCTGATCGGCAACCGAGTGACCTGGCAAGCACCACCTGCGGCTACGCCTGATGAACTGTGGCAACGTGTGGAAGCAGCCTGGATCGACATACCCCAAGCCCACATCCATAGCCTCTTCCGTTCGATGCCGCGCCGTGTAGCGGCCGTTATTGCCAGCCATAGGGGCCACACGAACTATTGATGTCTGCGTATTCCGCAAGTCGCACGGGCTTTGTAAGCTCAATCGTTTCATCTTTGTATTTGTTTCTGTGTGTCCAGTAAATCTGGCTTTGGTATCTCGTGTCCTTCTTGGTGTTGCATTTTGGGTAGCCAGCAGTGTATTTTGAGCAGGTGTGATCTCCTTTAATGTGGCAGTTCATTTGTAGAAACCCACATTTGTTTCTACAGGGTAGTCTCCCTACCATACTAAAGATGTGGTTTGATTAGTTCATTGGCATTAACATGCAGAAATAGATTCATCAACATAGCCCAAATTTTGAAACCTGTGTAACATGAATGGGATGAACTAAATTATTGCTGCCCCCGTGATGCAGTAGTCCAAGCACTGGCTTGTGATCATTCGTCCAAGATGGGACCCTGTGAGGCATGGAATGTTGTTCATCTTAAGGTCTTAAGGCTCTGGCTGTCTCCCTTCTCTTGAGCCAGTGGCTTTAAATTAAGGGTGGGAGACTGCTTGAAGCCCATTGAATTGCTCACCATGGTCATTAACCCCCCCCCTCTCTCTTTCTCCCCCAACAAAAACAAAAAACAGAATTAAGTTAGTACCGGACCAACACCTCCCACATCAGTAGCTGAACTGTATGCCATTCTTCAAAATGAATGGATGATATTGTTGAGACTTGGCAGTCAGTTCCTTGGTAAAAAGCCTACCTGGGCTGTGCACCATAGCAGCCAAAAAGAAATCAACGTGTGCCTGGGTCATTCCATGCCAAATAGTCAGTCAGCTGCTATCCACCATACCATCTCAGATTCTTAAGATTTTTTTTCATGAATAGATTTCCTCAATGTATAAAAATCCTGAAAGTTTCATTCTTTATTTCCCATAGATTAGAAGATATTAAAATTTTGGTGCATGTTCCAGTGCAGAAACCACTTCCTTCGCTCCTTCCCCATGTTGACAAAGAGCCAAAAGCTGTCAAACCAGTTGTGATCACTTGCTTTTGCTGTTTCATTGATTAATGTGACTGGGAATGTACCATTAGTGACGTTAATAGGGGCAGAAAGACCGCCGCTTCCCTCTCTCAATGTTTCGGGAGCCCGAACATCGCACTTGGGTTGCTCCCGAGGAAGTATCTGCTACGGGTGAAAGAATTGGTGTAAAAGGGGGAAAACGTCCTTCACTCTAGTGTTGGGCATAATCGATTGAATTTAAAGAATCAAAAGGTTGTAATCAAGATATTCACTCGAATGATTTTTTATTTTAGAATTTACCGGTAGATGGGACGATGCACTCAGAGCCGCCATCTGCATTTGACAAATCGAGATATTCATTCGAGAGATTTCTAATTGGTGCTATACGCTCTGAGCTTTCTTTTGCTGGATGGAATGACTCTAAGGACGCCTAAATTGTTTAGAATAGCATAACCTGTCTCAAGAACTTAGAATGAACCCAAGTGATCATTCCTGCGCTAGATAATTTGATCACGCGAAAAGCAAGTATACTTCCGAACTTCTCGGTACAACGCGAGATGTTTTCAGGTAAATTCACGATTTCACCTTTCGAATGCACTCGTTCGAAGGAGACAGCATAGGAGCAATCGAGAGTTCTTTCAAGAGACTTATTCATTTGAATGTATTTGGCTTAATTGAATGTTTCGAGAGATTTCCATAATCAAATGAATCTATTATTTCTACTCTATTAAGCCCATCACTACAGTTCACTCGTCACTCACTCCAGAATCACACACAGACTGCGTGCGGGCCGAGAGCCATGTTTGGACTTCTGCATTAACCAATGAGAGGCTCAAATGGTTTCCTAATGCTAAAAGTCAACTAGAAAGTGAGATTTCTTGCACAAATGTAAGAGCCCTGAAATATCGGAAGAGAAGTCTTTGTCAACATATCGACAAGTGGTGGAACTTGTCATTTTTAAGAAAATTACGTTTAGCCATGGCTGTGCAGTTTCAAACAATAAGAAACTGGATTAATGTTCTTGATCCAAATAAAAGTTGTTTAGATTATGAACTAAATGAAAAAAAAAAAAAAAATCTGGTAGTTAAGGTATGCTGCACATTGTGTAAACGATGTGAGGATCGACTGAAGTACATAAAAAAAAAAAAAAACTTTGGTTCAGTGTTTATTACTGGAATCAGCAGTTCTGCACTCAAGAAGGAAAATGTTGTGAAGCATATGAAATCTGATATGCATATATCAGCTGTAAATTTTGACCTAAAGCCAAGTACTGTTCAAATGATGGACTCCAGTTGGAAGGAGTTTGAACCGAATCGAAGATAAAGAAAATGATAGAGTAGGTAAGCTTATTGATATAGCCCACTTTGTAGCAAAAGAAGAGCTACCATACTCTATATTCCCCAGAATTGCTGAATTGGAAAAATGGCATGGTGTTCAGCTTGCCGATACTTATCTTAATCGGAAAAAATGTGCTGAATTTATTGACTGTATTGCCAAAACTCTGACTAAAGAATTATGTGCCGAACTGGAGAACTCCAGTTACATATCGGTTTTGTTGGATGAATCAACAGATGCGAGTACCTGTGAGAAAATTCTTGTGTATGTAAAATACATGGACTCTAGTGGAAATATGCAGACTAAATTTTGTTGCCCTGCGTAATGTTACTTCTGGAACTGCAGAATATCTTTATTACATATATTGGAAGACTAAGGAATTAACTTGAAAAAGAAGCTTGTTGCATTTTGTTCAGATGGTGCAAGTGTCAACCTAGGTGTATTAGGCAAGGACTGGCTACAAAACTAAAAGATTGTCCGTGGCTTGTAATAATGCATTGCCTCATAGTCTTGAACTGGCTGTTAAAGATTCCATTAAAGATGCATATTTTGAAACTTATAAATATGAACCTTTATTCATATTATAAATGCAGTCCAAAAATATGAAGGGAACTGCAGGAATTAGCCGATATATTGGACGAACAAGAAAATACGGAAACAAATCCCAAAAAAATCGGGGCACACGTTGGATCGACCACAAAAAAAGAGCAGCCATAGCACTTGTGAAGTCATATGCCCTGATCATTGTTCATTTGGAAAATACAGCTTCAGAAACTAGTGGTGATGTGGCAAAAATAAAGGGCTAATTTAAAATCCAGGAAGTTTGTTTACCATCTGCCTTTGATGGTAAAAATATATAGTATCTCGAAATTATGCCTACCTCTACAGAAAGATGGTTGCGACCTTATACATGCCACCATTTGCCTCTATGAACTAGAACATGCCCTTCAAAATTTAACTGATAACGATGACTATACAGCATTTAACATTTATGCAGTTGTAAAAGGCGAGCCATTTGCCGGAATATCTTTTAACAGGATGCTCATTGGATATGGATGCAAATGTGGTAACAAAAATATGGTACCGAACTTCATGAATGCATCACACAAAGGTTTTTGGACATCAAAGGCAAATTATTTCAATGTGTGAAAATTCTGGATGTTATACTGTAGCCTAATGAAATGGAAGCTTTAATGATCTATGAACAAAATGAAATTGAACTGGTAAAAAAAAAACATTTCAAATCACTTCTTTTAGGGAATAATGTTGCACTTTTGCAAATAGAGGAAGAGTGGCAGGAGCTGAAAGTGTATTGGAACTAAAGCCTCACTCTTCAGTCTGCAGAATTTATGGACTTTTGTTTTGAGAAAATAATTTCCTAACCTGGCTCACCTATTTGAGATACTCTTGGTCTTTCCTGTCTCAAATGCTGTTGTGGATAGAGGATTTTCGTACATGGGAAGGGTGAAGACTGCAAATCGCAATAAACTTCAAGAAGAGGCATTGGAAAACTTAGTACATGTTAGTATTAAGGGCCCTGCTATTGAAGCCTTTTCACGGGAAGAGGCTCGAAAGATTTTCTTCCAAGCTCCCCGACGGCCCAACACTTTATTATACGGCAAAAGAAAGAGGTATTCTGACTGATTATTTGTTAAGTGGACTGGAAACTAAAATTTAAATGAAAGTGCAACATCAGCAAAGGTAATTCAAATATAATATGTACTTTTGTTTTGGTTTTGTAATTAGCAGTAAAGTTTAATGTAGTATTTTATTCTACATATTCATGTCATTAATATGTAGAAATGTGGAATAAAATATATCTACAAACTTTCTACAATGCCATTGCAATTCATTACCCCCATGATTATTGCACGTATGCCAGTGCTACACAAAAAAATAATAATGCATAGCAGTACTGCTATGCAATGAAAAAAAGTAAATTCAATGCTGGTATTTTTTATTTTTTTATTAATCATGCCAAAAAATTTAGTAATAAGGGAAAACATAAACAGACTTTGAACGTAATTGTACATTTTCGTTAATGTAATGCCCAGCGTATCTTAATTATGGATTACCAGTATATGTATAATAAAACAAATATGGAATGTTACTATTTTAACGATCGTAATTTGTCAGTGGTGTTTAATGTGCTTCTGTTTCTCCTAATCCATATGAATGCAGTTTTCATCCTCATATTGGCAAATTACTTAAACTGTTGCTTGGAACTAGAGTTTCTATTTTCTTTAACGCATTACGACACAATGCACAAAGACACTGAAAAACTAGGCAGCAACTTCAAACCGCAAGAGAATAAAAGAGAGCTGAAAAAATACAGTATAAGAGTTTTCCACTCGCAGTGAGCTAAAGCCGCTGTTTGCCGGAGGTTGTAAATTGGGATTTGAGGGCTTAGTTCGAGGTCTGGGGTTGTAGGCTGTTGTCTAAGAAAAGTTACGGAGAGTTGTACATCACACACGTGTCTCAGAATATTCACGGTTGATACTGGGTCACTTTGCTCTTTACCCGCCCCCGGACTGGGATGTTAAACCCCAACAATTGCCGTTCACGAAGGAGTTTAATGCAAAGTCCTTACGTTGCGGTCATTTGCTTTTTCTTATTTTAATGGATTGTTGAGTATTCTGCCTTACAAAAAAAAGTAGGCATGTAGGACATAGCATGGATAAAAATAGTAAATTGTCTCTAAGAAAAATAAACAGCTCTAAATCTGTGGTGAACAGAAAGTATTATACCATAATGGCAAATAAATTGACAAATGTGGGGATAAAGGCATAATAATGCAAACAGCTGGAGAAAACTAACAGCTGTGTGCGTAACCCCCCCCCCAATTCCTGAGAGGCTACAATTCATAACTTCCAGAAGTTTAAAACTGATTGGTTTACATCAGTGACTCTAACATTAGTATTGAACTTTTCTTGCTGCTCAAATTTAGTTTCCACGCTACAGAAAAGTGTGTTATTTACACAGAAAATGATTGGAGGAAATTTTGCTTGAACGTCTCCTAACACTTTTTTGTCAACATATTTTTCATCCCTGCAGCAAATTTATACTTGACGATATCTTTACGAAGGGCAATAAATTTGCGGGATGTTGATCAGGCAAAGTGCGAAAAAGTCTGGTGCCCAGTCAGGGCATTTGCCAGTAACCCTCCACAAACATCATCATCCAAAAAGGAGAGAGGCTTCGTATCATTGACGGCAGTGACAAATTTGAAACCAACAAACATGACGGAACTTTTACCCATGTGTGAGAAAGTTTTTGCTGCATTTATAGATTTAGAGAAAGCTTAAGACCGAGTAAACAGGATACTTTTGTGGAAGGTATTGAATAAATATGGTGTTACTGGGAATTTACTTAATAGTGTAAAAGCAACATATGCTAGCAGAGCTTGTGTACAAGTGAATGCGGTGTTTTATCAAAATGTTTTTTTTTTATTGATGCAGGAGTCAGAAAAGGTTGTGTAATATCACTGTCTGGTTAATATCAATGTGTGCAGATTGCTGTATGCTGATGACAGTCCTGTTGGCAGAGAGCAAAAGTGAGTTGTGGAGTACGTTGTCCCAGATGTATGAAGTTTGCGTGAAATTCGAACTGAGTATATATAAATAAGGTATTTGGGAACCAAAGTTGGAGAGGAACTGGTAGTACTGAATGTAATATAAGTCTAAATGGCACAGTGATTGACCAGGTGAATGAGTTTGTGTATTTAGGAAGCATGCTTGACAGAGAACAAATTAGATGGTGAAATTAGTTGGAGAGTGAATTCTTCATTGAAAGTCATAGCTGCTTTAGGAGGTTTTCACAGAAATGATGGGTTCTCAAGAGAGTCCCGCATGGCTGTGTATGAAAGTGCAATTGTTCCTACTTTGCTGTATGGCAGTGAAACTTGGGTACTACAGAAGAAACATGGGAATCGTTTGTGTGCTAGAGAAATGCATTACTTACGGGGGGGGGTTGTAGCAAGACATGTTCTGATGTGAGGAATGATGTGTTGCAGTTGTGTAATGTGAAGCAAAATGTTAGGAGGCTAATATTCTTTGGTGATTTGGCCATGTTGAAAGAATGAGTGATGAGATGCTTACTAAGAAAAAAATTTTTTAGCCCAAGTGGCAGAAGGGAAAGCCAGAGAAAGGTCGAGGATCAGATTCAAGAGTGTCTGCATGAGAAAAAGATTGAGTATGAAGTATAGAAGGTCTTTTGTACATTGTGTGATAGATGTCAGTAAAGCAAGAGTTGTGTGTCAAGGTCACTGTAAACGGAGAAGTCTGATTCAGCAACAGCAAATAATCACTTTCAAATTTAACTGGGTTTGTATTTCTTTGCAGAGCTAACCTTTGAATCTCGGAGAACAGCTTAGTGATATGTTAGTGGGATATATACGTGCATATTCGCCAGAAGAAAAAAAAACTGGTTAAAAAAAATACAGGATCCCCAAAATTAGCCAAAGAAATTTCGCCACAATAGCAAGGCGACTGGTTTGTCAAAGGGGCAGGAGAAATGTCTTAAAATCGTTGTTCTCCTGTCTAGAATGAAAGCATTGGCAGTATGCTATTCACACTTTACTTCTTTAATTCAAGGTCACTTTTCATAGCCCAGATTCTAGGCAAAGATTTTTTTGTAGAACAAACCCACATTTCACCCCCCTAATAACATTGGTTTTGTACTGATATGAAAAAATTATCTAGATGACACAAAATGTGGGAAATTCTCAAGCCCACTGTGAGAGCTTTAGATGTTAAGTTTTATGATACTCGCTAAATTTGTTATTGGGGGAGGGCGTTCCATGGAAGCTCAACTTCCTGTTGTCTGATTTGATCAAATATAATCAAAATCAGATGTGGAAGTTGATCACAGTGTTGTGAGACATCGAAATAATAAACAACATAGTTCATAAACTGAATGTGCTTTTTAAAATGAACTTTCCTTTAAAATGTAAGTTCTACAATACATGCATCCACGTGGCGTGATTGTTTCTTGCGTGCGGGAGGGATACCGTTCTTCTGGTACCATGTCTCCACACAGCCATGCATTGCCAACTGGGCCTTTGCCGTGGCAATGCACTGGCCATGCACCCTGTTTAAAAATTATTTTCTTGGCTCTGGAGCAAAAGCCCAAGCCCCCCCCCCTCCCGTTTGATAGATTAAACCTTTCTTTACAAAGAATAACTGCAGCTTTTCAAGCGCTGTGCCATGTTGCCTTTTTAAGCAATAAAGGCTCTCTCATTGCCGGTAATTCAAAAACTAAAGCAGATAAACTCGTGCATTGCACCAATGTGTTCCTTGGTAAAAAAATTAAGAAAGGGTGATGATTTATGTGTTTCTTTTTATTCTAAATAATGGAGATATTTGCGTTTTTACACGAAACTTGTCCACCATCCACCAAAATTCAAAAAATTATATCTTCTGATGTATTCAAAAATAAAAAAAAGATTGAAACTTTGAGGGTTTGTATAAGTTTGGAGTAGCTACCCATTGAAAAAAAAGAAGAATCTGACATGTATTGGTGAAAAATTCAGTCTGACTATTTCGTGTGGAATGACCCATCTGTCTTCGTGCTTCTGCATTGTTACCGTATGACAAATTCATGTACAATTAGAAAGGTTCTTGTTCTGTAATTTGTAACTGCCAACTTTTTAGGTATTTGAATTACTCTAAAATTTGTTTGAAATGCAATGACCATGATAAGTGATATGACAACCTTAGCTCCTGTCTTCAAGATATTTAGTGCAATTTTCTCAGTTGGCCACAAATTATCTATTTGAACAAGTGTTTTTGAAAAGTAGTAAATATGAAGGGGAGGGGTTAAAAATTGTCTGGTGATTCGTATGCATATTCAGGATTTCTCTTTTGGATTCTGCACTAGGCCAGATCTACAAATCAGTTTTCTAGTTGTGATCTGTTTTTTTTAAAAATGCCCCCCCCCTTCCCACACACACACACTTAGAAGTGTAATAAAATATGATTGGCTGCTTCATATTCAACCCTCTAGTTATTTTGACAGTTGATTAACATCCCATTTTTTTTTCCACTGCCAAGACCAGTTTGAAATTTAGCAGAGAGCTACAGCAGCAGGTGTCATGCAAACGACATTGTACTTTATACAAAGTTGTTCTCGAGGAATTATTCATCACGGCTGCTATGGGTTGTCGTGAAAACAACCTTGTGCCCTCATCTCAACTTTCATGCATCCTCTCTGAAACAGTATTGTAGCACTCTACTCAGATGATTTTTGTTTTCTCTATTTTTGTCTGTTGTACGTGAATTTGTCACATAGTAGCAGTGAAGCTCAGATCCATTCTATAACCTATAACATGTTCATTATGAGACTTCAACCCAAGCTCAGGCACCTCAGCATTTTCTGTGTTTAGTTCTAATGCCTTCTCTGTGTTGCTAGTAGCTAGCTCTAAATTTAGAATGAGTGACTCCTCACATTTTTAATTGCTTAAGAGAATCACTTGAAATGGATTTTTTTTATTTACAGATATTACTTAAATAGGTTTTAAAGGGGGTGTAACGGGGGAAATTATTTAGGTTAAGAATTGTTTCTCAAAAAAAAAAATTGTCTACCTATTGTAAAACTCACTTGAATGAAGATGTCACAGATGTTTAGTTTTGGCATGCACACCAAAAGAAGCTGTAAATTTTAAACTCTTCACCCATATAAACTGTTTGGTCAGTTATTGTCTTCAGTTTTCTATAGTTATGGATGTGAACATGTTTAAATCAGGATGCATAAAAATTGTGTGTACTTAATTACAATGTACGTGTTTATAGGATCTGGACCAGAAGACATTGCATACTTTTCCATGAAAAATGAAACTTGACATTTTGTGAAAAAATAAATTACCGCAATTTCAGGTAAATAAGCAGCACTGGCATATACACCTCAGTGATAAGGGAGGGGGTGGGGCGAAATGAAAAAAATCGCCAGAAACACTGCACATTTGCAGTAAGGTGGGGTAGTACCACTGCATAATCTTGAAAACATTACGTAGATAAAAGTATAGTACCTGATCTTTCAAATTATAAATAAAAATATCAATTAAACAGGATTCAATCTTAAGGATAGCACTCGCCCATCTACCTATTTTATAAAAATTTACTGGAAGCAATTCATAAAGCGCTTAAACCAATTATAAAACATTTATACCTCAAGAATTTAAAAAATGCACACACAACATTCTGAAAATATATGGTACACACTTTTTCAATCAAATCCATCAAAATCGGAAACTTCACTGTCCGAATTAAAAAGTTTTAAAAGCTCATCTGAAAAACTTTGGGGTCGTCCGCATCACTTTCGGTGTTTCACTGCAGTTGTTAGAAATGTTTGCTTCAGTGAAGCCCGAAATAATCATCGAAGTTTTGATGTTTTTTCAGAATTCGGAAAAACATGTTTATTTACCATTAGCTTAAAACTAGAAGTATAACTTCTGTGTTGCGTCATTTTACTTTCCATGATAACTTAGAACTGTAGACGCGAACTTGAGAAAAGGTGAATTGGATGCAATGAACGGCCACGTCACTGACATAATTTGCACGTGCTGTCATTGAACAATGACAATCGATCTTGGATGGTAATCGGATATCCCGTTTCAAGAGGGGAGAGAGAGCGTTAGCCTCGGAGCGAAGCTGATGACGTCATGCGTTCAAAGTGAGTTGCTCTGAGCATGAAACAAGGATAGTTCCCTGCAAAGTCTGCCCCACCCCCGGGCCACGGATTTTTTCCGAGTTTTATCGGAGTCTCTCTCTTGCCTGTCCCACCTCAATCCTATTAACCTATTATTTTCATATCTTGTTTTAAGAGGGGGTGGGTGGCATTTATTGCACGTGGCTGTAACATTGTTATTCTATTCCCTCTCTATTGAGATATCTTCCCGTTGAAAAAGAATGGAACAAGCCAAAATGTTTTTTGTTACATAATTTCGCTCCGCCAAAAAAAAAAATTATAAGTCGTACAGGCCGAAAATTTAATTTTGAACTCATATATGCCGCTGCTTATCTACTCGAAATTACGGTATGTACTTCTGGTAATAAATTTTTGCATAGAAAAATTGCTATGAAATTTCTTCTAGGCTAATACTTTGTACTTTTTGTTTTACAGTTAGTAGAAAATTCAAATGGTCTTTTTACCGACAAGTCACTAGGTGGTGGTGATGTGAAGCCAGAGTCTCCAAAATTTGATTTAGAGACCACATCATTTCCTCCTCTGCCGGGATGCTTAGTATGTATATTTTATATTAAAAACATGCATTACTGATACTTAAAAATTTACATTGATCATGACTGTGTGGCACATGTTACTAAGAATGCATGCTGGAGTTTCTTTTTTTTTTTTTCTTTTTCTTTTGCTAATATTTTTTAAAAATTGCAGTGTAGCACCAGACATATGTTCTGCACAGCAGTTAACATCACAAACCAAAGCAGTCATTTCAAGCAGAAATTTGTTCGTTTACATCAGCTTGTACATGGTGTCCACAATCTGGAAAGTCAGGGAAATGCCTGAAATGTTTGTAAAAGTCAGGGGAAAACAGTGATATTTAAAAAAAAAAAAAAGTTGGGGAAATTTCAAGCACAGTTAGACTAAAACTAGTTCTAACCCGGTGTCTGGGAGCTATGCCTTCATCACCCAACACACTTGGTGTTGCAGACAGTCATTAACTTCCCCTTCCTGCTAATGTAACCTTGTATTTCCTACCTATTATTGTAAGTTGTGTTACATTACTTGTTAACATTTCTCTTTTTGTTTTAGGTCAAAGGAGTAGAAGAAAATTTGTGGTATAAGTTATACCTTGTTAAAAGGCAATTAAGACTGCAGCAATGTCAAAGCGTTGTGTGTTTAATAAACAATGATTGGACGAACAATTAAATCTTGAGTTTTCTGGTTGGATAGCTGCTGTGAACGACGACAATGAATCTGCATTTTGTAAAGTGTGCTCTAAAACTTTCAAGCTTAGCAACATGGGGCGTCGGGCAGTCTCCAGCCACGGAAATGGCCTTGATCATTTGAAAAATATCTGTGCTAAAATGTCTCTGCCCAGTCTTGCTTCTTTCACTTCCTCTGTGAAAAAGAACTCTTTGTAATAACAAACTCTTGCCATCAACAAGCTCAGGAAATGTGGAATCAGTACTCCTAGAAAATATTAAGTCTAACGACTCGAATACTTATTTTGTGAAAGATGATGTGAAGCCCAGTGACCTTAATGCTTATGTTGTGAAAGATGATGCAACAAAGTCGGAAATAATATGGGCCATGGAAGTGTTGTCCAAGTGAATGTCTCTGAACTCTTGTACACAGATTAACAAAACATTTCAGTTAATGTTTCCTGACAGTGTGATAGCTTTAAAATTTACTTTAGGCAAAAGCAAAGCATCTTATGTGATAAACCATGGATTGGCACCACATTTCAAAGAGTTTTTAATGGAAGATCTGAAGTAGTGCACTGACTTTGGAATTTGTTTTGATGAATCACTAAACAAAATTGTTCAGCGTGGGCAAATGGATCAGTTTGTTCATTATTGGGACGTCAATCTGCAAAAAGTTTCCACTAGATACTTAAGTAGTGTGGTTTTAGGACAGGCAACAGCTAATAACCTTTTAGAGAAATTCATTAAAGGTGCACATCTTCCCTTAGATAACATGCTACAAGTGTCAATGGATGGACCTAATGTTAATCTCAGCTTTCTTCAAAAGCTGAAAGGTAACCTTAGAACTTAAAATCTAGATGGTAAATTATTAGTTGACATTGGAGTATGTGGTCTTCACGTGGTCAATGGAGCTATGGAAACTGGACTTAAAGCAGTGAAATGGGATATGCATGTGTGCATCACTTTCTGCATAACTTGTACTACCTTTTAAAAGAGAGTCCTGCTCGCAGTGCAAAGTATACTATGATTACTGGATGTAAAGATTTCCCTTTGAAATTTTGCACTGTAAGGTGGTTGGAAAATGTTAATTGTTTGACTAGGGCATTGCTTGTCTATGATCATATCAAGAAATATATTCTAGAATCATCGGTTTCCAGCAAACAGCACGTTTCTTGCAGAATTCATGGAAAGTCCACTGTTGAAATGCAAATTGGCTGCATTTAGGACTATAGCTTTCAGAGTTTGAATCTTTTTTGAGAAGGTTCCAGAGCCCCAAAGCCTTTAATTCCTTTCTTACACACTGGTTTGCTGGATCTGGTGAAAAATTTGATGGCACGAAGTTTGAAGCCTGACAAATTAAGTGAAGCTGATATGTCTCAAAACTGTTAACTTTAGATGTATCAAAAAGTGGAAATCTTCTCTCAATTGAGAAAGTTGACATTGGATTTAATGCTAAAAAGCTATTAAAAGAAGTGAAGTGCTCAGAAAGGGAGAAATTAGAGTTTAAGCTTGAATTTAGGAAACTTGTGACCAGTATGATTGAAAAACTTCATAGAAATGCCCACTAAAATTTGTTTGTCTGTGGGGTAACTTGTTTGGACCCAAATATCATAGTGCAGCAGCAGAGTCTAGGCAAAAAGAGTGGAAATTGTGCTCTAAGTTTTACTTAGTGCAAACAGGATTTCAGGTGACTGCTGAAAAAGCTAATAAACAGTACGCTTCATTGTGTAGAAGCTCAATCTGCTTTAAAGTCTCAGTTTGATGAATTCTTAGACAGTCATGATTCCATTGGATTAGACAAATTTTACAATGCTCTACTCAACAACCAAAAACAATTCGGTGAACTTTGGGATGTAATAAAAATTTGTCTCATTATGTCTCGTGGAAATGCTTCAGTGGAAGGTGGATTTTCTGTCAATAAGTCTCTTCTTGTGGAAAATCTCCTGGAAGAATCCCTGATTTGTCAGAGAACAGTTTTTGATGCCATTAAAAATGTGGGAGGAGTAGAACACATTGCCGTCAATAGAAGGCTTCTTCTTTCTGTAAGAGCCTCCAGACGAAGATATCAGGATTATCTTGAGAAAAAAAGTGTTCTTCAAAACGAAGAAGAAAGAAAAAATATAAACCTCAGAAAATTGATCATGAAATAAAGGAATTGAAGGAAAAAAGACAGTCCGGAAGAAACTGGAGTTGGAAGAAGCAGCATTGCAGGCGGAAATTTCAGATTGGGAAAAGAAAAGTGTTGTGTAATATAAAAACAGTGACTGTGTTCCTACTGTAGTATTTTTATAGTAACTGTTCTGAATATTGTGTATGGGTTTGTTTGAGTGTTTCTTCAATAAATGTATAACCATGAAAAAAAGAGTAGACTTAAAATTAAAAAGGTGCGAGTTGGACGGCTATGGGAAAGGTGGAGGCCGATATTAAAAAAAAAATTAAATGAATCAATTATTTGGGATATTTAATACGTCAAACGGAAACACTTTTAAATATAAGTTTCTTAATTATCCAATTCAATTGTATTTATTATCATGGCACATATATTGAAAAACTCAAATAAACCTATTTGTGTAAGGTCAGGGATTTCTTATATATTTGGTCAGGGAAATCAGGTTTGATAATTCTGTGGACACCCTGTTGTACAGGGTGCGCACGCGTGCTTGAAAACCTGGAAAGTCCTGGAAAATCATGATTACGTTTTCAAGGCCTGGAATATCCTGGAAAAACGGTATTTTTTTAATGCTGTCTTGAAAAGCCTTGAAATTTGAAATTAGTGCTTAAAAAAAATGCCCTTTTAGGAAATCGTGTTACTGACTGTTACCCCTTAATTTTTTTAAGTTCCTCTCCTCTGTTCTCAAAGAAACCGCCGGCTACAGTGGTGTTTCGGATGTGCCCAAATCCTAATTTGGCTGGGGGGAAGCACTACTTCCAGTGCAATAAAATTGGATGATTACTAGCAGGTCTGTTAGGGAAGGGAAGCTTGATGCATTCTCTAGCCCTGAGCTTGATGTCCGTCCGACAACTACTGAGAACAACAGAAGGGGAAAGAAGAGACATTTAGCATTTGCAGGGGGGTCGCGTGTTTACCAAGTCAGCTGGCATCCACCAGTGAAGAGTATGCCTGAACAACACATTCATCTGCTCCTTGTTTATTGCATCAAGACGCTTGCTTCCGGCCCACCCCTCAAGAGACTTCGGCTACTTATGATAAAAAATAAGAAAACTATCTTTGCGAATTTTTCACAAAAGTGGCTGAAATTTTTACATTTACTATAATTGGATTACAGAAGCTCACTCCCAAAATTCCATTTGAATCGGTTTAAAACTCAAAAAGTTAGCATTGGAAATTTTTATTATGTGTGCCTCTTTAGACAGTGAGCCTTGAGCAGAAAGGGTGTTACCATAGCAACGGTTGATTGACAGCTGGGAGCGCTGATCCGAAGCCCTTGGTTGGGAAGAAAGCAAACACCTGTTTATCACTTCCACGGCTCAAAAGGACTAAGAGATATTTTCAGAAATCCATTTTCCGGAATTTTGAAAAGAACACAGTAAAATTTTTACAGTGGTTAAAATACATCACAATAAAGTTCTAGTGCAAATTTCGCCGAATTCCGTTTGAAACTTTAGCAGATGCAAAAAAAAAAAAAAATCTTCCGTTGCAAAATCGGATTCAAAAAAGAAACGGCAATTATAAATTACGGGAAAAGCAAGCAAATTATTTTTTTTTAGATGCCATGGTTTATTTAAACAGAGTGATCCTTAAATTTTGTTTCTGTGATGATATGGACTCTATTTTAATTACAAACATACATTTTTATTCAGATGTCTGAGTTACTGTTTTAATAAAAAATCTATAATTAAAAAGTTTTCAATGGATTTAGGCGAAATTCAGCAGATAAACGTATTTTAGTAAATTGCAACGTTATGACGTAAATTTGGTCATTTTGTCTAAAATTGGGCAGCATTTTTTTTTTTACGTTTTCTCCTATAGTTAGGGTGAAGGAGGAAGACACTTCAGTGAGCTGCAGGTGGTGATTTATGGCGATGTGCCAAATGAAAAGAAGCCGTTCCATCAGGACATTCCAGAGGTTGAGTGTGCGTGGACGCGTGCTCCTGCTGTTTGAACTTAATCGGAATGTTTTCGGGAGGGAGAAATATCCGTTTCAGCTTTACAGCTTTCAGGCTCCTTTTTTTTTTTTTGGTAATAAATAAAAACCATAGTTGCTGCATTCACCATTGATCCATATTCGCATTTCTTGAATATAAACAGCAGACAATCGGAAACATGGTGTTGGGTGGGTCTTCATGTTCTTCATTTGTATCTGCTGAATTTTGTTCTGTGGGAATACGGAATGAGTTATACTGTGAATACATACAAAACTACATATTTTTGAGCTGAAAAAATGTCTACTTGTACACAGTAGCTAACGTGTGAACTCAGACGAAGACAATCGGACATATGGACGTCTGATTCCATAAAAAAATCAACCCATTTTATTATACACGACAGGTAAAAAAGAAAAACATTACATGTTTTTAAACATTATAAAGGAAAGCGGATTTTTGAAACACCATGACTTGATGATATTAATTTTTTTTTTCGATTTTAATTTCTGAAATCTTTTTTTTTTTTTTTTTTTCAATTACAATACACTGTAACATGATACCTGTGTGTTGTATCCCTTAGTTGTATGGCAGATTTTCAGTTGGCCGATATCCGCGATCGTAAGTGGTAGTTACATTGCTATTGTTGATGATGACAAGATAAATACTGGAGTAATGTAGAATGTAGCATAACGTAAAAAAGAAATCGCCCCCTTCGAACTTTTATGCGGTTATCATAGCTGATCAACCATTTCATTCCATGAACATCAGCACATTTCAATCATTTGACCATTGGGGGTCTGACGGAATTCAGCAGTGCTTAAGCGCCTAGCGCAACGAGAACATGCTAATTATGGACAGTTCTATTCCCTTCCCCCTATCATCCCTAATCCATTTGCATCTTTCATCATTTTTATTACTTAAAACTGAAATTGCTTTTAAAAACTAATTTGAGCATGATACTGTAAAGCGTAGTAATCATCCTGGAATTTTTTGTATATGGCCTGGAAAAGGCCTGGAAAGTCCTTGAATTTTTTCCCCCAAAAAGAGTACGAACCCTGGTTGTAGTAACATTTTTGCAAATGGTTGTGAGGTATTGAGAATTCTGTATCCTATTTTTAAAATAGATTGAAGCAGTATCCCGATTTAAACTTCATAACTTGTGCCAATGTGTTCAGTTATGTGATAACTGCTTCCTCATTTAGTTATATAAAAAATATATATAGGAAAATAGGTATGCAAATTGTTTTCATGTGGAATGACATGAACTGTTCCAAACAACAATCTGTTTCTGAAAGTTAAAGGAACTCTATTTTGATACAGGCTCAGCAGTTCTGATGTATTTCACTGTAAATATACTAAATATACCTGAGTGCTCACTGAAGTACAAATACCTGTCAGATGCTTTGTTCTGTGGACACTCCTTTCACCCAGAACATGGCAGCCACTCGGCATTACATTGACAGATATGCCAACAACTACGGAATCTCTGTAGTTCCTACGGAAAAAGCTTGTACTACAGAATACGGAAAACCATGAATTTTTTTTACGGAAAATTAACGGAAGTTATTAATTTTTATTTTGCTTGTTCCCCTACGCAACGGCGGCCACTTGACGAACCGTGCTTGCGATGCTGCCTGCACTTCCAGTTCGGCCTCTCGAAGCTGCTCGGATCTTAGCGCGAGCGGCCGGCGCTCGACTCGATGAGTGTAGCCTTGCACTGAGTCATTCTAAGTGAAAACCCTCCCTCCCCAGCATGCAATATTCTGGGGATGTTGAGCGTAGCCCGCTTTGGTCGTGAACGTGGGCGGAGTTCGGCCTGAAGCTCTTTCGCAGTGCAGCGGCAAGCTGTTGAAAATAGTTTGGTGCAGAACGTGAGTGTCATTGCCTGGCATCAGAGTTTTTCTTTTAAATCGTGCGTCGACCATTCATGTCAGTATTAAATATTTTGAAGTGTTTTTTTTCTTGCATTGCAGAAAAGTATGCTTGGATTTCGTTGCAGAGTTCGCCAAAATGAGTAATTACGCATCTAGCACGCATCAAAATTTTACCAACGCGTAAAAATATGCATCGGGAATTTTTCGCTGCGCATAGAAATGGGAGTCGTGAAGCGCGTAAAGTATGCATCAACACGTAAAAATATGCATCGAGTAACGCGTAAAACTATGCATCAAAGAATTTTACCAACGCCTAAAAATACGCATCGGGACAGCATTTCGCCTTTCAAAAACGGAAATAAACGAAACAAAGATTTCTTCCGTAATCGTAATTTCGTTTTCCTGCAATGTTGCCGCTGTCCAGTATTGTTGTTATACATAATTTTATTCCATAAATCTTTGTATTTCACTTTGAAAATGGAGGGGAAATTTCCGAAAACGGAAATTTGACGGCGCAAAATTCCCGTGTAATCTTCGGCTTCGAGGAATTTGTTTTTTCATCGTAATTTGGGTTATCCTCGAGATCGATGCATAATTGAACAGAAATTTTGAGGCAATTGATAGTGGTGAAGGATGCTTTCCGCCTGAAACTTCCGAAAACGGAAATTTCGTCTTTCAAAACTTTCGGAAACAGTGAAGATTTCTCCCGTAATCGTAATTTTATTTTTCACGCGATGTTTCCTCTGCCTAGTATTGTTGTTAAATTTCATTTTATTTCGTAAATATTTGTATTTCACCTTGAATATGGAAGGGAAATGTCCGAAAACGGAAATCGGACGTAGCAAAGGTTTCTCCCGTAACTGTAATTTTTTTCCCCAACGATGTTCCGAACATGCATCCTGTGTTCTTACATATTCCCCCAAAAAAGGTTTGCATTTCAGCTTGATAAAGGGGGAGAGTCCGAAAATGAAAGTGACGAAGCTGAAAAATTTGTAAGAATTGATGCATGATATTCAAAAGCATTCATATTCTCCAAGTTACACTATCTTTTATAGTGAAAGCTATCATGCATTCTTGGTCCTCAAACTGAAAGTTTTTGAGCATGATGGATAAAATTGTCATGGCATCCAAGGGATTTGTGAAGCCTACTTTTGTAGCTGATGTTGAGCTTAATTTTTCAAATAAGTTTTTCAAAAAAGAAAAATCAGAAAGGACACAACTGGTAATTGGAGTAAAAACAAGAATGTATTAAAGCAAAATCATTTTAAACTAAAATGAACTTTCTAAGTTCTATACATCTGTCGGAAAATTTCCCATTGAAGAATGTTCTTATATTCAAGAAAAGATACTGATCTATGATGAATTCTTAAAACATGCAGAAGTAGTAGATCCTTCTCTTAGAGCCATCATTTACTTCTTTATACATCATTTACTTCTTTAACATCATTTACTTCTTTATTACACAGTCAACCACCTTCCATTTATAATAACTGAAAATGAACTTGATATACTGGAAGCGGAATTTCTTGTTATCAAGCTGACAAATTAGAGACCATGGCAGTAACAGATAGAATAGATGTCACTTGGTCAGAAATCTCAAAATGAAGTTGTAATGGAGCGGTTAAGTATACTATTCTCTCGGAAGTAATGTTTGCAATACTTGTAGTTCCACACTCGAATGCTGTGAGTAAGAGATTTTAGTTTAGTGCGAAAAAATCAAGCCTGTTTCCAACCTAATTTAGGTTTAGAAACTACAAAAATGAATATGTTCGCCTCTGGGAAAGTGTGTTATTTTGCAAAACACTGTACAGCGAAATCACTAAAGAAAGCTGTTTAATCAATTGTTTGTTGTGTAAAAAAATGTATCAGCATGGTGTATATTATTTTCCATGTGAAATATTTGGAATATTTTGATACAGATTTTCATGTACATAAATGAAGAAGTAAGTAAAAAAATGCTAATTAAATTAAATAAGTTGTTTTCCTTGGTTAAAATTATTCTTTTTAGTATGACTACTGAAAAATGGCCAAAACTACTGAAAATTTGTACAAGTACTACTGAAAATATCTGAAACAGGTTGGCATCTCTGCATAGACTCCATGAGGTGTCTGTCTTATAGGTGTTCTGATCTGAAACAAAGTTTTTGCATTTTAGTCCAGTTTCAGTATGGAGTGGGGTGGTGTCTACCTGCCTCACCTGGCATTTCACAATTGAGATCAAGCAAGTTAGTGGGGGGGGTTGAGATGTCTCATATCAGCACTGTATTTGTTGAACCATTAGTGCATGAAATGGGCCCAACTGTCCTGGAACCCATGCCCCTTTGGCTGAGTGGAAGCACAATATTGTGAGGTGTACATGGAACCCATGCCCCTTTTGTTGGGTGGAGGTACAATATTGTGGGGTGTACATGGTTTGCAGGCAGTCCCTTGCAGTTGCTGATGTCCATATGTTGATCTGCACACATGCCAGCCGAACATCATATAAACAGACTTGAATAATTGATGTAGTGCACCTGGGATCCATAGCCTCATTTGGCTGATTGATGCCAAATACAGACTGCACATGTCGTTCATCAGACCAGCATACCTTCAAGTTTGCGTGCTGTTGCACCAAGTGAGTTGTTTATGTTGATTGTTAGGAGAGTGTCGCATATGGGGATTCTACTCTTATAGCCCATCTGTGCCATCATGCAATGCATAGTCGCACAGAATATTGTTTCTGGTTGACCCATGTATTGGGCCATCAACTGCGAGACTGTGCTGCTTACCCCTGTACAAGGTGAGATGCATCCATTGTTCACCTCTTGACACTATTTACAATTGTCTCCAGTGTTGGCTGTTTCACCATTTTAACACCAATCCTTCATGTGTCTAAAATTTTGCTTTTCATAAACATTGATAAATTCTATAAATCTTTGGTTTTGCCCATCACATCCGTAGCTTTGTTGTGTGTTGAACCATCAACCTCTCATATAAGCCTCCATTAGCCTACAGGCTACACCCGTTTCCTGGGCACACTGGTATCAGGTGGAACTCTCTGCATCAGGGTGGGTCGTGATTCAGTGAGCTCTCAGTGTAATTTTGTAATGCATCAAACACTTATTTTTATCCTAGTTGTAAATGAATTTATGGCACCTCTATTCATAGTGTATTGTGGAATAACTTTTTTACGGGTCTTATAGAGGTTATTTTTCATGAAAGTCGGTTGTCAAATTTTCGAACTGAAGCCTAGTTCGTCATCAGGACTACGTCACTGGAGTAGTTGCTGCCACTCAGTTGGAAGAGTCCAGCCGCAATTATCGTTAATTGTGGTACTTCTTCTTCTTGCTATTCCGATCCCTTCTTCTAGTTTCCTCTTTACTAAGTTTGACTGGTGGGCGATTATTTTTACTGAGTCCCAATTTATGGAGTGTCCACTTGCTTGTATATGTCTGTCTAGCCCTGTTTTGTTATTAATGTTCCTAATAGCTGCTTGGTGGTGTTCTTTCATTCGGACCTTAATACTGCTCCCTGTTTCTCCTATATAGCTGAGTCTGCAGTTACAGTCTGCAATAAATTACTCCTCCTTGCAATTGGATGTCCAATTCTTTCTGCTTTAAAGCTGGCAGGAATTTCTTTATTTCGTTATTAAGATCTGGAGCTAGCCTGATATTATATTTTGCTCCGATCCTTTTCAGTTTCTCAAAGTCCCTTGCAGTATGTAATTTTGCTGGTGAATTTGAAGTTGGTTTTTTTTTTGGGGGGGGCGCTTATCTAAATATCTTCTTAACATATGGGGAGGGGTAATTGTTTTCTGCCAATAGTCCCTTTAATTCTTCTTTGTGAAGATCTTTTTGAGTAGCTGAAGAGACCAGGATTTCAATTTTTTCCAAAAATTGTCTTGCTGTATTTGATTTAATATAATCAGGGTGGAATGAGCAGAAGTCTAACATCTTCCCTGTGTTGGTGGGTTTTCTAAAAAGCTGAGTGAATATTTTCCCCTCTCTTGAGGTCAAAGTTAAATCTAGGAAATTGATGCTATGGTCTATTTCCTGTTCCAGGGTGTACTGCAAGGTATTCTCTAGTAAGTTAATTCTGCCCAGAAATTAACTTTAACTTACTAGAGAATACCTTAGATTTAATTAGTTTCTCAATAAAATTTTGATATAGGAAAAAATCCCTACATTCTCGTCAAGAATTTATATAGCTGAAATAGGCTTCAAAAATTATCAGCATGCGTCGTTTTACGATTTTTCTATCTGAGTGTTACGTTTTTTGGTTCTGAGAGGTAGGCAGGTCTGTAACAGGATTCTTTGTCAAGGCTACTTACACTTAGATGAACAGCGACCTGTTTGGAGTTTCAAATCAAAATCTAGATAATAGGACGAGTATAAAACCTAAATATAACACTACAGACATGTGAACTTGCATTAGTCATCAAGTGGGCCCAATTCTCACGTAGTATAATTGGCAAGATGTTAAGTCATAGTTTGTCAGGGGTAGAAAAATATTTTTAAATCTGGTGGCCAGCTAAATTTTTCAGTGGCCAGACATATTAGATCAGTGGGGGGAGGGGTATATATATAATATCAAAGTCGTGTACACTTATGTTAAAAAATGCGTTATCCTCAGCCTTTAACTTATCTCCCCCGCGGGGGGGGGGGTACTCTTCTGTTTTTTTTTTTTTTTTTCTTTTTTCTGGGGGCTCAAAAATTCTTGAATTGCTGTAATTTTCGTTTATCTACAGACCCTGGAACTCGCACAGATTTTTTTTTATATACCTTTATAATCTGCGCGAAGTTAAATTCGCAGACTGTGACATTCAGAAAAAAAGATAAAAAATCGCCGTATAATCCACACACCACAAATGTGGATAAGCAGAATTTCCGACAGAAAAGTCTGTCACATGAAAACCTCGGTGTCTGAAGAAGTAAGAACACTACCCGATTTAAAAAACATTCATATTTAAAGGTAAATTTTTTATCTCCGGGCACAAATAAATAAAGCTTAGTGGTGTAAAGCCCAAAATTTAATCGTGCTGATGCAGTTTTAATTGCATTACACATTGCAATGACAAAACCCTGATACAGAGCAATTCATAGAAATACCATTTATACTCACATGTAAGTCGAAAGTTTTTTTTGAAGAAATCCTGCTTTCAAAGGAGAGGAATCTGCTTACCCAATGGTCAGTAAAAAAGAGGGCTGGACATCTGCGACTTCTCCCGCGAAGTTCACCGACGAGCAGAGTTGCATAAAAATAATGTATATGTGTACAAAACCATTGAGACAGAAAACTTGCTGCATACCCATTGAGCATGAACCACAATAACAATAGAATAAGATAGTTTAAATAAAAATTAATAAAACAATAAATAATTATTAGAACATTACAGATTCCAAGAAGGATAAAATAAGTACATTACACATGAATGTGCAGTAAGTAATGTGCGTAAAATGGACTTATTGCAAAATATTAAAATACTGGAATGAACCTCATAAAACAAGACTAAAGAAAGTTTTTATATCCAGAAAAACAGTTCCATCAATGAATCTTCAAAAATTATAAATAGCATTTTCTACCAGTTAATTAAAGATACTGGACTTAAAAAATATGTAAGGAAATATTTTTAATTTAATAGCTGGGAACTGCAAAAGAAACCTGGCAAATAAGGTTTAAACTTTTTCTGGGTAAACGGAACTATTGATACAGTTCTTTTATATTGAGAACAGGCCTTGATAAAATCTGGAAGCCTGAAATGCTTGTACAAACAAAGGAACTCAGAAGATGTGAAAATAATTCAAAGTTCTTCAAATTAGTTTCCGATATTCAAATTAATTGGAAACTTGAGACTTGGTCATTCTGGGTGGTATAGTGGTTAGCATACTTGGGCGCTATCCTGGAGACGTGGGTTCTATTCCTGCTCCAGGACAACTAAATTTTCAAGTTTTTGGATATTAACTGACTTACCATCATTGTCATATTTACACCAAAAATGGATTCTCATCTTTAAAATTTGTGCTGTACGTAACATTTTTATTTTTTTAATCTACAAGCAAAAACAATCTGCAGAACCTTCTTCTAATCATTTAGAAACTATCCGTGTACGTCTACATTCTGCTACTCTGCTGACGGGTTTGTTTATGTTTTAAACCGCAACTTTTCGCGTGTCACTGTGTGTGCTAGTTTTCTGACCTTTTGAAAACTATCACGTAGTGACATGATCATATCCTCAGCTGTGCCCCAACTTTAAGTTTAAATTCAACAGTGTAACTGCAATGTTTGCTTTTGAAAAAGAGCGTAAACAGCGATGAAGGAAAATATCTGCAGCAAAGACATTGGTCAAAACGGCAAAGGATGAACACAAGTTCCAGAAATGGAACTTTGAAAGGAGGCATGCATAGGTAGGTTCATGCACCAAATGCTGTGCATATATTTTCATTAGTTGGTTGACAGAGAGGTCACAAGCACACACACACAGTCAGCATTTTGTCTTTCTCAACAATACAGAGACAAAATGGCTCTTGCCGTCCCTCCCTACAACTTCCCTGATCTTTCATTATGACACCCTTTCCTCATCGCTCCGTACAAACTCCTAAACTGAGAAGAAAAAAAAAAAATTCTGCGAGTTCCTTTTCCAATTACACCCCTTCTCCTGCACAATTACCCTGCAGATTTTTTTAAAATATAAAAAGGTTGTAAAAATGTTTTTTTAAGTCAGCTTTTATCCGCATCAGCGCATAAATCACAGAACCTAAATTTTTAACTCTTTTAGCAGATAATCCGCAGATTATACGAAAATTATAGTAAGTGTTTTTCAGTGATGTTTTCCATGGTGGCCCGGACAATTTTTTTTGGGGTGCCCTGGGCAACTAGGCAACTGTCAGCATTTTTTCAACCCCTGGTTTATGTTTGTCTCAAGCTCGGAGCCTGTGGAAGATCTAGGTCCATGGTGTTTGCAGATCAACAGGTACACCATCATTGCATACATCATCTCTTGTGATAATCTCGATAGACTTCCCGATCATAGTTCCCCTATAAGTAGTGAATAAGACCACTGGTTTCCTTTCATTCCATGGGGGAATTGCTGTTTTGTAAAGTACATACTTCCTTTGCTAAATTAGTTGCTCCTCTTTCTTCCCATCTGTCTCTCATATGTTCCTTATGTTGCACATAAAAATAATTTTGTCATACCGGTGTAGAACTTTGAGGAATCTGGGAATTTTTGTAGAACAGTATATACCTCTGCAGATATAGTCTTAGTGTGTGTTTTTTTTTTTTTTTTGTAGTTAATATTTTACCAATAGCTTTTGGTGGCTTCATCACTACTTCAATATTGTGTTTCCTTAGTAAATTCTTGACAGAATGAGAATTGGAGTATATACACCTACAAATTTCATGTTAGTTTTCTTTTTGTTGTCCTTTAACAGGCTTCTTTTCACTTTTTGGAATATATTGCATTGTTCGCATTCTTGAAAACCTGCTAAAATTCCTTTCTTTATTATGTTGGAGATTTCCCGATTCTTTAAATTATCAGATAAGCATACTGTCGTAGCCCTCTGCATCCATGATCTGAAGACAGCAGTTTTGTAATATCTTGGGCATGAGGATAACACACTAAAAATGTTATTTATTTTTGCAGAAAATAAATCTGTTGACATTCTCTGCTTTTTTATATTTGATGCTTGTATTAACATGCTACTTTCTACTTGAATTTTACTAAGCAAGCTTTATCTGCTATCATCAGAAGCTGAACAATATCACTGCAGCATCAAGTTCTTGTTTTTCTCTCATGAGTGGTTCTGGTTCCACAGCACTTCTTTGTCACTGTTGCACTAATCTGTCCCATATTACATCTACAACAATATCAACATTTATTCTTTCACCTATTACTTAAACATCTTTATCAGCTCATTTAAACATCTCTATCATCATGTCTTCAACCTGTACATCTTTCAAGCACAACTCAATCAACAGCACATGTTTGGAAGTAGTTGCCAAAAACTACTTCCAAACATGTGTCATAGTTTAATATTATTGTGCCTGTTGTCAGCCCAACTTCGTTGTGTCCATCTTTGAATTAACTGCTTGACTTTCTCCAGATGCTGCTTTCTGACAACACCCATAACAGTCTTTAAATTGCTACAGCCATCCATATTTGCATTAAAATCCTTCTTGCAAAATCCATTGTTTTCTGTTGCATACTGAATGGGAGGCTTTAATGTTAAGGCATCCACAAAGGATTTGTAAAGGCCTATTTCCACTTTTTCATATACTTAGCATCATCAGCCTTTGGACATTCTCTTAATTTCCCTTTATCTTTAATTATTATTATTAGAGCTCTCTTTGGTGTCTTAAACTGATTTGCTACATTAAATATCCCCCCCCCCCCCCATTCAACTTGAAGAACTTACAGGTTTGAGACTTTGTTCACTATCAAATCTGAACTGGCTCATTGCCAGATTTCAGCATTGTCCACAAAGCACTGCTGCTTGAATTCTTGTTTATGTTGATACAGTAGAATCTTGTCATTGACTGAAGTAACAAGCAAAGAGTGGCAATTAAATTTTGTTTGGAGATTAAGCACTGTGATGATCCAGCATTTTTGCTGGTGTGGGTGATTTTTATAAAGGGCGAAATGTTACTACGTATGAAACGGTTGGCCCTTCCAGTCTTGTATGAGCTCCAACATCAACCAAGTTCAGCAGCTGTTAATGGAAAGTTTTCCTGCCCCTCCAAATAATAGCAAACAAGCTCTTTCCACATCTGCTGGAATACGGTGTATCCAATTGTTGATCTAGAAATACAAGAAATTCTATTTTAACCTGAATTATTCTTCACCTTCTGAGTTTTCTTTTTACAGATATTTCTGGTCTCTAGATTTTTATCAAGTTCTCAAAGTTAAAATGAAATTAAGTATACTAATGTGAGTAAATCCTTGTACGTGTTTTGAATGTTAAAAAAATGTGCTCACTCTTCATACTGCATGCATTAACATTATAACTGGAGGCAGAGTGAGTTTCTGTGTGTGTTAGGATTTGTTTGAGATGGCACACAGTGATCTAGATTTTTTTTTTTTTAAGCATAACTGGTGATGCATCCTGGTGCTTTTCATATGCCTCAGAGACAAAAAAAAAAAAAAAAAAAAAAATATGGTTCCAAAAGTCTCAAACCAAAACAATGTTTTTTTTTTTTGGCATGAATTTCTGCAGGAATGACACTCTGAATTTTAGAGTGTTAGACACTCTATTGAAAGAAATTTGCCCAATTAGGTCAACTGTGGCAGAGTTATGTGACTGGTCTTTGCTTTACAATGATGCACATGCACACAGACAACCCTGGTCAAATAATTTTTTGGCAGAAGGGAGTTGCCGTGCTTCACTATTTGGCATCTGCTTATTTTCTGTTCCGTTAAGTGAAATCCCACCTAAAAGGGCGTCATTTTAACCGCATTTCAGTGATCCAAAGCCGTATGACAAGGGAGTTCAACAAGCTCTGTTCCACAAAGCCCCATGCAGAAGCTGTGCAACCATGCAAAAAGGTGTATTGAGTTAGAAGGGTTGTGCTTTGAAGGCTAGTCCCCCCCCCCCCCAACCTTGAATTATCTTTTTTTTATTATTATTAATGTCGTCCTAAAACTGAACAGTAAGAAGCTTCATGAACATTGGGCTACTCTTGCATGCAGATGTGATTAAATCTTGAAAATGGGAGTATTTACAGCGAGAACAGAATGTTTGTGAGGCCATTGGTTTCAAAAGTGTGGTTGATTTTCAGGAGAACGCTAGAGTTTTAACTGTTTTTGCTATGCTGCAACACGTATTCAGAATAGTCTTAAGGTTATGACTGCCCATTTGAGAAATGTCTCATCACCAGAGAAAGTGATCACTCAATTATGTGCGAGCAAGTAGAATAGCAGGTCACTCACTGTTCTTTTGCCTTTGCTGATATAGTTTTATTGACCAAACTTCTAAGGCTCATACATGAGATTCTTCAGTGGATTTACAGAATTCCACTTTTTTGTCATCATTCAGGTCATTCTCAAGATCGATGCAAAACTGGAAAAATAAACAATTGGTGTATGTGTGTGTGTGGGGGGGGGGGGTTCCATCTGTAGATGGTATTTCATTTCAAAACTTGGGAAAAATGAAATTAAATGGAGTGAAAATTTTCTTGTAATTGTAATTTTTTTTTCGCAATGTTTACCTCTGTCAAGTGTTATTAGATATAATTTTATTGCAAAAATGTTTGTATTTCACCATGAAACTGTAGGCAACAATTTACGAAAACAGAAGTTAGACAGCTTAAAAATTTCTGAAATGTTCAAGCTTGAGATTCTTTTGCAAATTTGAGAAATTCTGCCTTTTATCATTTGGGTTATTCATGATATTGATGTGCAACTGAACAGAAGTGGGGGGGCACATTTTCCATCAGAGGATGAAATTCCACCTTTAGAAACTTTCAAAAACAGAATTTAGGTAAGGGTAAAATTTTCTCTCGTTGCCATATTTTTTCTTTTGCCTGCAATATTTCCACTCTCCTGTGTTAAATGTTGTGCCCCCCCCTTTAAATATTTGCATTTAAGATTAATGAGGGAGGGAAAATTTCTGAAAACGGAATTGGCAAAGTTGGAATTTTTTAAAAATTGATCATGATGTTCAAAAGTACTCGCATTCTCAGTTACACCATTTACCTAAAATAGTGAAAGCTATTCATGAGTTCATGTTCCTCACTCTGAAAGTTCTTTCAACATGATGAATGAAATGATTGTAATCTTGAGGACAAAAGAAAAGAAACATACAAACAAAAAAGCTGAAGAAATGGAAAGGAAAGATATCAGCAGAAAGCAAAATTAAGCCATGGATGCTGTACAGCTTCAGAGTTTATGAATGACAAATATGGCTGTGACTTGTTGAGAAGAAAGCAAGGCTTGCTTGCAAAGAAGAAACCTGAGCTGTTCTGCAAATACAACAAAATGAGAGAGAGAAAAAATGAAGTTGTCTTTTAAAATCATTTAATTTTGTGTCCAGTAAATTTTATATTGGGTATATTGGGAATAAATACCATGACGTGCTCCAGGCTTAATATTTCCATAAATTACAAAAAGCAATTCTATCTTGATCATGTTGCATTTTATTAAGATTTTATTGTAGTGCATTCTGATTTTTCTCCTGGTTCAAGAGTTCAGCTTTTTTTTCCTTTGTTAGTGTCTTGTATGAAAGTTGCAGTTCCTTCCTTCCTGCAAATTTTTTTTACACAATGAGATATACACATTATTTTCACAATGATTGTCATTTCTTTTTTATTTATTTACTGTACAAATCAGTAGCTACCATTATATCCCAAATTAACACTTACTTCATGGAAACTATAATTTCATAATGCCCACCATCATTTCCTGGAAATATACTACTTAGTCTATTAGAGTTAATAAATATCTTTTTCCTGTTATTCGTCTGTTGGACAAAACAGGCCCACTTTCTAATCTCTTGTAACTGGATTTAAATGTTTTGTTCCCAAGTGTCAAAAGAATGTGTTAGAAAATTTTATTCTTGTACATTCATGCCCCTAGCAGATGAATTAATTGAAGTTCATGACTGCAAAACAGATTATTAGACAGTAGGTTACTGCATATCTGCCAAGTTCTATGGTTTACCCATAAAATTTACAGAAATTCTTCTTGTTTTATGGATGTCATCTTTTACAGATTTTGAAAATAGTGTCCCCACAAGAACTGCTGCATCTGTGTACTCTGCTTTACCGGATCCCAATTCTGCCCGCTTCTCCATTCTCAACCATCTCTGATCGCACCAAAGTGCGAAGGACTTGGTAAAAATTCTGTAATATTAGAAGATAATTGCTGAAAAATGAGTGAGAGAAAAGTAAGAAACGTCAGCCTCACATAAGATTTAAAATAGCGTTTTGAATGGTATTCTAATGTGTTGGCACAAAATTTTGTTAGAACCTCAGTTAAAGTAAAAGGTTACTGCAATTGTAGCAATCTCGCAGAGCTCCACAAATGGAAATTTTTATGTGTCTGTAGCCTTATGATAGCGTTCTGATGAGATATTTGTGTATCAAATGCATTTTAATTGCTGTTACCGTGAAAGTGTCAAATATCTTAATTTTAGTGTGTGAAATGTATTTAAATCAACAATTCATTTGCATAATAAATCAGCTTTTAATAGATATATTCCATTCATCACTCAAACATATTAAGCGTTCACTGAAATTTTTTATGGATTTCAATTGTTGGTTGTTTGGTCTGTAACTGGTGTTGAGTAAAGCCAAAAAAAAAAAAAAATGTGTACCTAAATTGAATGTTTTTTTCCCCCTCACTGTGTGGAAGTAGTGTTAGCCAGCCTTTAAGATGGAAAATGGCTGTGCTTTTCTAGTGTTGTGCAATGAAGTGGCCCTTTATGTGATAACTCTTGATGAAATGTAGAACATAATGTTTTTAAGATACCTAACTTCTTTAATTTATCAAAATAGTTTCACAATTTGTGTCTTGTATTTCTCTTGTCACTATTCATTTAATATTGTTAATTGCTATCTAATCTAATACTGCATTCAATGTTGCTATTTTGACAAGTAGACCATCAAAAACATGTAAGTAATATTATGCTGCAATTATTTGTTCATTTGATATCGGAAGGTACCAAATGAACAAATACAACTTACTATCTTACTATCCTGTTTATGTATTTAGGAAGCATGTTTGACAGAGAACAAATTGGATGGTGAAATTAGTAGGCTAGTGAATTCTTCATTGGAATTCATAGCTGCTCTGGGAGGTTTTCACAGGAATGATGGGTTCTCTAGAGTCCCGCATGGCTGCGTATGAAAGTGTAGTTGTTCCCACTCTGATGTATGGTAGTGAAACCTAGGTACTACAGAAGAAACATAGAAGTTGTTTGTGTGCTGGAGAAATGCGTTACTTATGGGGTGTTTGTGGCAAGACACTATCTGATTGTGTTAAGAATGAAGATGTGTTGCAATTGTGTGATGTGAAGCAAAATGTTGTTAGCAAGGTGGAGACTAATATGCTTCAGTGGTTTGGCCATGTTAAAAGAATGAGTGATGAGATGCTCACTAAGAAACTACTTTCAGCCCAAGTGGCAGGAAGGAATGCCAAGGAAGACATGGTGGATCAGATTCAGGAGTGTCTGCCTGAAAAAAAGATTGAGTATGAAGTATTGAAGATCTTGTGTATGGCGTGTGATGGGTGTCATTGAAGCCTGAGTTGTATGTCAAGATCGCTGTAAATGGAGAAGTTTGATGCGACAACAGTAAGTAAAAATATCTGGTAGTTTATTTCTTTTTGGAGCTAACTATGTATCTTACTATCCTCAGAGTGTGTGTAATTTGAAAATTATGCTGCAAACAATTTCATCCAATAAATTTTGTTCTTGTGACTTGCAGGATACTGATGTCCTTGGGGTTGATGTCTATGAAAGTCGTTTATCAGACATAGTGAAAGGAACAGTTAAGCCAACTACAAGAGACAGTAAGACCCAAACATCAGAGTCTGCCCTCAGTCCATGTGCTGTTATGAAAGACAGTTCAACTCTTACTATTGAGGAAGCCACAGTGCCTCCAAATATTGCAGATGGTGCCTTTACTCCACCAACATCCCCTGTGGTGTAAGTTGTTTTACAAGTGAACGTTTTAACTTTTTCTGCATATACACCTGAATTTATATTTTACATTCTGATGAAAGAGGGTGAGTGCACTGTAAAGTCCAAGCGACTATATTTGCACTCAGTGATGGGGTTTCTGAGAGGGGGAATAGTTAAAGCAGGCCTGGTTCATTCTACGCATTACTCACGGGGCGGGGCACCTTCAGGTTTGAAAAATTCCGCCCTCACGCTAAAATTATGCACCCTACTGCCTTTTAAATTTTAAAAATCCCATCCCAACCTCCCTAAAATGGAAACTGCAAAATGTGTGCAGGGACCTACTCTAATCAATCCTACACTGCTGTGAAACCAAAATAGCGCACCCACTCCATATTAACCTCTCTTCTACAGCTAAAAAGTCGTGACCCCCGTTGATTAGGATTCCTAAAAGACTGGAACCGATAAGAAACAATCACTTTTTCTTTGCCGGCAGGGAAGGAAGGAAGTGTGAGATTTAAGACAAAAGGACCTGCCCTCTGAACTACTGGGGGAGGAACGAGTTTGTACAAATTACTGACAAGAGGTGACCAGCATTTGCTCTCCCCTCCTCCTACTTTGTCTCTGCATCCACTCCTAAGCACTCCCACCCTTCGTGTTCCCCTTCCCAGCCCGCCTACAAGAAATTTGTACGATCCTAAAAACCTCTCCAAGTTAGCCATCAGTATTTTAATTATGATCTTCATTCAATACAGCACTGCGGTAGTGCCGCAGATTATTTTAACTCTTGCAGATTGCTTTCACAAAGTTTCAAAAGTTTATATTATTTATTTCATTAACTATTTACTCAACTCAACCCCAGGAACAAACACAGCACATCACGGCTACGCCCGTCAGTTTTTTTTTTTTTTTTTTTTTTTTTTTTTTTTTTGGAAATGTGTGCAGACTTTTTTTTTTTTTTTTACTTTAACTTTCTTTGTTTCTAGCATTCCCTTCAATTTTAAAGCAAAGAGAGGGAAATTTTTTGCGCGATTTTAACGTTTGATCCCTCTTCCAGACGTGAAGTTACGTCGATAAATCAAGTAACGATTGAATTTTGAAGATGTGAATCCGTTTTGGTGTAAATATGATTTGGATGGTAAGTCAGTTAACTTCCGAAAATTTCGTCGTCCTGGAGCGGGAATCGAACCCACTCTCCCAGATAGTGCCAGAGTATGTTAGCCACTACACCACCCAAAACGATGAAGAAGTAACACTTGTTCAGTTTTATTTCATTTTATTTTAATTTTCTTCTTCTTTTTCCTTGTTTTACAAACAGGTAACTTTGACTTAACAAGAATATTGCTTTCTTTCAATAATGAAGCTAGGAAGCGATACTTTTTCGCACTTTTAACGGCGTCTCAGTTTCCACCACTTCCGTTTTACACTGCATTCTGAAAACTGGTGGCTGCAATTTTTCTTTTTTAGCATCCGTATAATATCGTGTCAGTTAGATCAGTGATTATTTTTTTAATTTTTAATAAGGGCAATATTTTTTAAGCCTTTTCAATGTTTCCTCCGTCGTTTTTGCTGCTGTCGGTGTTTTGGAAGTTGACATCCAAATTTTTTTCATTTTGCTCTTCCAGATGGCTTCGCCTCAGTTCTTTTTTTTTTTTTTCTTTCTATTTCCAAAAATCCAACGTTTGCACATTTTTTATCGTCCCTACTCCGTTTTTATGGGCTATTATGCTGTGGTATTCAGGGAACTGATGGTTGCAAATTTTCCTTTCTTGGCTTCCAGATAGCTTTGTTTTATTTATATTAAAGGTGTATGCGCTATTTTTTTTTTTTTTCTTCTCAATAGCTATATTTTTTAAAAAAGCATTTGCAACATTTCGTTCTCCGTTTTTGTGGCATTCCGGAAGTTGACGGTAGCAGTATTTTTCTTCCTGATAACTTTATCTTAGTTAAATTCAGGTAGAAAAAAATAAATTTTTAGTAAAATCTTACTTCTACGCATTTTTAACATCCCCTGTTGCATTTCCACAGCTGTATTGTCATACAAGAGATTTTTCAGAGTTTTTTTTTTCATTATTTGGGTCATTCATGAGATCGATGCAGAACTGAAGAAGGGGAGGGGTAGTAGGAAGGGGTAGTTTTCCATCTGGCGAAGGTATTTTGTTTTTCAAAACTTTCGAAAACAGAAGTTAAACGGAGTGGAGATTTTTTCCGTAATCGTAATTTCTTTTTCTCACGATGTTGTCTATGTCCAGTATTGTTATAAAATATCATGCTATTGCATAAATGTTTATATTTCAGCAAGAAACTGTGGGCAACGATTTCTGAAAACGGAAGTTGAGATGACGCGAAGATTTTCCTGTAGTCTTCAGGCACGAGAGTCTTCTGTGGATTGAAAGAATTCTGCCATTTCAGTTATCATTTTGGGCATTCTCAAGATCAATGTACAACTGAACAGAAAGTTTGAGGAGAATGGGGGGGTCGCTTTCCGTTTAAGGACTGAGTTCCGTCCTTTAGAACTTTCAAAAACGTAAGTTAGACGCAGCAAAAAGATTTCACCCATCACGCACTGTTCCTTCTGCCCACTAGTGTTCTTGAATAGCATTTTATTCCACAAATACTGCATTTCAGCCCAAAAACAGAGGAAAGTCTCTGAACTGAAAACGAAAATCAGTCTAAGCGAAGATTTCTCTCATAAATGTAATGTTTTCTTCCTTCAATTTCTCACTTGTTTAATGTTACTTTCCCCCTATAAATGCCTGCACTTAAGCTTGATAAGTGCCCAGAAATTTTCCGAAAACGGAAGTGGCGAAGTTTGAAAATTTGTTCAAATTGATGCATGGTGTTCAAAAGTATTCATATTCTGAAAGTTACACCATTTATCTAAAGGGGTGACAGCTTACAGGGTCCTCAGGCTGAAAGTTCTTTTAGCATGATGGGTAAATTATTGTTGTCTGAAAGAATAAAAGGATTAAAAAAAGTGAGAATGAAGAAATGGGAAGGTAATGACATCAACAGAAGGAAAAACTAAGCAAAGACTGTTGGGCAGCTGCAGAGTTAACGAAAGACAAATATGGCTGTGGAACTTTCTGAGAAGAAAGCAACAAAAAGAAAAAAAGCTGTGTTTGAAGCAATACATTTTAAAACAATTTTATTTTGAATTCGGTAATTTGATTTTGTGAGTACAGCTGTGTGTACCAGTTTAATATCTGCTCATACATAAATGAATTGCAGTGAACAATTCCATCGTGCTCGTGCTGTGTTATATTCAGTTTCTTGCTGCACATTCTTATTTTTCACCTGGGTAAAAAGTTCAGCTTTTTTCTCCAATGGTCTGTTTGATATATATATTATGTACAGTGGTTGAAGTGGCACAGAGCTACTGTCAGTATGGTCGACACCAAGATTTTAAATTGAAAGCCATTCTGCTTCTGCACTAAAACTGTAGTGTAGCTGCAGCAGAGCATTTAACATCTTTTCATTTCCCAGCTGCAAATCATTTTATCTAGAATAACCGGAATGGTATCCTTTTCATGAGGCCATATGAAGAATATATCCTCTGCATATCTTAGCCAGGTGGTAGGTCTCGGGGTGATGTTGGTAAATATATATTGCTCAATTGGACAAAGTATTGCTTCCACAAGGACTGCTGAAAGGGATGATCCCATCAGAGCGCCATTTATCTGTTTGTAAATTTGTCCTTGGAAACTAAAGTAGCTGGAATTTGAGACCAAGTCCATTAATTTCTTCATATGGCCTCACGGAAAGGATACTGTCCCGGTTTTTCTAGATAAAATCAATGATATTCACCCTACTATCAATTTCACTATGGAGCTCGAACGCAATGACGCCTTGCCTTATCTGGATGTTTTACTGAGTAAATTACCTGAAAATCGCCTTCGCACACAAGTCTATTATAAACCCACATCCGTACCTAACCTGATGCTCCGCTACTCATTCTGCCCCGCCGACTACAAGGTAGCTTTATTCCGTTCTCGAATCCGAAGAGCCTTTGCAGTCTCCTCAGATGTTCCTTCTAGGCAATGCAATGCGAATTGCCAAACGTTATCGAGCTGGCCACCAGAGTTGTATAAAAATAAAATGTATCTGCATACACAACCATTGAAACAGAAAACTTGCTGCAAACCCGCAAATCATGAATAACAATACAATAAGGTAATTTAAAGAAAAATTACTAAAACAATAAATAATTATTAGAACATTATAGGTTCCAATTAGGACAAAATAAGTACATTACAATTGAATGTGCAGCAGCGAGTGTAAAATGGACCTTTATAGTAAAATATATTGGACCATGAACCTCATAAAAACAGACTAAAGAAAAGAAATTAATATCCAGAAAAACAGTTCCGTTAATAAACTTCAAACATTAAAATTACATTTTTGACAATCTAAGTAAAAATAGTAAACTTACAAAGTACATAAGGAAAAGATTTTAATTTAATAACTGGCAACTGCAAAAAGAGCCTGGCAAAATTTAAATTATTTCTGTGTAAACAAAGCTTTTGATACAGTTCCTATACATTCAGAACAGGCTTTGATAAAAATGTAGGCCAGAAATGTCTGTAAAAATAAATGAACTCAGAAGATGTGAAAACTAACCAACAATGGTTCTGCGGTAAAAGCGAAAGTATGTGGTTCTTGTGGAAATCTGTGTCCTGAATCCGAAAATAATGTTAGTTTTGGTCCATCACATCTAGTTTTTTCGCAATATTGTTTTTTTCGTATACGTTAATTGACATATCCACATTGTATGTAATGTAGAGCCATCTCCTCACAATCGCACCTTAATATCCACAAAGAACTTGACTTAAACCTAGGAAATGCTATATTACTATGAGAAATGCCCCTTGTCGACGAATGTTCCTGCGTACTTCTGCGTTTCGTTATTGTTTGTTTTCAGACGTCGCGTCAGAGCCGTTGGCGCACCACCACTTGTTTATTGTACCCCTAGGAGTTTCTGTTTAAAGAACCCTCACATTCCCTCACTGAATATCCTATCGATTGAGCAGAGGGCAGGCATACCTGTGCATGTACCTGTCCTATATTGGAAGTATGAAAGTAAAACATTAGTTTGTAAGTATGGCTAGTGCGTCGGGGTTGTGTAGAAGACAGTGTGTGCGAAGTCCTCAGCCATTTTGTTACATTTGTGGATGTTATGTGTTTGATGGTAAGGTACGTAAACTAGATTCATTCGTGAAGAAACTATACTTTGCGTACTTCAAAGTGAAAGTCAGCGACCAAGATAAGTCGTTTGCACCTCACGTTGCTTGTAACAATTTTGTCGAGGGACTGCGGTACTGGTATGAAGGAAAATGAAAGGCAATGCCGTTTGCAATTCCAATGATATGGCGTGAACAGAAGAACCACCACGATGACTGTTATTTCTGTATGTGGAATGTTGCTGGTTATAACAAAAAGAATAAGAAAGGAATTAAATACCCAAATTTGCCATCAGCCATATGGCCTGTTCCTCATGGACTTGACTTACTAGTACCTACACCTCCAGCTAACTTGAGTGATGAATCTGAAAGCAGTTCTCTACTTTCAGACACTGAGGTCATAAGTTTCGAACCAGAAGAATTTGACCATTCACCAAAAATGTTTACTCAACTCGAGTTGAATGACTTGATAAGAGTACTGGGGCTCACGATGGAAAAGAGTGAATTACTAGGCTCAAGACTTTATGAGAAAAACCTGCTGGCACCTGGAGTTACATTTTCTTGGTACAGGAATCGTGACCGGTGTTTTCGGAAGTACTACTCGAAGGAAGATGATCTGGTTTTTTGTACGGACATCTGTAATCTTATTCATAAGTTGGGAAAGGAAATCTATCAACCTAGTTCCTGGCGCCTTTTCATTGACTCTTCCAAAAGAACAAGCCGATTTTACTGCATAACGGCAGCAAATTCGCTTCTGTACCACTTGCTCATTCCACAAAATTGTCAGAATCATACGAAACATTTAAGTTAGTGCTTGAAAAAATTAAATTCAATTAACATGAATGGCAAATATGTGGTGACTTGAAAGTCATTGGAATATTGTTAGGACAGCAGAGAGGATACACAAAATTTCCCTGTTTCCTTTACGAGTGGGATAGCAGAGCCAGGGACAAACATTGGGATACTGCACATTGGCCTGAGAAGGAAGCAACTGACAACAGGTTCCAAGAATGTCATTAATGAAAGTCTAGTTGATCGTGAAAAAATTCTACTCCCTCTGTTACACACAAAACTTGGCATTATGAAACAGTTTGTTTTCAACTCTTGTACACTTTTTATTTTATTTCTATGTAGTTTTGTTCCGATTATTCCCTTTTACTTTTAAAGGTTGTTCTTGCTTATGTTTAGTTTTAAAAATGGTTAAATATGCATGCTATATATGCAAAGACGTGAAATGTATCGCTTCTGTCAACAGAAATTGATGAACTTACATTATACCATATTGCCAAGGAACCTGATGTGATACAGCAGAACCAAATGCATTTTTGAATTCAGCGTACAAAGATTAGTAAAAGTCACATATTCAAGTTCATACCGCAGAGAAAAAGTTTTCATTTGCAGGCTAGTGTAATTGAAAACTAGAGTTAAAATAGGATTAAGTATATTAATGAGTAAATCCTTGAGTAAGTGTTTTAATTGCTGTAAATAAACAAATATTTAATCTACAAGTAAAAACTATCTGCCAAATCTGCTAATAATTTGGAAACTATCCATGTACGTCTACATTCTGCTACTCTGCTGGCCACTGAGGCAGGATAGACCCTGAACCTTGCTACATCAAGAAAACCCGAACCAGTCGTACTAATCTTTAAAAGTCGCAGCTATGCTACCTGGGATCAATTCCCTATATACCAAATGCTTCCTATCAGCTCAAGAACGCGCTCAAGAAGATGAACCTCGGTGTTGGCATCAGATCTCTGACATCTTTATATACCATGCTTAAGCGGAAACACTGAGAAGTTCCCATCTTCCAATGAAGCAGGTGTTTATGCCATTCATCTACTATATCCGGACGGATCTGTGCGATACTACATTGGAATGACTAAACGTTCATTTAGAATTAAGAGTTAATGAACATAAAAGGGACATAAAGAACGGCAAAGTAACCATGGATCTATCCAGAGAAGTCAAGTTCAAGTCCACTGCTCCTATGTGGGATGACATAAAGAAATTAGCTTCCTACCCAACGCCAAAATCTACTGCCATTCGCGAAACTTTGGAGATCATAACCAACAGCGAGTCGTGCAATGATAGCGGCTCACTGGATTTGCCACGGGTTTGGAATCAGTTCTTCAAATAGTGATTGCCTCTTGGTTTTCCTTCCATTATTCCACGTGCTAAACGAGCATAACACCTTGTGTCTTTGAATACCTGATTACATTCGCATCTATTCGTTATTGTCAAGATCTATTCGTTCTTGAACCGTTCTATTATTCAGTGTGCAGTTAGCTGTCTACTTTCCTTGAGAAAGCCATCTGGTTGATGTGCGAAAGCTTGGAAACTTTTATTTCTATTCTACACCAAGAAATTTCGTATCACTAGTATAGTTATACTATTTAAGGACAGGTTTATAATTTATTACATGCCGGGATGGTAAATGTTTTTTTAACGGGCGGTATGCTCATTTCCATGTTTGTTAACACTGATTATGTAGCATTCCAGTAGCGGTCGCAATTTTTTCCTTTTTTTATTTACTTCCAGATAATTTTATTTCACATTGATGAGGGGATTTTTTTTTTTTTTTTGCTTTAGAAGAAGTCTTGCCATGCTCCCACCACATTTTCACAAATTCAGTAAATTTTCTCAACCTGTAGTCAGTGCACAAAAGGATTGCAAACTAAAATCCTATATGGGCACCAATTTTACCAACAAATGAAATGTGATATATATCATTTCCGAGGTTCACATGATCATACACAGCTGTCTAAATCAGCTGATGAGGCCCCCAATAAAACATAATTGCTGCAGGAACTAATAAAAGCACAATGTGTATCATCCTTTAAAGGAGGCAGTTGAAAGTTTAGTCGATTAACTAAACGCAAAAAAAAATCATTTTATGAATTTCAAATTATTTACTATTATACTTCCAGATTTTTTATTTTTTTTTTTAATTCTAAAGCATTTAAGGGATGAATAAATTCTGCATAAAATAAAATCTTTGTTTTTCTTATCCAGGCAAAGCTAGTTTGACTATAAATGTTTTAAAAAAAAATATTTAGGTTTCCCTTTATCTTGCAGACAGTTTTTATCTTTTCCTTTCTGCATTGTAGACTCCTGAAAAAGATTCTGCTTCAGGGCTGGCAATAAATCTGCCAAATTTAGCTACAGACATAATATTTCCATTTCGACATAAAAATGTGATGTGTCCTTAACTTTTAGACAACAGTGTATATGAACTTCAGACTGTCTGAGAACTTCCCTGTTGTATGTTTTTGACACAATATTGATGAAAACATACTACTTGAAGGCAGGGCCCGACTTCGGTCAGTCGAGGCCCTGTGCACATTCTATGTCTGGGGCCCCCTCGATTAAAATTTTCAGTCAACAGTTGAAAAGAATATTTACTGGTAAATATATATTTTTTTTGCAATCAGTTTTTCTAGTTGTAAAACATCAAAACACATCCCACATGCTAGTCAACTGTATAGCCAATGTGGCTTTTAATAGACAAGCATTCACACCACTTGTACTTTTGAACTAAATTCAACCCACAGAGCTTACAACTGTAATACTAATTACTGTGGAATTCTATTGTTTTATAGTATCATTTACGAAACAAATAACTATCCTCCCAGAGATATAATTTAAAACCTTTAGTTTATCATAAATTTAATGGAAATGAACAGATGGTAGTTTAAGCTGTAAGAAGTAATCCCTCAGTGTTACAGCTGACCACACACATTGTGGGATAAATTATTGCAGTCCATGTAAATTATTACAACAGCCTTTTAATAAAGAAACTTAAATTGAACTTTTTTCGTATTTTTATTTATGTAACAATAAACCCTACATAATTATGAATATTGATTCACAAAACTATTAATAATAAAAATAGTTTTTAGTAAATTCTACGTGTTTTGCTGAAATACTTTTCATGTGTAATATACCATATTGATCCGAATATAGGCTTCACCCATGATATGAGATCTCAAGAAAAACTAACCATACCTACATGTTATTATAGGAGCGTGATAAGTTAAACCCAGTTTTTAAACAAACCATTAGAAATGCGTGAATAAAAATACTTAAAGAATACCTGATAATTTTTAACTGTTGAATTGGCAACCGTACATTAAAAAAAATGGCTTTTTCTAACTTTTGTGGCTGCAAAATCATCAATTATATCGTCAAAACTTAAATCTGCTGTTACATGACTTTCAATGGATAGTATACCAAAAGCATCAATTGACTTTTCTTTTAAACTTGCTCTAAGTCTATGCTTTGTTCTTTTCAGAACCGATAATGAGAGTTTGCTTGAACATTGGTAAAAAAATTCTGAGGCATGTGTTAGTTTTGAGAAAAATATGAATTAAATTCAACTTTTCAAGGCAAATGAGAGAATCTGTGCTCTCAATGATTTTTTTTTTCAGTATTTGAAACTGAAGGAACTCTTCAGCAAAGTCTTAAAGTTCATTTGAATACTGTTTTTGCAACAGTTCAGCTGCTTCCATCACATAAGTCGTTCTTGTAGACAAATCCAAATCTAGGGTCCAATTCCTCATGTGACTTCTTTCTGGTTTGCAGCTGTGAAACAAGATTATCAACATATTACTTTAAATGTTTGAATAATGAAGAAATCTCTATTATTAAAAACATCTGGAGTTGACAAATCATCTAGAAGTCGGCTCTTTGGTATTTTCTTCCTTCTTGAGGATTCATAATCCATTTCTCTCCCTAGCAACTGGTTGGATACTTTTTTGAACAGTTCGAAGCTTTCTCTTTTTCTCACAAAATTCAGAATTGTAGAACTAATGACTATTTGATAATGGAAGATTGCAGGGAAGTGCTCGCTTGTTTGATTCGTTGCAATTGCCCCCAGATAACTGTTAACAAAGCAGTCTTTTTTCATTAATTTGGCATGAAGGGACTTAAAAATAGATCTAATTTTTTGAAGTAATTTGGAGCACCCATCCCCCACCCCAATTGAGGCCCTGTGCACGTGCAGAAATTAGGCCCTGCTTGAAGGGTACTTACTCTGGAATTATTACGGATATGCTGAACACTAACATTTACAGTTCTCTCAAAGCTCCATTAAAAGCATGTCCTTTTTTAAATAATTAAACCTTTGCATATTATTATGTGCAACTTTATTCCATTTAGATAACTAAATAAATAAAAATAAAGAATTAAAGCCCTTTTCTGTTGAAAAAGTGCCCTTTCAAAGTCTGCACCCTGCCCTTTTTTAATCCTAGAATGAACCCTGGTTAAAGCAGTCTTAATAAATAGATTTTAGTGCAGGTCATATCACCAACTTCTTTGACTGTTCACTGTTCAGTTTCTTATTTTGTCCAGTCATTGATCTTATTTTTGTTAGAATGGTCTTCGCTCATAATATAAGTGAAAAGTAAAGTGAAAATAGCTTTAAAAGAGCTCTTATTGAAGGAGCTTCCTTCATCAGTAATGAAAGAAATAAGAGCACATCATTCAGATTCATATAGCTTCTTGTAGTTTCCAAATTTTTATTCAATGTCATGTTTGTCATCAGTACACGATTGAAGAGACCTAACTGTGTGCTCCGAAATTTATCTTTAATCATTTTCCTGCCAACTACTATGGAATGTGCTTAGTTTCTACAGATTCAGTTGCTTGCCTACAGAACCCATTGTTGAATCTATGGATTCTATGAATTTTTTTTTTTTTTTTAGTTTTTTAAAATTAGTGTTTTATTATTTCGTGATATCGTCAACCATTATCAATCCACTGCTGGATGAAGGGTCTCCCCAATTTCCTCCACAACTGTCTGTCTTGAGCCACTCTCCATGTTACTCCAGCATATTTTTGAATTTCATCCATCCATCTCCCATGTGGTCTTTTTCTGTCCCTTGGTATCCGATCTAAAAATTCAGTGGAACGTTCTGCTGGCAACATATCCAGCCCATTGTCATTTCAGCTATTTTACTCTGGTCGTGGCAGTGGGCTGTACATGTTGCCAGAAGAACAGACAACCGAAATTTTAGACTGGATGCCAAGGGACAGAAAAAGACCACATGGGAGATCGATGGATGAAAATTCGAAAACATGCTGGAGTAACGTAGGGGAGAGTGGCTCAAGACTGACAGTTGTGGAGCAAACTTGGGGAGACCTTCATCCAGCAGTAGATAATGGTTGATATCATGAAATAATAGTGAAAAAAACACTAATTTTGGAAAACAAAAGGGAAAAAAATCATAGAATCCATAGATTTAACAATGGGTTCCATAGTAGTTGGCTGGTATGTGAGCAGAGTTCTACAAAATGCGTAATTACAAGTGTCTAGTATGCATTGAAAAGTGTGTGCGAAATTTTATCAACGTGTAAAAATATGCATCAAGAATTTTTAGCTGGAAAATGTGTTTTGTTTTAATCTTGTTTTATTCAACAACTCACTGGGTTTTGTTCCAGAAACCTTAGGTTGAATGACCAACTGGAACCCTCAGCTGTGGGCTAATCCTCCACACTGACGTACTTACCTGATTAAAAAGACAAAAAGAAATATTGAGAATGACTCAAGTGTGGGATATGGCGGACCTACCACACTTGAGAAGGACGGTCCACCACGGAATCGACCTGGACTTTCTAAACGGCGTATGAGAAAGCAATCTCGGCTGAGTGAATATAAGATTGGTGTATGGAATACTAGAGGTATAAATGGCAAGATGAGTGAGGTGATTGAGGAGATGAATAAGTATAGACTGGATGTGCTGTGTGTAAGTGAAACCAAAAAGAAGGAAATTGGGGTAGAAGAAGTGAAAGGCATGGTGAGTGTGTGGTCTGGAGTATTGGATAATATGAGAGGACAGGCTGGTGTAGGTGGGATTTTAAGTGAAAAGATGAAGAACAACTTGATTCACTATAGTTGCGTAAGTGAACGAATTCTCCGAATTCATTTGAAAGTGAAACTTCAGAGAATTGTAATTGTTGTAGTGTATGCTCCTTGTGACTCGGAACCTTCTGATAAGAAAGATGATTTCTGGAATGAGCTAAAAGCTGTTTTGAGCCAGTTTGGTGCTAAAGAAAAAGTTATAATAGCAGGGGATTTAAATGCTAGAGTAGGTGTGCAGAATGCAATTTCTGACAATGTTCTGGGTAAGTTTAATGATCCTTGTGTGAATGATAATGGTGAAAGATTAATTGAACTCTGCATTGAGAATGATTTGTGTGTATCTAATACATTTTTCAACCACAGGTATATACACACATATACTTGGGAAAATCGTACTCTTGGTCAAAAGAGTGTGATAGATTTTGTTGTTTACGATCAGCGTTTGAAACACTTAGTTGTTGACACCCGTGTGATGAGAGGTGCTGATGTTGGTTCTGATCATTACTTGGTAGTGTCACGAGTGAAACTTAATGTTGGTTGGAGGAAAAAGGAATAGGAAGAGACCCAGGATAGAAAGAATAAAGGTTGATAGGCTCCTTAAAGATCATCAGCGGTATTCTGACTTACTCAGAGAACGACTGAAGGATCTGAAATCTTGTGAGAGGGATGTACAAAAGAAGTGGGAATGTTTTAAGAACTGTGTTGTCACTGTTGCTAAAGAGGTCTGTGGCACCACATTAATGGGTAACAATAGAGGTGATGCTTGGTGGAACAGTGAGATTGATGAGGCAGTAAAGAAAAAGAAGGAAGCTTATTTGGGGATGTTGCAAGGTAGTCTCTGTGGATGAATATCGCTGTAAGAAGCGTGAAGCTGCTAAGCTGGTTCGCCACAGTAAGGCAAAAGATAGGAAAGGCATGAACTGGCTTTTTGGAAAGATAGAAAGTTCTTCTGAAAGTACATGAGACTCAGGAAAAATTGGGGGAAACGAAGTTGTAAGTTGTGTGAAGAATGAGATTGGGGAAATGATATGGGAGCCCAATGAGTTAAGTGACAGATGGGGCGAATACTACATACATACATATCACTAAGCTGTTCTCTGAGATTCAGAGGTTAGCTCCAAAAAGAAATACAAACTTCCAGATATTTGTACTTATTGTTGTCGTATCAAACTTCGCCATTTACAGTGATCTTGACATACAACTCGTGCTTCACTGATATCCATTACACACCGTACACAAGATCTTTTATACTTCATAGTCATAATCTTTTTCTCATGCAGACACTCCTGAATCTGATCCACCCATGTCTTCCTTGGCCTTCCTCTCTACCTTTCCTTCCTGCCACTTGGGCTGAAAATATTTTCTTAGTAAGCATTTCATCACTCATTCTTTCAACATGGCCAAACCACCGAAGCATATTGGTCTCCACCTTGCTAACAACATTTTGCTTTACATCACACAACTGCAATACATCTTCATTCCTCACACAATCGGATCGTGTCTTGCCACAAACCCCAAGTAAGTAACGCATTTCTCCAGCACACAAACGACTCCTATGTTTCTTCTGCAGTACCCAGGTTTCACTGCCATACATCCGAGTAGGACCAATTACTGTTTCAGACACAGCCATGAGGGACTCTCTAGAGAACCCATCATTCCTGTGAAAACCTCCCAGAGCAGCTATGACTTTCAAAGAAGAATTCACTCGCCTAGAGATTTCACCATCCAACTTGTTCTCTCTGTCAAACATGCTTCCTAAATACACAAACTCACTCACCTGGTAAATCACAGTGCCATTTATACTTACATTACATTCGGTGCTACCCGTTCCTCTCTCAAACACCATAACTTTGGTTTTTCCCTTATTTATACTCAGTTTGAATTTCATGCAAACTTCGTGCATCCGAGTCAGCATACTCTGCAACTCACTTTTGCTCTCTGCCAACAGGACAGTGTCATCAGCATACAGCAATCTGCACACACAGATATCACCAAGACATAAACCACTTATCTATTTTGGCATCACGCATGCATGCATCCATAAATATATTAAACAGCCATGGTGACATTACACAACCTTGTCTAACTCCTGCACCAATGGAAAACCATTTTGATAAAACACCATTCACTCGTACACAAGCTCTACTACCAGCATACATGGCTTTTACACTATTAAGTAGATTCTCAGTAACACCATATTCATTCAATACCTTCCACAAAAGTGTCCTATTCACTCGGTCGTAAGCTTTCTCTAAATCTATGAAGGCAGTAAAAACTTTCTTCCCAACAGCCAGATACTTTTCAATCCTGAAGTTGTTGACGAAATTCGTGCCAATCACATCAATTGCTAGAATGCCGTCGTTGCACGATATAAGATGAAATTCAAATTTAACGATGGAAAATTGACTTTTTATTTACACTTAATCAAAAGCTAAAAGTCAAAATCACATCACTAGATCTTTCATGCTGGCTCCCAGCACATCCTCAGGTGAATTCTAAGACAGGTATTGTAAAAATTTGAAAAAGAGTCCACCGTGGAACGTCGCTTTTGTTTATATACATCGCGTTCAGCACACGAATGACTTCAAAAAACGTCACCATACTCTGACTTATGATTGTTGTGTCTTAATTGTTATTGGGTGAGTTCCGAAATAAAGTTCGAGTTATTGGTGCTTCTTCTTGTTCGAAATTAACTGCATCCAAGTTGGAGGTATGAATCTGGGTATTTCATCATTACAACATTTATCAGCGTTATTGACGATGTGTAAACTCTCCGCTAGCAAAGTCGCATTTTTTGTTTTTGTGAGAAGAAATAACTCTTGCCTCATTCCACAGAGAGATGTGAGCTCCCTGGTTAACTAATCTTGCAAGTGCTGTAGAGTTTGAATGTGTTTTGACACTGTACTTGTGTTCCGCAATACGAAAGTTCAAATTCCTCATGGTGGATCCGATATAAATTCGATCTATGTCAACAGTATCCAGGGCCTGTAAAGGTATTTTGTAAACTCCAAATCTGCTATTACTCGGAATTGGGTCCCGATCTTTTTTAATAGTTGACATTAGGTTGTTTGTTTTAATTCCAAAATCCAAGTTGTATTTTTTACAGGAAGATTTAATTATATTCATAACTTTCGGAATATAATCCAGTGACCCAACATATTTGCGTTGACTGGATTCTTTAGTTAATGTAGAAAAGTTTGTGCTTCTTATTTTTCGATGGATCCGGTTTACAATATTTCTGGGGTACCCATATTCGTCTGCTATGGTATTTATTTCATTTAATTCTCGTCTCCTAGCAGTAACGCTTGAGCAATGTGTGTATGCTCTACGGATGAGAAACTGGAATGCAGATAGTTTATATGTATTAGGATGTGCTGAATAATATGGTATAATTGCTGATGTTGCACTGGGCTTGCGGTACACTGAAAAATACAAAAGAACTTATTTCAAATTTTAAGATGTCATTTACCAACAAAAGGAAGGAGCACCTATGGGCTCCCCACTCTCACCTTTCCTGGCAGAGATTGAATTACAAGATTTAGAGGAAAGAGTTTTACAACTTACTCCTGTAGCTCCGTGCCTATATCTACGATACATAGATGATATTCTTGTCTTTTGGAACCATGACGTAGATTCCTTATATAAATTTGCTGAACTGTTGTCTTCGCAGATTACCTCAATTAATTTTACAGTTGAACTAGAAAAGAATTGTACTATCCCTTTTTGAGACTTTCTGTTGAAGAGAAACCCTATATCACAAATTATTTCTTTTTCAGTATACCGCAAGCCCAGTGCAACATCAGCAATTATACCATATTATTCAGCACATCCTAATACATATAAACTATCTGCATTCCAGTTTCTCATCCGTAGAGCATACACACATTGCTCAAGCGTTACTGCTAGGAGACGAGAATTAAATGAAATAAATGCCATAACAGACGAATATGGGTACCCCAGAAATATTGTAAACCGGATCCATTGAAAAATAAGAAGCACAAACTTTTCTACATTAACTAAAGAATCCAGTCAACGCAAATATGTTGGGTCACTGGATTATATTCCGAAAGTTATGAATATACTTAAATCTTCCTGTAAAAAATACAATTTGGATTTTGGAATTAAAACAAACAACCTAATGTCAACTATTAAAAAAAAGATCGGGACCCAATTCCGAGTAATAGCAGATTCGGAGTTTACAAAATACCTTTACAGGCCCTGGATACTGTTGACATAGATCAAATTTATATTGGATCCACCCTGAGGAATTTGAACTTTTGTATTGCGGAACACAAGTACAGTGTCAAAACACATTCAAACTCTACAGCACTTGCAAGATTAGTTAACCAGGGAGCTCACATCCCTCTGTGGAATGAGGCAAGAGTTATTTCTTCTCACAAAAACAAAAATGCGACTTTGCTAGCGGAGAGTTTACACATCGTCAATAACGCTGATAAATGTTGTAACGATGAAATACCCAGATTCATACCTCCAACTTGGATGCAGTTAATTTCGAACAAGAAGCAAATAAACCAATAACTCGAACTTTATTTCGGAACTCACCCAATAACAATTAAGACACAACAATCATAAGTCAGAGTATGGTGACGTTTTTTGAAGTCATTCGTGTGCTGAACGTGATGTATATAAACAAAAGCGACGTTCCACGGTGGACTCTTTTCAAATTTTTACAATACCTGTCTTAGAATTCACCTGAGGGTGTGCTGGGAGCCAGCATGAAAGATCTAGTGATGTGATTTTGACTTTTAGCTTTTGATTCAGTGTAAATAAAAAGTCAATTTTCCATCGTTAAATTTGAATTTCATCTTATATCGTGCAACGACGGCATTCTAGCAATTGATACTTTTCAATCATCGTGCGTAATGCAAAAATCTGGTTAGTGCAGCCTTTACCAGGCATAAAACCACTCTGAACATCCCACACTTTCAATGATGTAAGACCCCGTACTTTTTCAATAACAACCTTACCAAACACTTTCCCTGGCACACTCGGTAGGCTAATACCACGATGGTTCTTGCATTCAGTCTGATCACCTTTTTCCTTATACAAGGGAACAATAATAGCATCCTTCCAATTCCGAGGGACCATTCCTAACTCCAAGCACAACTGGCAAATTTCAGTTAACCAGTCAATTATAGAGTCGCCACCATATTTCAACATCTCTGCAGTTATGCCATCAACTCCCGGAGCCTTACCATTCTGAAGAGATTTTAGAGCTTTACACACTTCTTCTCTTGAGATCCCTCCTGTGCTTTCATCCCTCATTGTGACATCATCTGCATCTGTCTCAGAATAATCTTTGCTTTCCTGATCTAATAACTCACAGAAGTATTCACCCCATCTGTCACTCAACTCATTAGGCTCCCATATCATTTCCCCAAACTCATTCTTCACACAACTTACAACTTTGTTTCCCCTATTTTTCTTGAGTCTCGTGTACTTCCAGAAGGACTTCCTATATTTCCAAAAAGCCAGTTCATGCCTTTCCACTTTCTCCTTCCTATCATTTGCCTTACTGTGGTGAACCAGCTTAGCAGCTTCACGCTTCTTACAGCGATATTCATCCACAGAGACTCTACCTTGCAACATCCCCAAATAGGCTTCCTTCTTTCTCTTCCTTACTGCCTCTTCAATCTCACTATTCCACCAAGCATCAACTCTATTGTTAACCACTATTGTGGTGCCACAGACTTCTTTAGCAGCAGTGACAACACAGTTCTTAAAACATTTTCACTTCTTTTCTACATCCCTCTCACCAGACTTCAGATCCTTCAGTCGTTCTCTGAGTAAGTCAGAATACTGCTGATGATCTTCAAGGAGCCTATCAACCTTTATTCTTTCTATCCTGGGTCTCTTCCTATTCCTTTTTCCTCCAATCAACATTAAGTTTCACTCGTGACACTACCAAGTAATGATCAGAACCAACATCCGCACCTCTCATCACACGGGTGTCAACAAACAACTAAGTGTTTCAAACGCTGATCATAGACAACAAAATCTATCACACTCTTTTGACCAAGAGTACGATTTCCCCAAGTATATGTGTGGATATACTTGTGGTTGAAAAATGTATTTAGATACACACAAACCATTCTCAATTAATCTTTCACCATTATCATTCACACAAGAATCATTAAACTTACCCAGAACATTGTCAGAAATTGCATTCTGCACACCTACTCTAGCATTGAAATCCCCTGCTATTATAACTTTTCCTTCTGCAGCCATAAAAACGGTGGAAAAAGCAATAGATCTAATGTATGATTAAAACAAGCTTAGTTTATTGGATATTTTAAGATGACTATAAAAATCTCAAAGGCAATGAGATTTTTAGAAAAGTCAAGAAAATGTCGTATTTTGCTTTGGGGTCATGAATTTCTTTTTATTTTTAGTAATCCATCTAACAGTTTAAGTGTAAAAAGGTGAGAGGGCATTTGTTCCCTCCTCCACAAACAAAACTGATAAAGCAAAAAATGTCTTAGCACAGAAATGGATGTGCAAAATGCTTACAAAATTTGGAGAACAATTTAGCAATTTAAATTATGCTACTTTTGAAGTCAGGATATTTTCCAGGTAGGTATAAACGTTAAAGAAGGGCGTGTAATGAAATCTTGTAGCAAAATGATGAGTATTTCAACTTACTTTAAGCACTCTTATAGGTCAACTTCTTCCGTAGAAAAAAAAAGAGGGTGCACAGTGTTTCTCCTCTTTTAGTGTATCAGAGATGCCAAGTACTACCGATCCTCTGTAGTTTCTATGGACATCATGTTCAAATTACACTTATAGAGAAGGTGCAAAAAACTATGGATTTTTCAAAAAAAAAAACTTAATTTTTTAAATAAAGTGGAACATATTCAAATGTAGTGATTTTTGCGGTAATGTCATGAAGCCGTCGCACAGCAAGCATGTTTGCCTCAACGGGAGTTGATGTTCCTCACGCTCAGCTGTCTATTCTTTGCCCAGAGCAAAAGAAAATCTCTCCCTCTGTCTTTGGCAACCAGCCAAAGAAATCTCACCACAGCAGCTTGCATGCGTTTGCTTCTTTATCATATTCATCTTCGAAACTAGATATTGTAATTAATATTTATTCTTTCTAGATTATATTTAATGTAAAAGTGTTGTGTATTCCTTCAGCTTTTGTGTCTTAAACCTTTTAAAAAATGTCTTTTATGTTTAGGGATCTTTTAATTTCAATTTTAATTATTTTGTTGTTTTTTTATTTGATTGTCATTACTCACTTGCATATTAAGTTGGCATTTTATTTCCCTGCATCTTAGTAGAAAACTTCTATTGTGTTAATCAAATGTTGCATGGATTTTTATTGTAATTTATTTTATTTGCATTGCCTTTTTATTTTACTTTTTTTTCAGAATTGATTTAAATTTGAAATACCTTTTTGATTAGTTTTTTCGTATCATATACATGTAATGCTAATTTTTTATTTATCCACATAATAAAGCTATGAAACCGTTCAAAGTTAATTGTTCTGTTGGTCTTTGCTCCCATGTTTGTCGTGTACAAATTTACTTGCAATAGTGTCGAGTAAACGGCTACTTGCCTCTACTATTCTTGGATATAAAAAGCAAAAAGGTTGTCAAATTCAAGGAGAGTTGTTATTCACAAGAATTTCGGTGTCTGAAATCATCTCAGGTATTCGAAAACCATGGGTTTTCTTCGCTGTATGCTATTGGTTTTTCAATCGCACACGGAGGAAAAGACTATTGTGGTCGGCATTTTCACTCTAAAAAACAGAAGAAACAACCATCAGTAGTATGGTTGTTCAATGTAATTAATATGTTTAATATGTTATATTAATAATATGTTATGTCCTAAGTGTGTGGCATCACACACTTATGGCATAATATGTTTATTAATATAACATATTAAAAGATGGAGTTGATATGGTATGTACTTTTTGTGTATTTACTGTTTTTTTTTTTAATTGTACTCAGTATGTTGCAAAATTTACCCAAGTATTACAAGTATTAGAATAATTCTTGATGGCGACATATCACGCATAAGTTACATAAAAATTACAAGTGATGGACATTTCGGTAGCGACTTTTACCTTCATCAGCCATGGAATGAAGCACGTGGTATTAGCATTAGTTGTCGCCAGATTTCATAATAGCTTTCCAATTCATAGATAAACATACCTATGATTTGGAAAGGGATGTAAGGTCAGGTGATGCATAACATCACAGCCTCTCCTTGACAAATGTCAACCCCGCCTTCTCGTGGTGCATCCTGTTCCCACTAAAGGGGCTCTGACGACCGCCAATAGCTGTATAACTATACCATCGGGATTAGAGGAAATGTTATCCCACACTCACCAACCCGCTTGGCCAGCGTGGTGAGTTATGGCCAAACCCCTCCAAAATGACTCCACAACTTAAATCTTGGCCCTCAGTATCTGGCAGCTGGAATGTACCTGGCCAAGGCAGAGGGTGCTAAGAATCCCCGGAGGACCGGACTAGGCTGCCATCTGATGCTGACCATGGCTACGTATAATGGACGCTCCCTATCTTCTGATTCAAGGCTTCTTGAATTGGAAGAGAAACTACAAAGGATTAAGTGGACATCGTCAGGCTAAGTGAGGTAAGGAGAAAAGGAGAAGATCTCATTGAACTGAAAAGTGGACATCTCTTCTACTATCGTGGGACTGATACTGGCAAAACTAGTGGTGTTGGATTTATAATAAACAAGAAACTGAAGGAAAAAGTTGTAGAAGTTGAAAGTTCCTCTGACAGAGCTGCACGACTCATTATCCAACTCTCGAGAAGATACCAGGCCCAGATTATTCAAGCTTATGCACCCACCACAAGTCATCCTGAAGAAGAAATTAAAGAATTTTATGAGGAAGTTCGTCATCTAAATAATAAAGGTAAGCAGCATTTGAAGATAATTATGGGAGATTTAAATGCAAAAATAGGGCAACAGCAACAGAATGAAACTTCAGTAGGTAAATTCGGTCACGGCAACAGAAACCAGCGTGGAAATACTCTCGTTGAGTTTGCAGAGGCAGAAGGGTTTTTCATCTTGAACTCCTTTTTCAAGAAAAAGCCACACAGGAAATGGACATGGAGACATCCAAATGGAACGACAAGTGAAATTGATTTTATTATGTGTAACAAAAAATTCGTCATAGAAGACTGCAGTGTGCTAAACAAGTTCAACACAGGTAGTGACCATAGATTGGTGAGATGTAAGATGCACCTCAACACTAAACTTGAATGTGGCAAGCTCATAAGACAAACAAAATGTATTGACATAACCAACCTTTAAAAACTCCATAATGCCTTCAAGTTGGAACTAAAGAACAGATTCTCTGCTTTAGAAGGCCTAACATCGGAAGAAGTGGATATTTCTGAAGTTAACAGAAAAGTAACCAAAGCTCTTATGGAAACAGCAACAAAATTAGCTGGGTCTAAGAACAAGTTGCATATGAACAAATTATCAGGAAAAAACAAAATGTTGATGCAAAAAAGAAGTGATGAGGACAACTACAGAAGATGTGACTTCCAAAGTGGAATACATAGAGCTATGCAAGACAGTACGAAAAAGTATCACTGAAGACGTAAGGAAATTCAACTGTGAACTAGTGAGGAAAGCAATTGAAAACAACCAAAGCCTAAAGATAGCAAAGGGACATCTCAGTAAGGGAAGAAAACAGATTATGGCACTGAGAAAAGATGGTTCTGTAACAAGAAATAGAGGCGAAATTTTGACAAGAGTGAAAGATTTCTACTCCAAATTATATGAAAGGGATTATACACGTACTCCAGACATCATGAAAGGTACCAGAGTTCTTCCAGTCCTCCCAGCAGAAGTTGCACATGCAATCAAGAACATGAAGCGAGGAAAAGCTCCAGGCGAAGATGGAATTACTGTAGACATCATACAGGAAGCAAGTGGAGAAATCGAAACAGTACTCGCCCAAAATTTCACTCGATGCCTTAATAAAGGGATGATTCCTGAGGATTGAAACAATGCTACAATGATCCTGCTACATAAAAAAGGTGACATTGAGGATCTCAGGAACTACAGACCTATCAGCCTCCTATCAGTGGTTTCTGAAATCTTAACTAAAGCTCTTTCACACCGTTTGAAGGTAACACTGGACATGGCTCAACCGAGAGAGCAAGCTGGATTCAGGAGTGGCTACAGCACAATAGATCATATCCACGTACTGAGAGAACTAATTGAAAGAGCGAGGGAATATGAACTTCCATTGTACATGGCTTTTATCGATTATGAAAAAGCCTTTGATTCAATGAAACCATCGGCAGTTACAATGGCTCTGAAATCCTGCGGTATTGAAGATTCATACATTAATATTATAATAACATCTATGAAAATGCAAGTGCAAAGATTTGGCTGTTTGAGAATACAACACACATAAAAATTGGAAAGGGAGTGAGACAAGGTGACACCATATCTCCAAAGCTCTTTAATGCCACATTGGAGGGTGTCTTTCAGTCGCTAAGCTGGGAAAACAAAGGGATAAAGATTAATGGAGATTATCTAACCCACTTTCGTTTTGCTGATGAGTCATTTTTGCAACTACCCCATCAGATCTACAGAGTATGGTTCAGGAACTTGCCGACAAGAGTAAAGAAGTGGGATTGAAAATGAACTTTCAGAAGACAAAAGTGATCAATGCTTTTTCAAGAAATGAAGATTTATCGATTGATGGAGAAAAGCTGGAGATAACAGACACGAACGTTTATCTTGGACAGCAGATATCAAGTGAGGGTCACATTGATGAAGAAATTAATTGGCGTACAAAACTTGCCTGGAGAGCTTTTGGAAGAAACAACATAATTTTCAAGAGCAATATGCCAATATGTCTTAAAAGAAAAGTGTTTGATCAATGCATCCTTTCAGTGCTTACGTATGGTGCAGAGACATGGACCTTAACTAAAAGAGACATACGAAGGCTGCAGACAACCCAAAGCAGCATGGAGAGGTGCATGCTTGGTGTAACCAGGAGAGATAAGAAGAGGAACTCGTGGATTCGAAAAATGACGAGTGGACGACATCATGTTCAGAGTTAAATCCCTGAAATGGCAATGGGCTGGACATACTGCCAGAAGGACAGACCATCGATGGACAGCCAAAATTTTAGATTGGATTCCAAGGGACAGGAAAAGGACCCAGAAGACCACCACATGGGAGATGGGTGGATGAAATTCGAAAGTTTGCAGGAGTGACATGGAGGAGACTGGCGCAAGACGGACCATTGTGGAGGAAACTTGGGGAGACCTTCGTCCAGCAGTGGATTGATAATGGTTGACAATGATGATGATGATGATTTGGAAAGCTATTTTGAAATCTGGCAAACTGATGCTAATACCAAGTATTTCATTACATAGCTGATGAAGGTAGATGAAAGTCGCTAGCGAATCGTCCCACCACTTGTAATTTTTACATAACTTGAGCATGATTTGTCGATATCGAGAATTATTCTAATGTTTTGTGTGTTACGTGTTTCACTGTCAATTATTCTCACTATGATTTATCCAAGTATTGTGTTCCATCCCGATTAAAATGTAGCAGTGTACTCTGGGAAATACACATGCTACACTGCAGATTTTAATGTAAGAACTTGACTTCACTACAGAAAAACTACGGGTGCCACACATAATGGTCTACTGATGACTTCCTTCAGGTGTTGGGATCTCGTATGTGTGTGTGCGCACATGTGCATACCGCACGCAGCCTTGGATAAACTTTGGAAACGAAACAATTTCTTGACACGAACACGCGCGTCTTTTAAAAGTGGTCATGAAATTGTTTCCCAAATTTGGTAGACACCCTGTGTATTCACTTCTTGAATGCATTGCTGTTGCATGTGGTCATTACAAAACATAAATTTAATGTTATTGTTTTAAAATATGCCTATTATATTTATTACTGAAAAAAAGAAGCAAAAAAGATCCAAAAATACATCAAGTGGTAGTGAAATATTTTTTGACATGAAAAAAATCTGGATTGATTTTTCATAATTGCCCAGCAATTTTTGCAAGTTTATTTATTCCGTCTATTAATTTTTCTAAAATACTCCCCACTTTTGAAAATTACTCCTTTAATCAATTTTTTTTTCAGTGAACTCTGTGTGCAAACATATACATATATTTCTAAATGCTCTTTTTTTATCATAAACTGCAATTTTGGAAGAAGTTCCTGTAATATATGGTCATGTGGTAAGTGGAGGTTCTTGCAATGTGCTTTCATGTTGCCTAACTGTCACCAGTAATAAACAGCATACAGTTGTTTATTACTGGTGAAAGTTGGTTAACAGTGCCAGACTTAAGTTACAATCATGCCCTCTCCAGGGGAATAAACTTCATGTTTCTTTCACACATGTTAAGTTCATTTCATTGGTGTTCTTGTTTTTTGTATTGTTTTGTAGAAGTGCATATTTCTTTTTCTCCAAGAGGTGGATCATTTCATAGAAAAGCATCAGATGAGAAAACAGCTTGAGAGCCACAAAAAAAAAATTAAAAAAATAATAAAGGACGAAGGATTTCCAGAAACTTAAGAAGGAATATTCTAAGCAGTGGCTCTGCATTATTGTGTTAAGGAAATAAATGTATTACTGCAAGATCAAAATTTATGGGATATGGCTTACCATTAGGCAAAGATAAAAAGTTGCACTGAGCCATTTGAGCTGTGTGCATTATAAATTACATGATATATGAACCTTAATGCAGCTGGAAAAGCTGCAGTAAATTTTATTATATCTATAAAATTAAAAATGTATGTGTAACTAAGTCATTTAAAAGCACATAAGGAATTACTTTATAAATTGTCTGGAGCAGCAGCTATGTACGCCACGTAATATTGGGTTTGTGCATAAATTCTACCCGTTCTTGTAGGCTGCGAAGAAAGGAGGAGAACACAACAAATAACATACCTTGAATTTCACATAATTGCCATCATTTTGTATGACCTGTTGCCAGCTGTCTATGAGTAGGTGAATCTCGCGCCAGAAAAACTGCTGTGTTTTAGAGTCAAGAAAAGTTGTGTAATGGTGTTTTCACATCATCCACATCATCGAAGGCTTGGAAAGCGAAGGCGTTCTGTAATAATCGAAAAATGTGGTAACCTTGTAGGTGCCAGGTGAGGTAACACTTCCCAACCAAAGTCCAGTAATTTTTGCCTAGTGATTAAAGCAGCACGAGGTCTGGCGTTATAATGAAAGATCACGCCTTTGCGATGACAAGTGCTGGCCGCTTCGATGTCAGTTGTTCTCGCTATCTGTCCAAGTGTTGGCAGTAGAGGTCAGCATTTATGTCCAATGTGCTCCTTATTGCATGCCATGTTACACCGTCCGTGATTTCCGTTACGAATGACTTACTTGGACAAACCTAATGCCTCTATATGCTCTACTGCTCCACGCTTTATTGGCTGAAAATTTGGCATCGCAGCATCATCTGTGGCGTAACTATTCAGATCGCAATTTGCATCTATTACAGAAACAGTAGAACTTTTTACACACACCCAATAGTAGTAGGTACTATGGAGAGGGCTCTGGCTAATGTTCACAGGTATGCATGTCTTTAGTGCCATCACATTTGTGTAGCAATTTTTAGATTATATTGCTTAAGCCCCCCCCCCCCCCACCTCTCAACTGTCATGGCTGCGTAAGATTTAAACATTGCTTTTGTGAAAAGAAACAGTCGCAAGTAGCAAATTATAATTTCTGTTGTGAGTCATTCCACATCATTTCATTCAGACTATATTCACCTTAGAATTTTGTGAAATTTGGCAGAGATTTTTCCAATGAAGGAACAAAACCAGGTAGAATTTCAGCTTTGTTTGCAGTATAATTTCTGCTGTTTAGCTGTGTAAAACTCCATGGCTGTTGCAGGGAAAATTACACAGTATGTACCAGGGATATAGCATCGTGCAGATTTCAAGTGTGTCCATTTAGTTACAAATATTTTGAAAGCAGTGAAATAAACTGAATTATAGCAAAACTTCAAAAATCAGACTTTATTAATATAGGAGATATCCAAAGTGGTAAAAATAAACATAATTGAAAATGTGGTTAAGCCAGGGCTGAACCAAAATATCAATTGTAACATCCCAAAATACACACACACCTCAATCTGCACATACTGTACTATTTTATTTTTTTTGTAAACATTTCAGAAACAATATAAGAAAGTACTTTATTTCATAATCCCCTCCGAGACTCCAACAATAAAAATTGAACTCCTGAATATTTCACTGCATTTCATAACTTGTACCCAGCAGTGAAATATGAACTCTCCTGCGGTTCATTTTATGTCAAGTCAACGCAAAAATGTTACATTTTTGACCTAAGCCTTTCTGATTTTCATGAAACTTGAACTTGCAGGTGTCGTAAAGAAACTAATCAGTGCAAAATTTCAGCTTCCTACGTGCAGTTCTTCTATAGTTATAGTATGTTGAAATTCTCGCGCACACACAACTGTGTGTGTATCATGCCTACCACAAATTACGATAACTGTAGACCTAATTGGGTCAACAGTTTGTGTTTGGCCTATTTGAAAGCTTTATTACACGAGTTTTCTTTTGAGATGTCACGCAATGATGAGCAATGTAGTTTTTGAGGTCATCCATTTTGACCTTTAATTTCTCAAAACACATGCAGGGTTCCCATACAGCCTGGAAAACAGGGAAAACCTCAAATTCTCAAAGAATTTGAAAACAGTTCTAAAAATCTGGGGAAATTGACCCCCCCCCCTTTTTTTGTAAAAATCAATGGATTCTTTTTTTACCAAAAATATTCTTTCATATTTTAACCTTTTTTTTTTTTTTTTGCTTGCCTAGAATTTGATAGGTCTTTCAGTTACATTAAGTTTTTTTTTCCCTTTATTCCCTAAAAAAAGATTAAAAATGTAATTTTATAAATTGCCTGTTCAATTTCTACAAACATTTGTTGTAACATGGAACAGTTAAGCCACAATGGCTTGACACACTCCTGTTTGGGGAAGTCTTTTGCCTGTTGGTTTTCTTGCAAAGTGCTGCTCTGAACAGGAGCCATTCCATCATTAAGTTTAGCTGCATTGTTTTAAAGAAAAACTAAAACTAATCAACTGGCATATTTTCATACATATGACCCATTTCTATGGGGTTAGTATTCACAAAAGTTCATGGAATTATGGTACAGAAAATGTGTACATTTAGATGTTAATAAAAAGCAGGTAATTTATTTTAAAGACAAATTAACTAGTTTACAAATGTGTACTTTGGTGAGATAATGCATGAATGGAATGAAATGTAACAATTCATTGCAACATGATAGGGGGTTGTCACTATGATAAAACTTTAAAAACCACCTGGAGAAGTCAGCAAGTTTTTTTATTGCTTTGAGTGGGAATGCTGACATGCCATTAATTTTATTAAATACAGCAGAGAGAGGGAGGCTCTAAGTAGTAAGAAAATTAACTAGGAAATAAACATTTTTTTTTTTTACTTTTTTTCCTGTATAGATCTAGATTTTTTACATGCCAGATCAGGCATGTGTGGGGGAGGGGTACATGCCCTGAATTGAGCATGACTTTTGAAATTTAGCTTGATATACCAGGAGAAAGAAAAAGATGCTTTGAAAATAGTTCCACTAGCAAAAGAGAATTCATAATTGTTTAATATTTTTTTCTGATAGGGAAATTTCAGCTCCTGGAAATTTTTCATTGTGTAGGGACGCAAGCATTTTAGTGTGGTGGCTGTGTTTTGCTAGATGGTTAACCATTAGTGTGGCTATTGCCAGTGTAAGCCTGTGTGATCTGTCTGTTAGTATTTGTCATAGTTGTTCTCAGTCTTTATCACCGGTAAACGGTATGGAGCATGTTAGTATCGGACTCGCTGCCATGTTCATACACTGTGTTTAAAAGAGTAGTCTGTTTTCCTTTCCATTTTCAATGCTGACATTCACAACTACTTGCTTTACTATAAGGAGATATGTGAGTGTTGACTGATTGCTTGGGGAATTGACAGAAAACATTTCCATAATGAAAGTAATTTGTATTCCTCAGCTCATTTCCATAATGAAAGTAATTCGTATTCCTCAGCTAATTTCCTAGAGAAAAAAAATTTATCACCTGTTCCTAAACCGTTAACGATGTGCTGATAACGGGATATTTTTTCAAGTGTTTCTCAGAGTGCTGAGTTTGTAAAAATGAAAATTGGTAGATTTAGTTTGCTCAAAAGTTTGAGCTGATATGACTGTAAAGATTTAGGTTGTCAAATCTTTAAGAAAATTAACATTTTTTTTTTTTTTTACTTTTTGCATGTTCTGGCCTTTGGAATCAATATATCTCAGTGCTGTTTGGTTATGCTGGTCTTTTAACAATGTGTGTTCCATAGTTTTTCCTCCATCTGTCTTGTGGCATTTATTTACAACTTGTTTGGGCAAGCAAATAAGTTCCTTGAGAATTTACCTTTGTCACCATGGTTCTGACAGACAGTTTCGGCGCGGCGCTTGGATCGACTGCTATGCCCTCCAGTTATCAAATGTAAGTGCCCAATCAAGTCTTATTTTTAATGTTTAGTTTGTTTGAGAAATTATTTTAATCCTTCTCTTTTAAAAGGCCAACCTAAACAGCTCTGAGATACATTGATTTCCAAATGCCAGATCATGCAAAAAGTTTGATAATTCCCATAGAAGTTTTTCTCTGCCTATTAATGAAAGTAGGTGTAAGTTACCCAAAATGTTAATTCCTATCATCAAACACATATAATGCATTTTGATCATTGGAGTTGAATCTCCGATTCTGATATTTAGTAACTACTGTAGGTTGAAAATGTTGAAGTGAGGAAGTACGTTATTAAGTGACTGTCATGTAAACATGAGTTTCTTTTCTACTCCCTCATTGTATTTCTGTGAAACTAACAAGATCCAGTAGCTTGCTGCAGATCAGCAATAGATTACTCACACCAGTCTATGGATTATGTTTAAAATTACTTTCATGGACCATGCCTAAAATATATCTACTATGGGAACAGTATGTACTTGTGATTTCACATTGGCTAGTGTTCCTATGCAATATTAATTAGATGCACAGGACATGTAAAGCATTGCAATTGTTGAAAATCAAATTGGATAGCTTCATTATTTGGATTGTTTGTCGTATAAAGATTTGTACATTATTCAGGTATCAGTTGGTGCCCCTCCTTCTTGTGTAATTTATTTTCTCCTGAAAAATAAAGTGATCACTTCATTCTCTTATTTTATTTATTTTTTAATTCCAGGTTAGAAAATGTTGTTTCTTCTGAAGAAAATGACATTACTGCTGATAAGATGGAGAATGAAAAGTGTGAAGAACAGCAACACGGTGCTGCTGGTGATTCTTCAAACTGCAGTAACTTATCCAACAGCAGTGTGACTGTAAGTCCAATCGCAAATGCCACTGCAACTTTCTCCACACCTCACACTCCTACAACATCAGTTGTTGCTTCAAGTACAATAAGTTCTTTGAACACCACAAGTACTGCCACTACAGTTGTTGCTACCAGTACGTCACTGATGACTTGTTTAGATGCTTCCTCCCATTCTGATGCATTAATAAATGTTCCTAATAATGTAGAAATCAAACATACCCCTCCTAAATTGCCAAAAAGTAAACAGGTAGATACATTACCAAAAATGAAATCAACTGACCTGCCATCACCAAAGAGTAAATCAGTAGATTTAGTGACAAGCAAGAACAAATCTGACACCCCAAAAGAAAAGGCACCAGCAGTAAACAAGCATAAATCTTCATGTATTTCAATTAGTAAGCAGTTGGAAAGTTCCTTGATAAAAGAAAGAAGTACTGATATAAGTTTGGTTAATAACAAGATTGAGGTCAGTGTTTTGAAAAACTCTGATGTTTTTCCTCCAAAGGAAAAACAGGTTCAGCCACATATGTCAAAAACTCGAACTTTAGATTCTTCTGCATCAAAAGCCAAGTCCCTGGAGTCTGACCCTCCGCCATCTATGCTCTCTGTAAATGGACATGTGGATAGTGAATCAACTCCAAGCAGTGAAGTAAGTATATAGTCTTAAAGTGTTGATTCCTTACTTAGGAAGTGCAAGTTGCTGTAATATGGCCAGTTCTGTTTTCTGTTGGGTTTTTTTGCATGAAGAAATTCCTGTGTACATTTTTAATCATATAATTGATAAAAAAAAATGTTTTGACTGCTTTATATAGAAACTTGAAGCTATTTAAAATCAAGTACATGTGCAAACAGAAATTTTTAAAATGCCTTTGTTGAGGATTTCCAGTGTTTAAAGTTGTCCATTCTATTGGGCTGGAGAGGGGCTGTGTGCAAACAGTCATTATCATATTGCATCATTTCACTATTTCATGCCTGTGTATTTGTATAGTGTTTCAAGCATGCTTTTGGCTCAGATCACGTTACAAAAGAAAAGATTCTTGACAATGAACTTTTTCTTCTTGTCGAGTGCATGACCCTGTGCCTCTACTATATTGCTTCGTCTGTCACCAACCTTCTAGGCCTTTCTCATGGTATGCAGCTTGGAGTGATGGAATTTAACTCCTGCTTTAGGCAGTTTTTCATCTCCTATTCAATATACCCTAGTCAACAAAAAAAATAGTTGCACACAGAAGGAAGAAACCAACAGGCATGAAACTTGGTGGGTAGGTTTGACATCATGAGACATGTAAATGATTCGAGTATCTTACTCTGCCGCACATGTGATGCAGGCAAGGAGGGGCCGTAGCGCTGAGCCTGACTGGCTATATAAGGTTGTCCTGTTGCGTGCGCTTGCCATTCTGACTCGTGCTGTTGTGTTGGTTGCATGCTTTACAAGTGAAGTATGCCTCAGAGAAAAGTTCAGGAGCAGTTGGAGGGGGGCGCATCGTCTTCTGGGAAGTGGTATTGTATTATCGTCGTATTGCATGCTTTACCGGTTGTGCGGATATCACCACAGCACGCTGTTAGCGGCAGTAGGTAGAACAAGGCACGCAGCAGCGACGGGAAGGTTCTAGGAGAACTAGACAAACCACGGAGAGAGAGGACTCGCAGGTTGTCCGACATGCACAGAGTGACCGAACAGCCACGATTGTAGACATGTAGCCAGCAGTGGTGCCCACCATGCATCTTCAGATAGCTGCATGACATAGGAATACACACATGCAGACCGTTACAACTGCCCTTAACACCATTGCATCGTCACCGAAGTCTGCAATGGTGTCGTGACGGACTGTCGTGGAGCCACTCAGAATGGCAGTGAGTGATCTTCAGTGAAGAGTTCCACTTTTGTCTTCGAGGAGACTACCAAGACAACCATTCCATCGCCAAGAGAGCCGACTGAATGTATCACTACAGATTTGTCACCTTGGCGCGTGCTTCACCTTTGTAGTACGTCACAATCTTTTGAGGTAAATTAATCCTACTCAACCTGGAAGGCCCTGACAAATGCTGGACGGGGACTTCTTTGCACAACACTTCTCTTTATAGAGCGTCCAATACATATTCGATTGAATTGAAATCGTGGAGGGCCATACCATCCGACTGACCATCAAGCTCTCATTGTGTGAAACCTTGAGAGGACCACTATCCCCTTCCTGACAAAAAAATTTCCTGATATCCCATACCGACCACAGAAGGGGAGGTGGGATGAAAGTCCTGGCTCGAAGGAATTGTTGTATTATAGAAAAAAATGGCAATCAGTCATAAACAGCCTGACATCAATACTGCCTATCTTAAATACTACAACATAAGAATACATTAAGTGCACTCCCCATTCTCTCTGGGGTCTGAAGGAGAAAGCAGGAAATTTCTTTTGCTCGAAGGACATCAGTGACTCTCACAGATGGTCTATTCCGACCCTTCAAGGTCTCATCGGACAGCCAAATAAAAGATCAATATAGGTAAAAAGAACTGAACAACTACAAAATATATGAAATTTCATCTAGAAATTTAGGTTACGGTTAAGTAACTAACACTAGGTCAAAATGGTATCCTAACAAGTCTAATAGTTGGGGCCTGGTGTAATAATTATTTTTTTATCTTTTCGGCAATCCTAAGTAACTCAAACCATGCCATGGGGAGGGTTGAACTATTAACAATTTTTTATATAGATTAAGATAATACAACGTAGTTGTCACAAATGTTTATTTTTTTTCTCAAGCCGACCATGGTTTCGCTGGGTATTGACCTAGCTTCATCAGAACAAATGGCCTTCATCAGGGCCATTAGTCCTGATGAAGCTAGGTCAATACCCAGCGAAACCATGGTCGGCTTGAGAAATTAAAAAAAAAAAAAAAAAAAAATTTGACGACTACGTTGTATTATCTTAACAATTTCTTGCTCTGAAGAAAAATCACTTTCTTAAAAACAAGAAATGAAACAAAATAAAATTTCCTGGGCCCTTTTGGAAATATATCTTCGGCCATTTCTGCAGGGTGCAGTTGAAGCACAAAAAATTTTATGCATGCATAAAATTTCGCTTTGAATGCACAAAGAAGGCAATTTCAGAAAAGGGCTCCATAGCCTTTTTGGGAAAAAATATCTTTTAGAAAGCCTTCTATATAGATTTCACTTCTACATAGATTTCAGAGTATAAAAGATGACATGCACATCTCATTTCATTTGGGATTATTTGAATACACAAAGAAATACTGAATTTACTGAAAGGGCCTCCGAGGCCTTTTTGGGAATAACATCATTTAGAAAGCCTTCTATGTAGGATGAGATGTTTGGTTTCAGTTGGAATTTGAATACACAAAGGAATAGGTAGTTTTCTCAAAGGGACCCTGATGCCAATTTTGGAAATAATATATTTTAGAAATCTTGCAGTAGAAGTAGAAAAATATCAAGCCAGTCGCTTCACCCTTTTGGCGAATCGCTCTTTTGCCTTGCGCCTTTTTGTCATGATACGGTCTGTTAGAGGTAGTGGCCTCATTAACATTGGCACATGCAACATACATTTGGTTCATAATGCTTTCCTGAAGAGTCTTAATGAATTAGGAGAGGAATGTTCAGACATCGCTATTACAATTTTCCATTTCTTGGATGGTTTTTCAAGTAGATGGGAAGATTACACCGAAATACAGCAAGAAATGAATGTGCCAAGGAAGAAATTATTGAATCATGTGCCATCAAGGTGGCTGACCTTGAGAGGTTCTTGTGAATGCCTGCTTGAAGAAAGTCCTGCTCTGAAGAAATATTTCTTTAATTTTATCCCTAAAAAATGTGCAGCCTTAATGTCAACTAGGAAGTTCAAAGTTATCAGCTCATTTTTGAAAAAAAAAAACATACAAAGCTGAACTGACTTGTCAAGTGCTGATTTGTTTACAGGATTCACTAAGAGGTTTCAAAAGCAAGAACCGCTCATCCATATTTTGTATGATGAGCTGAAAATACTCTGCTGCTCTCTTATTGGTCGGGTTTGCAAGACTGATGTATTAAAAAAACTGAATACATTGTGTTCATGGGATCAGGAACAAATCTTTCAGTCAGGCAACCTTCTTCCATTAAAAGCTGTTGTAATTAACTGCATAGGGGAAGCTTACATGAAAGCCTTGCCAGAAAAAGAAGTCATTCTCTTTCTAAGGGGTGTACAGCAACATTATATTGCCAGTTGTAAACATCTACAGAAAACATCGCTACCTGTATCTACATCTGCATCATTTGTTAAACACTTGTGTTTTCTGCAGCCTAAGGAGAAAAATTCAAATCGCAGCGTTACGGATATTTTAAAGGTTGCCAAGGCTCTTCCCATAGATATTCCCACAGAGATCCTTTAAGATGAGTGGAAAATGCTACAGTTAGAAAAAGTTGAAGCAAATAAAAAGTCTCCAATTGATGAGTACTAGTGGGCCAGAGAGATGATGTATGATTGCCTTTGAACTCTGAGAGATCTTAATTGTTTCAAGTTCAACAACAAATACTACTGTCAGCAAGAAGGACTTCCGGTGGGTTCACTTCTCTCTCCTTTTCTGGCTGAAGTTTTCATGCAACATATTGAAAAAAAACAGTCGTGGAACACAATCTACAACCTTCCATTTGGCCTCGATATGTTGATATTTTTGTAATTTGGCCACACAATAGAACTGACCTTGAATCTCTTCTTGAAAAGATATCCCTAAAGTTCCCATCAATAAAATTCACCATCAATGAAGAGTCACAGCAAGGCATTGACTTTTTGGATGTCCACCTGGCAAGGCAAGGGAATCATCTCAACAGATCTGTCTACAGAAAACCCTCTGCAATAGCAAACATAATCCCATTTTCATCCCACTCCCCAACTGCTCACAAATTTGCAGCCTTTAAAACTTATGTCAATCGTGCCAGGATTGTCTGCAACACTGAATCTTCCTTCAATGAAGAAATTGACACCATAAAGAAAATTGCCGAAGCCCATCAGTTCCCACCTTCTACAATTCAAAAATTCCTCCAAAATTCCCACTTGAAAAATCTGTCTGCTCTCTCACCAATACTAATAGAAAAACCACCATTCATTGGTTCCATCCCTTTCTATGGATCTTTCTCTTATAAGATGTGTAAACTTTTCAAAACTATGGGATACACTCTCACAGTGAAACAAACCCTTCTGCAATAATGTGCCTGCTTAAGGACAGGGATCCTGTCTCACCGTTGGACATCCCTGGAGTTTATGCTATTCCCATTTCAACTTCCTCTGGTCTCTCAGTGTATATTGGAAGCACATACCAAAGCATCAAAACAAGACTTGGTGAACACAAAAAAGATGTTTCCAATGGTCTTCCAAAGACAGCTTTATCTGCACTAACCCTTGAAGACACCTGCAGTTCCCATTTGGAAAGAAACCAAAAAAGTTGCCCCTTTCATCATCAAGGCATCTCTGCATTTCCAAGAGAGCATTGACATTTTGTTCACCAAAAACTGCAATTCAGAGACCCCTCATCAAATCCCATTTATTTGGGTCTCTCTTCTAAAATCTGGCGACATTTCCAACACCCCAACTTCAAATTGTAGTTCCGGCAACCAGCCTATCCAGTTGATCGCGGGCGATCAAGGTCGTAGGATGACTGAAAGCTATGTTTGTGTTATTGTCACGTGAAGCCTGAGTTTTAAACCAAATGTTACAGTGCTGAGATGAACATTGAATGTAGCATTAAAAAAAAAAGACATGAGTGCAATAGAAAGTGGACAAGTACTATTAAAAGAAACAAAAACATTGCCAACTCTTAAAAGATTAGGGGGGAAAATGGAAGTGAACAATTAAATATTGAGAAAAACAGCATAATTTTTAAAAAAATTATGCATTTTTGGGAAATTAAATTATTAATAATAGAATCCCGCTATCGTTACAAATTGTTTGATTTATTTGAAAACTAAAATCTTTGCATGTGTGTGTGTATTTCAATGCAAGATGTTTTAGTAGTAAATTGAGTAGGGTGCATCTAGTTTCAAAACATTTTTTGCTTAAGAGTTTGTTCTATCTACCAATATTTTACCTGCTCCAAAAATTGATTTTGCTGCTCCAAAAATGATTTTACAACTTTCCATCACTGCATACTTGAGATACTCTACTTATTGGCGTGTAGCTCAATAAATATTGCCAAATCAATTTCAATGTTTAATCATCTATTGTTCCTAGTAACCTTTACCTTCCTCCCAAACAGCATTGCAATCTGACACGTCCTTCTGGGTACAACTATTTTTTTGACGAGTGTATATACCATCTCGGAATGTTCTAAACTTTTTCTTTCACAAAAGATGTATCTGATATCTGCAGTACTAGTTCTGCTTCTTTTTCTTTTTTTTGTCAGTGGAATTCATCTATTTTTCTTAGATATTCATTCCTCTTACTATTTTCTTCAGCTTCTAACCTCATACATTGCCCTTTACTTTGCACCCAAGTATGACACAACTGTAAATTGATTGTACAACTTGCTTTTCACACTTTTTTAATACACTTAGCATTTTCTGATGTACTTACCTGATTAAAAAGACAAAAAGAAATGCAAAAACAGACTCAAGTGTGGAATATGGTGGGCCTACCACACTTGAGAAGGATGGTCCACCACAGTATTGAACTGGAAAAAGGCAAATCAGAAAGAGATCTCAGCTGAGGGAGTGTAAGATTGGTGTATGGAATACTAGAGGTAATAAATAGCAAGGTGAACGAGGTGATTGAGGATATGAATAAGTATAGATTGGATGTGCTGTGTGCAAGTGAAACGAAAAAGAAGGAAATTGGGATAGAAGTTAATTTCCGGAACGGTGAATGTGTAGTCTGGAGTATTGGATAATATGAGAGGACAGGCTGGTGTAGGGGTCATTCCATGTCAAGTGATCCAAAATTTTAACACTTTTTTACCTTACCATCTTGGATTTTTTTTTAATTTGGCTCACCTAATGTACCCGTGTACCCTAGAGATAGTAAAAAATCCAAATTTTTAGATTTGTCTGCAGTAGTTTTAAAGTTATGGCCCTCTTAAATCTTTTAAAAAAACCCAATTTTCAGCTGTCATGTAATTCCAAAATAAAGTATTACTCAAGTTAGAAACGAGATAGAAGGTTGGGGGTCAGAACCATTTTGTAGCTTATTTTATAAGCTTTCATATGATATGTAACATTGCTAATTTTGGACACTTTAATTTCAAGGTCATACAATGCAATTTTTGACCTTGAAATTCTCAAAACCCTTTTTTTTTTTTTTTAAATTTTGAAAACAATCACACACAAACTTCTATATTTTAACATCATTTGTGGAAAGTTTCATAATGGGATCATGGTTTCATGGATTTTTAAAAATATTATGCAAAGGAAAAACCATCGGGATGCGAAAGAAAAATTGTTCAATTTTAATTCACAATTTTTAATTACTTTGGACAAGCTAATTTATTGAAAATTATAACTAATTACATACCTTTTAGTATTGTCACCATCCCTTCCACGTTAACAACTTCAACAATCCCTTGCAAGGTAGTTTTGAAGTGCCATGGTTGCTGCATCCATCTCTTCCTTGGGAAGGTAGTAAGTGCAGCCAGTGGGACATATGGGTTCCACCTTGGTCAGGATTTGGCAGACAGGCACATCAAGTTCATCTTCAAAGTCCTGTGGGTATGTAAAGGATGGAGCAGGACCTTCAGGGTGTAGAAACTTCACTTCCACCATCGCAGTTGTCTTGTTTTTGTTTAAAACTACAGTAGGCCACCCTTTCTTGTCATACTCGCATGCTACGTATCCTTTAACTTCTGATAGTGAGAGCTTATGATTCAAATCTCCTGACAAAGAAAACTTATGTGATTACTCACTCTTTGAAAATACCTTTGTCAGTATTACTTTATCTGACACAGGTAGGAAGCTATGGAACTTCTGTATGCCTGGTATTGGTTTTGCAACCAGAAATCGCTCTTCAAGCACTTTCTCCAAGTTTTTTCGGTTTTTAAACTGTGCAGCTGAACCATCAGAGAAGTAGATCTTTTTCAAAAATCAGTTCAGAACTTAGATATTGAGGTAAGTGTTTTCTGAAACAAGTGTTCGGCAACTGCATCATGCTTAAGAGATTCAGAGATACAAACAATACGTTTAAATTTTAAACCATCAGAATCCTTGTAATACACTCCTATTGGAAAAACTGTTGCCTAGTCATTCTTCCAATGGAAAGATTGGGCCTCATCTTTCAATACCTTGCATAACTTTTTGCAAAATCAAAAGGTACCACAGCCTCATTTTCTTTGACATTCTTCAAATGGGTGTAGTGCTCAGATTGTTTTTTTTTTTTTTTTGGGGGGGGGGGGGGTCTGTAAAGAAATATTTTCAGGACCAACAACTACTATTCACACAATGATTCCAAAAACTCTTCTGTGGTTTTGCTGAATGTTTCAAATGTACATCTGTCAACAGATACCAGTTGCTGTATGGTGATACGGTCTATCATTTCTTCTTCCAGCTTTATACTTAACTCCTGTTTCAGAAATTCTACTTCAGGACATAAAGGACATTCATTAAGATGGCATGCTGTACCTGGCCAATCACATATTATCTTTGCTAAACAGATTTTATAATCGCTCACTGCTGTACCGTCGTTGAGTGTAATATTATTTAATTTGCACCTTGTATCATAAGTTTCACATTTTGATGTGTCTTGCAAACACATATTGCATGAGTACCACTTCCTCCAGCTAAGACAGTGCTTGGGACATAGTTTAGCAAACTTTGAAAACCCTATTTTTCGGTACGGTACTTTTTTTTTGAACAACTGATGGATTTCATTTAAATTCCCCAAAACTAGCCTTTTTTGCACATGAATTCTAGTCTTGCCTGTTTTCCTGAAAGTCTTTTTTCCCAGGCATAAGATGAATAACATCATCACTGTGATAGAAACTGTTCACTTTTTCAATTACAGATTCATTAAGAACCTTTTCAGGCTTTGAAATTAGGTGTTGCCAAAATACCATTTTCTTTTACCCACAGCTTTTACTTTTCTTGCCATTCTGTAGCTGACTCCAAATTCCTCCTCTATTTTTTTGCATGGCCAGCTTTTGGTAGTACTGTTAAAATTTGGAATTTTTACTGAAAGTTAGGTTTTCTTCTTGAAACTTTTCTTTCAGCTGACTTAGCATTTCACAATCAGCATTATTTGTCATACTTTCACATACATCTTCACTAGATCTTATCAGTACTTTTTCAGTTAAACATCTTATTTTGCTTAATTTTTTTTTTTATCACAGTACGATGGTGTATGCAATCTCTTCAGTATAGGTGACTCTTGAAGAGTGGTAAGAGGCTCGTTGAGGTACTCTAAGCTAGCATTTAAGTCTGCAAAGTCTTCATCTTCATGACTAGGACCTGACATGTTACTTGCTAACAGTACTGAGATGTCTTCTGTCTCCATTTTTTTTTTTTTATCTTTCACCAGCTTAATCTGTTTCTACAACTATCACAAATTTTCATACCCTTTTGAATAATGTCCAATGCACCACACATCCATTCTGTAACAGGCCTGAGGCATTTTGAAGTGTCTTTGTTAAAAGGGTTACAACAGAAAATCCCAGCAGTATTTCTACTAAGTACTTTTTCAGCCATTGGAAAATATACAGTATATACTCACACAACACAGTCCTATTATATCTACTGTAAACACAAGTGAACTTACACACTAACTTTTATATATGGATTACAATAGTACTAACATAATTTGTTGCCAGTGACAAAATACAAAGTTTTAAATGCCAGTTTTTAAGTACTAAAATAATTAATGTTGCCAGTGACAAAATACAAAGCTTTAAATGATGCCAGTTTTTAAGTACTAATAATTAATGATGTTGCCAGTATGCAACAATGCTTTCCAATTTAAGGTATGTGAACAGGTGATCTGTGTTCACATACATGTGTACATCTTACATTTGGAAAGCATTGTTGAATACTGGCAACATCATTAATTAATTTAGTATTTAAAAATTGGCATCACATTTAACCTTGTGTTTTGTCACTGCAAAAAACTTGAAAAAAAAAAGGGGGGGGGGTCCTTGTCCAAAAAAAATTAAAATTGAACAAGTTTTCTTTCGCATCCCAATGGTTTTTCCTTTGCATAATATTTTATTAAAATCCATGAAACCATGATCCCATTGCAATCCCATTATGAAGCTTTCCACAAATGAGGCTAAAATATAGGAGTTTGTGGATTTTTCAAAATTTTAAAAAATTAGGTTTTTGAGAAATTCAAGGTCAAAAATTGTATTGTATGACCTTGAAATTAAAGTACCCAAAACTAGCAATGTTACATATAATATGAAAGCTTATAAAATAAGCTACAAAATGGTTCTTAACCCAACCTTCTATCTCATTTCTAGCTTGAGTAATTTATTTTTGAAGGAATTACATGTCGGGTAAAAATTGCGGGTTTTTTTTCTTCTTCCGAGTGCCATAACTTGAAAACTACTGCAGACAAAAATCAAAAAATTTAGATTTTTTACTATCTCTAGGGGTGCATTTGGTGAGCCAAATTTGATAAAATCCAAGATGGTAAGGTTTTTTCACTCTATCATCACTTGACACGGAATGAATGACCCGTAGGGGTGATTTTAAGTGTAAAGATGAACAACTTGATTCACTATAGTTGCATAAGTGAGAGAATTCTTTAGATTCGTTTGAAAGTGAAACTTCAGAGAATAGTAATTGTTGTAGTGTATGCTCCTTGTGGCTCGGAACCTTCTGATAGGAAGATTTCTGTAATGAGCTGAAGGCTCTTTTGAGCAATTTGATGCTAAAGATAAAGTTATAATAGTAGGGGAATTCAATGCTAGAGTAGGTGTGCAGATTGCAATTTCTGACAATGTTCTGGGTAAGTTTAATGATCCTTGTGTGAATGATAATGGTGAAAGATTAATTGCACTCCGCATTGAGAATGGTTTGTGTGTATCTAATACATTTTTCAACCACAAGTATATCCACACATATACTTAGGAAAATCATACTCTTGGTCAAAAGAGTGTGATAGATTTTGTTGTCTATGATCAACATCTGAAACACTCAGTTGTTGACACTCCTGTGATTAGAGGTGCAGATGTTGGTTCTGATCATTACTTGGTTGTGTCACAAGTGAAACTGAATGTTGGTTAAAGGAATAGGAAGAGGCCCAGGATGGAAAGAATAAAGGTTGAAAGGCTCCCTGAAGATCAGCAGTATTCTGACTTACTCAGAGAACAATTGAAGGAGCTGAAGTCTTGTGAGAGGGATGTAGGAAAGAAATGGAAATGTTTTGAGAATGGCAGCATAATAGTGGGTAACAATAGAGGTGATGCTTGGTGGAATAGTGAGATTGAAGAGGCAATAAAGAGAAAGAAGGAAGCCTATTTGGGGGGTGTTGCAAGGTAGTTTCTGTGGATGAATATCACTGTAAGAAGCGTGAAACCGCTAAGCTGTTTCGTCAGACTAAGGCAAAAGATAGGAAGGATAAGGTAGAAAGGCATAAATTGGCTTTTTGGAAAGATAGGAAGACCTTCTGAAAGTAAACGAGACTCGGAAAGAATAGGGTTGGGGAAATGATATGGGAGCCCAATTAGTTAAGTGAAAGATGGGGTGAATACTTCTGAGTTATTAGATCAGGAAAGCAAAGGTGATGCTGAGGCAGATGTCAGTGAAGGATGGAAACACAGGAGGGATCTAAAGAGAAGAGGTGTGTAAAGCTCTAAAATCTCTTCAGAATGGTAAGGCTCAGAGAGTTGATTGCATAACTGCCGAGATGCTGAAACATGGTGGTGACTCTGTAATTGATTGGTTAACTGAAATTTGCCAGTTGTGCTGGGAGTTAGGAATGGTCCTGCAGGATTGAAAGGATGCTATCATTGCCCCCTTGTATCAAGGTTAATAGACATTAAGATTTGCTTATCCTGCCTCCCTCGCAGCGGAAGTGCTGGTCCTTCGCGTAGTGACGCGAGTGTACCAGACGACGCAGCCTTCAGGACGGGTAGACTGTTGATACAATTGAAGAAGTCGCGGGGAAAACATAAACAACTTTTTTTTACTCAAATACGCTTTGAATCTGAAAGCTAGCAACTGAGATGTAATGCAAAAGCACATCTGTAATATACGCAGGAAAAACGGACATCCATGTTAATATTTTATTTAGAAGTAAACCGAGAATTTGAAGAAACTTATTGTGCATTTCTTTCATTATTATTTTTTTTATTTTAAATCTATTTAATCTAAATAGGATATTGACATGGCACTAAGGAAAAGTGTGCAGGGACGGTGATCATACCTTCTAATTTATTTATATGCAACTGTGATATTGTCTTTAAATAAATTCAAATGAAGGAAAAAAAAAATCTTAAGATTATGCTACTAGAAGCTCATGAAGAAATCCTTTTATGCAGAACAAATAACTTGAATAGCATTCCACGAACTTGCTTAATTAAAAAGTTGGAAACTAATTTCACTAAATGTTCTGTTATTATTTGTAGCTAATCACTGAACAGAAAAGTTAGTCATGGATCTTTTGGTGTTTTTTTTTTTTTTTTTTGGTTATATTTTAATTGCTAAATTTTGAGAACTGATCCGTTTTTGGCTTAACAAAATCCTTATCTGTCCTGGAGTAAACACTGTAGGAAGCAAATTTTTTATGCACGTTTCTCTGTCTTTTTTTCTCTTCTATTCAGTTACCTTTCAAACTCTAATAATTCTTTCTGCATTTTATTCTGTTTTTCTTTGAGGACTAAAAAAAGTGAAGTTAGACTATGGTTTGAAGAGCTCAAAGAAAATATTTGTTTCTTCAGCTTTTCATTTTCCTTCATCAAAATACCATTTTCCTTCAATAGAATTTCATTTTCTGTTTTCAGATCTTTCATACATTCAATTTCAGTATTTTTATCATCAGCACTCCACATGTCTTCCAAACTTTCTTCTTTATTGTCAGAGTTTATCCAATCGCGAGCGAGATCAGTTCTTTTTCTCTGAATTAGAATTTACATTAAAGTTTCTCGGGAGGTATAAACTTGCTACAACAGTGTCTTTTAGCATTTTGCGGATAGGCAAACCTAGAAGTTCATTCCTTAAATCACCTTCGTAGTCTTCCTCGGGAAAATGTTCTGAACAAATAGCTGAATTCATTTCGTTGAAACTATCTGCTCGTTCGCATCTCAATTTCAATGTTTTACGCAAAACTTCTTTCTTCGGAAACCTATGGTAATGAATGCCTTTAGAGAAAGATTCCGGTTTTCGAATAATAATTTGAACACCACGTCATCGCACATGCACCGGACATTTTCAGTGTTTAACATATAACCAAGAAAAAGAAAATTTGCTTGCTACAAATACGGAGCTTCAAATTTTTGGAAAGGAGACACAATGTTTGATAGCTTTCAGACCCTGAACCAGAAAAACAGGAGCAAGCACCCTTAGGCGGCAGGGTGTGGAGCTATCTGGGACTGGGACGTCGTGAAGGCGACACCTGGGACTGTGACCAGCGGAAGTGTCTGATAAGCATAACCTTTGAAGTCTACTAACCTTGCCCTTGTATTAGGGAAAAGGTGATCAAGACTGACTGCAAGAACTATCGTGGTATTAGCCTACTGAGTGTACCACGGAAAGTGTTTGGTAAGGTCGTTATTGAAAAAGTACTGGGTCTTAGATCAGAGAAAGTGTGGGATGTTCAGAGTGGTTTTATGCCAGGTAAAGGCTGCACTAACCAAATTTTTGCATTGTGCATGATGATTGAAAAGTATCTGGCTGTTGGTGAAAAAGTTTTTGTTGCCTTCATAGATTTAGAGAAAGCTTACGACCGAGTAAATAGGACACTTTTGTGGAAGATATTGAATGAATATGGTGTTACTGGGAATCTACTTAATAGTGTAAAAGCCATGTATGCTGGCAGTAGAGCTTTTATACGAGTGACTGGTGTTTATCAAAATGGTTCTTTGTTGGTGCAGGAGTCACACAAGGTTGTGTATTGTCACCATGGCTGGTTAATATATTTATGGATGTGCATGTGTGATGCCAAAATAGATAATACTGGTTAATATCTTAGTGATATCATTGTGTGCAGATTGCTGTATGCTGATGACACTGTCCTGTTGGCAGAGAGCAAAAGTGAGTTGCAGAGTATGTTGTCCCAGATGTACGAAATTTGCATGAAATTCAAACAGTATAAATAAGGGAAAAGCCAAAGTTATGGTCTTTGAGAGAAGAACTGGTAGACTGGATGTAATGTAAGTATAAATGGCACTCTGATACTCTGATTGAACAGGTGAGCGAGTTTGTGTATTTAGGAAGCATGTTTGACAGAGAGAACAAATTGGATGGTGAAATTAGTAGGAGAGTTAATTCTTCATTGAAAGTCATAGCTGCTCTGGGAGGTTTTCACAGGAATGATGGGTTCTCTAGAGAGTCCTGCATGGCTGTGTATGAAAGTGTAATTGTTCCTACTCTGATGTATGGCAGTGATACTTGGGTACTACAGAAGAAACATAGGAGTCGTTCGTGTGCTGGAGAAATGCGCTACTTACAGGGGGCTTATTGCAAGATGCGTTCTGATTGTGTGAGGAATGGAGATGTGTTGCAGTTGTATAATGTGAATCAAAATGTTGTTAGCAAGGTAGGTTTGTATTTCTTTTTGGAGCTAACCTCTGAATCTCAGAAAACAGCTTAGTGATACGTATTTTGTTTCTAGAGACCCTGCCAAACACCAATTCAGATCTTGGTTTATAACAGGATAACATACATCAGATGTCATGATATACAGATGATTTTCACACATTTTTAGAATGATTTTCCAGCAATAAATGTTTAAAATGAAATTATTTATTTCTTAAATGTTCTATCTCTACAGCCTCATTCTCTGCACTATGAACCTACAACTAGATTTCCAAGATAACATGGCATTTCTTTATTCCACTGCTTTCCATAGTCCAATGATTGCTTTAGGTCTGCCTTTAGAAAGTGCTCTTTTTAGCAATCCAAAGGCACAATAGTACATTGGTGACACATCAGGCGACTTTGAAGAAATATGAGCAAAAGGTGTAGACTTCAAACAGTCTTTTCTTTTTTTCAAGAAATAGTGGTAGATTTGAATGCATAACTGGTAGCCTTATTCTGGTGGAGTTCTACTCTTTGAAGGCTCTGTGGATAAAGGAATAATATTTTCTCTTTAAATATGGAGTTAAAACATTATTGGTAATATGTAGAATTGATTTTAATTCTTTTCAACTTTTCTTAACTTTAATTTCCCATTGTATGAGAAACCAACAATAATAACAAACCTCTTACTGAAACTTTCTTAGAGTTCTTGGAACCAAGTTTGTAAGAAGGTCAGAGGACCTTTGAAATGGTCATAAAAGCATGGTTCGTACGCATCCTGGAATGTTGTCCATTTTTGTGTTTTTGTGGCTGCGTAATGTTTTGTGGTTAAGGATTTTTCTATTGATGTAACTATGTCTGACAAATTTCCCTCCCTACTCCCCTGCAAAATGCAGGGCTGTTGATTTTCTTGTCTGTTAGCAGTACTGAAGCTGAGTTATTGGCACATCTTTATGGAGAAGGGGGATCATGCATATATTATCACTTTGTCTCCATCCGGGGATGCTATATCTCTGCTACTATTAGTGCTATTTTGTAAAATTCTTTTTGTATTGGAAAGCTTAAAATGTGATAATGAACCTTTCGTTCCGGGTTGGGGTTTTTTCCCCCCAGATGCACGACTACATAGCTAGAAGGCGTAAATGCAGATCCTGTGGAATTCAAAATACCTTTTATTTCATATATTTGCTTCTAAAAAAATCCAATTGAATTTTTTTATATATATATATATATATAGCGAAGACTTTTTAGTTAGCCTCATTTTCAAGTAACGCATAAATTTTTTGCTAGGGAGCATAAAGGTTAATCGTTGTTTTCCCAATATCTCCGCTTCTAAAAGTTGGGTTTGAAAAACTCTTCTTGCGTCAAATACAGCTCCTGATGTGAAATGTTTTGCATAAAATTTCTCAGTTTTATAAAGAATGGTTTGGCCACCAGGAGGCGTAAGTGTTTATTTCAGCTTCTGATGTATTTGCAGCAAAATCTGAGCTTCTGGAAACTAGATTGAAAACATTGTTTCGTGAACCTGCTTAAAATAGTGCATAGTTCTTCCACCAGGTGGCATAGATGCGGATCTTATTTTTGTCTATATCTCTGTTTCTATGAGTCCGATTTGAAAAATTCTTTCTTTGTTGGAGAACATTTTTGGTGCAAAATGTTTCTCCTATAATTTCACATTTTTCTTAACGCACGTGTACCACTAGAGGGCATAAGTTCACATATCCATTTACAGCAACATTTGTGGGACTAAAAACCCGATTGACAGATACTACTAACTATGAAAACTCCTTGTGTGTACACTGTTCCCAAAATGATGCACAATTTTGCCACTAGGGGATGCAAATATTTTTCTAAATATCTGTACTTTCAAATGTCTGATTTAAAAAATTCTTTTAACACCAGATACCTTTTTTACCTTATGGAACATTTTCGGTTTGTATTTGAGGAGGTGTGTGGTTCACAGTTCTGCCACTAGGTGGTTTTTACTTCCGTTAGCAGCTGTATCTCCACCTCTAAAAAACCCTAATGATTTTTTTTTTTACTGTATGTCATTTGTTACAATAAAGATGGGGACAGAAATATGTTTTTGCTGCAATAAGGCAATCCTCTTTAAATAATGCACAACTTTCCTCCTAGGGGGTGTAAAGGTCAAATCCTTTTTCTTGCTACATCTGCTGCCAGGAGACATATTTGAAAAGTTCTTCTTCCTTAGCATAGCTTTTGCCATGAAGAATACATTTCCCCTATTTTCATCTTTTCCATTATGCAAAATGTTTCCTTCTATATCTCTTCTTCTAACTGTTCAATTTGAAAATCTGTCTCTGATGCCTTCCTCCTGCTATGAGAAACTTTTTGTGTGCCATTTGTTAATTTTCGTAACATACTTTTTAGCCACTGGTGGAAGTAAGTAGCTGATTTTTTTCTCTTAGACCTTTACTAATATTTGCTAATGAATATTTAATGTAAAAATTTGCCATAAAATCAAATTGCTTTCTAATATCAGAAACTTAAATCTAGTTGTTTCTTAGTATTTTCTGAGCTAACTAATTGCTTTCCATCTGCTATAATTAGTTTTCTAATCATCACCATCAAGCTGTTCTAAGATTCAGAGGTTGCTCCACAAAGAAATACAAACTACCAGATAATTTTTACCTACTGTTGCTGTATCAAACTTTATTTACAGCGATCTTGACATGCAACTCGAGCTTCACTGACATCCAAGTTTTAATAATCGTGCCCAGTTAAATTGCCTTGATCACTGATGAATGCAGTTGTGCACATGGCCCTTGAATTTTAAGGTTTTCTTGTTATTCTCTTTCATTTCATTTTGGAAATTTTTGTGCATGCTTTGTTTGCTGGTGAGTACAAATTTTAAATATAGCTAGAGCATTAATATGATGTTGAAAATTCCTTCCCTGAATAAAATGTAACGCAAATCCTTGCTCCCATTAATATTTATTTAAGAAATAATAATCCCTTTGTTCCTTTGAAAAGTTTCAAATATTTCGCGTCCTTAAATTTCCAACATAAGCATTATTTCAAAATAATTAAATATGGTGTTTTATATATTGTGCAGTATATGAAAGCATCTCAAGAGTAATGCCGCATTTATGTTCTGACTATAGATTTTATGCCTGTGTATTTTTAAGTTTTTTGTTTTGTTTGTTTTTTAATTCTAAAAATTGCTTCAATAACTGAACTGAAGCCAAAGTAGTAAAACTTAATTTTTCTGAAAATCAGTATTGTATAATGTATATAAAAGTTTTGTAGAAATTAGGCCTGGTTACATTTTCAGTGACAGTTTTGGTATTACAGTATTTATCGGCGATTCTAAGCTTATTAGTAGCTGCAGCAGACATTTTCAACATTCTAGCGTTAAGTTTGCTCAAGCATGTAGGGAGTAATTGTTTGTTGTAGGTTACAGTTTGAATAGACCTATGGTTTCACTGTATTTTTAAGTAGGAGTATTTGGATTGTATGTCCTGAAATTCTGCGGTTGAAAAAGTCTATGAACCATGTAAAAGTATGGGCCATCTTGGAATATTAGTTTGTTTTTCAAGTAATGTTTGATGGTTTTTCCTCTATTATTGATAATATTGCTTATTTTACATTTAAAAATGCTAATTCCGTGATTTTCAGTGTTTTTTTAATACAGAATACGAATATTTCTTTCCGCAAAGAGCAAAAACATAACCTTCTGTCCACAGCTTGTTTACATGTGCCATTTTCTTAGCAGACAATATTTAAATGCAGCAGAAGTTGTTTCTTTCATGTTCATCTAACATGCTGTTTCCATTCCAATTAGTAGTTCTAATTCTGACTATTATATAGCTCTAATCATTCTGCTATTCTCTTTTACGTGCAATATTTCAAAGTAACTTGTACAAAGTTCTAGCGGATAATGCTTACCTTGGCATTCCTTTTTAGCGATAGGAACATTTCACGCACGTGTTTTCCGGTTTTTGTTGATGTTATTGTCCTAAAGTCCGTTGTATGCGATGACTGGCTTTACTTCTCACACTTTTCGCTGGGTATACTCATTGGATCTTTGCCTTAGGATTCAAACACATCAATTTTTACCGTTCTTTATACTCGAAATTTTCGCCCATCCTCAGGAGCGTGGCGACTTTATCACCGATGTTCATGGTTAACTTCGCGCTAATGGAGTCCGATACTCCTTGTTGCCATTCGTCGGATATACTTTCCTGGATATATTTCGTTATCAAGCCCGGCTGGCGCCATCTATGTTTCATTAAAGCAACTTTTTTTTTCCTTCTATCCTGGTTTTCTTGTCTTCTTTTTTACCGGTTTTTCTTTTGTTGTTTTTCTTGTCTTATTAGTTCTTTCCACAGGCCTGATTTTTATAGATTAATATTGCTTCTTCCCTCCTCATTTGCCTTTCCTCTTTTTTATTCTTTTTTAGCATTTTAATTTCATCGAATTTTGGGAATGTCCGGTTTTCCATGCAGAATTGCACTAAAGCAGTTTTGGCTTCTTTTTTTTGCCAGTTAGATATGTGTTTAAGTCTTTTTTTTTAATCTGTTTTTCGTACTTCCAATGTACGATATTGGGGGTATGTGTGCAATTAGAATTTCGTAAGGTTCCTGATTCTTCTAGCATTTTTTCCTGTTTTTTGTTGACAGTCATACTTTTCACGATGTGCACTGAGCTTTCTAGTTGTAAGTCATATTTAGCACAGTGCCTATTGATTTCTTTACTCACTCCTTCCAAGTATGGGAAAGCTCCAATGTATTTCAATTTTTTATTCCTCGTCTTCCTTTGGTTGTGCACTTCTTGGCTTTCTTTACTCTGAGTCATATGCTTTTTACTCTCATGTATCCATTTATTAATTAGCTTATCTCTAAAATATCACAAGAGTATGGGTACCCGAGCAAGCTAATTAATAAATGGATATGAGAGTAAAAAGCATATGACTCAGTAAAGAAGGCCAAGAAGTGCACAACCAAAGGAAGATGAGGAAATTGAAATACATTGGAGCTTTCCTATACTTGGAAGGAGTGAGTAAAGAAATCAATAGGCACTGTGCTAAATATGACTTACAACTAGGAAGCTCAGTGCACACCGTGAAAAGTATGACTGTCAACAAAAAAAAAAACAGGAAAAAATGCTAGAAGAATCGGGAACCTACGAAATTCCAGTTGCACACATACCCCTAATATCGTACATTGGAAGTACGAAAAACAGATTAAAAAAAGCCAAAACTGCTTTAGTGCAATTCTGCGTGGAAAACCGGACGTTCCCAAAATTCAATGAAATTAAAATGCTAAAAAAGAATAAAAAATCGGAAATGCAAATGAGGAGGGAAGAAGCAATATTAATCTATAAAAATAAAGCAAGGGTATGTAACCAGAACGACCCTAGCACATTTATCGGGCCTGTGGAAAGAACTAATAAGACAAGAAAAACAACAACAAAAGAAAAACCGGCAAAAAAAGACAAGAAAACCAGGACAGAAGGGAAAAAAAAGTTGTTTTAATGAAACATAGATGGCGCCAGCCGGGCTTGATAACGAAATATATCCAGGAAAGTATATCCGACGAATGGCAACAAGGAGTATCGGACTCCATTAGCGCGAAGTTAACCACGAACATCGGTGGTAAAGTCGCCACGCTCCTGAGGATGCCCAGAGGATGGGCGAAAATTTCGAGTATAAAGAACGGTAAAAATTGATGTGTTTGAATCCTAAGGCAAAGATCCAATGAGTATACCCAGCGAAAAGTGTGAGAAGTAAAGCCAGTCATCGCATACAACGGACTTTAGGACAAGAACATCAACAAAGACCGGAAAACACGTGCGTGAAATGTTCCGATCGCTAGAAAGGAATGCCAAGGTAAGCATTATCCACTAGAATTTTGTACATGCTGTTTCCAGTTTCAATTCTTTGAAATTGTTTTATTTTTTGTAATTTCTTATCAAAAATATTCTAAAAATGTGAACATTATCTGTATTTTACCTCATTCTCAGTACAAATGTTATCCTGACATCAACCACTCTTGTTTGCTACTGTCCTTCAGACTCAGCTACTTTCCTCGCTGTCAAAGTTTCTTATACAGTGTGCTTGCGAAAACTTTTCAAGGCACACACAACTTAAGGACATTCATAAGCAATTATTTTATTTTGGTCCTTTTACTTTAAACTAGTGCTGTGACTTACCTTTTGCCTGTAATCTGGCCAGTTTTGTATAACAGCAGTCATGCACAACCAATAAATATCTGCTATGCCCTCCTGTCTGTTTAGGTAAAGTATCTCTTACCTCATGAAAACTGTCTTTTTATTCTCTTTCCTCAAATCATGTCTAAGCCATGTTTATTACCTATTTACCAGCATGCAGTTCTCTATTAAGTTTTGAGAATTTTATTTCTTCAGTATATTTTTCTGCATCACCAGAAGCTTGCCCTGCTTTATCAAGTGATCCTTGAACTAGACTTTCCTTTTTCTCTCGGATGTTTAACAAGAGCGCAAAATACTTTGCCATTCTAGAAGTTATTTTCACATAATGCCCAAAGTCTTCCTACAAGTTTATTTTAGCATTCTGGACCTACAATTTTTCCTTTAGATACACTTTTTAAGTCTCGAGTTAGTTTGACAGATCTGGAACAAAATGGAAGTGTTTTTCTTATTCTCCCAGATTTGCTATGTGGATTGGCTGTGTACATAAACAAGATCTGTTCCAAGTCTAACATTCTCCTTGTGTTACAAGTGAGTGTGTTTAAGGCGGTTGTTGAAGTAATGGATGGATGTAATACCATGTTGTCAGCACAGTGCAGGGATCGCATTCCTCCTAAAATTCCTAAAATTCCTAATATTTTGTGACCCTCCTTAAATTCCTAAAATTATACCTAAAATTTGCTATTCATCCTAAAATTTTCGTAAGCTTATTTATTAAAAACACAACCGTTATTAACGCCAATAAATTTACCATTACGCAGGGTGCGCACGCGTGCTTGAAAACCTGGAAAGTCCTGGGAAATCATGATTACGTTTTCAAGGCCTGGAATATCCTGGAAAAACGGTGTTTTTTTAATGCCGTCTTGAAAAGCCTTGAAATTTGAAATTAGTGCTTAAAAAATGCCCTTTTAGGAAATCGTGTTACTGTTACCCCTTCATTTTTTAAAGTTCCTTTTCTCTGTTCTCAAAGAAACCACCGGCAGCGGTTTCCGATGTGCACCAAATCCTAATTTGGCTGGGGGGAAAAAAAGAAAAAAAAAAGGCACTACTTCCAGTGCAATAAAATTGGATGATTACTAGTAGGTCGAAGGGGAGCTTGATGTCCGTCCGACAATTGAGAACAGAAGGGGAAAGAAGAGGCATTTAGCATTTGCAGGGGGTCGCGTATGTACCAAGTCAGCTGGCATCCACCAGTGAGGAGTATGCCTGAACAACACATTCATCTTCTTCTTGTTTATGTGCATGCCACCCTCCCTCCCCTCAAGAGACTTCCACTACTTATGATAAAAAATAAGAAAACTATCTTTGCGAATTTTTCACGAAAGTGGCTGAAATTTTTACATTCACTGTAATTGGATTACAGAAGCTCACTTCCAAAATTCCAGTTGAATCGGTTTAAAACTTTAAAAGTTAGCATTGGTAATTTTTATTATGGACAAGTATGTGTGCCTCTTTGGACAGAGTGAGCCTCCAGCAGAAAGGGTGTTACCATAGCAACGGTTGATTGACAGCTGGGAGCACTGATCTGAAGCCCTTGGTTGGGAAGAAAGCAAACACCTGTTTATCACTTCCACAGCACAAAAGGACTAGGAGAATATTTTCAGAAATCCATTTTTCTGAATTTTGAAAATAACACAGTAAAATTTTTACAGTAGTTAAGATACATCACAATAAAGTTCTAGTGCAAATTTCGCCAAATTCCGTTAGGAACTTTAGCAGATGCAAAAAAAAAAAAATGTTGCATAATCGGATTGAAAAAAAGAAACAGTAATTATAAATTACGGGAAAAGCAAGTGAATTATTTTTTTTAGATGCCATGGTTTATTTAAACAGAGTGATCCTTAAATTTTTTTCTGTGATGATATGGACTCTATTTGAATTACAAACACGTTTTTATTCAGACGTCTGAGTTACTGTTTTAATAAAAAAATCATCTATAATTAAAAAGTTTTCAATGGATTTAAGCAATATTCAGCAGATAAACAAACGTATTTTAGTAAATTGCAACATCATGACGTAAATTTGGTAATTTAATTTTGTCGAAAATTGGGGAGCATTTTTTTTTTACAGTTTCTATTATAGTTAAAGTGAAGGAGGTAGGGTGCAACTTGACAGTTCAGTGAGCTGCAGGTGGTGATTTATGGCAATGTGCCAAATGAAAAGAAGCCATTCCATCAGGTAATTCCAAAGGTTGTGTTGTGTGAACGCGTCCTCCTGCTGTTTGATCTTAATTGGAATGTTTTTGTGATGGGGTGGGGTGGGGGGTCGAGAGAAATATCCGTTTCAGCTTTACAGCTTTCACGGCTCTTTTTTTTTTTTTCTTGGTAATAAATAAAAATCATAGTTGCTGCATTCACCATTGATCCATGTTTGCATTTCTTGAATATAAACAGCAGACAATCAGAAACATAGTGTTGGGCGGGTCTTGATGATCTTCATTTTGCATATGCTGAATTCAGTTCTGTGGGAATAAGGAATGACTTATACTGTGAATATATACAAAACTACATATTTTTGAGCTGAAAAAATAGGTCTACTTGTACACAGTAGCTAAAGTGTGAACTCAGATGAAGACAATCAGACATACGGACGTCTGATTCCATAAAAAAAAATCAACATAGTTTTTTTATTTACACTACAGGTAAAAAAGCAAAAACATGTTTTTAAACGTTATAAAGGAAAACGGATTTTTGAAACGCATGACTTGATGATCTTAATTTCTGAAAGTTTCTTTTTTCCACATCCTTTTTTTTTTCAATTACAATACACTGTAACAGGATACTGTGTGTTATATCACTTAGAGATATGGCAGATTTTCGGTTGCTGATATCCGCAATCGTAAGCGGTAGTTGCATTGCGATTGTTGATGATGACAAGATAAATACTGGAGTGATGTAAAATGTTGCATAAACTAAAAAAATAAAAAAAATAAAGCCCTCCCCCCACCCCCCACCCCGAACTTTTATGCGGTCATCATAGCTGATCAACCATTTCATTCCATGAACATCAGCACATTTCAATCATTTGAACATTGGGGGTATCTGAAGGAATTCAGCCGTGCTTAAGCGCCCTAGCGCAACGAAAACATGCTAATTTTGGACAGTTCTATTCCCTTCCCCTCTACCATCCCTAATAATTGAGAGTGCATACATTGAGAGTGTTTCAAATATTCTATTTATGAGCTAGTTTCCGCGCTGTTTGTTATGCTTTTATTTTCGAAGAAAGAGAGGGAAAATAAGGAAAAGCAGCTAGAGAAAAAAAGAAAAGCTGAGTTTGATGACAAAATAAAAGAAAATGATGCAGAAATAAATAGGCTTAAAAAAGATAAAGAAGCCTCCCTAGCAGTAATTCAAGAGGGAACAGAAAGAATGAGAAAAGCTGTAGAAAAACAAAATACTGTTGAAATAGCAGTTGCCTCTAACTTGATCATACAAGGTTCAGCTGAAATAAAGAAAACTGAAAGTAAATTAGTTGTGGTGGAAGCAGAAAAAGATAGGCTAATCAGGAAAAGGTTAAAACAATAATATGAAAAAAGTAATTCAGTGAACAATTGTACATAGTTCTTGGTTTTCAATTACCTTTTTAGGATATTATAGTTTAATGTGAAACCTGAAAACTTTACTGTGAAAATCGTGAATTGCTTCTGGTTCAACAGCATATTAATGTTCAAAGTGAAACTTGAATGTGGTAAATATACTTAAATATGATAATAACACGTGAAAAGATAAGAACTGAACATTAGAAGTAAATCATACTTAAACTTTAGACATTAGACGTTATGCAAAAAATTTGGGTGTGAACTTCGACCATATATACTAATGGACTGTGCATTGGCAATAGCTGCATCAAAGCCGCCATGGCTCAAACATTGGGCACGTCATCATCAGACTCCAAATTTCGTGTACAAATGCTGTTATGATTACTAATTTACGCTGCAGAACTTCAGTGTTTTCGGTGTATTATGTGAATGCACCTCATATATAATGAAAACTCTTCAGGTAAGTTTACTTATGAGCTATATACATGCATGATCGTGTTGTTTACATTTTATGATTTATAATGTGATGAACATTTGCGAAGAATTTGGAACATGCATTCCATTTTTTTTTCTTAAGTTACTATATTTTTATATCAATAGCTGCAAGTTTCTGGTTAAGTAATTGAACTTTATTGACTTAGGTATTTAATTCGTTTCTTACCCATGAAAAATCATAGAACTTTCTTTACTATATCGGTCAGAGCAACCATAAGCACAGCAGGTGTAACCCATCTTTTTGACTGTTGTCATGTGATTTTATGTTGGAGCCAGAAATTTTGATGTCATGCGCAGTCTATCAGTATATATGGTTGAAGGGTGTGAAGCAAACTCTTTACAATGTATACAAAGTTGTTTTACTAGATGTATACAAATATACATCTAGTTTTTATTGAAATACACTCCTAAAATTTTCCTAAAATTTTTCTAAAAATTCCTAAAATTCTTACCTAAAATTTTCCAGAAGTATGCTATGATCCCTGCACAGTGTAGCAATAGAAATAACTTTTACTTTCCTCCTGTGCATGAAAAATTTGCTGATGAGTTGCTATTTGATTTTACATTGATTCCTGGCAATATAAGGTTCTACGGTGTAATCTTGAAAGCAGTTTACATTAAAGTTGTGTGTGTGGAAGCAGATGAATGATATGCACTACACTACTTTAGTGACCCATGCAGATATTCTGGGGTGAATAATGTGGGATAATTATCCCTGTCAAACAACAATCTGTTTAAAATCCGGGATTCATGATTGTAAATCTCCAAAATGGAAGTATGAGCTACTTTATTTTGTAGCATGCTACTGCTACAACTACATTTTTGTATTTGCAGTGATGCTATCCGCCATACTACTGTAAAAGTAGTGTGCAACAGTAACAATGTTTCCGATCACTGCTACTGACATGATAAAACTTTAAAAGCTTTTGTATTATTGTTTTCTTTTACAAGCATTCCTGAATCTGGTCCTCCCATGATATTTCCTGTCTTTCTCTACCTGTCTTTCCTGCCACTTGGGCTGAACATATTCTTTAGCACCTCGTAGTCTTTCAGCATAGAAAGGTCACCTCAGATTAACATTTTGCTTTAATCTGTAGGGTTTTTTTTTTTTTATCTTTCACGCTTTCCAACCATGGGTTGAAGAAGAGTATATGCTCCATCTTTGTCTGTCCACACAATAACTCACGTAAAAGTGGTTAGATTTCGATGAAATTTTAGTGTGTGGCAGGGGACAACCTGGGGACGAACCCTATTGAAAATGGGCGAAATGGGGTCAAAGGTCAGGACATAAAAGCGGGATCCATTCCATCGCCCTTATGCGTAGTAACTAATGCAAAAATGCTTCGATTGCGACAAAACTTTATTACGTTAAATTATATAATTTATTTCTTATGATGGGAAGCAAATTTAAATTAAACGTGTTGCTTATAAATATATCGAATATCTTCAATTATTTAAAAAATCTTGGCGTTCGCTTTTGCCACGTTATATTCTGGACGTCGGAAGTTGAAAAATTCTTTGCATTTCAAACATATTACTATAGAATAAAATAAAAAAGGGTCTACTCACAATGTTTTTTGGTGATCCTCTCCTTTTTATTGTTTTCATTTTTTGAAGTTAAAATATCATGGCTCATGCCAAAAATTTGGTAACATGTTCACACTTGCAGGTGTACCCTGTTGGTGAGTATAGCTTAAAAACGAAGTCTTATTTAAAAACTCATTGAACAAACGAAGTCTTATTTACAACCTAATGACCAAATGAAAATATTCGAAAAAACCTGGCGCTATATTGACTTTAAGTATTTTTTAAAAATGTCTTGGTTCTTAAGTGAGTATGGCTTAAAAACGAAGTTTTTGGTTAAAAACTCAAATGAACAAACGAAGTCTTAGTTAAAAACCTAATGACCAATATGAAAAATATTCAAAAAACCTGGCCTTATATTGACTTTAAATATTTTTAATAAATGATGTCTTGGTTCTTCTAAGTGAGTATGACTTAAAAACGAAGTCTTGGTTAAAAATTAGTGAACAGAGGAGGTCTTCATTAACTTAATGATCAAATGAAAAAAACATCCAAAAAACTTGGTCCTACATTGCCTTTAAGTATTTTTCCATATAAAATCACATAGGTGAGCATTCATGACTTGAGAAGCAAAGAAATTCTGGTTAGAAATCCTAATGAAACAGATAAAAAGTTATAAACATCTTAAAAACCTTGGGACCACTGTCTCTTAACCCTTCAAACACTTCCGGCCGTCCTCCTCACTCTTCGTGCTGTGTCGCAAAGGACACTCCCACTAGGGTGGAACTTACACGTGTTTCGGGCATACACGCCCATCTTCAGAGTTAGGAAAGATTGCAAATGGCTGTCACCTGCAATTCTTTGGAGTTTTCTTCACTCGGTCCTTCCTCCCCTTTCGCTGTTGATTCGTTGATGGCGTTACGTATTTTCTTTTGTATATCTTTGGTGGTGTCCTCTGGTGTCATTATTACCGACGAGAAAAAAATAGAAAATGTAATTCCCAATAATGACACCAGAGGACACCACCAAAGATATACGAACGAAAATACGTAATGCCACCAACGAATCAACAGCGAGAGGGGAGGGGAGTGACCGAGTGAAGAAAACTCCAAAGAATTGCAGGTGACAGCCATTTGCAATCTTATGTTGCATTAGGATTTCTAACCAGAATTTCCTTGCTTCTCAACGCTTGAATGCTCACCTATGTGATTTTATATGAAAAAATACTTAAAGGCAATGTAGGGCCAAGTTTTTCGGATGTTTTTTCATTTGATAATTAAGTTAACCAAGACTTCGTTTTTAAGTCATACTCACCTTAGAAGAACCAAGACATCATTTTTTAAAAATATTTAAATTCAATATAAGGCCAGGTTTTTCGAATATTTTTCATATTGGTCATTAAGTTTTTAACTAAGACTTCGTTTGTTCAATGAGTTTTTAACCAAGACTTTGTTTTTAAGCCATACTCACTAACAGGGTACCTGCAAGTGTGAACATGTTACCAAATTTTTGGCATGAACCATGATATTTTAACTTCAAAAATTGAAAACAATAAAAAGAGGACCACCAAAAAAACATTGTGAGTAGAACCCTTTTTTATTTTATAGTAATATCATGTTTCAAATACAAGGAATTTTTCAACTTCCGACGTCCAGAATATAAAGTGGCAAAAGCGAACGCTAAGATTTTTCAAATAATTGAAGATATTAAATATCTTTATCATGTTGTTCTGGAGGTATACTGAACCGGTTCTGTTGAATATCGTCGAAATGGGGTGAAAGGTCAGGGCACAGGAACAAGATTTATTCCACAGCCATTATCCTCATAAGATGACTAAGAATGCTTCTTTTGCGACACAACTTTAGTATGTTCTTCCGGAGGTATACTGAACCAATTCTGTTTATTGTCCTCGAAATGGGGTCAAAGGTCAGGGCACAGGAGCGTGATTTATTCTGCAGCCATTATCCTCATAACTTGACTACAAATGTTTCTATTGTGACAGAATTTTAGTATGTTGTTCCGTAGGTATGCTGAACGAATCAATAGTCAGGGTAGGGAGAAGGGTTTGTCTGTGTGCAATTTCTGGTATGTTGGAAAGCGTATCATAATCAATGCATTGCATGATTTTACTAACTTGTTTTTTTTTTTTTAACACATTTCATCACACAGGTTAAGTTGTGCCCAAAAACATGCATCTGGGGAACGAACGCACAGCAGCTGATGCAGTGATTTGTCACTGTTGATGGAATTTGGTTAAAGATCACAAAAATTAAGGAAGAACTTCACAATGACATGGAAAACTGCTTTTCAAAAGAAGCATGCCTGTATTAAGCCCAGGAAATGCAAATAAAAACTAAATTAAGATCTGCCGTGAACAACTATGAGGTCTTACTTCTTGTGCATTAAGCCCATATTTGAATTCACCAGACTTTGACGTGCTCCCCAAAATGAAAAACTGCCTGTGTGCCCCAATTATCCAGGTGATCCATTATCTCAGCTGAATTGGACAACTGTCTGAAATCATGAACCTTCCCAAATGCTGGAAGGCCACATTTAAGAAGCAGGGAGATCACATTGAGGGGCTGTAGGCACACATACGTCCCATAATTAATTTGTTGTACACCTATAATAAATTAGTGTGTGTGTTTTTTTTTTTTTTTTTTAGAAAGAACTTAACATTGCTCTCTTACACCTTCAAGTAAATGCCTAATTCCTTCCACAAAAGCATTCTGTTTACTGCTGTAAGCTTTCTCCAAATGCAACAAATGCTTCCTTACCAGCAGAATGACATTTTTCAATTAACATAACTAACACAAAAAATTTCTGTAATGCTAAATAAACACTGTACCTTATAAATACAGTGGTGGCCAAAATTGTAGAAACCTTTTAGAAATAGTGTATTTTTGAGGTTTGGTGGCTCCATAACACCACTTTTTTTTTTTTTTTTTTTTTTTTTTTTTTTCAGTAATACCATAAAATTATAAATCAATGGAAAGATAATTTCATCAAGAATGTAATGCAATAACTTTTATGAACGATTTTCTATTAGAACAGCAGTTATGAAGAAGAAAATTGAAGTGCATAGAAAAAATGAGATATACAAAAATTCTCACTGTGTCAGTTAATTCTTAGTTGGGTAACCTTTAGCGTTAATTACGGCTTTACAACACCTTCCCATGGAGTGAACCAAGTTTTTAGTTCTGCAGCTGTTATAATATGAAACCAAGATTGAATTATTGCTTCTATTAATTGGGTTTTATTGCTGGGTTGCTTCTGACTAACAAGTTTCTTTAGTCTGCTCCATAAATTTTCGATGGGGTTAAGGTCTGGTCTATTCCCAGGCCATTCCAGTAGTGGAATATGGTTATCTTGAAACCACTTTTTGCACACATCAGCAACATGACATTGAGCTGAATCCTGTTGAAATATAAATGCTTCATTATCTTGGAAAAGATCACGTGTGGAAGGCTTCAGTTTGGGCTCAAGTATTTCATTTGTGTATTTTTGGCCATTTATATTCCCATTAATCACGCAAATTCTGCCCACACCTTTTGATGTCGTACAACACCAGATCATAACACTAACTGGGTGTTTCATGGTACATGTAATGCAATCAGGATGCAAATCTTCTCAGATTCTTCTCCTTACGTATTTTATGTCATCACTACCAAACAGGGAGATTTTGGTCTCATCACTGCAAATAACACTGTTCCATTGTTCCGCTGTGGAACAATGGAATTTATTCTTTTCAACCTTTGTTTGAGAGATAAAAATGGCTTTTTTCGTGGACTTCTAGCTTTTAGACCAAATTCCTGCAGTCTGTGTCGATTCAGTAAGTTGAAAAATAGTTGAAAATTGCAATAAACATACAGGATTGGTAAAGAAATTTATTAGCAAAAAATTATTTCATTTGCCCTTTGAAGAAGATTAAGTGCATATTCCCTGTAGTGTCGTCAACTGAATTTTTAGAGAGTGATCATGATGAGCTGGCATTTGAAGAAATAAAAGATGCTAACATAATTACTAACTGGGTGTTTCGTGGTACATGTAATGCAATCAGGATGCAAATCTTCTCAGATTCTTCTCCTTACGTATTTTATGTCATCACTACCAAACAGGGAGATTTTGGTCTCATCACTGCAAATAACACTGTTCCATTGTTCCGCAGTGGAACAATGGAATTTATTCTTTTCAACCTTTGTTTGAGAGATAAAAATGGCTTTTTTCGAGGACTTCTAGCTTTTAGACCAAATTCCTGCAGTCTGTCGATTCAGTAAGTTGAAAAATAGTTGAAAATTGCAATAAACATACAGGATTGGTAAAGAAATTTATTAGCAAAAAATTATTTCATTTGCCCTTTGAAGAAGATTAAGTGCATATTCCCTGTAGTGTCGTCAACTGAATTTTTAGAGAGTGATCATGATGAGCTGGCATTTGAAGAAATGAAAGATGCTAACATAATTATAATGTTTCACCCTATGTGGCCTTTGATCCTCCTACCAGTGAATCTGCTGTCGACAATCAGTCTCCAAGAAGCAGCATAATTGTGCATGGAGGTGGTGCTGTTTTGGCCCTTTGAGGCCCTTGCATCATAAACACAAACCAAACCAATCGTACATGGAAGCTATTAGCATTCCTGTCAAAGCTGTGATGGTGTTTTGAAGAGCCAAGAGCAACTGATAAAACAGTAGTGTGACACTATTACAGAACTTGATAAAGAACTGGGCTATGCTAAAAAGAAAAAATTGACTTTTTCAAATCATTACGAACTTTACTTGATTTTAAACTCCTACACTCCCAGAATTAGATACAATGCCTAAGTACATAAGCACACCGGACAAAAAATTAGCCACCCCTGGCAGAACTTACCTAATAATGGGTGACAGCGCCTCTTGCCTTGACAACAGTATAAATCCGGTGTGGTAGAGCTTCCACTTAACATTGATTTGCAGCCACTCATGCGTCAATTGGTCCTGAAGTTCCGCCAGCGTATGTGGGTGTCTATTCCAGCGTTTCACCTTCTGTTTCAAATTATTACACAGATTTTTAATAGGATTTAAATCTGGAGATTTGGTGGGCCAGTCAAGGGGAGACAGTGTTGCTAATTGTTTGTCGTGCCACTCTGCCACAGTTTTAGCCCTGTGCACATGCCAAATGTTTTCTTGAAAGACAGGAATGGCAGTGTGATACTGCTCCTGGAGATGTAGGGCAAAGGGCAACACTTCGTCATTCAGAACCCGGAGGTACACATGCTGGTTCAAATTCATCGTCACTGCAACAAGAGGGCCCATTTCGTAGTATACGAAAAACATCCCCAAAATATTACAGAACCCTCACCAGCTTGAACAACACCTTCGCCATAATCAGGATTAAAGGCTTCATTGGGCCTGCAACGCACTTGTCGCCTCCCATCATTGGAGTACAAACAAAAACTAGACTCTTCAGACCAAATTACTCGTTTCCAATCCTTCCCAGAAAAGTTTTGGTGCCTAGCCCATTGAAAACATGAGACTTTGTGACTTGCTGTTAAAGAGGCCTCTTCCGTGGTACTCTGCTCCAGATGTCCATCGCGTGCAGTTCTTCTCGCAATGTCCTTTTGAAAATTGATTTAATTGGACTTTCATTGACTGTTTGGAGCAATTGTTGCCTGGTTTGAAACCGATTTGCAGTTATTAGGCGTGAAACATAGCAGTGATTCCTGTTGATGAAAATCGTTTTCCAGCCACAGTTATGTCGCCGATTTTCAGTTCACTGCAAACTACACCACTGTTTGTAGACCCACTGGGTAGTACTCTTTGACATACCAACAAATTGGGCAACTTCATTCACTTTGTGGGTACGGCCAAACACTGGCTCCTTTTTGCCACTCAATAACGTCTGTTTTACGACCTATATTGCAGACTAAGTTCAACACACACATTGCTCTTCACCACTGCATGAGACAGAGATGATCCTGTAAACCATGTCAGTGCTATTTATCTTCCAACTATGCTATCACTGTGCTCTCTGTGCAACCGGTAACTTCCTGCTGTCATTTCTGTTAGGGGTGACTAATTTTTTGTGTGGTGTGCTTATATTTGTTTCATTGCTTCCTGATACTGTTAATTTATTTTGCCTTGTACTGATTATCACTTTAAACTGCCACTTTGCTTGCCACCATTTTGGCATTTTGAAAAAATAATGGTGGTTTAATGAGGTTCGACTGTGTTGGTTGTGTATCTAGTTAGTTTGAGGATACTGAAGCATTCTGTATGTTTGGTGTGTAAACTGATTGTTTCAACTTTTTCTGTTTAAAAATCTGTTTACTTCCATGTCAAAAAAAAAAAAAAAAGGGTGTGTACAGTTTCATAATTATTTCATGCTCTTTCTGTTGAAAGAAAATGCATTGTTAAATTGGGAATGTATTGTTTTTATAGGATGAGAAATCTTTTAGAAAACTTACATATTCTGAAGTGGCAATGCGTGCCAAAGATAAGGTTGAGAAATTAGCTCAGGAACTAAAAGAGAAGGAAAGGCAAGAGGCATTAGTTCGGCATCACAGACAGCAAGAAATGGCTACTCAAAATAAATTGGCAGCTACACGTAAGATTTTTATCTCTAATATTTTATTACTGTGTGATTAGTTTTAGAACTGCTATATTTTCTCTTGGATGTTCTTAAAATTTTAGTAAAATGGCTTCTCAGGTCTTACTCTTTTTGTAATTTTATTATTGCCAGGAATCATTACATTTAATCAGAATTTTAATAGCACTATTAAATAAAATGTGATAAATAAAAGTTGTAGTACATTTCAAGCATACATATATGGTTGGATAATCTGTATTATCAAAATGAAACTACACACAAATGTATCTTTTAGGGCATTGTGATCATGTGAGTGTTGCTGTTACATGGGAGTGGAGAGAGAAAGGTTTGGGATTTGTGATGAAAATATATTAAATTTTTGAAATCCTCTGCCCCTCCCCTTAATGTCAAGTACTTAATGGTTGGCAATTAGATAGTAAATGGAATCTTCACAATTATAGAATCTTCTGTACAAGATCTGGTCAAAAAGCATCATGAGTGCCTGCAGCTCTTGTTAAATAAACTTGGGCAAGTGTAATTACTATTCATTAATGCATGGGTGGCGGAACCCAATTATTTCAGGGGAGACCAACTTCTCCGAGAGTTCAATAAAAAAAAAAAGAGAACCTGTAGGATATATATATGTAAGGACTCGTACAAATCATCATCTATCCTCAATCAACTGCTATGTAAATGTCTCTTCTATAACTTTGTCTTCAGCGTATCTTTTCTAAGTCACTCCAGCATGCTTTCAGATTTCACCCGCACATCTCCCAGGTGGTTGCTTCAGAGTCTTCTCCTGCCTTATGGTGAAATACAATCTAAATCTCAGTTCATGAATGAAATACGGGATTACACCATGCAACAGTGGCGGCCCGTGGCAACTGAAACAGTGGGGCCAGTAGCCGAAGTCAAACAATGAAATAAAAAAAACTCATTATCAGGCCAACTATTCAGACCCCCATCCCACCCCCAAGATTCCTTTATTCTGCCTCTGTTTACCACCTTGACTCACAATAATGCCCTAATCAGGTAGGAATGTGTCAACTATTGTATTGCACACAAAAAAAAATTCCTCAGAATAGAATGCATAACTATAAAACAGAAAAATGTTAAAACTCCTTAAATAAAATTTTTTACCTTAAAACATATAAGCATTAATTTATGTTAGTTGTGCTTTGTGTTTCTTCAGATTTCTCAACTGAGGAATAATCACAGGATAAAAAAATGTAGTGAAAAAATATTAACTCCAAATATATGCAGGGAGGGAATGTTTCATGAATTTCGTCCCATATAGAATGAGTACCATACTGCCATTTGCATTATTTGAAAGGTTTAACCTTTTTTTTTTTTTTAAAGAATTTGTGAAACCTAAAAACATATGTACTCATGTGCAAATTATACTTACAGGTTTTCTCATTTATTTATTTATTTTTAACATAGAAAATCCTCTTAGATAAAACTGAAATTAGTTCTGCAAAGCGCTTTGTAAACTTCATACTCTTGGAAACTCAAATTCTTGGGCGATGAGCACAGAGTTTTAAAAGTGAAGCTTTTCGACTCAAATTCTTGGGATGATGAGCACTGTGTTTTTTTAAGTGAAGCTCAAAAAAAAAATTCTTGGGGTGATAAGCACTGAATTTTTTTAAGTGAAGCTTTTCTTCCAGATTTAAAGCAAAGAATGGAGATTTTAACAAAATATCCACTCCATTCATTGTACTCGACAAGCAAAAAAAAAGTCACGACATAAAGGAACAACACATCACCGAAAGAGACACAGAAAAAGCCACTAACTGAGCTTTGCTACATTTGAAACCCTCCTGCCACCATTGAGCTTGGTCTGGGTAAGCTTCTCTGTCAACCCACGGCGTTAAGGAAATGGATACTCTCCAGGCCAATCAAATTAGCGCGATCTGGCCCCACAGCGTTTTTGCACACGCAGTTAAGACAGTGTTGTATGTAGGTCTTCATACTGAATGAGATGGGGAGGAAATCTTCTCTTCGACTGGGGCCTGTTGGAGCTGGCCCCAATAACCTCACACTCTGAACGTTCTCTTTTCTCAAGGAATAGTTTTTTGTTTTTGAAGGAAACTTTTCCCTTAGGTAATGGTTTTTGAAAGGAAAGGTTTATCACCATGTAGTTAAGAGAGAATAAGAATCAGGGCAAAAAAAAAAATTTAGAAATAGAAATTTTTTTAGGTGGAGCCCGGCCCTCTCTGGCCCCTAATGACAAACCGCCCCTGCCATACAATACAAATTTTAAAGATCACGATCCATTTTTTGGTGTAAATATGACAAGGATGGTAAGTCAGATAATATCAGGGAATTTTATCATCCTGGAGCGGGACCCGAACCCGCGTCTCCCAAATAGCGCATTGTTATGCTAACCACTACACCACCCAGAATGACCAAATCTCAAGTTTCCGATTAATTTGAATATAACCATCACAGGATTCGCAGATATGCCAACCCCTACGCTTTTGTTGCTATAACACCGCATTTTTTCCTCCACTAACTTTATTTAGCATAATTTTTGTGTTATTTGCGGGGAGGACCCCCTTAGCATTTGTCATGGACCTAAGTGCTTTAGCGTATTCAGACAACTCAATAACAGGATGCATATAAGAATAGTCAAAAAGTGCAATGCAGAATTTCTGTCAATGTTTTGCTAGCTATACTTCGGTATCTGGCTTGTGTCATCTGCTACAACGAAGCAACTGACGATAGGTGGCGCTTCACCGCCGAGGCTGATAACCATGCTGATCCTCGGCTACGTCTCAACCCCACTTCCTCGCCTGTGTCCAGTGTTGCCAATTTGAGGGAAAAGTTGCTAAATTTAGGGACTTTTCACTTGATGTTAGAGACAAAAAATTTGGTTTGGGATTAGAGACGTTTTTAGGGGATTTTCCCCATGGTTTTGGGGACTACAGCGCCTTTTTCTGTTTCAGCTGAGATTTTCATAAACTTTGTGACAAAATATCTTTTCTGTTTCTAAGGCTTAAAATTTAGACAAATATTCCGCAACCGCTAGTACATAAACTTTCATAACAGCAACATCGTCGCCCGTAGTAACATCTCATCCAACGGGATGGTTGGTAAAAAATACCTGTTGCTGGTTGATAACACATTTGTGTTGCCAACTTAGGGGGAAAGGCGCTAAATTTAGGAGATTTTGGATTGGAGTTTGTGACAAAAATATTATGGGATAAGCAACATTTTTAGTGAATTTAGCTAGGTTTTTAAAGTTTCACAGACTATTTATATTTCTGATTTTAAGCATTTAAAATATGATTTTTGAAATCGGGAGTCTTTTTCATTTTCCATAGATCCAATAACCGTAACTATGAATGGTAAAGCTTATAGAAAGCAATCCTTTTTCCCCCTTTGTCTTTGTTTTTAGCAGGCATAGGAAGCCTGCCTATTGCCGCTTAATTTGTGTGAGATCTCTTAGGCTGTGAATACGACAGTGGTGGGACTTCCTTCTGTATTTCCATTTGCAGAAATATTGTACACTGCCGGACAATTGCTAAGGACGGATGACAATAGCAACCATAAAATGAAAGGCAGGAAAATGTGGAAATTAGCATAAGTGCGGGATACAGTAAGACGTGTTGTGCGTATGCTAATTTTGGATTGCCGAACTTGTTCGTGACGTCATAGCGCTGATAAGAGATATAAAGGATTTGACGCGTATTGACTGTTGTTGTTCAAACGCAAAGTTGAAAGGGAAAGAATCAATTGACGAACTTGCAATTTTCAGTATGTCTTCCCGACATCACCTAGATGATTTTACGCGTGGCCGTATTATTGGCAAGATTGAAGAAGGGCGAAAAATAACAGATGTTGCCAGGGAGTTCGACGTCAGCCACAGTGTTTCAAGGCTTTGGAAATCATTTCAAACAAATGGAGAGTGTAGCACACGTCACGGGATAGGTCGTGTTCGCATTACGACACCTGCAGAAGGTCGGCACATAGTGCTATCAACAAAAAGACACCGGCGCAGCACAGCTAGTGAGGTAGCAAATCAGTTTATGGCTGCTACTGGCAAGCGGATCTCCCGAAAAACTGTCGCCAGACGTTTGCATGAAGGAGGACTATACGCCCGCCGTCCTGTTGTGTGCATCCCATTGTCCAGACGTCACCGTACCGCCCGTTTGCAATGGTGCCATCAACATCGCAATTGGACTGATAACGACTGGTCTGCTGTCCTCTTCTCAGAGGAGAGTAGATACAGTCTATCGTCTGATTGTCGACGACAACTGATCTGGCGTGATAGTGGTACTGCATATTGTCCAGCAAACATACAGGAAAGGGACCGATATCCGACATGTAGTGTCATGGTATGGGCTGGCATCATGATCAATGGCCGTAGGTCCCTCTATGTGCTTCCAACTGGGACTATGACTGGCCAACGATACATTAATGATGTTCTGCTACCTCATGTTCGCATGTTCCGTGGTGCTGTCGGTGATAGATTCATTTTCATGGACGACAGCGCAACATGTCATCAAACAGTCGCTGTCCAGGAGTGTCTTGAGAGCGAGGATATTCAACGCCTCGTATGGCCAGCACGTTCTCCAGATCTGAATCCCATTGAAAATGTGTGGGATGCTTTGGGAAGGAGTCTTGCTGGTCGCCAATGCCCTCCAATAAACAAGGACACCCTCATCCGTGCACTGACAGAGGAATGGGATAAATTACCCCAACAGCTGCTTGATAATGTTGTGCAAAGCATGACACGACGTGTGGAATCTTGCATCGCCCTTCATGGTGGCCATATCCCGTATTGACATCTTACGCCGGAACGCCTGCGGACGGTAATTGCATTTTTTCACGTTTACATATTCTGCACAAAATGGCCTGTTTGTCCCTTGAACACGTTCCAAAGCCTTCTGGATTTCAGAGCACAATAAATTGTCTTTCTTGTAATGTCCTGGCATTCTGACATTATTTTATTTCACTTGGCATCCAACCACACTTACTTTTTTATGCGCTATATTTGCCGTTTATGATCCGTCCTTAGCAATTGTCCAGCAGTGTATTATTAAAACAAAAGTTCTGTTTTATTTACAGCAAAATAACAGGAACATATCACTGAATTTTTTTTTTTTTTCTTTTGCAAGAAATAATTTAATCTCCAATGCCATAATTTATTGGTCCACCGTGTACTAAGTGCGCTTAGCTAGTCATCTTAGCTATTTAAAAATTGTTGCAGTTTTATTCTCTTCCCCTAAGTATATGTATCTTTTTGTTAGGGGGCTTTACGACCACCGTGAGCAACACAAAGGTCTATAAGCAGTACTTATCCCTAATTTAGGGCCACTGGTCCCAGACAAGGGAGAGAGCCAGTATTGTACAAAAAACACAATATCCATGCTTCACCTGCATTCGAACCCAGGTCCATCTCTGACGAATGCTCAGAAGCCAGTCTTTAGACTACTAAGGCATTGAAGGTGGCATACTTATACTATTCAGCTATATTAATTAATAATGTCGTCACATTCTCTTATGTTATTAATTTAAAGTGCCAAATTAATAATAATAGTGAGTCACTAAATTTTAAATGGCATACAAATAAGTATAAAAATTCAAGAAAATTAAAATCTGATTTTTAGGAACTTTTTTTCACTTTTGGAGACTATCAGTGATTTGGATACTTTTAGAATGAGTGAGTTGGCAACACTGCCTGTGTCTCTGTTTCTCTTCACTACTTCACACGATAACCGACTGGAACTGGTTTCACTCTCCTGTGATGGGTAGCAGCGTCATGTAGGAATCTGAGTGCGCACTCTGTGTACCAAAGAGAGTGGAAACTCGGAGCGTTTTCACTGAAGTAATCTAGTGGTTTATTTTAGCGTACCAGTTGATCTCGCATGCATGCACACACACATTTCACATTCTTCTAATTGGACAACTTGGAAGCGCTGCAGTGTCGCTCCCTTAATAGTACGGCTTTGGATTGGATTTTGTAGTGCTTTTCTTTCTTTATGACCAAGTGAGTCTGCTTGCTTTCCGTGTGCTGAGTTGCAAGTGCTCCAGAATTGATACCCTGCTCCGGCCACCCCGGAAGTTTTGTGAAAGCTCTGGACAAAATGACCAGTCTTGGTGTAGACATGATAAAATTTAACATTTTTGTTTTCTGCATTCTATTTCACAATTGCTGCGTATTGTTAAAAAATTCAAGGGTCGGCACAATCATTTTTCTCCGAAACTGTTAAAATCCGGCAAAAAAAGGGGATGCCAAATGGAAAGAAAAAAGGAAATTGCGCTTTACATGCGGGCGTTCTTCCTAATGATTTTGTTTAAGTTGTCACTCGGCCGGCTTACAGCTGTTGGAAGCTTGTTGCAATGTCCGTAGTAGATGAATGACCTCACGATAAGTACTGAAGTGAAAGATCCCAGTGCAGGTGGCGTGATGTTTTTACATACTGGGAAACAAAATTGTGGATTATCTTTTTCCCGAATTTTCAGTTAAATGTACAAAACTGTTTACAGATGCCATCATTTATTAAAACAAAGTGGCCCTGAAAATTTCACCTTAATAACTTAAACTTTTTGAGTTAGAAATGCAATTTTTTTATTAATACCTCTTTCTCTAAGTGTTCAATTTTTTGTGTGTGTGTGATTTAAAAAGTTTTCACCAGATTTAGGTGAAATTTTCAGGGTATCTTTGTTTGACCAAGTTAAGACATCTATAACAAAATCAGCTTTTTTAAATGAAAATTCGGAAAATTAATTTTTTACATTTTAATCCTCAGTTAAGCAAAGACGCAATACAACAGCAGGTGGGGGGTGAATGTTGCAAGCTCGTAGTTCTAGGTCATCCGCGCTTTCCAGTGAAGTTGATTTTTTTTTTTTTCAATAAACAAAGACGCCAGCCACTCTTTCCACGTTGAGCAAACAGCAACCGAAATTTTTTTTTATCTGGCCGCCGCCGGGGAATTGAAACCAGTCTCTCTCTCTCTCTCTCTCTCTCGTCGAGCCCTTAAGCCACGGTGGCCAACGCATATAGAGCCGTGGATTTCTTGGCCACGGTGGTTGTAAGGCTAACGGGCTCTGCTAGATATCGAGAGATTTGGGTTTCGATTCCCTGGCAGCGGCCGAATAACAATTTTTTGGTTGCTGTGCGTTGCTTAACGTGGAAAGAGCGGTGTCTTTGTTTATTCTCTGATGCCACGTCTTTGAAGGTTTTTCACCTTTGATCTTTTTCTCGGAACGTCTTAATAATAAAGAAAAACTCGTAATTTTAAAAGTTTCCATTGGATTCAAGCGAAATTTGCAGGGTAACCTTTCTTTTTGTAAGACCACCAAGTTTTGGCATCGGTCAAAAATTCAGCTCTATTAAATGAAAATTCAAAATTTTGTTTTTGCATTTTTATCCTTAGTTAAGAAAGGAGTAACTCAGCAAGTTGCCAATGGGATTGTGACTGAAAGGGGAGACACTACCAAGACCCACATAATAGATTACATGAGTCTTGCCCACACAATGCTTCCCTCGTGAGTCTCTGATGCGAGTGATGAATGGCGCATGCCTGTTAGTCCTTTTTACGCTGCTCTTCTTTTTCGTGAGAAAAAGTTTGTTATTCATTTGTGTGTTTATTTCAGTGGGGTTTTGTTCTCTTTAAAAAAATTTGTTTTGTTTTTTTTATGTCTCTCTAAGGGAAAGAGAAAACATAACCAAGTTTTTAAAGATGCTTATGAGAAAACGTGGCCTGTTTTAAAAAGACCAAAAGAATCAGCAAATGATGCCTATTGTACCTGTTGTGATATTTCCTTCTCTGTTGTACATGGTGGAAAAGACTAGACATCATGTGGGATGTCGCCATCATATTGAGAATGCAAAAAGAAAAGCATCAAACCAAAGATTAACAAAAATGTTTGCTCAGTCTGATGACCTCTCCATTAGAGCAGAAGCATTATTTGCAAATTTTAACTGCCCGGTTGCAATTTCTGACCATGCAAGTGCATTATTTAAAAAAATGGTTTCAGATTCAGCAATTGCCACAAAATATGGAAGTGCCCGCACAAAAACCTCTGCAATTATAAGGAGTTTTGCTGACACTTCAGTGCAGCAACAGATGGTAGTAATTCCCCGTTCAGATCAAAAAATATTTCTGATTTTAGTCAGTTATTTTGACCAAACCTTAAGTAAAGTAATCACATTGCTATCATTACCGAATCTATGTGGTAATGCAACTGGGGAAAATATATTTCACTTGCTGGATCAAGAACTCACGAAACGATAGATTCCATGGCAAAATTGTATAGCGTTTTGCTTAGAAAATGCACCAGTTATGGTGGGAACGCACCATGGCGTTACAAAATTTATAAAAGATAAAAACCCTTCCATTGTTTTTATTGGCTGTGCATGTCATTGGATTAATATTACAGCACATAGTGCGGCCTAAATGTATCCATTTCTTGTGTCTACACATTAAAGCTCAAAACTACACATGAATGCTGTAAGACGTTGGCATCCCTGAATTCGCTAGTCGAAGCAATCGACATTCATGTTTAGCTAATCTGGAGGTTAAGAATCCTATCCCGTGATTGCCCGGAGGAGCAGATAAATCGTGAATGAAATACAGGATTACACCATACAATACAAATTTTGAAGATGACAATCCATTTTTTGCTGTAAATATGACAAGGATAGTAAGTCAGATAATATCCGAAAACTTGAAAATTTCAATTTTCAAGTTTTCGGATATTATCTGACTTACCATCCTTGTCATATTCCCACCAAAAATGGATTGTCATCTTCAAAATTTGCAATATCTCAGTTGTTTAGCAATAGTCAGTTTTTCTAGCAAATATATCCAGCCCATTGCTATTTGAGAATTATTTGACAATTTTCTTTAAAGTGAAAAACACTACATTGAGTTAACTTTTCCACAAAACTGCAAAAATGTGCTGACAGTCTCCAGGAAATTTTCATACAAAATAAAAATAAAAAAAGTTACATCATATGTGGACCACAAATTTTTAAAGACATTTTGTAGGAAGACCCCACTGAGGGGACCATGAAATTCCAGGTGAATCTGACACCCCACCACCACCCGTCTCCTACTTTCTTCTGCTGCTTGTGCTTCAATGGCTTCTTGTATAATTACTGTAGACAATGCACAAGAAGCCAATGAAGAAACTGCACTCTCTCAAGTTTTCACTAGATGTCTCAATAAAGGGAAGATTCCTGATCATTGGAACAATGTTACCGTGATCCAGCCACATAGAAAGTAGGATCTTGAACTACGGACCCATGAGCTTCATATACGTTTACAAAATCTTCCCTCTGGTTCTGTCACATCTCTTGAAGGAAACACTGGACGTGGCACCACCAAGAGAAACAAGCTGGATTCAGGAGTGCTTGCAGCACTACAGATCATATCCATGTACTGAGAGAACTAATTGAAAAAACAATGGAATATTTATTATGAAAAGGTTTTGTATTGCATGAAACCATCAGCAGTTATAACCAGGGTTTGTGCTGCCCCTGGAGTCCTGAAAAGGTCCTGTAATTTTATTTGCCTTTTTTCCAGGCCTGGAAAGTTTTTGATTTTTCATATTTTTGTGAAAGGTCCTTGGATAGTCTCGGATTTTTTTCTTGTAATGAAAAAGAATTGATCAAAATATTTGGATTGATTGCATCACTTTGTTCTAGCTCCCTGCAGTTTCTGCTCATGATGACATAACTTCTTCCCCTAAAGTGTGGAGACGTGATGTCTTTCATCTCATGTGGTGCTGCAGTGCAAGATGTTAGAGTGCCATACTTCCAGAGACATATGTTTGTGGTAGTGCTCCGTTGGAGTCGCAACAGCATGTGGAAACCTTTCCATTGGTCCAAGATGGCCTTTTCTTCTACCATGGGCTTCCCTCACTGAATGATATTGATATATGGCTTCCCTGCCGCCAATGTGTGGGAATAGATTATTGTGGAATAGGAAATCCTCAGTGCCGTGGTGAAATTGGTCTGTATTATTATCATTGTGCTGAGTTCCAGATGCCGCCCCAGTGGCGCAGTGATCTAAGCGATGGCCTCTGATCATTCGAAAAGGGTCCAGGTTCGAATCCTGGTGAGGCATAGATGTTGTTTGTCTTACTGCTCTGGCTCTCTCCCTTCCCTGTAACCAGTGACCCTAAATTGGGGATGGGAGACTTGCTTATAGCCCATTAAGTTGCTCACAGTGGTCATTAAACCTCCAGTCAAAAAAAAAAAAAAAACAGTTGCTTCGTATAAGTTTTTGTACAGAGTAATTTTTATATGGGGAAATTTTGCCTCTTCATTGAAGATGTTTCGCCCACCGACACTTGCCCTGTAACAACAGAACACATAGAACTTAAATATTCTGAATGCATAGTAAATTTCACTCCAATTTGCAAATTATAAAACGGAGCACTGTGATTCTAGCAATATAAGTTCCTGGAATTTTTGTAAATGTGTATGAACCCTGTATCACATCTTTAAAATCCTACATTATTAACATCTTTTAAAAGCAAGTGCAAAGGTTTGACTATTTGAGAATACAGTACCAATAAAAACTTCCTAAATTGATTGAAAGCCAGAGCTTCTCGTATTTACTAATTTGACATTGGAGGGTGTGCATCCCATGAGCAGTGATGTAGAGACTATGGGTAACTAGCCTGTCCCTAATTAAGAGCTACTGGTTCCAGGGGGAGTGGAGGGCCAGTGCCGTGATGCAGGCACAGCAGCCATGCTTCCTCTGGGGCTCAGGTCCCAGCCCTTTTAGACGAGTGTTAAGGTGCCTATGCTCAGACCTCTTCACCAGCTGGGCAGCTTTAACAGGATTGTGGTTCCCATACTTTTGACTACAGGTTATAGTAAATTGGTTGACTAATGTAACTCTAAAAATATTCCTAATCATAAGCAATGTACTATGACATTTACAAGTAAGCATGTGTTAGGCAGCATTCAGATTACCAGCCTTAAGATCATGTATTCAATAACTTATATGCATATTCTTTTTAAACTTTAGTTTCCTGTAATTGAGGGAAAAATATATTATTCAAATCTGATTGAAAATCAATATTGTACCCTTTAAACTATGTAAACTATGCATATTTTCCAGTCAAATACTCTTTAGGGGGCACCAAGTGTCAGTCTTTGACTAGAGCCACTGCAGTACAAAACTGCGTAAAATACAGTGTACCATTTATTTTATTATTATTTTTTTCAAAACAAGATGAGATGAAGTGAACTATTTCAGGAAAAATAGACTAAAATTGTGTAAAGAAAAAAAAAGTTAAATACGTGTTTTCATTGTAGTTGGCTAATTAGAGTTCTAGCCATTTAAACTTTTCAGCTCAAATTGACTAAGTGTACAAAATGGGAGATGGATCTCTTTTCTATGTGACTGGTTAAACAATTTTGGTCTTCATGCAGACTTAGCTCAACCAGACATGCAAACGAGTTATAGATATTGCATTTCTGCTAACATTTGCACTACGTCTGAAGTGTATTACTGTTTTATTAAACATCAACATATATTTGGTTACAAAGTTTGAAAGTATGTGTGTGAGAAAGCAAAAGATTTAAGTTTCATTGGTGTTCAAGTTAAAAATTGAGGGGGGGGGTTGTAGTTTTGTTTTTTTTTAATTCCAAAAGCAAAGTTTCTGTTCCAAAAGAATATAGTTTAAGCTGTACTTTCAGCTTAATAATTTTATTAAAACTTTATATTTTTGTTCACTTTGTGGGTGTAACAGTAATTCCAGAAAACAGTGTTCAAGAAAAATACTGAGATCTCCTAAATTGGCTATCTGTTCTTTAACTGTTTGGGGAACACTAATTACAAATACTTAAACTGAAATTTTAACCTGTGTAAAAACTTAACATGGTAATTTTCAGTTTGGCAGGGTACCACAACTTTGACATTCTTCTTTTATTTTCAGGTGGCCCTTTCAGAGACTTCCCCAAGGGGCGAATTGCGGATCAACAACGCTCAGGTTATAGAGAGTGGCGCGAACGCCGAAAAATGGCTCGGGCAGTTTCTCTTCCAACGGCTGGCCAGTAAAACTTTCTACACCTGATTGATGTCCTTGAGCAAACGTTTCTTTGGGCAGGGAAATTCAGGATGCAATCTTGCTGGCTGGCTGGCACACATTGCCTCATCCAGACTGGATTTAACAAAACAATACTACTTCTGTGAAGCTGCCTGCCTGTGTGATGGCAAATTACTAAGTTATGATTTCCAGTGGGAAACTGTATTTGCCTTGCATCTGTTGGTTGTCTTATTCAGTAGTTACTTTTGAAGTCTTCATCACTGCTACAAGAAGTTTGCTTAAAAGAAATTCAGAGTGCTACTGTTATTGCCAGCAAATGCCAACAGTGTTAATGCAAATGTGTGTGTCTGTGTATGTATACATATATATAAATATAAGTATATATATATGTAGGTTTATATATATAGATATATTTATATATATTTATATCCTTCAGCTTCAGGAGAAATTATTTTCCTTATCAGGTGCCTCCATGTAAGATACTTGGCAAGATGTGCAACACCTATAGGGATTAGCACTTGTGATGCCACATTGTGTACCATTCTTATAACTAGTTCTGTAGGAAGAGGAATGCATATTGACACTGCAGGAGCTTCCATTTTTTGACTTTGGTGCTGCATCTAGAGTTACATCAAGCCCTGCTTTTGGCATCATAGTTGAAACCTGCAGATTACCAATGTTCAATCTACTAATTTGTTTGATTAACATCTTGTTTGTTCCTTTTTGCACATATCTGATGGTAACATTGTAAGCAATTAACTTGGACTGATGACCTTTAAGTTTTAATTATGTTTTATAGACATGGCAACAATGAAACAACCTTTTAGATAATTAGCAGTCTACTGAAAATCATTGAGTGGCTTCAATTTCTGGTACCTGCATATTTTTTTTTTTTTTTTTTTTCTGTAGGTGTTATTTCTAGTCTAAATTGATATGTGCATTTAACTCATTGGCAAAAGCAAAAATCAAAATATGATAGCTGAAGCCAAAACGAAGATTTTTTTTTCTTTGTGTGTGTGTGTGAAACTTTATTTTTTTCTTTCCTGTAGGGTTTTAGCAACCCATATGTGATACTACATGCCTTAATTCTGTGTGGGGGATATATTGTTTGTTAATTAAAACTGTTGACAAGACAAGAGTATTTGTCTGTACTCAGTGAGCTACCTTACACATACTCTTCATGCTCCATGCCCTTACTTGGTTGCGGTATTTGGGTGACAGTTTTATATTACAGATTTTAAGGGTCAATAAATAATCTTGATTTAATGCAGGGCTATTTTCACCATTCAGTGGTCATACCATTTACCTCATCTGCTTAATGTTTCATATCCAACAATATTTTCCCCACTGCTTTTCACTTCTGACATGTAATGCGTTTTTCCTTTAATTTTGTGTACTGCAGTAGTGTTAACTGAGAATTTTTATAAAGGTGTATTGCTTGGTATGTATGGGAGAACCTGTGATTTCAGCTTTGTGGTCAGTCCACATGCGCTTTCATGTCATTTTTCCCATTGTTACCTCAAGGTAAATATTTTTTTACCTTATTGTGTACTTATGTGAAAAAAATGTGTGGCATTTTTCTGGCAGATGTGCATGTGTGTGGATATAAATGAAAATATTTAATCACTTCAGAGAAGAATGTTGAAAAAAATCACACCATTTGGTATTGTACATCTTGGGAATTATAGTATTTGGTTCAGAGACTAGATTGATGCTGCTGTGCTATTGACTTCCGTGATATTACGAAGTACATTTTGTAAATATTGACTATAGAGCGCAGAATACTGAGAAATAATTAGGAGCTAGTATCTCCTGCACTGCAGAAACTAGTCGTAGTGCGAAATGTAACTGACAAGAGGAATTTGGTCACTCCCAAATTCAAGGAATGTTGGTTTGAATCACTTTAAAACATTTGTTTCTGTGCTTCTCAGGAACCTTGACAAGTCAATAAAGGATCCTGCAGTAATATTATGTTCCCTTCTGTTGTATTTGAAGACACTATTTTTGCTAGTAGTTACCATTTTAATGTATTACAATTAGGCATATTGATAATTAAAACATGTACTCTAGATCCTTTTGTTTAGTAATAACTGAAGTTTTTGCACCATTGTACAAAAACAGCAACTTTTTCACTGAATCCAAAAGTTGATTTGTTTTTAATTAAATTATTTGATATTTACGTGACCAGCATAACATCACATGCATGTACAACTTGTGTAACTTCAAGTTATTTTTTTCATTTGTAACACCAAAATAATGTTCTCACACCAAAATAATGATGTTCTTAAGATGAAGAAATTTTGTTAATTCCTCATTTAATTATTTTTTTCTTTAAACAATTTTTTGTCATAAACTAGTTTTCATACATCATATGTAGGGCACATTGTACTCATACACTTGGCCAAAACTGTGGTTTATGTTTTAGTTTTTTTTTTTTTTTAAGCATTAATAAACTTCTTTTAATACAGTTAATGATGGTACCAAAGATAAAAGGGAAGATTCAAATGTGATTTTCTGGCCTTGAATGGCTTTGCCATTAGAAAAGTTGTCCGTTTTTCTGATGGTTGTGTTATTTTTTGTCCCAAAAAGTCTGGAAAAAAAAATCTAAAAGTTATTTAAAAATGCTCAGTATTTTATTTAATGTTTTTATAGTCACTTGGTATTAAGAAAAGTTTTGACAGAAATGGTAATTAGCAAATACTGTTGAAAAGTGAGTCATTGAAGTAAATGTCATTTGAGGAGAGGAAAAAAATTACAATCAACAGAAGTTGTTTTGCCACCCATATTTTGTTCCAGATCTTTATTCTAGACTTGTAAGAGTTCTGTTACTGTTATTCTGAGTCTCCATGGGTGATATTGGAGTGTATTTCCTTATAAACTTTGTTGTACATTGTTCCACGCTGTGATGTGAAGGTTCTTGATGTTTCTGTATGTGTGTGCTCATCAAGAAAAAAAAATTATATATATATGGTTATTAGCATCTGAATACAGTGTGCAAGATAAGCAATGAATTATCAAGAATAGTGAGACAGTTTTTTGTGCTTATTGAATGATTGAACTTTGATTTATTCCAAAGAGTTTCTTCAAAATATATAGGTGTGAATTTAACTGTCCATAAGTACAGCACAGATTTCACCCCAGCAATCAATAAAGCCACATGAATAAGAATGCACATCCGTGTGGCGTATTTGTCAAGAACTTCTAATCTCAGCAATGGAAACAGGATAGCAAGAAACATTACTAGTTCATATTAGACACTTTGCAGTGGGCCCTCTTGTTTGTTTTTTCTCTCCTTGTTGTGCACTAAATCTGTTCTTTGTTATGCTTCTGATGTTTTCTATGAGGGAGGGGGAATGTTGGGGTCAAATTACCATCAGTAACTTTATTTTTCTCTCACAGTAAAGAGTATTAGGAAATGTATTCTGCTGACTTATTTTAAAACAATAGGATTGTATTTACTTATGCAAGTTAAATTACACCAAACTGGCTGACTGCCAGAAATGACTACAGCAATGTTAATGTATACTGAAGTTTAATAAAATTTCAAATATTGTCAGTGTATCAAAGCTTTCTTTGTCCTCGTATAGATGAAAACACATTTAACGATGTTGTTACATCACATTCAGCTTCAACCAGCACGTTACATTTCTTCAGCAGCATCCACAATGAGTATGTATGTCATGAAGATAAGTTGTACATTCCATTTTAGTGTAAACTTATAGACTGGGTATTTTAACATACCCATGCAAAAATTCAATGTGAACAGAAAACAAATATTCTTTTAGCTTAGTCTTTTTTTTTTTTTTTTTTTTTTTTAAAGTTTGATATGGCAACAGTAAGTAAATCAGTAAAAATTTATCTGGTACAAAACGTGTGTTAGAACAATGGCATTGAATGTTCCATATCTTACTCTTAATTTTGTAAGGTTTATGGGATTTTGCAAATAATTTTAGTAACTAAATCACCATTTTAAACTTTGCCTGCATTCTTCTAAGCAGTGACTGATTTAGAATTCCCTGGGCCTTAACACATAGCATTGGTGGTCTCCCCTCACTTATACTAATGTATGAGAAAGTATTGTAATCACAAAAGACTCAGACTTCCACCTTTCAACAGAAATGCACATTTTGGGTTCTCCCAAACATGATTTGACTATTTTTCACAATGGTGTGTGTAAGTGTGAGAGAGATTTGTTGCCTCAGCCCAAAAACGTATAGCTATCAAGACTAAATTTTAGACTTATGGTTTGGTTTGCAATACCTTGATTGGGAAGAAATGGTGGAAGTTACAAGTCAAAAACCTTTTGTTCAGGAAGAAAAGTCAAAATTTTTATGAGAATGCTCACTGGAACATGGTACTAGCATTCAACATGTTGCATACTGCTAGTTTATGGTACTGCTTTAATTTGCATTTGTGCTACATGCAGTGTGGAATCTGCCATTTTTCTTATGTGGTAAGTTTTGTAATATCCTCTTGAACTGAATAAAGAAATTTTCAGTGAAAGATGAAGAGTCATATTAGGCTAAATTAAAGAGCAAAATGTTAGTTATATTTTAAGAAAATGGACAAGAAATAATGCCTAAATTTCTTAGTCTAGTTATAGGCTAAATTAAAGAGCAAAATGTTAGTTATATTTTAAGAAAATGGACAAGAAATAATGCCTAAATTTCTTAGTCTAGTTATAGTGTGGCACAGGTAATATTACTCTCAATGACTTTTAGTCAGCTTGCATTTGAATTTAAGTAAATTTATGCGTGCAGATAGCATACTTAAAGTTCAGGTGTAATTTTGCTCCTAAAACTCAGAAAAGCAAATTTATCCCCACCACCACCTCTTTCCCCTCTCTAGGAAGATGAAAGAGAAAAAATAAAAACAGTGAAAAGTAGTTATCCTGTGTAATAATGGTGAGCGTCATCAAAATGATTGGTCTCAGCATGTCCTTTAGAAATCCAGTTGCCCTGCCAAGTAAGTTGGGTGGGTGGGGTGGAAATGCCAACTGCCTTGTTTTGCACTTTCACAACAAAATAAACAGTCCAAATGTTCCCCTCCATTAAGAAAATTTTACTGAAAGTATTTTTTATGAAGATACTGCTCAATGTGTCAAATGCTGCCTGGATAGACCTGTGTTAGGCAGAGGAAAATTTTCCAAAGTAATCTTAAATTCTTTTTCTTAATGTTTTTTCTGACTTGTAATTTTTGTTAAATATAATTTTATTCCATAAGTAATTGTGTTTGAATGTGAAAATGGAAGGAAATTTTTCCGAAAATAAAAGTCAAGCAAAGCCAAGATTTCTGCCTTAATCATGTAGTTTTGTTTTTATCATGATGTTCCGACTGTCCTGTATTTTGTTAGATGTTATTTTTCTCCTTAAATGTTAACATTTCAGCATAAGAGGGATGGGGGGGGGGGTTAAACAAGCAACAGTTTAATATTTTTTTTTAAATCCACACATTATGTTCAAAAGCATTTATCCTCTCAAGTTACACCATTTCCTAAAGTAATGAAAGCTTTGATATCATGCCTTGACTGTCCTAAGGCTAAAAGTTTTTTTTTTTTTTTGTTGTTCATGATGGATGAAATTAGTTGGTCAGCGAGAAGGAAAATCAAAACATATTCAGCTGTACAAACTGTGATTTACTAAATTAAAGCACAGTGTAAATCTACAGTTGTTTCCAACTTTGCCAAAATCATGGGGTATAAAAAGAAAAGCAATGATGAGGAAACTGGAACGGAAAGATATGAGCAGAAAGAAATATTTGATTGCACAGAATTAAGTGTTGTGCGACTATGTTGTGAACAAGTGCCATATCTTATTTTACGCTGTCAGAAGTTAACTATCGACTTATCTGCAACATAGTAAGAGTTGTGCAACCACATGTGGTCAGCTGGTTTTCCAGATATTTACAGGGTTGCTTCTTCATAGTGCGAGCTGACGTGTGCACGTACGTTTTGATATGGTGTGCTTCAGCCATTGTGCCATATAATTCAGTAAGCAGGTCAGTGATAAAATTGCTTTTGAATTTGTCTCATTTCAGTCAAACAAGTTCCACTTGGGAAGGATGTTTTATGGACATGTATGTGTATGTATTTGCATAGGCATTACCATGCATAATATTTATGGTGTACAGTGGGGAATGGCTTTTTAAATGGAAGAAAGAGGTGCAGTCCAAGATGCTGTGTTCCTCAGTATTCTATACATTTCACTTTCAAAACATGACTGATTTTTCTTCTAGAATCTGCTGCAAGTTCATTTACTTGCATCATGTTAAAAGCAAAAGTGCAGCATTATATGTCTTTTTGCTGCTACTTATTAAATGGATTTGAGAAATTTTGTTTCATGAGTTTAATGACATTCCTATGCTATTAAAAAAAATTAGTCATTTCAGATGTTACAGGACATGTATTATCTCATTTGGGTTGTGAAGTTGCTTTTTTGATGGTTTGGCAAAATTTATGTAACAAAAATAGCCTTTGTTTAATCAGAAATCTTAACTCCCATTATCAATCCACTGCAGGATGGTCTCCCAAAGTTTCTTCCACAACTGTCTGTTTTCCGCCAGTCTCCTCCATGTCACTCCCGCATGCTTTTGAATTTCATCCACCCATCTCCCATGTTGTCTTTTGGGTCTTTTATATCAACTAGTATTACCTTTACTCTGTTCTGGGACTTGTTCTGAACATTTAACCTCCTGACTTCAATCCCCCCCCCCCTGCTTGTGTGTTCAGTTTCTTTCAGCATATTGGGGTCTCAGTTAATCACAGAAATGTCTTATGGGGTGGGGGAGTCATATGTAAATTGCTTCTAAATAAGTATTTCACATTTCTAGTATCTATTATTTTGATAGTAACAGATTTGTAATAGCCACAAGTTGTTCTGCACTTGACATTGGTAATCCCAAACTAAGTGACTGTGGGGGAGGGGTAAATATACCTTAACATTCCAGAACCAAATCTGCATTGACTATCCCCCCACCAGTTGAACACTTATAGTGCAGTTTAAATGTATTTCATTTATTGGTGTAATGTGGTATATGCAAATCGCCAAGTTTCACTCTCCACTAAGGAGACTTTCTCAAGAGAGTGGTTAGGTTTAGATTCCAAACCCCTAATTCAGCAGCTTTAATTTGTAATATGTTATAAGCATTTTCAACTTGAAAGCTTTGGTGTACTATTAAGTAATATTTGACCCACACACTGGAGTCTGATAACATAATTTGCTATTGTGAAACCGAAATTTTGTAACCAAGTGTGATTGGAACCACTGCGATAGTATGATCACACACACTTTTATCACATACTTTACTAAAATCAAAACGACACTGCAGGAAAGGAATGTGACTTAACATTATGCCCTGTAATCTGATAATTTGAGGGCACATTCCATACAGTTCTGGAAGAAAAAACTCAACAGAAGAATGTGCACAGCTAAAACTCCATAAGCAGAATAATTCAACCTGTGTAAACTCAAAATGTTAAAGAAAATGAGAAGAAAAAAAAATGCACGCTTTTCAGAGAATTTAACATTAACATGCAGGAATTTATTTTTGAAAAACCATAATTTTTCAAGTGTGCCCCAGCTATTGTTTCAATGAATCCACCACTGTTGACTAAATTTAAATTCCTAAATATTTAATGAATGACTTTGGTAATGTACCCTTCTACGTAATATTGGGTTAATGCATAAGTTCATGCCGTTTTATTTCAAGAGTGTTTCCCAGGTCAGTAGTGATAGTGAAGATGGCCAGTTGTATATCAAAATGTAACCAGTAATATCGTGTATTTAAATCATGTGTTGTGTGATTGTGGCTAATGGTTTTTTGCTTTTCAGTTCTGTAAGTATGGAGTGTCAAGTAGAGAGGAATTAATATTTCTGACATCTGCTCCTCTTAAGAGTTTAACAAGGGATCCACAGCCACCGAGGCTACCCAAATTTGTGCGGTGTATGGGGAGGATGCTATTGCACCAAGGACAGCCAGCAAATTGTTTGAGCGGTTCTGAGGTGGCAATTTTGACCTCAACTACACTCCACGCTCAGGTCGTTCATCTCACTTTTAAGGACGACAGTTTGAACCATCTCATCCACTTGGATTGGTGTCAAACCATGCACAAATTGACCACTGAGATGGACTGTGATCAAGTCACAGTGGCACAACACCTGGAACATATGGAAAAGGCCCAGAAACTGGGGTCTTGGGGGGCCTCACACTCTCACAGAGGGTAACCAGAATCAACGTGTTGCCATATGCGATTCCTTGCTCGTCCGTTATCATGAATGTTCTCAGCAACACACACCCTTTCTGTCACGTATTGTTACTGGAGATGAAAAGTGGTGCCTGTATGTGAATTTCGGGCATCGGAGGGAATGGTTAAGCCCAAACAAGACACCCACACCACGTCCAAAACATGACCTTCATCCTGCAAAGATCATGTTGTGTGTCTGGTGAGACATGGAAGACATTATTCACTGGGAAATGCGGCCGAGGAATCGGACCATCAACGCTGCACTCTACCGTGAGCAATTCAGCAGAAACGGCCACATCGGTGCCATGGTGTCCTTTTCCAACATAATGCACACCCTCACAATGCAAACATAACCAAAATGGCCATTCAGGACATGAAATGAGAGATCCTTCCACATCCGGCCTGTTCCCCAGATGTCCAAATGTCTTCCCTTCAGATTATCACCTGTCCGATCTCTGTGGAATGCACTCCGTGGCAAAACGTTCAACAATGTTGATCTAATTCTTGATGACTTCGCAGCAGAACCTGCACGTTTTTTCAAGAATGGCATTACAGACCTATCCAGACGTTGGGGCACCGTCATAAACAATGGGGGAGAATGCATAGTTGATAGATTCCCTTATGATGTAATACATTCCTATAGTGCAGTGAAAAAAACTGCATGAACTTATGCATCTAGTTACAAATTAAATTCTAACAAAATTTGAAAACTAGTTACCTATATTCAAATTTTGTTAGAATTGAATTTTTGTGTTTCTGTTGGAAGCACTGCAGTATAGTTATATTAACTCTTTCTACATAACAAAAAAAATTTACATAAAAAGTTCTGACTTTCATGGCTTGTATGTGTCCTGAAAATGTCCTAAAATTCTGTTACACGTCTTGGAATTTTATCCATTCCTGCCTTTTTGTCATTGCGTGATGTTTTGTAGTTTATTTTTTTACTGATGTAACTTTACATCTAACAAATTTCCCTCCCTATCCCTGGCGAAATGCAGAGGGCTGTTGGGTTTCTTTGTCTTTTAGCAGTACCGAGAAAATGTGTTATTAGTACATCTTTTGTAAGAAAAGAATGTGTTTATGTTATCACTTTGTTTAGTCATGCGTCTGTGGACACCATATCTCTGCCAATATTAGTCCGATCTGAAAAATTATTTTTGCATTGGGAAGCCTGAAGTGTGAGAAATGATCTTTACATTTGTTTTTTTTTTTTCCAATGCAAAACTTCGCCACTATAGAAGGCCTGTAGCAGATATCAAATTAAAAATACATTTTATTCAATATATTTGCTTCTATTAAATATTTGATTAAAAAAATATTTTTCCTTTTGATGCAATTGATGTCCAAAGACTGTCTTGGGTACAGTTTCTTTTTGAAGTAATGCACAGATTTTCCGTTAAAGGTCAATCCATATCATCAAGTGGTCCAAAAAAAACATTGGTTGCTTGACCATTTCAATTTTTTATATTTTGCATGCTGTTGACCTTTATATGTTGACAGTTCAAAACCACTATTGTTTTATTTTTGTTCACATTGCTTTAAACATGGTGGCCATTTTTGTATCTTGGCATTATGGCATTTTTGGCATATGTAAGGGTTAGCGGTAACTTCCTTATCTCAGCTGTGGTAAGTCCTAGGACAAAATCTCAAATATTGTTATGTTAAGCACATTGTAAGGTACCATTTTGTCAATTATACTATGCTTCTAAAAATATTCCTTCACCATAAATTTTTTATTAAAAGTTTTGTATCAAAATCGCTAATGTCATTTTCGGGGTGGTTATTAAGTGGGAAGGCAATTTATTTAAGATTTGAATTTTTTTTTGGAAGTACATATTTTTTTTTTGGAAGTCTCAGTTAAATATTATTTGAAACTTGACAGTTGTATACTTTTTTTCTACGTGGCAGTAAAAATGTACTTTTTTCAAAAAATTGCCAATTTTAGAGTTTAATATCTCTGGTGGACAGTTATTTAAAAATCTGAAATTTACACACATTAAAGGTACTACTCTAAGTAACTTTAAGTAAAATTTTGAGTTTGAGATTCAAGTGGTTTAAGAGATACAGCCTTGCAAAAGTCGTAAAATTTATTGAATAAATCAAATTTATTACTGTGTTTATTACTTGTCTTCATACATATTTGTTGGTATTTATAGTGTAAATTAAGCTTTGGAATGTAAACAGGCATGATCACAATTGATGAAAAATACAATGAGGGATTTTAACTGTTTAACAGCCTTAATGAAAATTTAAAAAATGGAGGCATAGGTGTTAAATGCACTTAACAAAGTTAATTTTTCAAATAGTTCAGATAGAATCACAATGTTTATATAGTTAGCAATTTAGAACAAGTGAAGCCATAAAATACTCATTTTATTTTGTATGCTTGTTTAACAATGAAATTTCTTCACAGAGCGATGTTGATATATGTATTATATGAACGTCCAGTTCCTGTGTATAGTTCTAAGGGGCTGAGCTTCTTAGTACATTTGTCAGTGGTACCCATACTTTGTCCTCACGTGACATTTTGAATGAAGTTCTAGGTTCAGCTGGGTGATAGAACTTCAAAAATATATCTTTGTTCTCTAAATTGATGTCCACAATTACTCCCAGCCACCTCTGTTTCTCGTACACACAGGTGATGTCATTGTTCCTAAGAGTTAGTGGGACAGCTCTCATTATAGGAAGATCCTCATATTCTTTTGAATTAGATGTTAAATAGCATCTCATACTATTTTCCAAATTTGGAACAAAGCAATGTGAAATGTCAGTGTCCCAGGAAGTCACTGGCAGTTGTCAGATCTCTTTATCAAATCTTCTGGAGAAAGTATTTCTTCCTCTTTAACTTAAATGCATGTGATCCCTTTTATATTTTTCTTGCAAATGTCATACATATGTTCAAGGGTAATGTAATTATTCAGAGGCCTTTGTAGACTCGCCTTAGTCACTTCTCGCTTTGTTGTTACACCAACACAGTCATACGCATTCTGTCCATGTGATGACGCAAAGAAATTCCATTCAGCATAAAGACAAATCTTTCTTGTGGTGGGATAGGTTAATAAAATCCTTGTATTTATATTGGCCTCATGTTTCATCTAAAAAGTCTATTATGGTTACCGACGCACCAACTAGACAGGCTCCTACAATCTGCCCTCTTTGGAACTCCGACAGGTCACTCATTGTGACTTCACCTGGAACGAAATTATGCAATCACGCAGACACTTGAGAATATAAGCAACACATTTTTACAAAAAAAAATTGTAGTTACATGTTTGTTTTACTCAAAAAGCAACACATACTAAAGTCACTGTTTTCAGCGAGGTCTTCCATTGTTTTGGACAACCCCTGTATATGTGCATATACTGTATAATTTAATTAAATTGTATATATATATTAAAGAATACACAACCCACAATATGTTTGTAAACTTTCGGACTTATGCTACATTTTATAAATTTTCAGTACAATTTAATTTATGAAACTGAATCCCCCTCCCCCCTTTTTTTGGTGTAACTTCTATGTCATAAAAAAGTGAAGAATTTGAAAAATATAGCCAGATCATTATTATCTCTTATGTTCCAACGTGGGAATGTTACAGTAATGTCGCCATTCGACGCATAATACGCATAGGCAGATCGTATTAGCCAATCTGATGCCTATGCTACCGGAAAAGGGAAGGACTTGTCGGAGTTAGAACGAGGCGTGATTTTAAGCATGTGAAAGGGGGAGCCAGCGTCTCAGCAATCGCAGGCGCAGTTGGTGGCTTGAAGGCCGCCATAGTGAAGCTGTGGAGAATGCAGTCTGAAGAGACATCGATCACGCAACATGCCCGAAAAAGCAAACCACCGCTGGGTTTCAGCCGTGGTGAAAGCCCGTTGGAACGTCCTGTCCAAGACAGACTGCTCATGAAATTTCTATTTACCATTGACTGCGACCGACCCGAGCTTATACAAAAGCGTTTCTGAGCACATAGTCCAAACCAAGGGCCTAAAGGAGTCGACCGCTCGTTCGTGTGCCCATGTTGACCGACCATCGTCGACAACTTAGCCTGCTGGTTCATGCGAGTACAGTGATTCTGCACTGGGCGACAGCAAGAGTCCGGTGGGTCCAGGTTCCAACTCTAGTGTGCCGATTAAAGGTACCATATTCAAAGTCGCACCTGTTAAAAGCTGCGACCAGACTTCCCGAATGGAAGGAAACTGGACTGTGGTGGTGGTGGTATCATTGTATTGGGATTGTTCTCATGGACATCATTGGTCCCCCTCAATCCTGCTAAACACCCCACCATCAGATCCTATTTATACTAGGGGTAAACCTAACTTTACTACAAAGTGCACGGTGGTAGTGCCTTTTCACTGAAAAAGTATAATTCAGGACCATTCTACAACCCCTGTGGGTGTGCCACCGCGACGGGGTGCCGAACAAAAGGAAACTTCCCGCCTATCATATCAGCGCTAGGGAGAAATCAGCAAAGCTAGGGAGAAATCAGCCCCCGAAACTACTCTGGCAGAAATGACGGTGACATCGCCAAAACACGAATATCTGTGTTTCTAGTCATGCTACCGAAACTGACCTAAAGTACGTACGAACAAGGTTTAGAGCAATTACGTACTTTTGAAGCAGTCCGAACTCAACTACAAGTTTTCTGACTAACTACGAGGTAAGATCCAAAAGTTTCCGGGCTGGGTCTGTAAGTCTGTAGATGGAGTTGCAAAGCTGAAGCACATTCTCCTTCAAAATAAGACGATCTTGCAACAACACACTTCTGTCAGCGGCAGTAGAGTTTGTCGGAGCACTTCTGGAACCCATTCTTTGCAATGTCCTTCAGTGCAACCAGCGATGAGTTTTTCACTTCTGCGCTCGAAAACTGACGACCCTGAAGTCGCAGTGGGCGAGGCAAGTGAGTACGGTGGGTGGGGGGACAACACAGTTCACTCCTAGTTTGTTCTGGCAAGAAGCAAACTAGGAGTGAACTGTGTGCCGGTGCATTGTCGTGCGACAACACGATTGATCGCCATACAGTTGAGACCGCTTCTTGCGGATCAACTCACGTAGACGTTGCATGATGTCCAGATAGAGAGCTCCTTGTTGATAGTGCGTCCATTAGGGATCAATTCAAGATGAACAGTACCCTGGATGTCAAAGAAAACCTCAAGAATGCTTTTGCTGCCATCTCGGCGGAATTTCTGCTTGCGTGGAGACAACGGCGATTTCCACGTAACTGACGCCCGGCCAGTCTGCGGGAGGAAGAGGAAGCACCATTTTTCATCCTGATGTAATTCTTATAAGAATTTGCGGGCCTTGGTTGGCGACGGTTGAGAGATCGTCCGCCATTTCATCCGTGTGGCCAACTGACCTTCAGTTACCATGAGTGGGACGATGTATTGACACACGATACATCTTCAGATCATCTGTTAATATCAGTTGGCACGTAGTCTCCGATATCCCAGCAGTTTCTGCTGTTTGCTCGATCGTCTGTTGGCGCGTATGGTGGCGGCAACCTTCGAAATGTTTTCACCTGTGCGAGTTGTCTTCGACCTCCTGTCTGCCCTCTTAGAAGCGTCGATGTCAATCGGATGTTTATGACCGCGACAGGGTGTTGTCGCCATAAACTTGCTTCAACATCTCGTAAATTTCTATTTAACTTTTGTCCAAGCGAACGCAAAACTTAATGCGCTGTTCAAAATACTCCATTTTTCATCAATCGCCGAACACAGTGTAAATTACTCGCAATATCCGGATATACCGCAGCGAGCGACATAAATGGCTGAAACCAATTTCCCTGTGAGTGGGAAAGTGTCGTAACGTAATTCAATAATGACCGTGGGTATGCGATACACGTACTTTACCGTACAAGCGCTGTCCAGGAACTTTTGGATCCTACTGTGTATTATGCAGTGGAAGCACGCACTCGATATCTTCCATTCCGTAGTGAGGTTAGCCTTTCCCTGAATTTAGGCATTGTTGTAAACCATTTGTTTGTTATATAATAGTGACTTTGTATCCGGATGGCACTGAACTCTTTCAGAAAGAGAATGCCTAATGTCACAAGCCCAGCAATGTGCCAGAATGGGTAGAGGATCATGCCCAAGCCTTTCATATGCTCTCCTGACCGGCAAGTTCTCCCTACTTGAATCCCATCGAACATTGCCGGGATGAAGTAGAACACAGCACTCGTCGGTCCGGGCCTTTGCGTTGCTGTCAGCTGGTATAGAATAATTTCTACGGTCCGTGAAAGCAGTTGTCGCGTTATAGGTGGCCCAACACGCTGTCGGGTGTGTAACATTAATGTTGTGACTTTAAATGTTTTTTATTTATGTGCTAATGAAAAAAATATGAAATCAGTGGATTATCATGTTCATGAGTAGCAATCGTTCCATTAATTGGTTCGTCGACTATGACAGAAAATTTTAGATACTTTTTACTGCCTTCCATTTATTGCTTGCAATGCCTTAGCATCATTGTCGAGAACGTAAAACAATATCTAAACAAATTACCAGGTTGATTCAAAAGTTCGTCCCGTGTTCACATACAAAAGTTTAGTGATGCAAGAATGGCATACACCCTCACCTCATTCTGCAAGGTACATTCCTTTGTTTTCTATAGCCTTTTGCCAACATTCCACCAGAACCACGATCTCACTGCAGATTTCGAGGACAAACTCTCCAATGCTAGATTCCACGTCTACCACTGAAGAAAAGTATCATCTTTGTAGGAAACGAGCCATGGAACGAAAAAGATGGTAGTCGGATGGCGGATCTCGCCCCTTTTCCCACGGAGTCCCTGTAGTCTTCAGCTGACCATGCAGGCTGGAGATGGGATTGCGACATTACCCACATGCAGTATCGCCGGCTTCCTATTGATGAGCTTTGGCCCAGACATCATGGACCAGCTGCAATTGTTGCGCATAGTAGTTCGTCCACAGCCTGATCACCTGGGGTAAGTTCCCAGTGCACAGGACGCTCACAATTCCACCGAATGCACAGCATGACATGTTCGGGCCTCCCTCTTTTTACCACTGGCCTGCTCTCAGCCACTGGTTTCCAGCGGTAGGATAACTTAGGAATATTCACTTTTTATCACCTGTGATGATATGACGGCAAAACCTGTCTTGTAGAGATGGACTGGAAAGGCCCTACCTCTTCCTGCCCCGGTGGCACAGAACACTGACTAACTTAGCACTTCCCTGGTGGTAGTCTAAGCACTGACTTCTGACCATCCCTCCGGGTTCGAATCCTGGTGAGGCATAGATGTGTTTGTCTTACGGCACTGGCTCCCTCCACTGGAACCAGTGGTCTAAATTAGGGACTGCTTATTGAGTTGCTCACGATGGTCGTTTAACCCCCAACAAAAAAAAAAAACGAAAAACAGAAAGCAGGGTTCCACCTCAGCTGCCAAATATGTACCAGTACCGCGGTTCACTGTCACAGCTTCGACAAGGTATTGGTGTCGGAGATCGCTCGACCTGCTGACCTCGGGTTGTCTTCAAAACTGGTATCTGCATTGAAATGCCGGAAACATTTTCGTGCAGTGTTTTCTCACATTCAAGAGCACAAGTTTCTCTCGCTGCTGTTGCCGTGTTTTAACTCTTTTTTCCAATAATGAGGTAAGAGCACCCGAACAGCACGTTTATTGACCCCTGTTCACCTGATAGCGCAATGTGTTTCCGTGCTATTTCACGTTATAGTGGCACCCAGTCGACGCTGGCGCGAACCTTTCGTACAAGGATTCTGGTCCAACATTCTGTGTAGCTCAAAGCTAGACCAACCTTTAACTTAACTCTGGTATATGTTAATTTCCTTCAGTTCGTCGTTATTCTCCGTACTTATAGAAGGTCGGCTTTTCTGTGCAATGTTATAAAAGGTATTAATACGGGTATAAGTAGTTTTTGGCCGCCCCGGTGGACTCTGATCATTCGTCCGAAAGGGGTCCGGGTTCGAATCCCGGTGAGGCATGGATGTTGCGTTTGTCTTACGGCATCGGCTCTCTCATTCCCTTCCCTGGAACCAGTGACCCTAACTTAGGGACGGGCGACTGCTTATAGCCCAATGAGTTGCTTACGCTGGTCGTTAAACCAATCAAAAAAAAAATAGTTCTTGATTTTCATCTTGTGTTTCCGATAATTAATAAACTTAGTGTTCTTTATATGTTGTATATTTAAAATTTTCACATGCTGTGTCTTCAGTCTTACTGTTTTTTTTTCTTTCTACTGCCTACAATGTAAAAAATTATGTGGTGTACATTCTCGGAAAATAACGTGCAGCAGAGTTGTTGATAGGTCCTTGATTTTTTTAATGAAACTTCTGTTTCTAATAACGGTAAGGTGACCAGATATTGGAACACCGATTTGAGGACAAAACGTCGTGGTGTTTCCAAATCAGCAGATCATTTGGGGACACATACATACTCAAACTAAATATGCGACATATTTGTCACAAAACTATTGTTTATATGAGTGACATACACTGCTGGCCACCCAAAATACAACACCAAGAAGGAAGCATCCGATTGGCCTGAAATTCGCAGCATGCGTCCCCCGCGAGAGGACATACAAACGATTGGCATTGCAGGGCATATGCAAATCATGTGCGCCCGGCACGACACCGAGAAGTACTATAAGAAGGGTGCACAGAAGGCTTGGTGTAAGTAGTGGAAGTGTGCTGTGCTGCCGGACCTATGCGTGGGAAGCTTCCTGATGCCTCGTCGCAGAATACGGCAGTCATTCCAGCACGTTTCGGAGTTCGACAGAGGACGAATAGTGGCTTATCGCGACCGCGGTTTATGGTACCGAGACATCGGCGCCCGTGTGGGACGACATCCAGCCACAGTGAAGCGAGTGTGGATTCGGTGGGTGCAGGAGGGATATACGGACCGACCGACGTAATCGATTGCAGCAGCCGCGGCACACCACCGAACGAGAGGACCGGCATGTTGTGCGACGGGCGTTGACGGCTTGCACCGCCAATTAGGGTGTGTTGCGCAACAACCTGTGTTAGTACGTACCGTACGACGTCGTCCGCAGGAGCGGGGACTTGTCGCACGGCGCCCATTGCTCCGATTACCATTGACGTTACACCACCGGCGAGTGCGACAGCAGTGGGCAGTTGAATGCCTCACCTCGACTACGGAATGGCACGACATTGTCTTCTCCGACGAATCCCGCTTCTGCCTGCAACACCACGATGGTCGGATCCGCGTGTGGCGGCACTGCGGCGAGAGACTATGACGCCTGTGTTATGCATCGCCATACCGGTCCGTCGCCTGGCGTTATGGTTTGGGGCGCAATTAGATATGACACTCGCACCCCTCTGGTACGCATCGCCGGTACACCCAACAGCCACCGCTACATCTCCGACGTTTTGGAGCTTGTAGTCCTCCCTTACCTACAGGACCTACCAGCGGCCACATTTCAAGAGGGAAATGCGCGCCCGCACGTGACACGCATCGTGTAACAGTTTTTCACGGCCCACCGGGTGTCACTGCTGCCGTGGCCCGCCTGTTCTCCCGATATGTCGCCCATCGAACACGTCTGGTCGCTGATCTGCAAGCACCACCCGCGGCTATGCCTGATGAACTGTGGCAACGTGTGGAAGCAGCCTGGACGGACATACCCCAAGCCCACATCCAAAGCTGCTTTCGTTGGGTGTAGCGGCCGTTATTGCCAGCCATGGGGGCCACACGAATTATTGATGTCTGCATGTTTCGCAAGTCGCACGGGCCTGTAAGCTCTATCGTTTGATCTTTGTAGCTGTTGTTATGTCCAGTAAATCTGGCTTTGCTATCTCGTGTCCTTCTTGGTGCTGCATTTTGGGTGGCCAGCAGTGTATTAGCAAAAGTGTAATGATTTACCTTAAGCATATGTGCAGGATTAAAATCAAGCTGCACACTAATGAACGAATTGCATGGACAATTTTTCATTTTGTCAAAGTTTTTGGAGGAGCTCAGAACAAGTACCTTTGAAAATTGTCAGCCCCAGTGGTGCAGTGCTCTTAGTGCTGGCCACTGACCATTCCTACAAGTTGGTACGGGTTCGAGTCCCGAATCAAGCATTGGTGGTGTTTGTCTTACAGCACTTGCTTCATCCCATGGATGAGTACATTATATCCACATAGCGTTGCTTTTTTTCTTTTCAAATAATTGATAAATTTTGTACCCGTATAACCCCCCCCCCCTTCCATATTTATTTTTTAATGTTTTTGCGGGACTTTTGTTTCCAGCGGTTTAGTGCATGTTGAAACGAAAGATTACACAAATTATTTCTTTTTGTTCATGGGAATGGAGTGGGTTTGTTTCATGGCTGTCTGTATTTTCGATTCCTTGCGAGTCAATGCAGGAATATTGCTACGAAATGAATTTCCATAAAGACATGAGAGTAATTGACTCCGACAGTAGTCTCCGTTGACGTTGCATTTCATTAGGAAAATAATTCGCCTTTCTACATATGCCTTTTTTTCTCTTAACATCCACTAAAATAACACGATGGCGATGACATAGTCCTTAACTAACTGGTACAACGAAAGACACAGCACGAGTTGTTTCCGCCTCGTGTTCGGGTTGCTTCGGTTGCCCGCTACGGGCCACTAGTGCTACTTGCTTGAAGGCCCGTAATTCACGGCGATGCTGCAGGGCTATCAATGACTGCCACCAAAAGACCACTACCGGGCCGCGACCGGCATATTTCAGCCAGCAGTTTCCCAACACTTCTAATTTTGCTGGGAACGTTTTATCGCTAATATTTGCAAATACCAAAGAAAGAAAAAATCAATATACAGGTGTATACTCTCAAAATTATTTCAGGATAAATATATATAGAGGGTAAAAAAAAGTCTGCTGGTTCGACGCCTAGAACTATTGTTTTTTTACGCTTTCCAACCGTAGGTTGAAGAAGCTTATATGCTCCAGCTTTGTCCGTCCGTCTGCACGATAACTGGCGTAAAAATGGTTTGATTTCGATGATATTTTAGTATGTGGTAGGGGACCACCTGGGCACGAACCCTATTGAAAATGGGGTCAACGGTCACGGCGTAGGTGCGGGATCATTCCATTGCCTTTATGCAACATAGGTTTGGTAAATATGGTTCGATTTCAATTAAAGTTTACTATGTGGTAGGGGACCACCTGGGGACGAAACCTATTGAAAATGGGACAAATGGGGGCAAAAGTCACGACGTAGGAGCGGGATCATTCCATTGCCCTTATGCGTCATAACTTGCGTAAATATGGTTCGATTTCAATGAAATTTTACTATGTGGTAGGGGACCGCCTGGGGACGAATCTTATTCAAAATGGGCGAAGTGGAGTCAAAAGGTCAGGACATAGGAGCGGGATCCATTCCATTGCCCTTATGCGTCATAACATGCGTAAAAATGGTTCGATTTCGATGAAGTTTCAGTATGTGGTAGGGGACCACCTGGGGACGAACCCTATTGAATGTGGACGAAAAATGGTCAAAGGTCAGGACATAGGATTGCGATCCATTCCATCGCTCTTATCCCATATTATTAAGGTGGACGTGCCGCCCCGGTGGCGCAGTGGTCTAAGGCAATGGCCTCTGATCATTCTTCCGAAAGGGGTCTGGGTTCGAATCCTGGTGAGGCATGGATGTTGTGTTTGTCTTACGGCACTGGCTCTCTCCCTTCCCTGGAACCAGTGACCCTAAATAAGGGACTGGCGACTGCTTATAGCCCATTGAGTTGCTCGCAGTGGTCGTTAAACCTCCAATAAAAGAAAAAGGATGGCGCTACCTGTATTTTGATGACGTCAGTAGATAAATGTTGGATTGCATAATTATGGTTATGTTTTAGAAAATATTAAGTATTCCAAGTTATAAAATGAAGCTATTTTAATTGATGTTCAAATTTTCATCCTTGTGAACGCATTAATTGTCCAGAAAAAAAGATGACGCGGCCTGTATTTTCATGACGTCAGCAGACAAATAAATGTTGGATTGCATAATTATGGTTATGTTTTAGAAAGTATTAAGTATTTCAAGTTATAAAATGAAGCTATTTTAGTCGATGTTCAAATTTTGGTCCTTGGGACGCATTAATTGGAAAGAAAATGTGTACAGAAATTTTTCCATTCGAAGTACAGGAAGCAAAATTACTTTACGTTCACCTTAAAGGAGCAATTCTTGTATGTATGTAAATTTTATTTTGAAAACGGCTCTAAGGATTTTGATGAAAGTCGTTAACCTACCGTTTTCTGGTACTAAAGATCGATTTAGCTTGATCTCGACATTAAGAAAATTTGTTTAGTGGGTTAAATAACCACCCCGAATTACCAAGTTTGTAGTGTGGGGTCATGGCGTTACCCCATTAGATGTTGGCGCGCGGTCATGCCATCTATCTCATTACGTCACGCGTTGTTTGTTGATCCTATTAAAGGTTTATGACTTCACACCTTGCTAGCAGACGGTCGCGATTCCCATCTGCCTCATTACGTCAAGCGTTGTGTGCGTATGTTCATCCGCACGATAACTCGCGTAAAATCGTTCGATTTCGATGAAATTTTAATATGTGGTAGGGGAACACCTGGAAAGGAACCCTATTGAAAGTGAACAAAATGGGATCAAAGGTCAGGACATAAGAGTGGGATCTATTCCACTGCTCTTATGCGTCATAACTAACGTAAAACAGGTTCGATTTCGATTGAATTTTAGTATGTGGTAGGACAAACCCTATTGAAAATTGGTGAAATGGGGGTCAAAGGTCAGGACATAGGAACGGAATCACTTCCATCGCCATTATGAGTCATAACTTACGTAAAAATGTTTCGATTTGGATGAAATGTTGGTATGTTGTAGGGACCTGTCTGGGGACGAATCCTATTCAAAATGAGCGAAACGGGGTAAAGGTTAGGACACAGGAGCGGGATCTATTCCATAGCGCTTATGCATCGTACTTCTGTAAAATTGCTTCGATTGCGACAAAACTTTATGATGTTATTTCGGAGATATACTGAACCAGTTCTGTTGAATATCATCCAAATGGATCAAAGGTCAGGTCATAGGTGTGAGATTTTATTCCACAGCCATTTTCCTCATAACTTGAGTAATGATTTCTAGTATATTGGAAAGCGTATCATAATCAATGCATTGCATGATTTTACTAACTTATGTTAGTACTAGAGAAAAATATTTCTTATAAGCCTGGGACTACCCTTCAAAAGTTTATTTTTACAAATGTGTGGCACTTAAGCAGGTATATTTTCTCAAATATTTTACATGGGTTCTCTTTTCTTTTAATTTTATTGAGGTATACAGTGGGGACGCCTGCAATTAAAGCGGGGAAATTAAGTATGGAAAGAGAGGGACATAATATTTTGATGTGCCGGCCGAAATCTTGTTCAAAATATCCGTATCACGTAGATTTAATTCGACCCTGATGTAGTTCCCATCAAAAAAGAAAAATAGGTACGTACTATATGTGGTATTTATTCAGTGTACGCTTTGCTGGGAGCCATGGATACGAACCTTCCTGGCCTCAGTTCATTATTTCTTCACGATTTTATTTGAAAACTTAATTTATATAACAAAATTTCTGTGAAGTATTTCCACATACCCTTATGGCTATGGCTGACTGCCAATACTAATATTTAGGCAAGTTTCAGACTTTACAGGGTCATAGAGATGACACCACGACAGTGGCGAAGCGTCAATGGAAGCAAGAGAACCATTGCTTCCCTTTGGTTCATGCGCTTTCTTTTGCGTGAATTAAAAATATGTAGCATTAAAGTGAAATAAATATATCACACCAACATAACGCAGCGGGCATTATTTTTTCAGTATCTTTTATTTTTAAGAAAGCAAATTCATATTTGTGTTTTTACGAAAACAAGAACAAATGTCTCTTACGTAAGTCGCTCGTTGGAAGCAACGAAGATAATGCATCCAGCTGAACCTCAGTAACATGGCATGCTCACCCGCAAAGTGGCCAAGCCACAGCCAGTAATGCTATGCTAAGCATAGAGCGTGGGGAAGCATTCTTCCAAACGCTTCCACGACTAAAGGGAACTTTTATTTTAACAACAACAAATAATCAAGAAACCTCACCGGGATACGGAAAAAAAACAGACACAAATACTCACCGGTTTCAAGAGAAACAAAAATTGTCTACATCAGCAGCATGTAAACTACATTAGAAGCGCATATCCGCAAATAAACAACGCTAACTAGAGTTCAGTCAGTCAACACAACACCCCACACGGGTGCAGTCCAGGCTTCAAAAACAGCAAACAGTTCAGGGGTGCATACGACGAAAGTTGTACTGGAAAGTCCAAAAATCCCGGTAAACAGCACATCGATCAGGTCCAGTCGCCGGAAAGGTCCAACCCTCTCCTCCATCAACCAAGAAAACAATTCCACAATATTCCAGAAACTCCAGTGGACTAAGACCAAAACTCGAGACAGGCAAATCTGGGCAAAGACGACACGTTCGCGAAGTCTTCTGCGGATGAAGATACGTCATAAAATGGGACCAGAGTCCCATTCGCACATCAGGATCCGCACAGTAACCAAGCCAAACAAACAGATCCCTCCAGCTGAGACGAAAGACAACGCTCAGAAGAAGAACGAAATCCGCACCTGTAAGATCGACCACAGCAGGCGGAGCTACACAAAAATTCTGAACATCTGAGATGTCCGAGGGGGCTATCGTCAAATTGACCTCAGCAAGAATAGCCAGTGCTTCCGCAGATGGTAAAACTTGATGAGAAAGAAACAGCGTCCAGTCATAAGTAGGATTTGTAAGATGAACAAGTAGCTCGGATGTCAAAGGTTGTGAGGGACCAAACGGAGGCACAAGGTCAGACACAGGAGGCGTAGAAGAGACATCAATGGCTAAACAAGAAAAACTATTAGATTTAACAACCGGAGCAGTAACAGGCATCGGCTCAGAAGAAGGTGACTGAGAAACTACTGATTTCTTAGCTTTCAAACGCTCAGACGAGCGAGGCGTCGAACCAGGAGAAATGTGGCGTTTAATCCTTGGGGCCTGAGGGGTGGAAGCCCCCTCAGACACCTGCAGGGAAGGAAAATCCTGCAGAACAAGGGACACTTGAGCAAGACAGACATCAGTTGGCGGCGCAGGTACAGCAGAACGAGGCTCAGCAACCGGACCGGGTGAAGAGGAAAGTACAGGTTCAGCTGAGGCAGTAGTGTCACGAGAAAAAGCTAGACGAGCTCCGGCAGCAGAATGGGGGCAGGTCGACACCCGAAGCACTGAACTCCAGCGAACAAATTAAAAATATAGGTACGTTCATCACTACACAATTCCAAAGTTGACGGTCTATCAGAAAATGCTTTGGCAGAAGGAAAGAACACCCGGTACTGTCTACTCCCTTACCTGCACATGGGGCAGGGGGAGTCCCGAGCCACAGCCGACAAGTATTTCGTAGAACCAACCACACGTCCAAAGGTGTTGAGCGCGTCAATTAAGATTGAATCCGGGATAGCAGTAGGTACCGGGGAAAGTGTAACAGTTACTGGTCGCTGGGTAGCAGCCACAGGCCTAAGATGGACAGAGCCGATATCAATTCCTTGTGCAAGAGTCTTCGCGTCACAGCATGCTGGGTGGTGAAGTGAACGACCGCCACCCCGGTGGCACAGTGGTCTAAGGCGCTGGCCTCTGATCATTCGTCCGTAAGGGGTCCGGGTTCGAATCTCGGTCAGGCATGGATGTTGTGTTTGTCTTACGGCACTGGCTCTCTCCCTTCCCTGGAACCAGTGACCCTAAATTAGGGACGGGCGACTGCTTATAGCCCATTGAGTTACTTACGGTGGTCGTTAAACCTCCAATCAAAAAAAAAAAAGTGAACGACCGCTCCCCCCCCCCCCCCCCGGCGTATAATAGAAACAATACTTTCGCTAGGAATAATGGCAGAAACGGCAGATAGATACTGGGGGAGGGGGTGTCACGAAGAGACGGAAAAACCACACTAAGCAATAAAGCATTCATAAGTTCTATACCTTGTGGGCAGTCCTGTGGAAGTAAAATCCGTAGCGAAGACGCAACACGTTTGAACACGGGACGGGAGGTCACCACATCACTCGAAGAAGGCAACAAACGTCTTAGGCCTAGGGTGAGAGGTCGGAAGCGCACTCGACCCATGCACTAGCACTGAAGAAGTTGACGACATATCAGCACTCAAAGAACCACCAGCGGCAGTTATATCCAAGTGAGAAGGCGAAGAAGGCACAACATCAGTAGCAGAAGGCAAAACACCAGCAGAAGAGAACACAGGCGAAGGTGAAACACTCGTGACGGCTTCAGGCGTAGTCAGCTCGACCACTAACCCTAACACTCATGCGTTGCAACTCGCAAACACACAACTCAAGAAAAAGAACAAAAGCAACGTGCACACTCGGCACGCAGCTTCACTCAGAAAGCTAGGTACAAAAACAAACTCCAGAATGCAAACTCAAGCACCAAAACTCAAAAAACACAACATAAACAAACGCTAGTAGGCCTAACTCGGGAGCTCGATACCACGAGTTTGGAGGTAGAGCCCATCGCCCACGGTAACAAATTCGTGGTATCCCGATGGGCAGTCGCTTTTCTAGCAGTTTGGCTAATCTCTATCTACATTTTTTTAAGGATAGATATGTCGCCAATCATCCTTTACCTGAGATTGCTCTAAGATATGTTGATTACATTATTGTCATTAACATTCTGGACTTTTTGCGTTGAGCCACTGATTTGTATCCTGACTACCTTACCCTAGAAAAAACAAACAGATCGTCCATTTGTGCTTGTTACCTTGATTTAGAGGTTCAGGTGGACGAGGAGGGAAGAGTTGTATTGAATTTATTTGATAAAAGAAACTCTTTTGAGTTTGATATCATTCACTACACTCACTGGTCATCCAATATTTCAAAAGTTATACATCGTAATCTACTCATCTCCCAGTTTCATAGAATGGCTAAAATTTGCTCTACACAGCTCTTACTTGCAAAAAAATCTGAAAGCTCTTCTTTCTAAATTGCAATCTAACAATTTTCCTAAAAATTTCTTAAGGCATCATTTTAACCATTTAATTTTGAACTTTAATTCGGGGTCCAAAAGTTTCAAATTACACATTGACATGCTTTATTAACCTAGGACCTAACAATTTTAAATATATAGGTAACATAAAGTGCTATTTGGTTGGTCCCTAATAGCTGAAGATCTTATCTACATCACAGTTTTGCATCTTGTCAACTCACACGTTTTTTGGCTTACCAGGTAGTTGTTTAACCGTGACCACCTTTCTTATCAGTGTATATATTTGGGATCTTGTGGGTGATCTTTTAGTAGCTAAGCTTTTTTCAAAGCTCTATTACATTTTTTCCGAATCCACTTCTCTTCGTATTGCTGTTAGCACACCGTTGAAAATTTCGTTGCGCAAAAGGATTGCCGACGCTAAAGATGCAGGAATGGAATCTGATGCTGAACAAGAAGTTAGCCGTTTCATCCCCCCTATAACTATAATCTGTAGCACAACTGAGGTAGAAAATGGTCTTAGAAGATCCGGGAGGATAAGGTGTTTACCTCCTGAGTTGAACACCAGTGTTCAAAAAAAGACCAGAAAAAGTAAGAAGGTAAGTATGAGGTCTTTGAAACCTCAGTTGTCGGGTGGAGATACCGACGGATTCCTCTCTGGGGATGGGTTTTTTTTTGAAAAAAAAATAGATCAGATAATCCTGCGGGACCTGACTATTTTAATTTGTCGAGTGGAGATACCGACGGATTCCCCTCTGGGGATGGTTTTTTTTTAGAAAAAAATAGATCCGATAATCCTGCGGGACCTGACTATTTTAGTTTGTCGAGTGGAGATACCGACGGATTCCCCTATGGGGATGGTATTTTTTAGAAGAAAAAATAGATCAGATAATCCTGCGGGACCTGACTATTTTAGTTTGTCGGGTGGAGATACCGACGGATTCCCCTCTGGGGATGGTTTAGCTGAAAAAAATAGATCAGATAATCCTGCGGGACCTGACTATTTGAAAAGACCTGACAGTGCTGCGGCATCAGGCTATTCCTGTGAGATTTTTCGCAAAAAGAGTGTGAATTTGCGTCAGTCTACGGAAAAAAAACCGGCCCTTTTTGGGGCCGACTGAAAAATTTTCCAAAAAGGAATTGGCCATTTGTACACTGCAGGAAAAGGAAACGCAGTTAGAAAAGACTGGAACGCAAATTCACACAAGTAAAGCTCAGCTTTACGACAAAAAAATTGAAACACAAAAAAGTTTCAATAAAAGTGAGGAAAAAAGAAAGGTTCGTAATGAACAGCCTCACGCACTGCAAGAAAGCAGTGACAGCTTCAAAATACAGGAAGTAAATAAAGACACAGAATTATTAAAAACAGACTCAAATAAATATCTCCGTAATATTAATTTATTACACAGAGAGAGAAAAAAAGGTTGCAATTAAATGCAACTTACCGAATTCTGTGTTAGAGCAAAGGATACAAAAACATCTCTCGAATTATCAAAACACCAATTTCCTTGATAAAATGAATGCAGATGTGGAAAAATATTTAGGTAAAAAAAACTGCAAGAGAGAGAAAAGGAAAGTAAATTACTCCACTGGAAAGAAAGCGGAAAAAAAAGTTTCTCCGAGTGGAACCTTTCCCTTTTTTTCTGAGGAAGAAAAACGTCCTCAAAGTGGAACCTTTCCCACCTTTCCCTTTTTCTCTGAGGAAGAAAAGCACCCTCATAGTGGAATCTTTCCCTTTTTCTCTGAGGAAAAAAGCACCCTCAAAGTGGAATCTTTCCCTTTTTCTCTGAGGAAGAAAAGCACCCCCAAAGTGGAACCTTTCCCTTTTTCTCTGAGGAAGAAAAACACCCTCAAAGTGGAACCTTTCCCTTTTTCTCTGAGGAACAAAAAAAACAAGAAAAAACCAGCCCTTTTAAGGGCATTTCTGTTTCTGAGAATGAAAATAACTGCAAAAAAGAGGAAACCAATAAAACTATAAAGAAAAGAAAAATAAATTACTTCGCTGGAAGACTTAGCAAAGAATTAAAGGAAGCGGAAAAAAAAGTCTCTCCGAGTTACACGTACAACACTGCAGTTAAAAAAGTTGTAAGTAACAACAAGGAAGAAATGCTTCAGTTAAATGCTGTTACTAATGCCCAAGATAGTATTACTGTTAGCAGCATAGCCGTAGAGAAAGACAGCTTAAATAAAAAAAGCAAAGGCCCTGTTAGAGGAACCTTTCCCTTTTTCTCTGTGGAAGAAAAACGCCTTCAAAGTGGAACCTTTCCCTTTATCTCTGTGGAAGAAAAACGCCCTCAAAGTGGAACCTTTCCCTTTTTCTCTGTGGAAGAAAAACGCCCTCAAAGTGGAACCTTTCCCTTTTTCTCTGTGGAAGAAAAACGCCCTCAAAGTGGAACCTTTCCCTTTTTCTCTGAGGAAGAAAAACACCCTCATAGTGGAACCTTTCCCTTTTTCTCTGAGGAAGAAAAACACCCTCAAAGTGGAACCTTTCCCTTTTTCTCTGAGGAAGAAAAACACCCTCAAAGTGGAACTTTTCCCTCTTTCTCTGAGGAAGGGAAAAAACCGGCCCATTTAGGAGCCGTTCTTTTTCTGAGGATGAAGGTTTAATAACGGAAACAAATGGCCTTAACATTCTGTAACGTACCAGGAGATGTGACGTACCTGCCAGAAGGACGCACACGACATAAAGGCAGATAGGAATCAGAATAAAACGTCCGCGTAGCTCAATTGGTAGAGCAACTTATTCCGGAATGAGGGGACCCGGGTTCGAATCCTGGCGCGGATAAAAATGACGGAGAAATTTACTTCGTTATAATTCTAATTTGGAATGCGCAGGGTATCAAAAGGCAACACAGAGAATTTTTAGCCTACTTAAAGTATAAAAAAATTGACGTTGCGTTAATTAATGAATCATGGCTAAGCGATAAAATTAAATTCAAAATTCCCAATTACAAGGTTTATAGGAAAGACAAAACCACCAAAAGCGGCGGAATTTTGATTGCGGTTATTGATAGATTAGAGCAAAGTGAAACACCTTGCAACACTGAAGATGGTCAAGAAGCCCACTCAGTTATAATTAAAACCAAAAATAACCCGATCAAGCTTACGGCCTTTTATAATCATCCGTCACATACGGTTACCAGTGAAGCTCTGGACAAGCTTTTTGAAGAAGACATCCCCACCATAATAGCGGGGGATTTTAATAGCAAACACCGCTATTGGTACTGTCCTAGAGCTAATAAAAGTGGGAACAATATTTTCAGATATCTCTTAAATAAAAATATTGATCTGGGGGCACTTTCCGAGCCCACCAGAACAGCGTTAAGAGGAACTAGTAATGTGCTAGATTTTGCGCTATTCAAAAATAATAGATATTATTATGAAATCTATACTGCAGCAGCGCTCTCATCTGATCATAACCCCGTTCATTTACAGCTTTTTACTGACAAAACTGTAATGGTAACACCGAAAATGGTCACGAACCTAAAGCAATTCAAAGAAAAAATTAAATTAGTATCACCTCCAGAAATCGGAGATGCTATTGAAACCTTTAACCTTGCCATTAAAAAGGTTATGGAGGCTTGCCAAACTCCTGCCAAAGAAAAAAGAAACCCGTATTTCTTACCCAAAGAAATATTGGATCTTATTAAGGGCGAAAAATAGGTACCGCAGTAAATGGCAAAGAACCAGAAATAAAAGATTTTATGACCTTTATTGCACCCTTAACAGGCAAATCAAAAGAGATATCAGAAAGTTTAAAAACGGTTCATGGGGTCAATTATTAGAGGAAGCACATATTGACTACTATGAAAATTCGAACAAAAAAATAAAATGACCCTGTGGAACCTTACTTCAAGTTTGCAAAATAAAAATATCAGATTACTCCCACCTCTCCAGAAAGCAGATGGGACGGTTGTTAGAACCGATGAAGAAATAGCGGAAATCTTTGCAAACTCACTTGAAAAGCAATTTAAAATAAATGATATCCCTGACACTGATGTAGCCATTAAAATGCAAAAGGCCCTGGATACTTATTTTAAACATGCGGAGGATGTAGAAAATTCTAGAGTCATCGCCCAAAGTGCACAACTCTATGAAGAATTTACTAGTAAAAAAAAACCTGTATTAACATCCCCAATTAAAAGTAAACAGAAAGGCTTATAACGAATTGAATTTCTCCGTCATTTTTGGTCTACGCCGGGATTCGAACCCGAGGCCGCTTATTCCGGAACAAGTCGCTCTACCAACTGAGCTACGCAGACATGTATTCTGATTCCTATCTGCCTTTATGTCATGTGCGTCCTGCTGGCAGGTACGTCACAGGCACTTTTAAAAAAAAATAGAAGCACAAGGCATAAAAAACAGCAGCCAAAAGTAGTAAATGCTACGGCCTCTTTTACGTCCGATAGACAAGTTAAAGGTGCTACGACCTCTCACGGGTCCGGAACGCCAGAAACTGGAAAGATAAGAAATAAAAAAAGCCCTTTTAAGGGCCAAAAAAAATTTTGTTCCTCCTGACTTTGAAAAACCACTACCCATCAGTGAAAGAGAAGTTAGGTTTCATATTAATAACCTTAAAAATAAAAAGGGACCGGGCAAAGATGGCATAATTAATAAAATTCTGAAAACATTACCGGAAGGGTATGTGCAAACCCTTACTAAAATATACAATTGTGCCATTAAATTAAATTATTTCCCGGATGATTGGAAGACAGCAGAGGTAATATTATTACCCAAGCCAGGTAAAAACCTGGCAATTCCTGAAAATCACAGACCGATTTCGTTGCTCCCAACCATGGGAAAAATCTTTGAAAAAATTATACTTGTTAGGATGCAACAGTTCTGTGAAGAATACCCCAGTTATTCCATTTATTCAAGGAGGTTTTCGTGACAAACACTCCACGGTGCACCAGCTCTCGAGAGTTACTGAAAAATGTGCAGAAGGAATAATGAATAAAAAGCACACAGTGGCCATTTTCCTGGATATAGCTAAGGCGTTTGATAAATGTCGACACGAGGCAATTATCTACAAACTAATAGCACATGACTTCCCACCGTGGATTATTCATATAATCAAATCCTATCTTGAAAACAGAACATTTTGTGCAAAAATTAATGGGAAGAAATCTTCAAAAAAAATAATTGAAGCCGGTATTCCACAAGGTAGTGTACTTGCTCTTACGCTATTCTCTATTTTTACTTCAGATTTTCCGAATTTTAACAACAGGAATCTGACTACAGCACTTTATGCTGACGACACTGCACTGCCCTATACTTCCATGAATAAAAATCAAGCAACATTTATGTTGCGTTGCAATACTATGTGGAAAAACTGGAGAATTACTTCCTAGACTGGAAAATTAAAATTAATACTGACAAGACACAAGCAATTCTGTTCTCCCGTAAAACATACAATTACAATCCTGACTTTGAAATTGAATTGTATGGTAAAAAAATACCTTGGGTAAAGGATGTCCAATATTTAGGCCTCATTATGGATCATAATCTGAATTGGAACAAGCATATTAAGGAAACCCTGGCTAAAGCTCTTAAATTAAGAGGATGTCTACAACCCATAATTAAAAATAAAAGGCTTAGCAAAAAAAAAAATAAAACCTTGTTATGGAAAGCATGCTTCAGCCCGGTGATTACCTATGGCTGTCCTATCTGGGGTAACTGCAGAAAGCAGCAAAAAAATAATATTACCTCGTTTCAAAATAAAACTCTTCGTATGATGGTAGGACTAGATGGAAAAACATCCAATAATGCTATCCGTAGTATGCTAAATATCAGCTCTATACATTATACTATGTATGATCTAGCGCAAAGGTATTACGAGAAAGCCAAGAAACATCCCAATCCTCTTGTCAGGGAGGCCCTTAATTATGTTGTCAATGATACTGACAAATTTAAAAGACCGAAGGCTATTTTAAATAAAATTCCTGAAAAGAATCCAGTTCACAGTTATACTTCCAAAAAAATAAAAAATAACTGGGACTAAATTGAAGTTATTCCTCACACGTAGGAGGAAAGCAAAAAATTGAATATCAGTTTTGGGAGAAAAAAAAAAAAAAAAAAAAAAGGCCATTTTAGGAGCCGAGCAAAATGTTGCATAAAAGATTTATCTTTTTTGTACTAAATATCTCTGCCCCTAGAAAACAAAGTGTTGTTGGTCTTATCTTTTATATTAAAATTTGTTGTTGTTTTTTCCTGATTAAAAAACAAAACAAAACGAAAAATAAAAATAAAAAACGGCTCTTTTAAGAGCCGAGCAAAATGTTGCATAAAAGACATCTTTTTTGTACTGAATATCTCTCCCCGCAACTAATAAGGTGTTGTTGGTCTTGTCTTTTAAATTAATTTTTTTCTTACGCATTAGTTCTGACAAAAAATAAATAATAATAATAAATAAACAAAACAGGACTAAATTTTTTCCCTTTTTGCACATAATTGTGCAACAAGCAGACAAGTAGCGAAGAAAAAAAAATGATTGGCCCTTATACTAGTGGCTCCCTAAATAAGGAATAAAAACCCTGATTGTGGCTTTTTTTATTTTTCGGTTGTTTACTCAAAATGAGTATCTTAAACCTCGATCGGTGTAATATTGTGATCACACCACCTCAGCTATGGTTACTCTGACATGCCTGTCCTGAATCGTCAAAAGTGAACCTGAGAAAACATCCTTTAAACCAATGGGGAAAAATCTTTACTCTCATTGGCTGGCGAGTAACGAAGCAAGAGCGGACCCGTGAGACACACCGAGCAAATGGCCAGTTTTGTCTTATCCGGTGTTGAACGTCGATTTTTCTCTGGGAAACTTATTCTGTGTGTGATGTTTTTTTTTTCAGGTTCCCCTTTCCCGTGTCCTTTCCTTCTTTTCCCCCTGTACTCATCTATGGCACGGGTAGCGAGAAGAAGAGATGCTTCTTCTCGCTACCCTCCTGCTGTGATGTCACCGATCAGCTCGACTTCGTCAGCGCTCCTCAAGGATCCTGTTAGCATGGACACTATTCCTGCTGCATCCCCTGGGCCTTTAGCGTCGTGCCAAGCAGCTCCACCTTCATATTCAGCTGCGACCACAAAATCTCGTCCTGCTGTTGCTGAGATGTACACTGCACTGATGCACCTAGTTTGAAATCTCACCTTCACCGTGTTGGGAACTCTTTCCAATTGGACATACCAGTAGCTTCTCCAGAAGGACAAGCCTTCACTACAATCCTGGATCGAGGAGTTTGTTTTGTCGCCTTGCCGAATACACCTCTCTATGTGTATGAAGACGCCCTAAAGGGTATGTTTCCATCTGATTGTATTCAATTTATGGCGCGTCGTCCTACTATTGTAATTGTTTATTTTACAAAAGCTGATTATGCTCACGAGGTTATTTTGAAGGGTCTCGCTATTCGAGATCAGCATTTGTACCCTGATCCCGTTGCACATCGTCCTGTGAGTGTATCATTCTATCCAGTGCCACCAGAAGTGTCAGATTCCATGTTATATGTTGTTGCTTCTAGTTTGGGTCGTGTTGTCGGCCCGATACACACCCATTCCGCAGCGCCCGCTAAGCCGGATGGCCGAGCGGTCACCCGTTCTATACAGGGAGCTCGACGAGTTGCACGGATTGTATTCCCTACACAAGATTCCATTGAAGCCTGTCCCACTCAGTACAATGTTAAATGTGGTGATCATGTGAGACGTATTGACGTTCTTACTCAATTTCACTGTGGGAAGTGCAAGGAATTTGGACATAATCAGACAGAGTGTAGATACGTCTCCTCTCGACCGCCTACTACTATGGATCGTTTACCTCCTTCTCGGAACGCGGAAGCAACTGTCTCTGCACGTCCTTCTGCAGCATCTTCCACAACGTTGGATGCTGAGTCGGCAGTACCCCAACCACCACCTGTCACTGTTGCTCACTACCCTGATCTTCCATCGACTGCACCTTTCCGCCTTCCGGATGTTCCTGGACATTCAGATGGCGGTAGCGGTGTTTCGGATGCTGAGACTTCAATCGCAGACTCAGAGGATACCTATTGTAGTACTGGTGACCCTGCTCCCAGTGATGGATCTGTGGCAGACTCGAGATCTCGAAATGAGAAGCGACTGGCTTCCCGCGGTCGCGGCGCGAAGGCTAAACGCGGAAAGCCTCCTGGTCACTCTCCTCGTGCTTCAAGTAGGAAGCGTACTTCTCCAGCTGCGTTCAAAGATTATGAAATGTCTATGGACATTGAGGTGTCCTCGGGTGTTCCTCCCTTTGATGATTTTGCACAACAGCTGCGGCATTACAAAATATTAGAGCAACCTTTATCTCATAAGCAAATTTATAATTTGCTCTGCTTTGATGTGAAAAGGCCTGCAATAAAAGCTTTTGTTCTTGAAGCGGGTGCGCTCATACCGTCTGTTCTTCAACAGCTCACACATGTGGCAGCAGCTATTCAGAGTGTGGACGATGCTTCTGGTGATTATGGTGAACTTGTTGTAACGATTCTCTGCCAAGTAGAGAAGTTTAAGGCTGTTACTTCCACAATACATCAGCCGACAGTGGATTTGACTATTCCAGATCACGACGTTTAATTGTAGGGGTTTTGCTACCCCGGAGGTTAACTCTCTTGTGTACGAGGATTTGGTTTCTGCCCAGTCAGATCTTCTACTACTACAGGAGACTAACTGCGATGCACACACCCCATACCACTTATGGCGTACATGGCCATATACCTTTTTCCATGACTATCGTATTAGGAGACGGGGCGGTGTAGCAGTTGGTGTCCATCATCGTCTGTTGCATCGCTTCTCGCCTTATGCAGTTCAATCTATATCTCCGGGTCGACTACAATGTTTTTCGTTTACTATTGATAATGTTACCTATCATGTGCTTAACGCACACTTCCCGCAGAATGAATCTCTGGTGACAACCTTTTGTGATTGTCTTCGAGATTCCCTTGCTGCTCTCCCCGCTCAGGATTTTGTTATCCTGGGTGGGGATTTCAACTGTACTCTCGAGCCTTCCCTCGATAGGTGTTCATCCAGAGGTGAATACCGTAGAAATCTTACATCTTTGCTTTCACCTATCATTCATGACTTTCAGCTTGTTGACGCTTTTCGGCATTTACGACCAACTGACATTTCCTACACGTGGCATGGTCCGGTGACACTTGGCTCTCCATTGGCACGACTTGATCGTGTGTATGTCTCGACGACGATGACTCCGTCCATTACAGACGTGGTGCACCTTCCTACGGTTTCCTCCGACCACTGTGCAGTATGTCTCACTGTCTGTGAGACTTCTACACCTTCTCGTACACGTCGCACGTGGACTTTTGATGATGAGCTTCTCACGGACCCTGGATTTTGTGCCGCAGTCAACCAATTTCTAGCCGATAGGCTTGTCTTTTAGACTCCACACCGAGTGCTCTGCATCTTTGGTTGAAGGTTAAGAGTGATCTGCAGTTCTTTGTTCGCAATTACTCCTTTACTGTTTGCACCGAACGTTCCCAGAAGATTGCCAATCTACGAGGTCATCTGTCAATTCTGACTCCGGCAGACCCTCAGTATACCGTGTATCAAAGTGATCTCTCTGCACTTCTTAAACCATTGGCACGGCAAGCTGTCCGGCGGATGCGCTGGCGTCATATCTCCTCGTCTGCGCAGTCGTATGAATACTTTGCTAAAATGGAGTCTAAGAAGCGAGCCTCATCCTCCATACGACATCTCCGCCTCGCTGATGGTACCGTTACCGATGATCAATCCGTCGTGTGTTCCCATGTTTGGAATGCCTTTGTGGACAAGTACCGAGCGGTACCGCAGACTACTAATCTTTCTTCTTCTTCGCTTCTTTCTAATCTCCCTCAGGTCCCAGCTCACCTTTGCTCTTTCTTACAATCGGATTTTTCCCCTTCTGAACTCCGAGAGGCGTTCGCGTCTCTTAACCCGCATGCTTCTCCAGGATCTGACGGTCTTCCACTATACTTTTAACGTGCTTTCTTTCCGTCCTTACTACCCTTTCTGTCAGCATGTTTTTCTTGTGCTCTTTCTTCTTCTGTGTTACCGCCGGACTTCACTGTAGCACATATTACTCTCCTGCCTAAAAAGGGAGACCATTTGGATTTGACGAATTGGCGCCCCATTTCAATTCTCAACTTAGATTATAAACTCTACACTAAATTACTTTCTCGCCGACTTAATATTGTCCTTCCTTTTCTTGTTTCTCCCGACCAGTCATACACTGTGCCTGGTCGGTCCATTAATAATAATACCACTTTTCTAATTCTTCTTACCTTCCTTGCTCGTAAATTTTCTGAACCTTTGGCACTCCTTAATATCGATCAAAAATCTGCCTTTGATAACGTTTCTCACGATTATCTCTGTACTGTTCTTACTTCTTTTGGTTTCCCTCCTTCTTTCGTTTCTATCCTTCTCAGTCTCTACCGGGGTGCCCGTCTTCACGTTCGAACGGCCTTCTTTTTGACGGCGGCTGTGCCTTTCCAACGTGGGATCCTACAGGGTTGTCCCCTTTCGGGACAACTCTTTGCCTTGGCCTTTGAGCCCTTTCTTCTTGCAGCGAAACGATCCCTTCTCTCTGCTATGCCACCCACAGTCGCTAGCACTAGGCATCACTGCTGTGTATATACTGCTTATGCCGATGATGCTACGTTCTGCTTGCGTTCCGACCACCTCTTTGATGTTTTATATCAAGTTTATCAATCCTATGCGGACTTATCTGGTGCTACTCTTAATGCTGCAAAAGCACCGGCTTATGGTGTGGATCGTGGGTGGGCCGTACTGATGCCCCATGGGGTGCGGTGTGGTCCTCTTCTTCTCAGAAAATTCTTGGTACTTATATTGGGCATCCGTTTACGGCAGCAGTTGCTTCGTGGGATGCTTTACGCCCACGTCTTCACCGTACGGTGGGATTCTGGAAATCAACGCACTCATACACTTCTTACCATCAGCGTGCTGCCATTGTACGTCGTTACCTCTTGCCACTTTGTTTCTTTACCTGGTCTTCTACTGTACTGCCTACGTATCGTCTTGATCATATCAAAAGTCTGTGTACATCGATGATTTGGTCCACAAAGCACTGGGTCGCGGCGGCGACGCTCAACCTTTCACAGGAGCACGGCGGCATCAATTTACCGGATGTGCACATATATTATCGTGCTCACAGACTTGTTTCCTTTCTTCGGATCTCGGTTGCTCCCACTCCGTCCCTTTCTTCTACCCTTGATGTTCTTCTCTCTCTTCACGATCCATCTTTCTCCTTTTCCCTTTATCTCAAGGTGGATTCCTTCTCTTCTTCTTCCATTAATTTTCCTTCTCTTCTTTCTGAAGCTCTGACGTTCCTCCACGCTCTTCCTCTTTCCCGGGCCCCTCCGACTACCACCCTTGATCTCTTGGATGAACCTCTTTTCTTTTCCACCCTAGTCCATTCCTCCAGACAGCCTTTTTTCTTTTGCCTTCCTGGATCCGCTCCGGTATACTAACTGTTCGCGCACTCGTTAATCCCGACTTGACCTGGAAACCCCTTACTTCCTTATTTTCCGATCCTTCACCTTCCCATGCTACTGATTATGCTCTTCTTCGCTCTTCACTCGGTTTTCTTTATCCATCTCTCGTCAATTCTCATGGCCTCGTCTCTGTCCTTGGTCCCAGTCTCCCTATTCCTTTTTTTCTCTCTATTAGAGGCGTTTCTGTCCCTATTCTCTCAGTTTCCACTGTTTCCTTTTACCGTTTCTTTCGTACACCTACCGCAGCTCCGCACCCAATTTCTGATGTTCCTTCTTCCCTCTCTCAGGCCATCTGGTCTGCCTCTTCTTCTCCTCTTTCTGCACCGTTGGAGTTTAACATTCACTGGCGATATCTCCACCGCCGGCTTCCTGTCCCTCTTCTTTTATCCCGTATGTCTCTCCTTTCTTCCTCCATTTGCCCATTTTGTGAGTCCATAGGAGATATCGTCCATATGTACTGGCATTGTCCCATCCTGATTCCTGTTTTGCATTGTGTATTTCGTTTCGTGAATCATATTACTTCTCGCAATCTACCTTTTCTCGCCTATTCCTGGTTGCTTTTAACGAAGCACCCTCCGTCTCGTTTACCGGACGTTTGCGCCTTTCTCTTTGTTTTGGTGAAACAAGCAATATATATCTATCATCTTTATCTCCGGAATGCCGCAGACTCTGCTAATCCCCTTATTGCGAGTGACAGAATCCTCACCTATTTTCGCAGCCGTTTAACAGCTCGCCTCCGCCTCGAATATGCAGAAGCACAATCTACTAATTCTTTAGCACGGTTTCGTCAAGTCTGGGCGCAGGATGACGGTTGGTTCCGGATTGATGGTGCCATCATTAGTCTATCGTTTTAACCACTCAGTACTCCTTGCAAGTTGGAACGTGAGGAGTTTTCTTTGTTCTGTAGCCTTTTGTTTGTTGTTTCTTCCTCGCATTGTCATGATTATTGTGCTACATTTGAATTGCATTCTGAGGATAATCATTTTGGAGCTTGACTACTGTGTCTCTGTATCTTTCCTCCTGACACAGGTTATCCACCATGTGTTGTTCTATTATGGTGGTGTCCTCATGAGTTTGAGGACTCTTGTTTTTCGAATGTGTTCTACGATGTGTTCTACCCATTCATTGCTGTTCTGTGTATGTGTTCCGTAGTATATTTGTGATGGTGCTGTAATCCCGAGCAATTTGTATTGTATCTTGGTACTGTGCTGAACCATTGAGTTGCCTCAGTATTCTTATGTTCTATTGTACCATGTGCTAATGGAGGAGTTGTTATGTATATATGATTATTGTTTATATACATTGTGCATTTTCTGGATGAGTTGTTTGGTGCCATGGAAATCGGCTGTTTCCTATGTTTCTCACTATGACATTACACAGGGTTTGTTATGAGAATTTATTTGCTGATTTCCTAGTACTTCTGTCTTGTTGTTTGCCTCTACCGTATTGTTGCATTTTGCTTATTTCCTTAGTGTTTTCATTATATTGTTTTTTAATGTACTGTTCTGCCGCCGTTTTTGTTTTTTTGATTACGTTGCGTAATGTTCAAACTTTCAGTGCTTTGTATAGCAGAAGAGTTTTTTTTTATAGTGCCCACGTGTTTTATCTGTTAATCACTTGCATAGCTCCTTGCATGTGGCATTTTTTATTTTTCTGGTGTTTTTTGAGATTTGCACATGTGTTTCGTTTTTTTATAGTGTATAAGTTTGTTGTGTTTCCTCCCTGTGATTTTGCATTGTGTTTTTTATAAGTTGATTACCTATGTCGACCACTATGTTTTCCTGTGAAATTTGCACCATGTTTTGGTCTATTCATGAGAGATTGTTGACAATGTATCGCCATTTAAATCTTTTAACTTTGTGTTTTTTCCGGAGGCTAGTTTTGCTCCGACATATGTCGTTCTCATATATTGTTATCACATTACTCCTTGAGGTACGCTATGTGCTCTTATTCCTTTAGCATAATGTTTTGATTTCTATGTGTACAATTGTACACACTGTGATAGTTTCTCATCCGTTTTAACTTTCTGGTTTATTTCCGGATAGGGGTCCTGCTCCGGCATTTGTAATTATTCATGTTTGTTCTCCAGTTATTTCTCATGTTTTAACAGCGTGTATGAATCTGTACTGTTTTTCTACCAATAAAGATTGTTTGAACTATGGCACAGGTGTACCGGGCATTTTTCTGCGGAGGGAAATATCGCTTGGAATGGCTTGTGTTACAGGTAAGTATGTAGGGCAGCTTACAACTTCACTTCTTAACGGGTAACCGTCTACTCCTTCTCCTCTAATATTTCCATACTTTCCTTTCGCACTATTCTATCAGGGAAATCTATTCCCAAATATCTTATCTTCTTTTTCACCTGACAAAAGGCGCAGAGCGCTGAGGGTTCGGGTCTCTCAACCTCAGATAGGAAATTCTCTCTCGGCTGCTCTGTTCAGTCTTGTTTGACTCTTTGTCATGGCGGTTTTTGTTCTGCCGGTAAGCTTTTAATTCTTCTTTTCTAAATTTGATTTTTGTAATTTTTGTGCTTATTAGAATTTGGTTTTGTGGCCTAGGGAGCATGACCAACCGACAATTTTGGCTTGCCTTGTCGTTTTGTTGGTACTAGGAAGGCCACTCCCACAGGTTGGTGCTCTCCTGATGACGGCAACCTGTTCCAGTTTTTTACTTGTTTTGAAATTTTGTATTTTTGTTCTGTAATATTTTCATTCTATATAAGCTACTACATGAGGTTTAGCTGCCTTCGGCGCTTCTCATGGTATTAGCCGTTTTTGTCTAATTTTCTTGTGTTAAATAATTTATTTATAAAGTCTTTTTTTATTTTATTTATGTACTATCTAATATATATATATATATATATATATCATCATCATCATCATTGTCAACCATTATCAATCCACTGCTGGACGAAGGTCTCCCCAAGTTTCCTCCACAACGGTCTATCTTGTGCCAGTCTCCTCCATGTCACCCCTGCATACTTTCGAATTTCATCCACCCATCTCCCATGTGGTCTTCTTCTGGGTCTTTTCCTGTCCCTTGGAATCCAATCTAAAATTTCGGCTGTCCATCGATGATCTGTCCTTCTGGCAGTATGTCCAGCCCATTGCCATTTCAGGGATTTAACTCTGATCATGATGTCTTCCACTCTTGTCATTTTTCGGATCCACGAGTTCCTCTTCTTATCTCTCCTGGTTACACCAAGTATGCACCTCTCCATGCTTCTTTGAGTTGTCTGCAGCCTTTGTATGTCTCTTTTAGTTAAGGTCCACGTCTCTGCACCATACATAAGCACTGGAAGGATGCATTGATCAAACACTTTTCTTTTAAGACATAATGGCATATTGCTCTTGAAAATTATGCTGTTTCTTCCAAAAGCTCTCCAGGCAAGTTTTGTACGCCGATTAATTTCTTCATCAATGTGACCCTCACTTGATATCTGCTGTCCAAGATAAACGTACGTATCTGTTATCTCCAGCTTTTCTCCATCAATCGATAAATCTTCATTTCTTGTAAAAGCATTGAACATCACTTTTGTCTTCTGAAAGTTCATTTTTAATCCCACTTCTTTACTCTTATCAGCAAGTTCATGGATCATACTCTGCAGCTCTGATGGGCTAGTTGCAAAAATGACTACGTCATCAGCAAAACGAAGGTGGGTTAGATAATCTCCATTAATCTTTATCCCCTTGTTTTCCCAGCTCAGTGACTGAAAAACACCCTCCAATGTGGCATTAAAGAGCTTCGGAGATATGGTGTCACCTTGTCTCACTCCCTTTCCAATTTTTATGTGTGTTGTATTTTCAAACAGCCTAATCTTTGCACTTGCATTTTCATAGATGTTATTAATAATATTAATGTATGCATCTTCAATACCGCAGGTTTTCAGAGCCATTGTAACTGCTGATGGTTTCACCGAATCAAAGGCTTTTTCATAATCGATAAAAGCCATGCACAATGGAAGTTCATATTCCCTCGCTCTTTCAATTAGTTCTCTCAGCACATGGATATGATCTATTGTGCTGTAGCCACTCCTGAATCCAGCTTGTTCTCTCGGTTGAGCCATGTCCAGTGTTACCTTCAAGCGGTGTGAAAGAACTATATATATATATATTATTATTATTATTAAATGGACAGCATCAGCACAGGCTCAGTAACTTAGCTTTCGAAGTGATATCGTGATATCCACAAAATTGAGATGCAACCCCCCCTCCCTTCCTTCCCATCTTAGCTTACCACGAGCTGCTAATGCTATCAACTCAAGGTAATCATATTGTGCTTTTTTCTGAGGCACGAAATATCAATTCACAATCCCTATAAGCCTAGGCCTCTACAACAGTTTTTATTATAACCATTTCATATTCATAACGTTTACTTCTCAAGTCAAGGTAATAATATTGCTCTTTTACTTAAGCACTAAATATTATTTCACAGGCCCTAGGCCTAGGCTTTTTTAATAGTTTTTACTCAACCAATGTTATATTCCCAACGCTTACGTATCAACTCAAGTTGATAATATTACGCTTTTATTTGGACAGTAAATATTAATTCATAGGTCCTAAGCCTTTTCAACAGTCCAATAAGTAAAGTTCAATATTTTAAGCGGTTTTTAAGTAAAAGCTCAATATAACTTGAGTTGATACGCAAAGGTTATAAATATTACAACAGTAGAATAAAAACTGTTAAAAAGGCATAGTGCCTGTGAAATAATGTTTAGTACTTAAGTAAAAGCAGAATATTATTAAGTTGAGTTGATACGTAATCCTTGTGAATATGACATAGTTAGAATAAAAATTGATAAAAAGACCTAGGTCCTATGAAGTAATATTTAGTGCTTAAGTAAGAGCACAATATTATTACCTTGTAAATGGACGATGTCATCGCTCTTTCCACGTTATTTTTTAAACAACGCATAGCGACTGAAAAATTGTAATCCGGCACCGCTGGGATCGAACCCCAGAACTCTCGATAACTAGTCGAGTGCGTTCGAATTTACGCTACGGCGCCAACAATTCTCAGCGTCATGCGTGGTTTTTCAGTCAGCATCTGACTACACGAATGCGTATTGATGGTCTCAGCAACTGAGATGTCGTCATCTGGTAGCATTTAACGCAACAGCTATTTAATTGTAGCTGATAAATTCAAAGGGCAATAGAAATGGTTAATATATAACGAATACGTGGAGATAATGTAAATAGACGATGTCATCGCTCTTTCCACGTTATTTTTTAAACAACGCATAGCGACTGAAAAATTGTTTCGAATACAATTTTTCAGTCGCTATGCGTTGTTTAAAAAATAACGTGGAAAGAGCGATGACATCGTCTATTTACATTATCTCCACGTATTCGTTATATATTATATTATTACCTTGACTTGATAGGTAAACGTTATGAAACTGACGTGGTTATAATAACTACTGTTGGCTGAGAAAAAAGCACAATATGATTACCTTGAGTTGATAGATAAACGCAAAGAATATAAACGCTTCGCGTGAAGAAGCTCAACTCTCGTAGAGATAATGTAAAACAGGCGACAGCAGCGCCACCATGTAATGCGGCCGCAGATGCTCTGCGGGAAAGTTAACATTCAGGCGCAAAAAGCGTAGGAGACACGGGACGGGAAGCCTATTTCACGGAAAGGAAGCTAAGCTTTGATCTGCGACTGTTTCCTTCGGTCTCATTGGGTCTACTAAAGCATTTTCTTTTTTGTTCTTTTCTGAGTATCCCTCCTGTCCCTTCTTTTGGTGAAACAAATATATACATTAGCAATTAATATTATTTTAAGGAAATTTTAGCAGTTTTATTCTCACTTTAAGCACCGTAGTAATACCAGGTTGCTTGGCATGAATTTCACATTTACAATATACCTTAAATGTCAAAAATGCTGAGGCTGGTTTTGAATTTCCATGGGATTCGTGGTACTTCGTATTAAAAATTGTTTGCATGGAATTTTCAGTAGCAAAACAAAGGAATGGGTTCCCACAAAACGTAAACATTAGGTACCCAGCAAAAACAGTCTTGCTGGGCCAGCACTGTCCGCCAATTTCCCAGTAGTAGCCATAATAATAAAAAAGGAAAAAAAAAGCAAAGACAACCGCAGTTTCCCAAAGCTACAATTTTTTTCTACCTTTCCGAAGTTTGTAAATTAAACGCACTGCGCTGGGGAAATTTTCTCAACAGATCTGAAAAACATTCGTTCGTATCTCAGTAGGTTCGAACCTGGGCCGTTGGCGTGATAGCTGAGCTCTCTACCGACCGGACTAATTCCTCACGTTCGAGTGCATCCTTAAAGCTGTCTCTTTGGTATGCAATGTGTAATCGAATGCTTCCCTCTTTCATTTTACAATATTACGAGGTATTTTTCATAAAAGTCAGTTTCATATAATTGATAAATTAATTTTTTCAACGTAACGATAGCTTTTTTTTTCAGCAAACGTTGTTTTAATGGTTTTCCAGGATATTTGTTTCAAACGGTTTCAAATTTGTTCTTGTTATTCATCCACTCCATTCCATGAATTGTTATTCATCGGAATGGAGTGGGTGTATTTCATGGCTGTAATATAAACGCAGATCTAGATAAGAACAACAAAACCTTTGAACAAAACGCCAACACAAGCAAGCGTTTATATTCTTTGAACACAAACACGCATGCTCAGTCTAACTCAGTCTGCTCGGCATCCTGCGGCATCAGCCTGTAATCAAAGAATATCTAACTGATAAGAAGGTAAGGCTCAGCGAGACGTAACTAGCGCCACTATATTATGCGGCAAAGAATTACTACACAGAAGCCAACATTACAGGCTGATGCCGCAGGATGCCGAGCAGACTGAGTTAGACTGAGCATGCGTGTTTGTGTTCAAAGAATATAAACGCTTGTTTGTGTTGGCGTTTTGTTCAAAGGTTTTGTTGTTCTCATCTAGATCTGCGTTTATATTACAGCCATGAAATACACCCACTCCATTCCGATGAATAACAATTCATGGAATGGAGTGGATGAATAACAAGAACAAATTTGAAACCGTTTGAAACAAATATCCTGGAAAACCATTACAACAACGTTTGCTGAAAAAAAAAGCTATCGTTACGTTGAAAAAATTAATTTATCAATTATATGAAACTGACTTTTATGAAAAATACCTCGTAATATTGTAAAATGAAAGAGGGAAGCATTCGATTACACAATGCATACCAAACAGACAGCTTTAAGCATACACTCAATCGTGGCGAGTTAGTCCGGTCGGTAGAGAGCTCAGCTATCACGCCAGCGGCCCAGGTTCGAACCTACTCAGATACGAACGGATGTTTTTCCGATCTGTTGCGAAAATTTCTCCAGCGCAGTGCGTTTAATTTACAAACTTCAGAAGGGTAGAAAAAATTGTAGCTTTGGGAAACTGCGGTTGTCTTTGCTTTTTTTTTTTTTATTATTATGGCTGCTACTGGGAAACCAGCCTCAGCATTTTTGACATTTAAGGTATATTGTAAATATGAAATTCATGCCAAGCAACCTGGTATTACTACGGTGCTTAAAGTGAGAATAAAACTGCTAAAATTTCCTTAAAATACTATTAATTGCTAATGTATATATTTGTTTCACCAAAAGAAGGGACAGGAGGGATACTCAGAAAAGAACAACAAAAAAAAATGCTTTAGTAGACCCAATGAGACCGAAGGAAACAGTCGCAGATCAAAGCTTAGCTTCCTTTCCGTGAAATAGGCTTCCCGTCCCGTGTCTCCTACGCTTTTTGCGCCTGAATGTTAACTTTCCCGCAGAGCATCCGCTGCCGCATTACATGGTGGCGCTGCTGTCGCCTGTTTTACATTATCTCTACGAGAGTTGAGCTTCTTCACGCGAAGCGTTTATATTCTTTGCTGTAATGTTGGCTTCTGTGTAGTAATTCTTTGCCGCATAATATAGTGGCGCTAGTTACGTCTCGCTGAGCCTTACCTTCTTATCAGTTAGATATTCTTTGATAAACGTTAGGACATTGTTTGAATAAAAACTGTCAAAATGGCGTACGAATGAGGCAGTAATTAATATTTAGCGCTTAAGTAAATGAAAGGAAAATATTAATAACTTGACATGCTATGTAAATATTTCGTGCAGAGTTATTAAAAAAATCCCACCTTGTCATTCTTTTCCGAACATAGTATGAGTTCTGCTGTAATTGCTTTGTTTCGTTGAAACCCGAAAGTTTAAAAAAATTTTTATATATATTTTTTTTCGGACTCGCGAATGTAGTCTTTTTCCCCCAAATACAATTATAATCAGTGGTGGAAATGGGAATTTTTCGCTGCCGGAACGGAACGCAACGTACAACTTGTAGAGTTGTCGCCAAAACCCGTCAAATTGACGTCGCAACGTTTTGTCTATTTCTGACTCCATAGTCAGAATTCGTCAAAAAGGCTTAATGCAGTTTTGACGGGTTTTAGTGACAACACTACAACGATACAAGTGACTGTATTAAAAATTTAATATTCGTAAACCCATTTGCTGTACACATAAAACCACATAAGGAAATTTCGTTATTAAACTTTAAAATGAAATAGTCACATTTCGCTAAAGTCAGAGCTGTTTTCTTTATCAGAAGTACGTTTCTTATTAGAAAGGCCACGCGAATGTGTGCCAGTGCAATGAGATGTGGCAGACACGTGACTCTCAGCATGGCAACAAGCTTTAGTAACGTAAGTGAAGGACAACCAGCCCCGTTGAAATGATGACGTCTTACTTGGAACTTTAACTTCCAAGTACAAAATGCGGTATTTGGAAAAAATTAAAGAGATTGAAGGAAAAAATCCTTATCTGCTGAATGCAAGTATCTTCGAAGGTGATGCGATAAGTTTTCCGAAAGTGCAAATAGCAAATAGTTTCGATTACTTCGTCTTTGGTCGAAGTGCCTGAACCGCAGTACAGTTTGAGGCACATAAGTCTCGAAGCATATAACAATTTCTCGTCGTTGGATTTTTTTACAGGGTGATTTAGTATGATCACAAATTCATGAGTATTCAGCAATTTATGCAGAAAATAGATACGCTCCAGTAATCGCTGATTTTGGATAAAACTCACCCTTGAAAGGTTCTAAGCTCTGAGAAGCGATTTCCAAGCCTTAGAAAAATCAGCAAAATCTTTTTTTTTTTTTTTTTTTCGTAAAATTGTGGTGAAAAAATAAATAAATTTTAAAGAGATTTGTGCCCTATAATCTATTTATCCATAAGTAAATAATTTTGATGAAATTTGTGCCCTATAATCTATTTATCCGTAAATAAATTTAGCAGCATAACACCGGCTTGTAAACAGACCTAGACACCAAAAAGAATTTTATTTGGACAATAATTTTAGCCATTATTTGCACTTTTTCGCAAAAGTGTGCTTCAGCTCCTGCCTCCAGGTAAAAATCCAGGTGTACTAAAAATAAAATCAACGGTAGTTTCGGGAGGAAATATCATATAGAACAAAGTAGTAAACTAAAAACCCCAACACCGACAGCCAAGTAAGCTCAAAAGTGAAAAGCCGAAAACTCGCAAAAAAAAAAAGTGAGTCAGGGAAACGGTGTGCTTGAGCTCTAAAAAAATACAGAAGAGCCAGAGATTTGATTCTGACTAAAAGTCAGGTTTGCTAACAAATTAATTTTTAGCCCTATAAAAAGTTTCAACACCCCCTAGATTAACCAGGAATTTTCTGAAAAAAAGTCCCTGGAAAAAAAACAACCACGTGCACAGAAGTGCCCATTGGGGACCGAAGCGTTTATTTAAAAAATGTTTTGACTAAGAGACAAACTCTAAAACGTGTTCTATAAGAAAATCGTCAGTAACAATAAAACCTACGCAAAAAAACAAAAAAAACAAAAACAAAAAAGAAACAGCCAGCACCTTTTAAATGAACTTGAAAATTTTGAATCAACGAATGAAACGCCTGGCCCAATAAGCGCAAGAAGCACTGCATTCCAATAGCATTTGAACAAGTAAAAGAATAATGATAAATCCTCTGCTTTACCAGAAATCACTGATTTTCGGATAGAGCTAACATTTAAAAGGTTCTCTGCCTTTGAAGAGCCTAACTCTTCCATAAAAAGTGTTTTCTAAGCTCTGGGAAGAGATTTACCTTCGTTTGGCATATAAGCGACTTTTTTCGGTACTGCCTTCAGAGACAGCAGCCAGTAGCCAGAAAAAAGACTTACGGTCTCGATTTTCTCTATTACTGCAACTCATGATGACACAAAATCTAGGCATTTTGGCTTCAAATTTTTTATAAACACCGACCGCTAATGATTGCACTTTACACACTAAGTGCAGGACAGCCAGCTATGCTTGTCCTTCAGGAACATGCAGGGGCTTTTGCCACTTCACTGAAACTTCTTCATGACGTCACGTGCTACATCGTCATTAAAGGTATCACCCTTTTTGGAGGTGTCCTCAAATAACAAACGTCGGAGAAAAAACGTCAGCTCGTATTTGAAGCAGAGATATGTAAGTAACTACTGTATATGGGGTGGCAAAGTAAAGAAATTCGGCTTTGTCTGAAATATCCATTTATTTAGCTGCATATCTATTATAACTTCGATTTGAAAAAAATCATCTCCTAAAATAATCTCCAAAGTTTTTGTTTCAACAAGTCTTCTTGCATCTTTTTTTCACGTTCTCTGCAAGCCAAAAAATCTGCATATCTCCTTCCGTCACTAAACCATTTCCGTACGTACGGCTCGGGATTGAAGATCTTTGAAGGAGGTCTGTTTATTTTTATGAACATGAGGTTGCTGACGTGTGTAACGTTTAAAGCGTTTCTTAAATCAGTTATCAAATTCATGGTGCTAAAACCTCTTTCACACTTAGCTGTTGATATAGCAACCGCAGCAACAGATTTTAATAAGACTTTTAAATGATGTGAAACTTTTTTGGTTTCCTTGAAATGTCTGAACTCTTCAATGATTTTCCTTTCTTCCTCCAATCCGAATATTCGGCATAAACTTAGAACCTTTCCTTCTCCATATAAAATATCTATGTCGGTCGGCCAAAAAGATGGATACAAAACCTGAAGTTGTTTCACAATGTCCACGCTGCTGAATAATCTGGCAGATAAATTGTTGGCAACACTCCGAAAAAACTGAACACGGTTTTTTTTCCAGTCAGATTTATATCCCTTTGAATGTAAGTCCAACCCTTTGAAAACAATATTTTTTTCGGCATCTGATGCTACTAAATAAAGCTCGTCAAAACCACCATCAGCTAAACCTTGGAAAACTTTCACTGTAAGGGAAATATGCGAATGTGCTTCTGGTAACGATACAGAATTTCCTTGAAGACGCAGTGACAATGAACTAAGTTCCTTTAAGACGGTTTTCATTAGTGCCAAATTTTCCAGGAAGCATGTGCTCGTAAGTCTTTTCAGTAAGCCAGAAAACATACTTCTTTCTTTACTATCCTTTGAAGCATCAGCAGATGCAGCTTTTAAATGCAAAGCCAAGGCTGGAAACATATTCCAGACAGCAGATACTGCTATTCACTCACTAGATGTGACCCATCTTGTTCCAAAAACTCTCCCGATTGAAGAAAACAGAACTGCAATTTCTTCAGCACAGTGATGCAACTAGCGGGCTTTCTTTGGTGAAGCGTAATACAAAGAGTATAATTTATCGCAAAACGATTTAAAACTCTGTATGCCGCAAACCTCTTTAATTATGTCCCCGACAGCAAGTTCTAACTTACGATTTGCACAGTACCATATCATCATCATCATCATCATCATTGTCAACCATTATCAATCCACTGCTGGACGAAGGTCTCCCCAAGTTTCCTCCACAACGGTCTGTCTTGTGCCAGTCTCCTCCATGTCACTCCCGCATACTTTCGAATTTCATCCACCCATCTCCCATGTGGTCTTCTTCTGGGTCTTTTCCTGTCCCTTGGAATCCAATCTAAAATTTCGGATGTCCATCGATGGTCTGTCCTTCTGGCAGTATGTCCAGCCCATTGCCATTTCAGGGATTTAACTCTGATCATGATGTCTTCCACTCTTGTCATTTTTCGGATCCACATGTTCCTCTTCTTATCTCTCCTGGTTACACCAAGCATGCACCTCTCCATGCTGCTTTGAGTTGTCTGCAGCCTTTGTATGTCTCTTTTAGCTAAGGTCCACGTCTTTGCACCATACGTAAGCACTGGAAGGATGCATTTATCAAACACTTTTCTTTTAAGACATAATGGCATATTGCTCTTGAAAATTATGCTGTTTCTTCCAAAAGCTCTTCAGGCAAGTTTTGTACGCCGATTAATTTCTTCATCAATGTGACCCTCACTTGATATCTGCTGTCTAAGATAAACGTACGTGTCTGTTATCTCCAGCTTTTCTCCATCAATCGATAAATCTTCATTTCTTGTAAAAGCATTGTACATCACTTTTGTCTTCTGAAAGTTCATTTTTAATCCCACTTCTTTACTCTTGTCAGCAAGTTCCTGGATCATACTCTGTAGCTCTGATGGGGTAGTTGCAAAAATGACTATGTCATCAGCAAAACGAAGGTGGGTTAGATAATCTCCGTTAATCTTTATCCCTTTGTTTTCCCAGTTCAGTGATTGAAAGACATTTTCCAATGTGGCATTAAAGAGCTTCGGAGATATGGTGTTACCTTGTCTCACTCCCTTTCCAATTTTTATGCGTGCTGTATTTTCAAACAGCCGAATCTTTGCACTTGCATTTTCATAGATGTTATTAATAATATTAATGTATGCATCTTCAATGCCGCAGGATTTCAGAGCCATTGCAACTGCTGATGGTTTCACCGAATCAAAGGCTTTTTCATAATCGATAAAAGCCATGCACAATGGAAGTTCATATTCCCTCGCTCTTTCAATTAGTTCTCTCAGTACGTGGATATGATCTATTGTGCTGTAGCCACTCCTGAATCCAGCTTGTTCTCTCGGTTGAGCCATGTCCAGTGTCACCTTCAAGCGGTGTGAAAGAACTTTAGTGAAGATTTTATAAACCACTGATAGGAGGCTGATAGGTCTGTAGTTCCTGAGATCCTCAATGTCACCTTTTTTATGTAGCAAGATCATTGTAGCGTTGTTCCAATCCTCAGGAATTTTCCCTTAATTAAGGCATCGAGTGAAAATTTGGGCGAGTACTGTTTCGATTTCTCCACTTGCTTCTTGTATGGTGTTTACAGTAATTCTATCTTCTCCTGGAGCTTTTCCCTGCTTCATGTTCTTGATTGCATGTGCAACTTCTGCTGGGAGGCCTGGAAGAACTGTGGTACTGGTACCTTTCATGATGTCTGGAGTACATGTATCATCCCTTTCATATAATTTGGAGTAGAAATCTTTCACTCTTGTCAAAATTTCGCCTCTATTTCTTGTTACAGAACCATCTTCTTTTCTCAGTGCCATAATCTGTTTTTTTCCCTTACTGAGATGTCCCTTTGCTATCTTTAGGCTTTGGTTGTTTCAATTGCTTTCCTTACTAGTTCACAGTTGAATTTCCTTACGTCTTCAGTGATACTTTTTCGTACTGTCTTGCATAGCTATTGCTGTTGCTTTCAAATCGTGTAATTCAACCAAGTCAAAAAATAGAGTTTGGGCATTTATATCATCCGGATCTATGGACATTCTTATGCAGATTATGAGTACTGAGGTGTGGCTTACAGTTGTACACTCATCAACCAAGATACCGAATTTTATATTTTGGGAAACGATTTCTTCACAGAGCTTTTTACGCATGCCATTTCCTATAGAATCGCAAATATCCATACATGTCTTCCTAGATTGCAATATCCTCCCCATCTCAGTGCCGTTTTTTTTTGAAGATCAATCAAACCAGAAAAATCGGCAAAAGGTCCATTGTTCTTCGCAATAAAATATACGGTATTGAATATTTTGTACGTATTGTCCACTTTATTTTTATTTATTTTTTCAACAATATTTTCAAAGACGCCTTCAGAACGTTTATCGTTCATTTTAGAAGCTTCTTTATGAGCGTGACTTTCTCTGTGCTCCTTTATTTTTTTTCTTAGAGCCGTATTTTGCTTCTTCTTATCGTCAGCGGTAGATCTAACTTTGCAATCTATCCACTCGCCGCCCCGGTGGCGCAGTGGTCTAAGCGATGACCTCTGATTATTCGTCCGAAAGGGGTCCGGGTTCGAATCCCGGTGAGGCATGGATGTTGTGTTTGTCTTACGGCACTGGCTCTCTCCCTTCCCTGGAACCAGTGACCCTAAATTAGGGACGGGCGACTGCTTATAGCCCATTGAGTTGCTCACGGCGGTCGTTAAACCTCCAATTCAATCCGAACAGACGGCACATCATAAACACCCATTTTTTAAAACAAGCCAAGAGTACTCTTTCAAAAAAAGTACTTACTTTGTTCCTCAGTCCAACACATGGGCTTACCATTTGTTGAGCTTTGCTGAGATTCAGATTCTTCTAATGAACTTCCTGATGCAGTGATTTCCTTTGAGTATTGTATTTTAGGCAATTTTCTTGGTGATACTTCACACGGAGTCCGAGCTTGAACAAGGGGGAGGTTTCCAATTTCCTGAGTTCTGTTTTTTTCTTTTGACTCATCTTTTTTCCCAAAGAAATCTGTTAGTGTTCTTTTCATTATTTTCAGTTGTTTTCTTTTTCTCACACAAGAACAAATTAAAACTTACAACAGCGACTACAATATCAGTCAAAAAGTCACGTCCTACCACGACAGGAGCTGGAGTTGAAGTGACAGCATGTGTAGAGTGTAGTAATTAAGCTCGTTGCCAGGTTACAGGAACTGCGAAGACATTTTATGCCAAGAGCGAAGAGAGGTTGCAAGGTCATCAAGCAAACAGCTCCTGTCATGACCTTTGCTCTCCTGCAAACACTTCGCACTCATCGTGGAATTAAGCTGCGTTGCAGTTGTCACCATGGCGGGAAATCGCGAAGGAAGGACGCCAGACGGCGAAGAAATTTTTTTTTGAGAACTACAGCTACAACTCCGGTAGTACCTACACTTTATTAGAGGAAAACAATTCTTTTTTTTTGAAACGACGAACAATTAATACAAGATGGTGTCATTAATTGAAATGTATAACGCATTACAAAATGTTTTATAAATTTAAATGCTCCCTTTCTTTTGGTATTGATAACGGAACGCCGGAGCGCAGGGTTTTGCTTCCTTAACGCGGGGTTTCGCTCCCGGATCGGCGTTCCGGCCCATTTCCACAACTGATTATAATTGTCGTTTGTCTTACTGGAAACGTTTTCACGATTCAATTCTCATCAGAGTGTCAATTCTTATACGGCCCTGTTGCGTTGCGCCTTGGTACAGCTATTGAACCACATAGACGTTCTGTTGTCCAACATTCCTGTTTTAGTTACTGCATGTTATGTGGTGTGGAGTGCGAATGTGAAGTCTGGGAGGAGGGGGAGGGGAGCACCGGGTGGCTGTCAGGAGAAAAGAGGTATTGATCCAGATTGTCTACTTTTCGGTGTTGGTGAACTGCGGAAGTGACAAAAAAAAAGGCAGCCCCTGAGATTAGCCGCGGTTGGGTTCTATCGGGAGAGCACATAGTGTTTTGCTGGCTTGTATGTCATATATTTCCTAAATCCTAAATTTGAGCTTTACGTTTTAAACTTACATAGGACTGCACCGAAGCAAACTGCGAGAGGGCCTCTGATCATTCGTCCAAAAGGGGTCCGGGTTCGAATCCCGGTGAGGCATGGATGTTGTGTTTGTCTTATGGCACTGCTTCTCTCCCTTCCCTGGAACCAGTGACCCTAAATTAGGGTCGGGCGACTTCTTATAGCCCATTGAGTTGCTCACGGTGGTTGTTAAATCTCCATTCAAAAAAAAAGAAAAAAAAACTGCGGGAAGTGAATTCTCATTCCAGTTAGTCCGAGACTAAATGGGCAAAAAATAATTTTCGTCTCCTGTATATCTAAGCTGACCAGAAATCCTGAATTCTTGAGGACAGTCCTCAAATTTAGTTTACTGTCCCCAAAAACGTCTGTTGCCTTTGGGGAAGCAAATTGTCCTCAAGTGTCCTCCAATTTGCACTTCTCGATTATCTAGCTAGATTTCTGATGAAAAATATCCTAAAACCTAGTTTTCATTGTACTAATTTCCCAACACGTACGCTTCTTGTAAAAACAATTTTTGACTTTTTTTTTTTTCTTTTTCTGAATTTAACGACCACCATGAGCAACTCTAAAGATTATGTGCAGTCATCTGTCCCTAATTCGGGAACATTCTTTCTGCGGAAGAAAGAGAGCAAGTGCTGTAAGACAAATACTCCCCCATTCATAATTCGGGACTCGAACACGTTCCAACATGCACAAATGATTAGTAGCCAATAAGCCAACACTAAGACTGGGGCAACACCAGTGGGGCGGCCAAATTTCGATTGAGTTCCTCCAAAATCTTCGGCGAAATTAAAAATTCGAAATGCAATTCGTTCATTAGTGTGCAGCTTGATTTTAATTCAGCACATATATCTAAGGTAAGGCATTTCTTTTTTGAGGTTTAACGACCACCGTGAGCAACTGAATGGGCTATAAGCAGTCGCCCGTCCCTAATTTAGGGTCACTGGTTCCAGGGAAGGGAGAGAACCAGTGCCGTGAGACAAACACAACATCCATGCTATAGCGTCTAGAAGGGAAAGTGTGCCGAGCGCCTAGCGTACGTAATGATTGGCGTGGATACCGAAATTTGTCCCCTTCGTAGATGGCGCTTCGATCGCCTTCCCTTCCCTCTTTCTTACTGTGATGGGAGCGGGAAACTAAATTCGTGTTGCTTACTGTGAAAAGAACGGTAATTTAGACGAAAACGTGTTATGTTTTAGGTTTTAGAAGGAATGTGGATTACCTAAATATTGTATATAAGTTATACTTAGCTCATTATGCGGAAGAGAAATAACCATAGTTTTGTGCCAGGTTGCAATACTCAGTACAAAAACAGTAAGCCGTCACTCTTTGGAATACCCAAAAATGATAAACTTTTACAGCAGTGGCAAAGATTGATTCCCGGTGCAGATGTGCAGATAAAAACTTACGACAAATTTAGTGCTGTATGTGAACTGCACTTTGAGAGATTTGTGGTTCGAAATTTTGTGCATAAAATAAATGAGGAGACTGTGTTAATACCCAGAGATCGGCCCATCTTGACACCAGATGCAATTCCAACAATATTTCCAAACCTTCCCCATTATTTGTCAAAAACTCTGGCAAAATACAGGAAAGTTAGGGAAACCGATGATAAGCCTGATGGTAATTTAAATAGCTTGGAATTCACTTCCCAAAGAGTTACACGGAACTGCCTTCTGAATATCACAGCCTTCAGTATTTTGGGGTAAGCAAATTCCTGCAAATAATTCAAAGTGCATAATTTTCCATGTTCATTCATTCAAATGTGAATTGTCAAATTCATTGACAACAGAAAAACTGGTTGTTGTTACCAAAAGTTAACCAGAGGTTACCTGTAAAGTGTATTTACGTGGAATAAAAATTAACTCAGTTTCTAATATTACTTCTAAAGATGAATCAAAATCCATTATTCGAGACACTGATAGGCTAACAGTATGTCATGGCACAGGCTCCATTTCAGAATTTGAAAATAACATGAAGTACCTTGAAAGTGGAGTTATTTTTTAGAATAATTTGTACAGCAAAAATTGTGTAACGAAAGGAACAACAAAGACTTGCCTCAGATGTAAGTATCTGCAGGGCTTACTTTTGCACAAAATAGCTTATCATAGAAGAAAGGCTACATTTAAAAATAAGTATCAAAATACAGTTCGGAAAATCAACAGGCTGAAGAAACTAGTTATTTCGCTCTCTAATTAAACTTAAAAAAAAAAAAAAAAAAAAAAAAAAAAAAAGGAATTTTACAGAACTTTCCATTAATGAAAAAATAGCAGAATTACGCATTAAGCAGCAGCAAATGGTTATTCATTGTTATAAGGCAGCAAAAAAGAAATCTGCAAGAGGTATGTCATATACCAAAGAATGGTTACTTGAATGCTTACTAATGCACATAAAAAGTCCAAAATTGTACGAGCACATACGGAAACACAAAATCATGATCCTACCTAATAGAACAACTATTAGAAAGTATATTTCAAATTACAACAGCAGTTTTGGATTCAATGCACTGACGTTTGAAACTATTTCAAAGAAAACAAGTGAAATGGAGCCTTTTGCAAGACATGGTGGTATATTAATAGATGAAGTGAAGCTTACAGAAAAACTGCATGCAAAATCATCTGGTGAAATATTAGGGTTTGTTCATATTGGGCCATACACTTCAAAAACTGTTAAGTATACCCCATGTAATCACGGACTGGTAATGGTGTTTCAGCCATTAAATGGAGATTGGACCCAAATAATTGGTGTTTTTGCCACAAGTAACAATATAAGTGGAACTTTGCTAGCAAAATTAATTATTAAAGCTGTTATTCTCACTGAAAATGCAGGTCTGTTTGTTAATTTCATTACGTGTGATGGGGCTTCTTGGACCAGGAATATGTGGAAGACATTTGGTATATCAGCAGACTGTTCTGGAACTAAATACAGCATTATGCATCCTACAGATTGTTCTAGTTTACATTTCATATCAGATTTTCGCCAGTCAAAGCGAGCCTTGCTTCATCATAGCTCAGCTATTTAGAGTCAGGTCGATGCTTAGCAAATTCCCAGTTATACAGGTAAACACTGGGGAAGAAATATTTCTTCTTATTATACGTGGGAAATATATCTCTATAAGCAATCTGAAATCACATATTTACTGTTACGTAACTGAAATCAAACGATCGTCCATGGAATGGAAACATGTCACCTCCCCAACAAGGAAGACGTGAAAAGTCCAACTGTCTCTGTCTGCGGGAGTGGTCATGATGACTGTGAATCTGTTGTTTACACAGAATTTCTGTCAAAAGAGACAACCATCAAGTGACTCATATTGCCAAACACCATTAAATTTGCGAAATTCAATTAAGGACAGATGCCGGGGTAAGTTGAGCGAAGGTGTCACACTGATGTCCAAGAACATTACACAGCACGGAAAACTAAGGGAATTGCTGCATTAATTCAAGTCGGAATTGTGGCAGCATCCACCTTACAGCCCCAACTTATCCCCATGCGGCTACCATTTGTTCGGTAAAATGAAACAGGAGCTTAGTGGACAATGATTCCCAACGGATGAGGCTGTGAAAAGTGCGGTCCTTAACTAGTTGCACCAAACTGGACTTTTCTTGTACAGGTATGGGAAAGTTAATCGCACGTTCCGATAAATGTTTACAGTCCTTAGGCGACTATGTCGAAAAATGAATTAATGTTGTAAACCAACATACATCCCCTGAGTATATCCTTGATTTTTTTATTCAACAGTGTAACTAACTTTTTGATCCACCCTCATATATTATTAAAGCACTTTGCTACAATTCAGAAATTAATTTTTTAGTTTGTTTTAAAAATTAGCATAAATACTACATTTGGATAAAGTATCAACTTACCTATTGACTATGAATTTGTCTTGTATCTTCAAGCGGAACAAAGTAAAAAATACTATTAAAAATAAACAAATGGGTCCATTCTTTTACATAAATGTACCTCAAATGTCTGTTTCAAATAGTTTGAAAGAAGGAAGTCATCACAAGCTAAACAGTATTCAGCTTCAGATTGTTACCCAAACTTCCTTTATGTGATAGCATCTGCAACAAAGTTATAGATACACACAACAAAATAAAAAAAGAATTCTTGCTAACCAATGGCAGAAATTAAGACATCTGTTTCAAATAGTTTGAATCATCACAAGTTACATCAAAATTATCTCAGCTTTAGATCCTCCAGTGTGTGTTACCATCTGAATATTTTATGTATGAGTTATGTCAATTATTTTCTTTACCTAAAATCTACTCTTGTAATGTTCATACCTGTGATCTACTTTTTTATAAAACATATTTGATATCACTTTTTAGATTAGACAACATTTTAACAGTATAAATAAATATTTCCCACACATTTCTAAAGGAATTAAGCAGAATTGGTTAGTAGTTTTTCATAACACTAGGGAATTTATACATTTTACTAACATTCTTTACTAGAAGCCAAATTTGCTCATTATAGTAAAATTAAATTTTTACTTTCAATATACCTACTATAAATGTCAAGCTAAGCACTAGTACACACACACACCAGTGCTGAGACGGGCCGAGCCCGAACCGGGCGCTGGCTGTGTAATACTTACTGGAGTTCGGGCTTGGAGAGAGGGGAAGAATTTTCTTCCTTTTTCTTTTAATGTGATTTTATATAATTTAGCACACGAGACTTTTTTTACACTTTCTAGTTGTGAAAGAGAATTCTTCAGCAACTGGGTCAAATGGGGAGTAGGAATTCTGCAGGGCTATCCATTCCGGGCTTGGATAACAAAATACCATAGGCCATGAATTACAGGATTTCTGCCAAGGATAAGTTTTAAGAAGCATAGATAGTAGATAGCAAGCTGACGGAATTTTGCTCCCTACCTCAAAGGGGCAGCTCCCTGCTAATTCTATTGAGCAACATACGACATAGTTTGTTGTGCCTCCAGATGTCCCCCCCTCCCCCAAAAAAACATTTCGGGAATAAATGAATGGTTAAAGGTAACTATAGAAATAGATAGACATCCCTTCTCCACTCCGCAGTTGAGAAAGACATCAGTTAATTGCATGGGTAGGAAAGAGTGGAAGTCTGGAAGACTTTTTTCAATGCTTAACAGGTTAATCATAGTTTTCGGGCTCGTTCGAGCTGACATACTTCAGGCTCAGGATCTTGAAATTCAGCCCGAACTCAGCTCTGACACACACACACACAGTAACACTTCAGTTAATTTCTCACAGGTGTTTTTATCAAAAATTTTATGGCAATGAAGTCATAGTGGTAAGTATGAAAAATAAGAGAAATTTCCTGGAATTTTTTGGTACAGTATTGAAACATAAACAAAAATGCTACAATATTACTGCTAACATTTATTAATCTGAAAATAAGTGACATGGAACTCGTACGGGTATGGTGTCGTTGAGGGACTAGCCGGACCCCATGACGCGAAGGAGTACAGCATCATCTTCCACGGAAAGAAAATAGTCCATAGATTTTCAAATGAATTTTGACAGATGAAATCAAACTCTGCTAGTAAATGAGGACCTCTGGTCCATTTTGAAGACGGGCAACCACTGCACAAACAGTATTAGTTCCAATTTGAAAAAAAAAAAAAAGACACCACCAAATATTAAATACAAATCTTCAGTACAGAATGCCACCAACCACTCCGCATCACTGTGTGAATATGTGATGAAGCAGAAAAAAGATTGGAAATATGTTACGAGAAGCTAACTGAAGTACTGCTTCCTGGTATACAAGTTTCAAATAAAATTAAACCAAATATGACGGATCTTTACTTTCCAGTTTCAAAGATAACTTTTCAGAAATGTTATCTTCATTTATTACAGAAGAAAAATACATTTCAATACTTTAACCAACCTGGCTATACACTTTTGCATATAAAATATTTGATAAGTTTGAACTCTTTTTCCTATCTCAGGACTTACTCTGTGCACACTATGCACTAAGGAGAGGCACACAAAACTAAGCGTTCAGACTTTCAACTTCTTAATTTTCCTTTCACGTGATTTCAAATAATTTCAGTTGTCATGTTTGGCTTTCACTAAGTTGTTCAAGAGTATTTTCCAGCTGAGGAGAGTTATGTTTTCCTATTTAGTTTTCAAGCTACTCATACACAAACATTCCACGGAAAATGAACAAGGAAATCTAAAATCAGAACTTTGTCTGTTTAAATGTATGCAGCAGATTTTGTATAAGACAATTGGTATGGCAAAAGTTGTAAGTCTCCTTTTGACTTCTATAATTTAACTAGCAGCCACTAACACTGCAACACTGTGGCATGGCAAATTTTGGCAATTCCTGTAAAAAGAATTACACCTTTTAATACAAGTGAAGAACTAGATATGAAATTTTTAATCGAAAGTAGTTCCCTATGTTTTGTACAGTTAGAATAAAGTTGATCATGCAAGTTTTTCAACATAATCTGTCCACACTGTTCAGACAGCTTTAGTAAATTCAATCAGACAAATGCTATATCACAGTTGCATTAAGTTACGAAATTAAAAAATGTACTCTTTAATTCAGAGACACATTACAATGCAACAACAGTTCAAGCATTAATTTCGTAAAGAAAGGGCTAACGATTGTTGGAGATGCAAATGTTATACAAATTACGAAGGCTAATTTCCTGAAAAGTTGCCCTGATTTCTGGTAATATTCAAGCTCTATGTGAATCGGCATTGGCAAAATATATTAATTATTCTATTTGAAATAAGAATTCAACACTACAGAATAACTCACTTCTTTATACTTCACTATTCACGAGACATGAACAGATTTCAACACGTGTGAAACTAAGATCTACTCATTAAACCTATAATTATTACTAAAACTAAATAAAACGTTTACTAAGAATTAACCTTACCTTAGAAATATAATAATACCTACCTTACAAAACTATACGTGTATCCAAATGGCAATAAACGGAACACTCACTCAATACAAACAAATGTGAACCAACAATGAAACGCAATGGCTGTTCAACCGATTGACTTGGCGACAGCACTAAGTTGTGCACGTGACTATTTCGCACCGTAGCCTGTCTTTTTCGTCAGATTCGACTCAGCTTACCACTAGCCGCTACTAAGTGACATACATTTAAATTTTCCAAACAGCACTTCTTTACTTGGCACATACAAGCCATTTGTTAGCCTTTTGGTAGGCATTCTTCGAGGAGGTAGCATATCAATTTAAATCACGCATAATTATACTTTCAATTACATTTGCCGACGCTGCACTCTGCGCCAGACGTAGACATTTCACTGAACCATAAAATGTGTTTCCATAATCACACACTTAAGAAAATCGTACATATCCTAATCCAACCCCTGTTGTTTGGTTCACATTGCACAACAGTACACACAATCTTTGACACAGACGCCGTCTGCAGTGCCGCGATGCGGCGTGGGACATATTTCGAACGCAGATTTTGAGTTCGCACGGCACACTTCCCCTTTTAGACGCTATATCCATGCCTCACCGGGATTCGAACCCGGACCCCTTTCGGACGAATAATCAGAGGCCATCGCTTAGACCACTGCGCCACCGGGGCGGCGTAAAACATTTCACTTTTGCTAATATGATCTCGTCCTCATAGCTTTGCTTTGTCAGTACAAAAACCTGATATTATACAAGATATATCCTTTTAAGACATTATAATTATCATAAGTAATATCACACTTATAGAAACAATACAGGTTTGTGATTAAAAGATTTATGTATTTATTGAGTATGTATGTGTCCCCAAATGGCCTGCTGATTTGATGACACCAAGCCATTTTGTCTTCAAATCAGTGTTCCAATATCTGGTCAGCTTATGTATATCAGATCTCTGTTGTTTAGCGGAAGCTTGATAGTCATGTTCATTTTGACATACAAAAGCATGAGGAAGAAATGTTCTGACCATTCTTCATGTTTTGAGAGGCAAACAGAAATCCAATGCAATTTGCTCCTGTGAGAAACCGAGAGCCTACTGACATCCCGGTGGCCGAGTGGTCAGAGGTGCTCGTTTCTGATTCTGGTAATTGATCTGTGAGCTAATCCCGGATGAGACATGTGTGGTGTGTTTTCCTTATTGCGGGGGCTGTTCCCTTTTCCTAAAACCATTAGCTCCAAATTAGGTTGAGTGATTGTGCTTGTAGCTCTTAAAGTTAATCGCGGTATGTATTCGTTGAACTCTGAAGCAAAAAAAGAAGAAAGAGCTTATTGTATTTTTAGCACAATTTAACATCATACAACCGCACGAGGGCCGCCCCGGTGGCGCAGTGGTCTAAGGCGTTGGCCTCTGATCATTCGTCCGTAAGGGGTCCGGGTTCGAATCCCGGTCAGGCATGGATGTTGTGTTTGTCTTACGGCACTGGCTCTCTCCCTTCCCTGGAACCAGTGACCCTAAATTAGGGACGGGCGACTGCTTATAGCCCATTGAGTTGCTCACGGTGGTCGTTAAACCTCCAATCAAAAAAAAACCGCACGAGGACGTGTCATTCATTCACTTTGTAACCAGGACCAGCCTCCCTTCCCTTACTTTGATTCAATAATTACAGTAACACTTTGCCGCGCAAGCGCAACTGTGAATAATAACACGGGAAATTTGTATTATGAATGTTGACTTTTTGATTTCGTTCTGGTGATATATAGGCGCAGTCAGTTGCCAGATGACTTGACATTTTGATAACTTACGTCAAGTCATTATAATGACGTAAATTCAATGTGGCGGCGATCAGAAATGTCAGTATCATTATTCGATTGATTATCTCTTATCCTGGTGTTTCATTTTACGTGTTACTTAAGTGTATTTACTGGTGAGCCTTTTTCTAGATGAAACGTGCGTTCTACGATGGATGAACCTAAGGATAAGCTGGAATATCGTCCACAGAAGGAACTGATATACAATCAGTTGCTACCATATTCAGAGAATTTGTTTACAGAATCTCAGTTGTATCTAGCAGAAATCAAAGCAAATTTAGGGAACGCGATCTTACTTCGCGAAATAATACCTGAAGCAATTCACTGGACAAATCAACTAGCTAAGTAAGTATGGAGGTTTGTTTTTATACGAAATTACTGGGAAAATTTTAGATTTTTGAAGTTATTTCAAATGGATTGGATTTTAAAAGGGGGGAACGTCACCGGGACGATCCATATTGTCATTCAGTAAACGTAGTTTTTTTTTGGATTTATAGCAAGAGATGCCAACGTCCAAAGCCAAAAATCATCTAATTCGAACAGAAAAATCAACTTTTTCAAACAGAAAATCAAAAGTCTACTAAAAGCAATGTGTGCGTGTGTCACACAGCATTTAAAATGTTGAAAAAGGAAAGGTAATATATTCAAAGCAAACTATTTCTTTCTTTTCTTTGATTGGAGGTTTAACGACCACCATGAGCAACTCAATGGGCTATAAGCAGTCGCCCGTCCCTAATTTAGGCTCACTGATTCCAGGGAAGGGAGAGAACCAGTGCCGTAAGACAAACACAACATCCATGCCTCACCGGGATTCGAACCCGAACCCCGTTCGGACGAATAATCAGAGGCCATCGCTTAGACCACTGCGCCACCGGGGTGGCTCAAAGCAAACTATATATCGGGTGGTTATAATTAAAGTCACACTACTCGGACAGCTCTGGAGGGAGTATTATGACAGATATAGCAGTGAAACTTGGAAGGAAGGCAAATTAGAACTTGCGGTCAAGAATTATGAAAAAAAAATAGGTCAACTGTTCACGAGCTGGTGGAGGAATGGCACTGTGAAATAAAACAAAAGCTGGAATGGGTATAATATTTATTATCATTCAGAAATTACGAAGTTGGTTCAATGTGGGTGCCATCCAGGTCGATTACATGCTGAATATGCAATACAAATTATCAAAGCGCTTGTAGCATTTCAGGTGGAATATTTGAAACATGTCTCATTATGCTTGACTTCAGCTCAGGTGTGGAGCGAATATGACCCTGGTAGGCTATCCTTGAGGTATCCTCTAAGCCAGAAGTCACAGGGGTTCAAAACTGGTGTTGTGAAAGCCAAACATGAGATAAACCTCTGGAAATTATGTGTTCACTTCAAAATGTATCGTGAAGCAGCTGTTTAACTGTATGACCAACATATGGTGGTGCCCCATTTTTTTTTTTTTTTAACAGTACTCTGTACACGCTTTTCTTTACACACAGGAATGACATGTTGACCCAGGTCATGGTAACATTCACTTGTAACGGTGCATCACACTACACCTGCAGGGGTTCTTTCCTCAAAGAAAAATGGCCCAAGAATAAAACTGGATGTGAATCTGCAACATGCAGTCACATAGGTGGACTGTAATGGTCTTTGGGACAACATAACGTGGATTTGCAGTACCACATACCCAGCAGTTATGAGGGTTCACTGCACCTGCCAGTGTAAAATGAGCTTCACCAGTCCACAGGATTGTAAGGAAAGGTTTCTTCCATACCCATTTTTGCAAAAAACTATAACAAAATTTTTTGGCTGCCCCGGATCTTGGGGTTTCAATTTTATGGGTAGAAGTGTAAAGTGCACCGTAGCACTTAGTGTACAGTTGACCATGGGATTGACAGTTGTTGAGCAACTGCTCGGGATTGTTGATGATGCAGGAACATCTGCATTTGCTGAACTGTTGGTGATAGCAGCAGCGATCTCCTCAACGACTTCTTCAGAGACGCATTGCTGACCTCTTCCAGGTGAAATATTTAATTCATCTGTTTGTTCAAATTTTACAATCATTCTCTTTAATCTGTTTCTTTTCAGGAGTCCTTGTTGCATGCAACCCTTTTAATATTCAGTACTCCCTTAGCGCCAATCATGCATTTCCATTTCTCTCATAAAACAACACTAAGAGCGTGCGTTCTTTCTTCTCTAGCATGATGACTGTCGACAACTATTGCCATCAAAAAGGTTCTTGTTATATAAGCTTCAGATAATTTGCATAGGCCACAGGGCTTTGGAAATATCCCACCTGAAATGCTACAAGCGTATGTTGATAATTTTGTATTGCGTATTCAGCATGTATTCGACTTGGATGGCACACATATTGAACCGACTTTGTAATTTCTGAATGATAACCATAAATAATATATCCATTGCAGCTCTTGTTTTTTTTTTCACAGTGCCATTCCAGGCATTCCTCCACCTGGTGGTGAACAGTTGACCTATTATTTTTTATTTCATAGTTCTTGACCGCATGTTCTAATTCGCCTTCCAAGTTTCACTGCTGTATCCGTGATAGTACTCCCTCCAGAGCTGTCTGAGTAGTGTCACTTTAATTATAACCACATATACTTTCATATATAAATAAAAACAAAACTAAGTTAAATAAAATGTACATACCTTTGCAATTATTGCACCACAACATATTGAATTACGTTTATTTTACTAGCTGACCATTAACCCAAAATTCTTAGATGGACTCGTTCTGTTGAAGTAATTTAGTTTCAGCATAACTGTAAGTTTTAATTACATCAAAAGTTTAATATAACTTGGTTAGTTATAACTAACCATTTGGTTTACGTGGCTGTATTATAAGTCAATAATTATATAACTATTACTACTGTTACACACGTTATAAATGTCTTCAAGTAGAGTGCTCATATCTTTTGTTATTCTTGCAATTACATAAATATTTAAGGATGTGAAATATAAATATTCAACAGTTATAAATTGTTCAGAATGTTGCACTTACCCAGTACATGGCACAATTAGGAAGGTTATTGTTGGTTGCTTTTATTCCCAGGTACAAATCTCGGACGTTCAAGAGTCGACTCTGGTTGTAAGCTTTCATGTAAACCGGTGAATGTTTTTAGTTCTATGAACGTAATCTGCACGAACCTGTCAACTCCTGAATGTCTGAGATTTGTACCTGGGAATAAAAGCAACCAACAATAACCTTTCTAATTGTGCCATATTGGGTAAGTGCAACATTCTGAACAATTTATAACTGTTGAATATTTATATTTCATGTCCTTAAATATTTGTTTGGTAAATGTGTAGTTTAGCGTCCTAAATTATTTCATTGGAATTTTTTTTTCCTGTTCTTTCTTTTTTTCTTGCTCTATGAGGAATCTCCATGCATATGGAAGGTCCATTGGGTTGTTATAATTACAATTTTTCTCTCTAGTTTTTTCAATTACGACTGCTTTCGATGTTAAAATTTGGGCTTTAGTTTTATGTGATGTTATCAATTTTTTTAAGCATGCAAAATAATGGGGAAAGGTGGAAAAAAATAGTATTTTTACATGAAAGGAAAACTATTTTCTGAAGAACTTACCTTGGAGTGCGAAGGTTCGGAATAGTACGTGTAGTAGGCCTAATATGACGGAGCGGTGAAGGTGGAGTACGGTGAATGGAAGCGTAGTTGGGAATGACAAGTTGCGCGCGGAAGAATACACAAGGAAGCGGTTCAGCAGTAACTAGTCATCGAAGCGGGTTGTAGTAATACGCTGAAGGAAAGAGGTTGGTTTTATGCTGCATTGTAATATAATTTTTTCAAGGGTAATTTTGCGAAATCGTAAGTAGAAAATTGCCAAAAAGGCTTAAAATTTCATAATCCCCCACAATTCGAAACGAAGCTCTGGGCCTCCCTGCCATAGTATGATTCCTGATTATAAGAAAATCGTTTATTTTCAACAATATCCGTTTCACAAGGAAAAAAAAAAGGACGAACGATGGACGGAATAACAGCAAAACTACAAATGAGGTGCTTGAAGAAATCACGGACCCCTTAACATCTCCGAAACCATAATCAAAACTTGGGGTTCAACTGGAACCAAAACTTCTTACTCAAAACTTATTATGTCCATCAAGTTTCAAATGGTAGGTTTTGTTTCTTCAAAATAAACTGTGATTCTGTCAAATCTTCACATTGAAGGGTTAAGTTCAGGTACGATATTTAATCTTAATAATATTCAATACTTTGTTTCCAAATGGTAAGGTAAAAACAGTAATTGAGTCACATTTTAAAGATATTTCAGAACATTAAAATATTGAACATTCCAAACCTTATGTTGAAGGGGAGTCGATCTGGTAAGAAATATCTTGTTTTGATGATAGTTTAGTCTTCTTTTCCCACAGCACCATATTCCCAAACTAGTTTCAAGTAACATTTTGTAGTCTTCTTCTGTGGGCAAAAAATGATGTATTTCTCATTGTTCTGGTTGTTCTTCGGCCAACTATCACAAATCCACTGGCTGACTCAAAAGCTCCACATCGGCAGAACCTCAGCACATTCAGATTTTGGTTTCATTGCGCATCCCATGTCATGTGTGTTTCTGATTGGAACGTCCGAATTGCTCCTGATTCCAATTCCTCCTGTGTCGCCATCTTCCGTATGTCAATAGACTTATTATTTTTCTTGGTCTTGCACTTTTTATTTTTATTTTGTTTTTTTCCTGTTCTTTCTTTTTTTCTTGCTCTATGAGGTATCTCCATGCACATGGAAGGTCCATTGGGTCATTATAATTGCAATTTTTCTCTATAGTTTTTTCAATTACGACTGCTTCCAATGTTAAGATTTGGGCTTTAGTTTTTTACGCTTTCCAACCGTAGGTTGAAGAAGCGTTTTCCATCCGTCCGTCTGTCGACACGATAACTCACATAAAAATGGTTCGATTTCGACGAAATTTTAGTATGCGGTAGAGGACTGCCTGGGGACGAACCCTATTGAAAATGGGTGAAGTGGGGTCAAAGGTCAGGACATAAGAGCGGGATGCATTCCATTGCCCTTATGCGTCGTAACGTGCGTAAAAATGGTTCGATTACGATGAAATTTTAGTATGTGGTAAGGGACCACCTGGAAAGGAACCCTATTGAAAATGGGACAAATGGGATCAAAGGTCAGGACATAGGATCAGGATCCATTCCATCACCCGTATCCCATACTATTAAGGTGAACGTCAAGTAATTTTGCTTCCCATATTTCCAATGGAAAAACTTTTCTACACATTTCCTTAACAATTAGTGTGTTCCCAAGGATGGAAATTTGAACATCGATTAAAATAACTTCATATTATAACTTGAAATACTTAACATTTTCTAAAACATGAACCTTAATTATATTAAAATATATATAATTTGATGGTGTTGAAACCAGAAAAAAGATGGCGCGACCTGTACTTTAATGACGTCAGTAGACAAATAAATGTTGGATTGCATAATTATGGTTATGTTTTAGAAAATATTAAGTATTCCAAGTTATAAAATGAAGCTATTTTAATCGATGTTCAAATTTTCATCCTTGGGAATGCATTAATTGTGAAGAAAATGTGTACAGAAGTTTTTCCATTGGAAGCATAGGAAGCAAAATTACTTGATGTCCACCTTAAAGGAGCAATTCTTGTATCTATGAAAATTTTATTTTGAAAATGGCTCTAAGGATTTTGATGAAAGTCATTAACCTACCGTTTTCTGGTACTAGAAATCGATTTTGCTTGATCTCGACTTTAGGAAAGTTGGTGTAGTGGGTTAAATAACCACCCCGAATTACCACGTTTTCAATGTCATGGCGTCCTTCCATTAATGTTACCCATGCTTAGAAATCTTATGACATCACAAGCTCGCGATTGAGATGTTGGCGCGCGGTCACGCCATCTGTCTCATTACGTCACACATTGTGTGTGGATCCTATTAAAATTTTATGACGTCACACTCTTTCGAGCAGATGGTCGCGATTCCCATCTGTCTCATTACGTCACGCGTTGTGTGTGTATGCCCATCCGCACGATAACTCGCGTAACTATCGTTCGATTTCAGTGAAATTTTAGTATGTGGTAGGGAACCCTATTGAAAGTGAACGAAATCGGGTCAAAGGTCAGGACATAGGAGTGGGATCCATTCCACTGCTCTTATGCATCATAAGTAACGTAAAAAAATTTGAATTCGATGAAATTTTAGTATGTGGTAGGGGACTACCTGGGGACAAACCCTACTGGAAATAGGATCAAAGGTCAGGACATAAGAGCGGAATAACTTCCATCGCCATTATGCGTCATAACTTACGTAAAAATGCTTTGATTTTGATGAAATGTCAGTATATTGTAGGGGCCTGCCTGGGGACGAATCCTATCGAAAATGGGCGAAATGGGGTCAAAGGTTAGGTCACAGGAGCGGGATTTATTCCATAGCCCTTATGCATCATAACTTATGTAAAAATGCTTCTATTGCGACAAAACTTTTATCATATTATTTCGGAGGTATACTGAACCGGTTCTGTTGAATATAATTGAAATGGGATCAAAGGTCAAGGCAGAGGAGCGAGATTTATTCCACAGCCATTATCCTCATAACTTGAGTAATGATTTCTGGTATGTTGGAAAGCGTATTATAATCAATGCATTGCATGATTTTACTAACTTGTTTTATGTGTTGTTATCAATTTTGCTTCTGGCCAATCTAGGATTGCCTCTTTTTAAATACAATGTTGAATTAAAGATGATATGATTCTTAACCTCCAGATTCGCTAAACATGAATGCCGGTTGCTTCGACTATCGAATCCTGTGATGGTTATATTCAAATTGATCGGAAACTTGAAACTTAGTCGTTCTGGGTGGTGTAGTGGTTAGCATACCCGGTCGTTTTCTGGGAGACGAGGGTTCGAGTCCCGCTCCAGGACGATGGAAATTTTCAAGTTTTCGGATATTATCTGACTTACCATCCTTGTCACATTTACGCCAAAAATCGGATTGTCATCTTCAAAATTTGTAAAGATGTTTTGTTCTCTTTTTTGTTTCAGTTAGATATATGTTCTCCCAATCTGGTCTTACATCTTCTTTTAGTACTTCCTATGTATGTTTTATTCTTTTCTTCATTTCCCACTGTTTCAGTAGTTTTTTTCTGTTGGTATACAGTAGTCTTTTTTCATTTCCTGTTGTCAATGTGGTTTCGTTATCAATAACTGCCTCAGCTAGTATCATGTTTTCTTTCGCACATTCCTTCCTTAAAATATTCGTTACTGGAGGAATGTAAGGGAATTTATTTGCACACTTTCTTTGTCTTGGGTTTAATGTTGGTGTTATCAATAGATATTTTAGCATTTTTCAGTATTTCTTCAATTATCTTTTTTCTGTATCCAAACCTCTTAGCTGTCTTGGTTATCCAGTTAATTTCTGTAATTTTGTTAGTTCTATCGCTTGAGTGGGTTAAAGCTCTTCTTATATAAAATTGTAATGCTGATCTTTTGTAATTCCATGGGTGGCTGGATAAAGATTAATGGAGATTATCTAACTCACCTTCGTTTTGCTGATCACATAGTCATTTTTGCAACTACCCCATCAGAGCTGCAGAGTATGACCCAGGAACTTGCTGACAAGAGTAAAGAAGTGGGATTAAAAATGAACTTTCAGAAGACAAAAGTGATGTACAATGCTTTTACAAGATTAGAAATGAAGATTTATCGATTGATGGAGAAAAGCTGGAGATAACAGATGCGTATGTTTATCTTAGACAGCAGATATCAAATGAGAGTCACATTGATGAAGAAATTAATCGGCGTATAAAACTTGCCTGGAGAGCTTTTGGAAGAAACAGCATAATTTTAAAGAGCAATATGCCATTATGTCTTAAAAGAAAAGTGTTTCATCAGTGCATCCTTCCAGTGCTTACATATGGTGCAGAGATGTGGACCTTAACTAAAACAGACATGCAAAGCCTGCAGACAACTCAAAGAGCATGGAGAGATGCATGCTTGGTGTAACCAGGAGAGATAAGAAGAGGAACTCGTGGATCAGAAAAATGACGAGAGTGGAAGACATCATTATCAGAGTTAAATCCCTGAAATGGCAATGGGCTGGACATACTGCCAGAAAGACAGACTGTAGATGGACAGCCAAAATTTTAGACTGGATTCCAAGGGACAGGAAAAGACCCAGAAGAAGGCCACATGGGAGATGTTGGATGAAATTCTAAAGTATGCGGGAGTAGCATAGAGGAGACTGGCACAAGACAGACTGTTGTGGAAGAAACTTGGGGAGACCTTCGTCCAGCAGTGGATTGATAATGGTCATTGTCAACCATTATCAATCCACTGCTGGACAAAGGTCTCTCCAAGTTTCTTCCACAACGGTCTGTCTTGTGCCAGTCCAGTCTCCTCCATGTTACTCCCGCATACTTTCGAATTTCATCCAACATCTCCCATGTGGCCTTCTTCTGGGTCTTTTAAGCACTGGAAGGATGCATTGATCAACCATTTTTCTTTTAAGACATAATGACATATTGCTCTTAAAAATTATGCTGTTTCTTCCAAAAGCTCTCCAGGCAAGTTTTGTACGCCAATTAATTTCTTCATCAATGTGACCCTCACTTGATATCTGCTGTCCAAGATAAACGCACGTGCCTGTTATCTCCAGCTTTTCTCCATCCATCAATCGATAAATCTTCATTTTTTGTAAAAGCATTGAACATCACTTTTGTCTTCTGAAAGTTCATTTTTAATCCCACTTCTTTACTCTTATCAGCAAATTCATGGATCATACTCTGCAGCTCTGATGGGGTAGTTGCAAATATGACTATGTCATCAGAAAAACGAAGGTGGGTTAGATAATCTCCATTAATCTTTATCCCTTTGTTTTTCCAGTTCAGTGATTGAAAGACAGTTTCCAATGTGGCATTAAAGAGCTTTGGAGATAAGGTGTCACCTTGTCTCACTCCCTTTCCAATTTTTATGTGTGTTGTATTTTCAAACAGCCGAATCTTTGCACTTGCATTTTCATAGATGTTATTAATAATATTAATGTATGCATCTTCAATACTGCAGGATTTCAAAGCCATTGTAACTGCTGATGGTTTCACCGAATCAAAGGCTTTTTCATAATCGATAAAAGCCATGCACAATGGAAGTTCATATTCCCTCGCTCTTTCAATTAGTTCTCTCAGTACGTGGATATGATCTATTGTGCTGTAGCCACTCCTGAATCCAGCTTGTTCTCTCGGTTGAGCCATGTCCAGTGTCACCTTCAAGCGGTGTGAAAGAACTTTAGTGAAGATTTTATAAACCACTGATAGGAGGCTGATAGGTCTGTAGTTCCTGAGATCCTCAATGTCACCTTTTTTATGTAGCAAGATCATTGTAGCGTTGTTCCAATCCTCAGGAATTTTCCCTTCATTAAGGCATCGAGTGAAAATTTGGGCGAGTACTGTTTCGATTTCTCCACTTGCTTCTTGTATGGTGTTTACAGTAATTCCATCTTCTCCTGGAGCTTTTCCCTGCTTCATGTTCTTGATTGCATGTGCAACTTCTGCTGGGAGGACTGGAAGAACTCTGGTACTGGTACCTTTCATGATGCCTGGAGTACATGCATCATCCCTTTCATATAATTTGGAGTAAAAATCTTTCACTCTATTCAAAATTTCGCCTCTATTTCTTGTTACAGAACCATCTTCTTTTCTCAGTGCCATAATCTGTTTTTTTCCCTTACTGAGATGTCCCTTTGCTATCTTTAGGCTTTGGTTGTTTTCAATTGCTTTCCTTACTAGTTCACAGTTGAATTTCCTTACGTCTTCAGTGATACTTTTTCGTACTGTCTTGCATAGCTCTATATATTCCACTTTGGAAGTCATATCTTCTTTAGTTGTCCTCATCACTCTTCTTTTTTGCATCAACATTTTGGTTTTTCCTGATAATTTGTTTACATGCAATTTGTTCTTAGACCCAGCTAATTTTGTTGCTGTTTCCATAAGAGCTTTGGTTACTTTTCTGTTAACTTCAGAAATATCCACTTCTTCCGATGTTAGGCCTTCTAAAGCAGAGAATCTGTTCTTCAGTTCCAATTTGAAGGTATTATGGTGTTTTTTAAGGTTGGTTATTATGTCAATACATATTGTTTGTCTTTTCAGCTTGCCACGTTCGAGTTTAGTGTTGAGGTGCATCTTACATCTCACCAATCTATGTTCACTACCTGTTTTGAACTTGTTTAGCACACTGCAGTCTTCTATGACAAATTTTTTGTTATATATATATAAAATTTTATTCTTTCAGAAATAACACAGTGAAATGTTCACACAAACGACCCAAGACATAATGTTATCACTGGAAGTTCTTATACAAGGCAAGCCTCAACCAGAGGCCTAAGCCTCGAACAAGTATTGACGAATAATTGCTGCAGTGCCGATGATTGCAGTCTTTTGTAACTCGGCAGTTGTTTTTGTTGTTGTTCCAAGACGGGTAAAGTAGTCCATGAATTTGAGAAATATAGTCCCTAGTGCGTCAATTATTATTGGCAGCACTGTTGTGTTTTTCTTCCAAAGTCGGGTAGTTTCCATTGCCAGAGTCCTGTATTTGTCTGTTTTCTCCTCTTTTTTCAGTAATCTACAATCTCCAGGGATGGCAATATCAATTAGGGTCACTCGTTGATTTTCAATCACGGTGATGTCGGGTGTATTTGCGGTTACGTGCTGGCCAGTCTGTATTCGAAAGTCCCATAAGATTTTCACCTGGCCATTATCCAGGACTTTATCTGCTATATGTTGCCAGGCCTTTTCAGAAGTCGGGAATCCAAATTTGTTGCAGAGTGCCCAGTGGACCTTTCGGGCCACTTTTGTACTCTGTGGGCAATGACTGTGCACTCGCAAACCAAATGATTAACTGTTTCTTCATGGTTGTTACACAGACGGCAAAGGCTATTGTCACTTGAGCCCTGTATCTTGGCCTTTATCACGTTTGTCTGAAGGGCCTGTTCTTGTGCAGCAAAGAGCAAACCCTCAGTCTCCCTTCGTAAAGTGCCTGTCTTAAGCCATGCCCAGGTTAAGTAGTTGTCAAGTTTGTTATCGATTCCTTTGAAAAAGGCCCCGTGTAGGGGCTTATTCTTCCAATTTTCTAGGCGGGCTTTGTATTGTTGTTTTTTGTACTCTATTTTGGTTTCAGTAGCTCGTAAAAAATTTCTGTTTTGACTGCTTTTAATAGTTTTTCCGAGCTCTTGTTGATGTAATCGTGAAGGCCGCACTTTTCTTCTTCAACTGTATGTTTAATTTGTAGTAAACCACGTCCACTGATTTTTTGAGGTAGGTACAATCTATCCATGTTGCTCTTCGGATGTAGTGAGTGATGCATTGTTAGCAGTTTCAGTGTTTTTTTATCCAGTCTCCAATTCGGCCATTGTCCAGTCAACAATCCCCGCTGGGTACTGTATTACAGGCACTGCCCATGTATTTAATGCACGAATTGTGTTCCCAGCATTCAGTTTTGATTTTAAGATTTTTCTCACCCTTTTCAGGCAGGTATTCTTTGCGTGTTAGATTTTTGTCCATCTCTAAGATACCCAAGTATGTATGGATTATTTTCATTTAGTGAGTGAAATATACTGTATCTCCATTAGCGAGCTCTATTCCCTTTACTTTTTGAACTTTGCCCCACTGAAGGGACAGTTCGGCGCACTTGTCAAGTCCAAATGTCATTTTAATGTCAATGCTGAAAATTCACACAGTATTAAGCAGTGATTCTAACTCAGTGAGATTTTTGGCATAAAGTTTTAAGTCGTCCATGTAAAACCAATAGTTAACTTTGCCCACCTGAGTAAAAATTTGATAGCCAAGTCCAGTTTTGTTAAAAATTGTGGTCAGTGGTATTAGAGCAATATTGAGCAGCAAGGGTGACAATGAGTCACCCTGAAATATACCACGTCTTATTCGAATCTGGCCAAGTTCAGTGCAATTTGTTGTAAGTGTAGTCGACCATTGGTGCATATTGGTTTTCACAAATTTTCAGATATTATTGCTTATTCCATATATCTCTAAACAGTTGTTGATCCAAGGGTGTGGCAATGAGTCGAAAGCTTTTTTGTAGTCAATCCAGGTCATATTTAAGTTCGTCTGGTGCCGCTTACAGTTTTTCAGTATCATTTTGTCGATCAGGAGGTGATCTTTTGTGCCCCTTGATTGTTTAAAGTTCCCTTTTTGTTTGACTGGGTAAAGGGCATTTGCTATTAGATGATTGTAAACTGTCATAACCAAGATTTTAGAAAATAGCTTGAAAGTTGTTGGGAGGCATTTTATTGGGCAGAAGTTGCTGGGTTCATTGCCCTTGTCTAAGTCTTTTTTAATGTGGAATGTACGCCCTCTTGTCAGCCAGTCTTCAGTTGTAGAGTTTTGGAGCATGGCATTGTATTGAATGGCAATGCAGTGGTGTAGGCTTGTCAAGTGCTTTAGCCAGAACCCATGTAGCTCATCAGGCCCTGGTGTACTCCAATTCTTAACGGTCTTTGCATGCTTTTGAACCATTTCTCCCGTTATTTCGATGTTTTCCATCTGTTTGTTTTTCTTGCTTTTCTTACTTAAATCCATGTTCCAGGAGGCCTCTTTGTTGTGGTTTACTGGGTTCTCCCAGATGGCCTTCCAGAAAGCAAGAGTCTCCTCTTTCTCTGGACCTTCACTGCACTGAAGTTCAGTATGTTGCAGCAATTTATAGAAATTTCACTGATTTTTCCTGAATTGTGTATTCTGGACAAACTCTTGGATTTTAACATTGTAACAGCGCTGAATCTTAGCAGCAGTTGCAACTTACAACTCGTTGCTTCAGTTCTTCTATTACAGTAGCTATTGTTTTACGCTTGAGGTCATGCCTCTTAAAAGGCCAGTTTTTACTCGCTCATTCTTCAATTTTCCTTCCTTTAATGACTTAAGACACGAAATGTCTGCTCGCATTTTCCTCACTCTATTCTCCAGTCTTATCCTCCATTTCGGAGGTCCTGGTGGTTTACGGTATTTAGGTAATTTACACCCCAGTTCTAAAGTGACAATGTATGCATCACTGTACATCAGCTGGTTGTTGCTTTCAGTGTATCTATAGGGATAGCGCTGATGACCTTGTTAATGTCATCCAAGAGGCTTTTCACAACTTTACTGCAGATTTGCTGCAGTGGGGGTAGCCTCTGATGGACATTTTCTTCACACAAATGCTCGATTATGCATTCCCTTAGCAGGATCTGCCATTAACTTTGTTCCTGAACAGTTATTCCATTAGCATTAGCAACTGATTCTTTTAGTAAATTTGATGCATTTGCATTAGTTTCCAATTGTCCTGGAATAGACAAATCTGATGTGCCCTCAGTTTGATCAGGTTCCTGGGCCTGTTTTCGAAATTCTTCAAGTTCTAGCTCTGAGAACAATTTGGTTCTCATTATAAAATAATGTTGTTGCATTATTCTTGCTTCTGATATATCACAGTCGGGGTGTTGTTTCATCCATAAACTCATCATTCGTTTCTGGTACCCACGTACTGATGGGTCTGATTTATAGAAACAGTTAATAATTTTTTGATTTTCGTCGATTGTCCAAATTTTGCGCTTATTATGACTATTGCCCAGGTTTGTTTTGGCAGCTGGGTCTGCCTCTTCCTGTCGCCCAGGTTGCTCAGCGCCGAACGCAGTCCTTGTTGACCCGGGCCGCGACTGATCAGGTATGAGGATATGTTTTGGTATGCTCATCATGGAAGATGGAGGTTAGGGGGCCTTTGTCTGACCCCTCAGCTGAGACCTGTCTGCCTTGGGTGGTTCTGGTAGTATACACTACCGACAGCATAGCTCTCAGCATAATTGAGGTACTCAAGCCCACCCGGCACTTCAAGCCGGTCCCCCGTCGGTGGGTATATATATATATATATATATGTAATAGGAATTTTAATGACCAATCAACAGATAAGTCGAGGCCCAGAACTACTGAAAAGAAAAGTCTCGTCTGATATGCCAAAAAATACAGTAGCTTTTAAAATAGGATACGAAAATCATCAGGGAAGCCTTCTTTGAGGGCAGATCCAATTTTCTGAGCTCTGAAAAACATTTATGTAAATCTGTTACTTATTTATCTGAATGAAAGTTCATCAGACTTAGCCAGGGCTGTGGTTCAGATTACTACCTACAGGGTGCGCACGGATGCTTGAAAACCTGGAAAGTCTTTGAAAATCACGATTACATTTTCAAAGCCTGGGATATCCTGGAAAAACGGTGTTTTTTTTAAAGTTGTCTGGAAAAGTCTTGAATTTTGAAATTAATGCTTAAAAATATATTAGAATTTTTTTTAGAAAATCAGTGTCACCTCTTTTTTAGCATGTCTTTTGTAAATAACGATCGTGCTTATGTTACTGGTTTGTCTGTTCATCTGTCTGTCTGTGGACATCATATATCTCTGCAGCTATTAGTCCGATTTGAAAAATTCTTCAAACGGAGGTCATCGCTCTTTCCACGTTTATAAGTGAGTCACGGAAAAATTCTCATTCCCGGTGGCGGCCAATGAGAATTTTTCTGTGACTCACTCATAAACGTGAAAAGAGTGATGACCTCTGTTAGACGTTCCTAGTCCACATCAAGTGTCTGGATTAATTGAAAAATTCTTTTTGCATTGGGAACTTTGAAATGTGTGAATGATCCTTGCATTCAGTTTTTTTTTTATGATGCACAATTTTGCCGCTAGAGGGCGTAAATGCAGAAGATATCTAATTCAAAATAAACTTTATTCCATATAATTGCTCCCAAACATCCGATTGGAAAAATTCTATTACCTTTCTATTCCTTTTATGTCAAAGTCTATTTTAGGTACAGTAATTTTTTCAAGTTACGCATAGATTTTTCGCTAGGAGACGAAAAGTAAATTTCATTTTTCCTGATATCTCTGCTTCTAAAACTCCAGTTTGAAAAATTCTTTCTGAACTGGATACAGCTCCTGATTGAAAATGTTTTGCATATAATTTCTAATTTTTGGTAAAGAATCGTTTGGCCACCAGGGGCGTAAATGCTAATTTCTGCTTCTGATGTATTTGCAGCAAAATCTGAGCTTCTAAAATATCAATTGAAAAAATTCTTTCATGAACCGACGCCACTCACGCCAATAAACATTTTTGAAATATTTTCTTCTTAAAATAATGCTGGGTTTCTCCACCAGGGGTCGTAAATGTGTATCTTATTTTTGTCAGTATCTCTGCATCCAAGAGTCCGATTTGAAAAATTCTTTCTTTATCTGATAGCATTTTGAGTGCGAAATGTTTTTCATATATTTTCAAAATTTTCAAGCAATTCATAGTCTTCCTGCTAGGGGCGTAAAGGTAAATCGCGTTTCCTCGATACCTCTGCTTCTAAAACTCCAATTTGAAAAATTCTTCACGTATTGGATACAGCTCCTGATGGGAAATGTTTCGCATATAATTTCTAATAGTTGGTAAAGAATGGTTTAATAGCCACCAGGGGCGTAAGTGTTTATTTCTGCTTCGACGTATTTGCAACAAAATCTGAGTTCCTGAAAACTGGACTGAAAAAGTTCTTTCATGGACCTATGACGCTCACCTTGAAAAACCCATAATTTTTTCGCTTTCCCTGTTCCTGGGAGATATATTTGAAGAATTCTTTTTTCCTTAGCACAGCTTTTTCTGTGAAGAATATTTTTCGTCTATTTTCAAGTTTTCCATTATTCTCAATTCGTCCGCTAACAGACGTAGACTTATATCATGTTTCCTTCTATATTTCTTCTTTTAACTGATTAGATGTGTGCGCTTCCCATTCTTAAATTCTGGATCTGCCCTTGCGTTATTTAATAATATTATCAATTGTTATCAATAATAGATTGATTACATGGGAAGATTGAGCAGAACAGTGATGCAGCTGAAATGACTGATTGAATGAATCATTTTCAGATTGAGGGAAATGATTTCCTGATAGGCCTTGTGGTAACTGCACCACTGTATTTCAGTTTTTGCATCATTAGATAATTCTCCATTAAAAACATTAAAAAGAAATGTAATGAGCAAAAAAGCACACTCATCCATTTACATCCTTCATCAGTTTTATTACTTAAAACCAAAATTACTTTTAAAAAAGTAATTTGACCAGTAATTAAAGCGTAATAAAAAAAATCGTCCTGATTTTTTTTTTTTGTATGTCCTGTAAAGTCCTTGAATTTTTTCTCCCTGAAAGTGTACGAACCCTGTACCTACTAATTTAGTTAAAAAAGTTAGCTATTATTGTTGTTCTGTACACTCTCTAAATATGGTAATGTGTTGTGAAATTCCTGTGTAACTTCATGTATTGTGGAATTGTAGGGAAGAACAGTTCCCACTCCTGGTGTATATGGTATGTTCATCCTATTCACTATTTCAGTGAGTAATCATCAGGGTAGCCACAGGAGCATAATTAGAAGTACAGCAAAATCAGCAATGATCTTTTTAGATTAGTAAAAGCAGCAACTGAATATTTTTATTTTGTTTAAGAGCTATTTTATTTGTAATGTCCAGATATCAGTCCATTGTTGGATTTGTATGTTGCTTTTAATGAGTGTACAAAATAATAATATACCTGTTGTACATGTGTAGCATGTTATTATCTGTGGTAGGGAAATACACATAGTAATGTCTGAATCAATTGTCATCCACATGAGCATGTCTTCTGAAAAGTGGAGTGTTTTCAAGTGTGAACTTTCTACACAATTCCCAAGTTTCTGAAGAGACGTGGATATCAACTATGTATGACATTGCTGGGTGTATCTCTTTGCCAGACAATCTGTGAATATGTTGCTTGCAAAAATATACATTAATTCCCATAATATCTTTCATATGTGTAATAACTGTGGAATGATTTTAATGACTCCTGTTTGTAATCTGACAGAAAATTAAGAAAAGAATTACTCTTGTTGATATTAGACATTTTCTGATGCTCAGGCTTATGAATTTTTTCCTTACACAACAATCTTGTCAGCTTTGAACTCACAATTTTTTTATTTTTCTCTTAAAGGTATATAAGGATATATGGAAGACTATTCTCTAAGGAAGATCACCTATACTTTATCAAACTTTTATTTGAAATATTTATAATTCCTGATTTGGAATTGAGTGCTGTGCAGAAAATAGCATACACACTGAATGCTTTGTTAAAGTAAGTTACAAGGAAATAATCCATTGTATCAAATTCTGTTTTAAGCTTTATGTATTGTGTATGAACTTGTGATAATTCGTGATAAACTGTAATTTGTATAGTGTGTACTATTATTTTGATATTGTAACTATTGTTTCAGGTTATAGGTGTTTTTCCCAAATTACCTTTCACTTATTTAATTGTGCAAATTGTTTCTTTTTTTTTTTTTAGCATCTTTCTTGCTTATAAATCAAAAAGAGACATACTGGTAGTATCACCTACCCACCAATATATATATATGTTTCCTTAATCTATACATTGGTTTTGAAAAATCTTTTCAATTCAATGAACCAGGACTTCTTTTTTTTTATATGTCATTCAGGACTCGAAAATTATATTGCTCAATATGCCCAGAGCATGCAAAAATTCTGTGCGGCCATGTAGTATTTCTTTTTGCTACATTCCCAATCGGGCATGTAAAAAACTTGCTCTGTACAGGAAGAACAGCTTAAAAAATGTAATGTTTTTATTTCCCAGTCAATTTCGTCACTACTTAGTAGCTCCCTCACTCTGCTTTATTTAATAAAATTAATGAGGTGTGTTTTAAGAGATTATAGGTCAAAATGAATGACCTTGAAAACTAAATTGCACATAATATGACTGTGATATCTTAAAAGAAAACAATAAGCTTTCAATGTGAGCTCTGTTGATCAATTTGGCCTACAAGTTATCAGGGCTTGAAAAATACCATGCCTGGGGAATGTAAATTATTAGCTTGGACAGGTAAATAAAAATTTAGTTGCCCCTACTAAATTGAAAAATAAAAAGGTTTGGAATGGTATTACCTACTTAGAAAAAAAAAAAAAAAAAGGAAAAAAAGATAGTCATCACATGTGCTTCATTTCACTGTTAATCACCGAAAGTTGTATAATTTTTACAGAGTGTTAAGGACAGAAGAATATCACTTTTTTAATTATATCATGGTCTAGATCCAGAAATTGGACCATATGCTCCAAATGTTGTTTATAGTCAGCAATGGAACAAGCCTCTGTTATGCATTGACAAAGGGCAAAAACTTCGACATTAGCAACATGGCAGAATTACTCAAATACCAATTTCATCATCATACCATTTAATACCAATTTCAGCATCATTATCATCTTAAAACTTGAGATACATACATTTGTGCATTGAACATTTGAATACAGACCCTTAAAACAGAAATGCAAAACATATAAAAAACTTCATTTTGTTAACTTAAAAGAAATGAGGGTTCTGATTTGTTACCTTAAAGATAAATTTTCCTGGGCAGGTAAATATTTCTGCACGTGCCTGGCTGGGCATGTAACATTTAGGATATTTTTTAAGCCTGAGTTATTGTTATTTGTGATTGGCATAGTAGACACAAAAACACCCTTTTTCTAAATGTCAGAGTGTCCTATGACTGTGGAAGTATTGTATGTAGGAAGTTGAAATTTTGCACTGGTTAGTTTGTTTATAAAAGCCTGTAAGTTCACTAAGTATCATGATAATCAAAATGGTTCAGGTCAAAATGTTATATTTTTGTGCTGATTTGATGTAAGGCCCATAGTCAAGTTCATATTTCACTGCTGGGTGCAACTTACGAAAGGCTGTGAAATAAATATAGGTGGCCGCCCCGGTAGCGCAGTGGTCTAAGCGATGGCTTCTGATCATTCGTCCGAGATGGGTCCAGGTTCGAATCCCGGTGAGGCATGAATGTTGTGTTTGTCTTACAGCTCTGGCTCTCTCTCTTTCCTGGAACCAGTGACCCTAAATCATGGACGGGTGACTGCTTATAGCCCACGTGGTGGTTAAACCTCCAATTAAAAATATATATATATACATAGGCGAGTTTAAATTTCATTGCTGGGGACAGTTATGAAATGCAGTAAAAGTACTTTGTTCCTTATATTTCATCTGAAATGTTTAGAAAAAATAGAACAGTATGTGCATAATGTGTGTGTTTGTTCGGGCGTGTAAAATTTTGGTTCAGGCATATGTTTTTCTGGACAAATATGCCTGACTGGATATGTAACAATTTTAAAAATGTTCTATCCCTGATTTCTGAGCAGTTTAGAGATACACGAGTAAGGGGGTATCTTTGTGACTGAGCAGTTCAGAAGCCCATAAGGAGTATGGGTGGTAAATTCGGAGATCTGTCAATGGGCGACCACAAGGTATTGTTTTTTGTTTTTAATTTCTAACAATTTGCTGCTGTAATGGAAATATTTGAAATATATTTAGGTCTACATCATGAGCAAACTAAAAACCCCCAAGTCACAATGGACTGGACATACTGCTAAAAGAAATGACCATCATCGGATAATTGAATAACTAGACTGGATACCAAGGGACAGGAAAAAACTCAAAAGATTATGTGGGAGTTCAGTGGGATTAAAACATGCTGGAGTGACATGGAAGAGATTTGTAGAAGAGACTTGGGAGACTATCCAGTAGTAGATTGAGAATGGTACGTAGTTTTTGATGATATTCATGACATCATTTAGGAGAGCATTGGTAGCCGTGACACATTTATTTCATGGATATTTCATCATTTTTCTTCATTGCGTATGAGTTTCAGCAAAAGTTTCTTCATGAAGAGAGGGGGGGGAGGGGGCAGGGAATTTGTTCAATAATGACATGCTATTTTCATCAGTTGAACTTAGTGTGTACAGTATGTATAACTTTGGCTGAATGCCTTTATGCAGCACATTATGAAGCAGCACCAGAACAGTTAAAGCTGAAAACTTCTGACTTCTACTAAGCACATGAAATGGTACAAACAGAGATATAATGCCAAGGTAAGTGAGAAATAAGATAAATATATATATATATATATATATAAATTTCTTCATTAGGATGTAAGATCAGGTGATGCGTAACATCACAGCCTCTCCTTGACAAATGTCAACCCCGCCTTCTCGTGGTACATCCTGTTCCCACTAAAGGGGCTCTGACGACCGCCAATAGCTGTATAACTATACCATCAGGATCAGAGGAAATGCTATCCCACACTCACCAACCCGCTTGGCCACCGTGGTGAGTTATGGCCAAACCCCTCCAAAATGACTCCACAACTTAAATCTTGGCCCTCAGTCTCCGGCAGCTGGAATGAACCTGGCCAAGGCAGCGGCCAGTGCGACATAAAGGCAGAGGGTGCTAAGAATCCCCGGAGGACCGGACTAGGCTGCCATCTGATGCTGACCTTGGCTACGTATAATGGACGCTCCCTATCTTCTGATTCAAGGCTTCTTGAATTGGAAGAGGAACTACAAAGGATCAAGTGGGACATCGTTGGGCTAAGTGAGGTAAGGAGAAAAGGAGAAGATCTCATTGAACTGAAAAGTGGACATCTCTTCTACTATCATGGGACAGATACTGGCAGAACTAGTGGTGTTGGATTTATAATAAACAAGAAACTGAAGGATAAAGTTGTAGAAGTTGAAAGTTCCTCTGACAGTGCTGCACGACTCATTATCCAACTCTCGAGAAGATACCAGGCACAGATTATTCAAACTTATGCACCCACCACAAGTCATCCTGAAGAGGAAATTGAAGAATTTTATGAGGAAATTCGTGATCTAAATAATAAAGGTAAGCAGCACTTAAAGATAATTATGGGAGATTTCAATGCAAAAATAGGGCAACGGCAACAGAATGAAACTTCAGTAGGTAAATTCGGTCACGGCAACAGAAACCAGCGTGGAAATACTCTTGTAGAGTTTGCAGAGGCAGAAGGGTTTTTCATCTTGAACTCCTTTTTCAAGAAAAAGCCACACAGGAAATGGACATGGAGACATCCAAATGGGACGACAAGGGAAATTGATTTTATTATGTGTAACAAAAAATTCGTCATAGAAGACTGCAGTGTGCTAAACAAGTTCAACACAGGTAGTGACCATAGATTGGTGAGATGTAAGATGCACCTCAACACTAAACTCGAACGTGGCAAGCTCTTAAGGCAAACAAAATGTATTGACATAACCAATCTTAAAAACACCATAATGCCTTCAAGTTGGAACTAAAGAACAGATTCTCTGCTTTAGAAGGCCTAACATCGGAAGAAGTGGATATTTCTGAAGTTAACAGAAAAGTAACCAAAGCTCTTATGGAAACAGCAACAAAATTAGCTGGGTCTAAGAACAAGTTGCATGTGAACAAATGATCAGGAAAAACCAAAATGTTGATGCAAAAAAGAAGAGAGACGAGGACAACTAAAGAAGATGTGACTTCCAAAGTGGAATATATTGAGCTATGCAAGACAGTACGAAAAAGTATCACTGAAGACGTAAGGAAATTCAACTGTGAACTAGTAAGGAAAGCAATTGAAAACAACCAAAGCCTAAAAATAGCAAAGAGACATCTCAGTAAGGGAAGAAAACAGATTATGGCACTGAGAAAAGAAGATGGTTCTGTAACAAGAAATAGAGGTGAAATTTTGACAAGAGTGAAAGATTTCTACTCCAAATTATATGAAAGGGATGACACATGTACTCCAGACATCATGAAAGGTACCAGTACCAGAGTTCTTCCAGTCCTCCCAGCAGAAGTTGCACATGCAATCAAGAACATGAAGCAGGGGAAAGCTCCAGGAGAAGATGGAATTACTGTAGACATCATACAAGAAGCAAGTGGAGAAATCAAAACAGTACTCACCCAAATTTTCACTCGATGCCTTAATGAAGGGAAGATTCCTGAGAATTGGAACAATGCTACAATGATCTTGCTACATAAAAAAGGTGATATTGAGGATCTCAGGAACTACAGACCTATCAGCCTCCTATCAGTGGTTTATAAAATCTTCACTAAAGTTCTTTCACACCGCTTGAAGGTGACACTGGACATGGCTCAACTGAGAGAACAAGCTGGATTCAGGAGTGGCTACAGCACAATAGATCATATCCACGTACTGAGAGAACTAATTGAAAGAGCGAGGGAGTATGAACTTCCATTGTGCATGGCTTTTATCGATTATGAAAAAGCCTTTGATTCGGTGAAACCATCAGCAGTTGCAATGGCTCTGAAATCCTGCGGTATTGAAGATGCGTACATTAATATTATTAATAACATCTATGAAAATGCAAGTGCAAAGATTTGGCTGTTTGAAAATACAACACACATAAAAATTGGAAAAGGAGTGAGACAAGGTGACACCATATCTCCGAAGCTCTTTAATGCCACATTGGAAAATGTCTTTCAATCACTGAACTGGGAAAACAAAGGGATAAAGATTAATGGAGATTATCTAACCCACCTTCGTTTTGCTGATGACGTAGTCATTTTTGCAACTACCCTATCAGAGCTGCAGAATATGATCCAGGAACTTGCTGACAAGAGTAAAGAAGTGGGATTAAAAATGAACTTTCAGAAGACAAAAGTGATGTTCAATGCTTTTACAAGAAATGAAGATTTATCGATTGATGGAGAAAAGCTGAAGATAACAGACACGAACGTTTATCTTGGACAACAGGTATCAAGTGAGGGTCACATTGATGAAGAAATTAATCGGCGTACAAAACTTGCCTGGAGAGCTTTTGGAAGAAACAGCATAATTTTCAAGAGCAATATGCCATTGTGTTTTAAAAGAAAAGTGTTTTATCAATGCATCCTTCCAGTGCTTACGTATGGTGCAGAGACGTGGACCTTAACTAAAAGAGACATACAAAGGCTGCAGACAACTCAAAGCAGCATGGAGAGGTGCATGCTTGGTGTAACCAGGAGAGATAAGAAGAGGAACTCGTGGATCCGAAAAATGACAAGAGTGGAAGACATCATGATCAGAGTTAAATCCCTGAAATGGCAATGGGCTGGACATACTTCCAGAAGGACAGACCATCGACGGACAGCCGAAATTTTAGATTGGATTCCAAGGGACAGGAAAAGACCCAGAAGATGACCACATGGGAGATGTTATATGAAATTCGAAAGTATGCAGGAGTGACTTGGAGGAGACTGGCACAAAACAGACCATTGTGGAGGAAACTTGGGGAGACCTTTGTCCAGCAGTGAATTGATAATGGTTGACAGCGATGATGATGATGATGATATTTCTGCATTTAAGATAAATATAAATTGCTGCTTAGGTAATACATTGTGATTTTGTGGATATATTACTTAAGTAGGAAAATCAAATTTCTTGCGCAAATTGTAATGCATTGTGTTTATTACACAAAAATTCAATAAATGCAATTTTTACTTGGTCATGAAATATGATCCATATTCACAAGTAGAGGTGTTTACCATTTTCTTGACACTTTGAGTTAAAAAAAAAAATGGTTCACCATTCATGAGATTGCCATGTTATTTAAGAGAACATCCAAATGTGTTTGCTGGCACACTGTTTTAAGCATAATACAGTGCAGCAAAAGATTGTTGTTGTCCAATAATGAACAATAATAGCTCCAGAGCGAAAAGATAAGTCGCTTTCTCACTAACCAAACTGTTGCTGGAAATCCATGAAGTGATGTAGCATTTCACCTGGTGTGGCAGCTATTGCAACACCCAGTTGATACCTGTGAACTGACAAAAACTTTCTCACATGCTATTGTAGATTTACATAATTTAGACTATGGGTAGCACATTTTGTGAAAGATTATAACCCTGTGAACTTATAAATTTTGCAACTGCAGTGTTACTGATGGTTCATGCATGTAAATATTCCAACCGATAATTGATTTGATAAACAATTGTTTTATTTCCAATTTTTTTCCAATAAATGTTTTGATCATGTGTCATCCTATGTCAGATAGAACTTTTCTCTAAAGAATTTTATCCCTGATTTCTAATTTTTTTAAATAGGCCGATGGTACTTTAGATTGTTTCATTTTATGATTATTCACAAGTGGGGTGCAATGTTAGTATCATAGTTTTGACTAGGCACTGGCCACCCCTGGATCTCATTTAAGGCTTGGAATCATGAGGGTAGGAGCAATGTGACAGGGAATGCAGAATTGTGAAAATAATTCCAGCTTTTCCGAACTTGACGTACTAAGCAGCACAAAACTTTGTTTCAGTTTTTGCTATGATTACTGATCTCCCAATTGGCTGGAACTGTTCATAAGGCATGCTGAGTGTGCGCATGTCTGATGACATGTTCATAAGGCATGCTGAGTGTATTTGGGGAAGCATCGTCAGTGTGGTGCCTTTGCATGTAAGTGGAGGTGTCGGGGAATATAAACATTACAGCCAGAGCAGTTGTATGAAATTATTCTATGTTTGCTTCGACATCCATTGAAGCTTAAGTATGCTGCAGTTGTCAGGTGGGATAGAAACAGTTAATTCCTGTGGTTTTATACATATAAGGTGTGCATTAACTTTTTTAACTGCAAAGTAGTCTTGTGCTGTGGTAATGTTTAATTATAACTCGTGTGATAATGCTATTTTTATATGTAAGTGTGCTCTATACTTTAATGTCTTATAATCATGTACCCGCGAGCAGAAACAGTGCGACGCCCGTCGCAGTTTCTCGGAATGGCGTGCAGATTGTTTTTCTATTTTCTTAACATTAATTGTTTTTAAGATTTCTTTGATTTAAAAAAAAAAAAAAAGGGAAATTTTCATGCATTTTTAACAGTGGCTCCCATTCCAGACGTAAACCTGTAATCGATGGATCATATCATGTAGGCAATTGTCCTCCCCCCCCATTTTATTTTAGCTTTCATTCTTCCATATTTTTCCAACAAATAACTTCAACTTGATAGGATATAATTGCTTTTTTCAGCTTTGAATCTCATCTAACTGAAAGTTGAGTATTTCTTTTTTACAAGAGTCTTATTTCAACGCGTTTTATTTTCTCCATTTCCGTGGCCAACAGCATTCCGTAAGTCGACGTCGCAACTTTTTTTCTTTTTGCTTTTAGATAGCTGCACTTCAGTTAGATTGCTAAGGTGTTTTGTTGTTTTCTTCTGCCTCCTTTTTTTTTCTTTCAAAGACCATATTTTTTTCACGTTTTTATTGTCCGTTATGAGACATTCTAGAAGCTGATGTTCGCAATTTTGCCTTTTTTCTGGCTTCCAGATAGCTTCATTTCAGTTACATTAAAGCTGATTTTTTTTTTTTTTTTTTACAAAATCCATATTTGTTAAGCATTTGGAACATTTTGTTCCATTTCTGCGGCCATGTGGTATTTCGGAAGTTGACTATTACATTTTAATTTATTTCCTTTATTTTTTTCTTTTTACTTCCAGATAGCTTTATCTCAGGTTTTATTTTACTAAAACCATATTTTTATGCATTTTTAATGCCCCTTGCTTCATTTCCAAGGCCGTATTACACAGTATTCCGGAAGCTGATGGTCGCAATTTTTTTATTATTATTATTTTCTTCCAGATAGTTTCATCTCAGATTGATGAGGTAAACAGTTATTTGCTTTAGAAGAACAGTTGCCATTTTTTTTTTCACTTTAAGTTTATGGGGTTTAATTATATCACTGAAAATGAGCCCATCACATTTTCACAAATTCACTAAATTTTTCTTAAAACTGTGGTGAAGTCACAAATTGGGTTTCAAACAAAGATGTTATATGAGTCTTGAAAGAATTTTCCAGAATGAACTTCCAACAGCATATGTAGGAAGTACATTCCGGAAAATTATTTCAAGACTTCACGAACACAAATCCCATGTTAAATCTGCAAAACATCCCTCTTCCCTGTCTCAACTTACCATGGTTGTCACTTCTGCTGTTCCAATTTGGTCCGACACAAAAAAAGTTGGCTACTTTCCAAAATCGTTTTGTTCTGAGGTTCAGAGATAGTTTGGAAATTTTATTTTCCAAAAATTGTAACTCTAATCTTCACCATTTATGTTCCTTACATCTGGAAATCCCTCATTGCTTCATGTCACCCAGAGTTACCATTAAAAACCCTACCTTTCCAATCTGGTAATGCAACAAATTGTAGTCACACTGATGAAGGCAATGGCTGAAATATATTTGCCTTAAAAAACATTATATATAACTTTAAGCATGCTTCTAACTACCATAAAAACCTATTTACTAGAGGTCCATAGAATTGTTAAAATGGCCTTCTTTATGTTACGTATGCCATGCAATTGCCCAATGATGATGATCATTATATTGTAGTCTTTTTTATTACATAATAGAAAATAATTATTTGCTCTGTGTATATAATGTTGCATTTGTTGTTGTATTGCATTCATGTACATGTAAAGTGCATGTTATTCATTAACATTGCATTTTTTGCTTTCAGAAAAGTTCACCTTCTTACCCGTGAAGATTTAGAGCTGCCATGGCGTCCATTGTATGAATTGTATGAAAAGATCTTGTACTCACCGTATGAACATCTAGGAATGTATTTACTTCCAGGGTGAGAACTTTTGCGTTTTAATATTTATGCACTGAGCTATATACACAATAAATAGCATTCAGTAATTCTGTGATTGCTTTTTATTCATTCACTACATTTTCTTTCTCTCTTTATTTTTCATTATATTGTTAGAACTGAAACTTTTTGTGTTCTGCAATATCTTGATACAAATGAAATTAAAAGGTTAGCTTATCCAGAGTAGACAATAAATACTTTACAACAGAAATAACACAACCACAATTATTCCTTATCTCTGGGCTGTTTAAATTATCTGCAAATGTTTTGTGTCCCTTGATGTCCCTCAGGTCAAGTTATCAATGCTGTACTGGTGTTAGTCATTCCAAAAGGTTCCTGAACTGTGTCCATTTCAATTGCCAGATTCTTACAAACCCTGTCTTTTGCCATTCTCATAATCTCAAGAAATGAAAGGTGTAAAGGGGTTTCCTGAGATTTTTTTTGTCACCATTAGGGATTGATCCATCTGTTGAAGATGTGGCTGATAGATTTTGATGGTTGGTTAATAGCTTTCCTTTTTAGAATGTAAAAGCTTTCCTTAATGAGTCTTTTATTGAAGTTTTTTTCACTCCCCAATCCAGTGCTTTTACATCATCCCATTTTGGTCTACAACCACATGTTTGAATATGTTTGGAGAATATACTGTTCTGATGCTTCTCAGTGACTGCAAGATGTTCACAAAGTCTTTGTTTCAAAACCCTTGAAGTCTGTCCAATATATTCCTTATTACAAGTCTAAGGGAATGCTGTAAATTACATCTCTTCTCATATCTGTGTCAGTTCTGGTGAATGAATCCAGTTTGTTAGCCAGTTTTGAAATCTTGTTAGTGGAATTCTGGTTGGCGTGGGTTTCAAAATTTTGTTGATACAATTTTTAAGTCTCCCATAATTTTCTAATTTGATGTATTTGGTAGTGGCTTTCTCAGGGACTTTCTGACCCTTTGGTCTTTCACTCTCTTGGCTAACTTGGCATAACATTTCCAGAATTATTTTCTTTGGATAGTTGTTGTGGATCAACCTTTTTGCCATGTTGACTAATGTGTTATGCTGAAAGTCAGGCAATTGTTGAGCTCTTCTAATAAGATTTCTTGCTGTGTTGATTTTTATCAACCTTGTGTGTGATGAGTCATAGTTCAGAACAATATTGGGCTTTTCTGTTTTAAAACTATGTTCAAATTTAACCTGATTTTCCCCCTGTCAATTTTTATTTATCTTGATAGGAATGCTAAACTTGACTGACATATGTTGGTAAATTATTTCAGTTTCTCAAGTAATCATGAAAAAATATGTTTCACAAGTCCATTTGAACTTTATTTCAAGTAAGGTGACTGAAATATTTTTATAAACAGTGCCATTCTTTGTTGATAAGTTCATCTGCTGGAAATTTCTTAAGCACTGCACCTTTTAAAAATTTGTAGTACATTTTAAAATGTAAAAAACTGTTCTTCACATGTGTAATTTTATATGTGGTGTATTTTTTATTGAATTTTTGATTTCCCATTAATAATAGGCACATCATAAGTGCAGTGTATTAGTAGTTTATATTTAATTAATCCAGTAAAATGAGTTCCAAATACTTTATTTTTGTTCATTGGTTCACCTGCTTCATCATGTATTATGTGTTACTTACTTTGTTGTTTGTTCTCTTTCTATATACAGGGTTTGCATGACTCCTGGAATCCTGGTAAAGTCCTGGAATTTGATTTTCCTTTTTTCCAGGCCTAGAAAGTCCTTGATTTTTCACGTTTTTGAGAATTTTTTCTTGCAATGAAATTTTTTTTTGCCAAAATGTTTGGATTGATTGTGTAACTTGGTTCTAACTTCCTGTGGGCGTGTGTTCACAATGACATCATTTTCTTTTATGGAATAGATGTGATGTGATCTCCTCCATCTCATATTGCTACAGTGCAAGATGTTTGAGTGCCATATTTCTAGCGACTTTGGTTTGTGATATACCAGTTGTTTCAGTTGGACTCACAACAGCATGCGTAAACCTTCCTTTGAGTTCAAGATGTTCATTTCTTCTAGCATGTTCTTTCCTCACTGAAGAAGATTGATATCTGGCCTGACTGCCGTCAGTATACATGGGAAAAAGATGACTATGGAATACAGAATCTTCAGTGCCGTGACAAAATTGTTTTGTATTATCATTATGCTAAGTTCCAGATTGCTTCTTATAAGTTTTATACAGAGCAATTTTTGTATGGGGAACATTTTCTACTTCATTGAAAATGTTAACACACACTGAGAACACTTCGTAACAGCAGGACACATTGGATTTTATAAGAATTCTAAGTGCATCGTGTAAATTTCACCCTGATTTGTAAAATGTGTAACAAAGTACTATGATGTAACTTAATTGACATTAAATGTCCGTCATTACTGTTTCACACGTTATACAAGTTCTGCAATCGGGAGATAATTAAATGATGTTAGGTACGTATGGGGCATAGTATCGGCAATTGAAATCAAGAAACAATAAACTATATATGTACTTACAATATTCGTAGTGGCTATCAGGGCTTCATATGTACGCCTTCAAAGAATGTGAACTTTTTCAATTGTGAAGTTTAGAATAAAATTCATGATATTGTAAAATCTGCACCAGATGAAATTGAACAAGATGAATTTTTACAATGAAGGTAAAAAATTCCTTTAACAACAATGAAATATGAAACTGAATTAAAACCTTGTCAAATTTAAAAAAAAAAAAGAACTATAATCCCGAAGAGGAAATCATCTTGACTGCGAAGCACCACAATAACGATGAAACATAAAAACGAATTATAATTTTGTGAAATTAAAAAAACGAACAGTCTTGAAAAAGAAATAATCATTTTGATTGCAAAGCATACGGAAATAAATCTCCCGACTGCGAAGAACCAAACTAGTTTTTGCTAATATTCATAGCTATCATCAGTGGTAGGTGCACAGACATTGTAATTACCGCACTCACTCTCTCAGGTATGCTGCTCAACCCGAATGCATGTTCAGCCCTGTCATGTAGAAATATTTGCACATCATGGTTTGGGTTTTACTGCACACATCTATGGTGTCGCCATCTGTAGTTAAACAAAATAAATAAGTATCATTTATGGAGTAGAAATATGCACTTGTATTTTTAAGTAATATTTGATGTTAGCTGTTTTATGTTATTGTTTTTCTTCTTGAAATGTTTTTTCTCCTGTTCAATAAGGTACCTCCATGCAACTGAAGCTCTCAGTGACTACAGCCTCGGAGGTCAGAATCTGGGCATGTGATCTATGTGATGTTATAATTTTCGTGTGATACAATGTTGTATAATGAAATTTTTTCATCTTTTTACGAAATTTTCGTAATATTACGAATTGGACAAGAACAGATGAAAGAACTTCATTAATACTACATTATATCAGAAATCATGTAACTCCTGATTGGACTAACACGAAAATTATAACATCGCATAGATCACATGCCCAGATTCTGACCTCCGAGGCTGTAGTCATTGAGAAAACCAAAAGATACAACTGTAATGTTAATAGTCCAGTAGAGCTTCAGTTTGCATGGAGGTACCTTATTGAACAGGAGAAAAAACATTTTAAGAAGAAAAACAATTACATAAAACAGTTAACATCAAATATTACTTAAAAATACAAGTGCATATTTCTACTCCATAAATGCTACTTGTTTATTTTGTTTAACTACAGATGGCGACACCATAGATATGCGCAGTAAAACCCAAACCATAATGCGCAAATATTTCTACATGACAGGGCTGAACATGCATTCGGGTTGAGCAGCATACCTGAGTGAGTGAGTGCGGTAATTACAATGTCCGTGCACCTACCACTGATGATAGCTATGAATATTAGCAGAAACTAGTTTGGTGCTTCGTAGTCGGGAGATTTATTTCTGTATGCTTTGCAAGCAAGATGATTATTTCTTTTTCAAGACTGTTCTTTTTTAAATTTCGGCAAAATTATAATTCATTTTCATGTTTTGTCGTTGTCGTGGTGCGTCGCAGTCAAGATGATTTCCTCTTCGGGTTTATAGTTTGTTTTATTTTCAAATTTGACAAGGTTTTAATTTAGTTTCATATTTCGTTGTTGTTAAAGGAATTTTTTACCTTTATTGTAAAAATTCATCTTGTTCAATTTTATCTGGTGCAGATTTTACAATATCATGAATTTTATTTTAAACTTCACAATGGAAAAAAGTTCACATTCTTTGAAGGCGTACATATGAAGCCCCGATTGGCACTACGAATATTGTAAGTACATATATAGTTTATTGTTTCTTGATTTCAATTGCCAATACTATGCCCCATACGTATCTAACATCATTTATTAGTCTCCCGATTGCAGAACTTGTACAACGTGTGAAACAGTAATGACGGACGTTTAATGTCAATTAAGTTGCACTATCATGGCCACGTAAAAAGTATGTTCATCGCAAATTGGCGAAATTTGAACAACGATATATTTAAAGTACTATCTATGATTCTAGCAAAATTTTAAGCTCCTGGAATTTTTTGATGAACTCCTGGAAAAGTCCTGGAATTTATTTTCTCTAAATGTGTATGAACCCTCTCTGTAGCAGGGCTAAGTGTTTATTTCTTCTACAATGAATTCTTTTTTTTTGTCATCACTTAACACAAACTACCACCATGAACAGAACACTTCATACACTTACCAAAATTCGTTATTTATATCAATTAAGTTGCACGAATGAAAAATACAATATACAGTAGATTCTATGGTAACATATGAGGTGTTTATGCTTATTGAAGAAAGACATACTTATAGCCACCACTATTTGTTCTTATGCGATGAATAGTTTTTCTGAATAATGGATGGCATTATTTTTAACATGCTCTTACTTTGGAGAAAATGTTTCTCATCACTTGATGCATCAAAAATTAATATATGCCAGTTACAAACAGCTGATTGAAACCAGGAATAAGGTTTTTTTGCCCATTTAATCTCAAATTAACTAGTATGAGAATTCACTAGTCCCAACTTACTTTAATCTAGTCTAAAACAGATTAGGTTAAAGGTGAGCTCTGATTTTGAAAATGTGGATTTATACATTTTATGACATGCAGACAAAACACTTTATGATGTACTACAGTACTTCATGTTAATTTATTGCTGGTTACTATTTTATTACTTGAAAGAGACATCCCTAATTCATTTTGACAGCAATTTGCTGAAAACCCACTTAGCCAATGAAGCCTAATTTAGAAAAACAATTTTTGCTATAATCTAATCATTAAAAAATTGTATTAACAATTAATTTATAACTAATCATAAATCTTCAAGATTCTCCTAAAACAGAGTAAAGCAAATGATGAATTTGTTGACATTTGATGCACGCTGTTTAATGTATTGCACCCAATTCATGTAATTTAAACACAATTTATAGTAAAAATAACTGTCAAGCCTCTGAAATATGTGATAATTTCTTATTTCTCTTAGGTCTCTGGAGAGTACCCTTAAAGTGCTGATACGTTCCTGCAGGCAGTAAGTTAAATGTAATTCTTTGTGTCGAAATATGTATGTGTTGTTGTTGTGTATTGTTTCTTTCATTGTTGTTTTTGATGGTGGTGTGTTGTAGGTTTCATGACATGGCCAGTTTTTTCATCCATTTACAAATTGTGTTAAAAATTTTTGTGTGTATTGTTTTTTGGCATAGGAGGATTTTTTTTTCATGCTTTTTGTTGATTAAGACTGAAAGAAAAGTGCAGCATTCTGTTCAGTGAAGCTAAGATGAAAGCTACAACCACATTTACAATATTACTAGATGAAAGCCCGTCAATAATGATGGGGAAAAATAAAATTTATGATACAGAAATTATTGACATTTATTTATGTCAATAATTCTGTATCATAAATTTGAGTTTCACGTCAATAGATGGCGACGTTGGCTCACAGCTTTCTGAAAATTTCCTGAGCAGTTGGTTACGGAATTTCGTCAACACTTGTACACAACATTTTTCATAAACAATGACTGTGAACCCTGTATTGATTTCCCGTTCTTTTCCGTGAACTATTTTTATCTTGACGTCGTCAGATCATCGTACTTTTGTCGTTGCCACTTTCAGATGGCTAAACACCAGTTCAGGTAGAGAACCAAAATTCTTGATGTAAAGTTGTTTTTTTTTTTATTGGAGATTTAACGATTATTATGAGCAACTCAATGGGCTATAAGCAGTCGACCGTCCCAAATTTAGGGCCACTGGTTCCTGGGAAGGGAGAGAGTCAGTGCCATAAGACAAACACAACATCATGCCTCACCGGGATTCGAACCCGGACCCATTTCAGACGAATGATCAGAGGCCATCGCTTAGACCGCTGCACCACCGGGGCGACAATGTAAAGTTTTTGTATTTCTAAAGAGTTGACCGTGTGACGTAACGCATCTCTGACGTCATGCGAGAATGATTTGGATTAGATGACGTCATACCAGCAGTTGTGTTCTTTGTTGCTATGACAACAAAACAAAGTGATATGCACGTGGACAGTGCGTGTAGGTGATGACATCACCTACACGAAAAGCTAAGCATGACGTCACAAACATTTGTTTCTCGGTTGTTGCTACGACGACTTAAAAAAGTGCACGGAGGAGGAGGAGGGCTTTAGTAAATTATACATTAGGATTGTTATGAAAAAAATGCTGCTCTTATTATTATTACTCCATTTGGACATACTGTTCTGTTGTAGCTGCCCCCTTGTTTTTATAATAAAATCAGATATTTGCCCATAAATTCATTCAGCTGTCCATAGTGAGATCAATGAAGAAATTACTTTGAGTAAAGCATTGCTCCATATCTAGCCAAACCATTGCCAACCTTTTCTGGTACTGAGATTGCTACAAACATATGTCAGCACATTTGTATGTATTCAAACCTACCCGAGTGGGTGCCTGCTAGTGAAGGATCTTTTTAAACAACGCACAAGATTCCGCTTCAGTGTGGAACAAATATGGATGAGCAGATAGTGTATCAGTAAATAAATGGATGTTTATTTACAAGTTGTTTAGATGAAGAATTCATTTCTGTTTTGAGTTTAGTTTCTTGCAGACATTTCAGACAAGAAAAAGTAAGTAGATTCATCTAAACAAAACACTCAAAAGTTAACAAACCCTTTGAGTATAGCTAATAAACAGGACTTTCTGAAAGGATAAGTAAATAAAACTTTAAAATTTCTAATTAATCACTTCTGTGTAATCAACATCATTTGAGTAAATGAGCTATCCATCCACTTGTGATGTCAGCTGCAGCCATTATTGTGCACATGTACCCTTTCCATGCTTTTGAAATGGCCTGCATTCCAGAATAATGTACATGGTATGTGTGCACATTAATGATATTCATGTTTATCATGTTTTCTAACTGCCTTGTTTTCTACCAGTGAAACCAAAGTACATGTACAATTTCTTGTATGCCAAGTTGATTTATTGGTTATAATGGATTTATAAAACACCTTTACTAGCACTGTAAAGCTGTGGGTCATGTGAAGAGGTTTACTGATCATACCTGTTAGTCCTCCGGGTGTAGGCCGGAATTCTAGGTTCTTGTCACATTTTAAACCCGGATTTAAAAGTTTTAGAAGAATTTGAGAATCCTCAGTTATGTCAATTCTGAAAATGCAGCAAAATGTTAATTAAAAGTGCCTTCAAGTTCTGTTTGCTTGGAAATTACAGTGTTTGATGGAGAAAACACTGCATTACTTTCCTTCCGATAATGCATTGTGAAAGGAAAGGCTTTTTTCATCATTTTGGCAGCTGCATCTGTATCAGATTCAGTAAATGCATCGAACTGCATTCAGAATTGAATGAAAAGTGCTATAGGATTTCCAGAGTTGAAGAGATCTCCATAGACTCCCTAAATAATTCGAAGTGTATAATTCATCTTGAAAAACGCCCCTCCCCTTTTTTAACGCTTTCTAAAATACTGATTGTGATTTTGGTACCAAATGAGGTGTGAAGTTAAACTGTAGTGGGGCTCCAGCGGGTATTTGTTGTGTAGCTAATTTACGTATGTTTAATAAATAATGGGCATTAATATACAATATAATGTATAATGGCACTGATCTCAGAGTTTCCAGGTTTTTTGTTTCACCTCACCATCACCTCTAACTGATGCATGATAGGGTTACAGTTAATTACTTCTTTCTGCTTCATTATATCTCCAAAAAAAGAAAAAAAAATGTCTATCTTGTCAGGTCTCTTAAGTCTTAAAATAAAAGACAAATAAATGAAGGAAACTGTCATTTCAAAACATGAATTCATGGAGATTTTCTGAAATATTGCAGTATTGTAAACTTCATGATATGTGTAGTGACAGAGTAGTCAGTTTTGTGTAGTTTAAAAGTTCAGCTTATCCACATGTTGTTTAAATGCATCTACAAGTGTAAAAATGAACGCATGGCTTCCAAGAAGTGTATGTTTTCCTAGAAGATTTCCAATTTCCTAATTAACTTCTTTAATCTCCCAGTTTGCTGGCTCAGTGGTCTAAGCAGTCTTTTTACCGTTCATCCAATATGAGCCCAGGTTTGAGTCCCAATGAGGCGGTGTGTTTGTTTTATGGCACCAGCTCTCTCCCTTCTGTGGAAACAGTGGTCCTAAATCAATAGACAGGCAACTGTTTATATAGCCCAGTAAGTTGCTCATGGTGGTCACTAAAAAATAGCTTTGAGTGTGAATCCTTTCTAAAAAAAATATTTCAGTCAGAAAACAATTTTTTTATGGGGCAAAAATAGCAGTTTTGTTTTATTGTAGATTCTTTGGAATTATAATATTTCAGCCACAGTACACTCTGAGTTTCAGGCAGTCAGTAAGATTTTTGTTCTTTGAATGCACTTCATGGCAGTACAGTAGATTCTGATTAATCAGGGCAGTCATTTATTTGGGGCAAAGAACATCCCAAATTAGCACTTTGGGAAAAAGCTTCGTATAACTGGGGCTGCAGCTTAATTGGGCCAAAGTGGTCTAGTCCCGATGTGTCCCAATTAACCAGAATGTGCTGTATTGGAAGAGCACATCATTATTTGAGTGTGTGATTTAAAGATATCATACATTTTTGATATTCTAAGAATATGGCAGCATTTGGATTTATTGTTGGTACAGGAAAGATTGTGTAACAATACATAAACATGATTTTCAGTGCCTGGTAAGAATATTTAAATGTTTGTGCAATGCCAATAATGCATATATATATATATATATATATATTTAATTTTAAAATTATTGAAAGCAGAAAATCACATCAAGGTAAGGTGAAAGGTCTTTGAATTTTTTCTGTGAGCAGGCTGAATTCTGAGCTTGAAGTGGTGTGATAGTCTAAGAAATAAGCAATGAATGTCATGGGGAGTGAAGGTTGATATAATCAAAATGGGAAGGTTCCCACATTATGTATGGAGGGTTCGACATTATGTATCAAATGTTCCCACATATTATGTATGGGGCAACAATGGCAGAATAAAAAAAAATAAAAAGTAAATGTGGCAATACTGACAGATGATAGCCTTGACTTGAACAATCCATCTCTTAGGAGATGAGAGATGGATCTCAGGGAAATAGAACACATACAGTTGCATGTGGAGAAAAAAGGCTGCAGTTGAACCAATAGCCTTGACTTGAACAATCCATCTCTTAGGAGATGAGAGATGGATCTCAGGGAAATAGAACACATACAGTTGCATGTGGAGAAAAAAGGCTGCAGTTGAACCATGAAGGCTTTATCAAAAAACCATCTCCTTACATTTTTTGTTCAAGTTTTTCATAAGTACAAAAGAAAAATGCTTGTATTGGGATACTATACACTTCATTGAAGTTGTGCATGAGAAAAGATAATTTAAACAAAACCAAGTCTTAAGGAAAGTGTTCAATCAATGCATCTTCCCAATTCTTACATATTGATCAGAGACAAAAATCTTAACTAAAAATAATATACAGCGACTGTAGATGATAAAAAAAAAATGTGGAGAGAGATGCATGCTTGGTTTATCCAAGTGAAATTGGAACCAGGAACTCATGAACAAGAAAACAACAAAAATGAATGACATCATAATCAAAGTAAAGATCCTCAAGTTGCAATGGGCTGGATATCTTGCTAGGAGAGCTAAGCACTGTTGGACACCTGAAATACTAGACTGTGGATACCAAGGGACAAGAAAATCCCCAGAAGACCATGAAGGAGATGGGTGGATGAAATTCAAAAGCATGCTGGGGTGATATGGAAGAAGGTGGCTCAAGACAAGAGAGTTGTGGAAGAGAATGGAGTAGACCTTCTTCCAGCAGTGAATTGAGAATGATGGATGATGATATGCATATTATGTGTGTAATGTATATGTGTGGTGTATGCATATTTTTTGTTCTTTTGTGCATTGAAATAATTTTTTAATTATTTGCATCCCCTTTTTTCATTACTCTTCTCGTATTTTTAAAATAGAACATTTTACTTGACATTATTTTTGTAGTTTCTGCCACTTGTTTTATTGTGAACAACTTATGTGAAACATTAATTATTGTGTTGCTTGTAGCTAAATGGTGAATGAGTTTGAGTAGTAAAGCAGGTTTAGTCACAGATTCTTGAATAAATAAAGAAGTGACTGCAATATTAAAATTTCATGAAAAATAGTGTATCATTTGTTATTCTTGCTTTTGCTTATATTTATTAAAGTATTTATGACTAATGATGTGGTCTTTTTTTCTATAGGTATTTTTCTGTTAATTCCACTCAGGAGATGCTAGATGAATGGAGACCTCTTATTTGCCCATTTGATTTGACCATGGCTAAGGCAATGTCTTATTTTGAGTTGTTTTTCTGTACATCCCTGCCGCCTGCTCACCATGACAAGGGCTTCAAGTGATTATTTTTTCTGTACTAACAGTTTACCTTATTTCTTGTTTCATGTGTTGTAAAAACCAGGGCTGGAAAATTACCGGGCGCCTAGAAATTTGGTTCCGGCGCCCAACTTTTTTTTACTTCAAATTTTGTAATTTGCAGTAATTATGTTGAGTTCATAGATGCAAAATGTAACTTCAGCAAATTGTAATTTAATAAAATCAAACTCTGAAATTTTCTGCTTTGGTCACATTTATAAATTCTGTCAGCTGTTATCTTGAACCGTGTGCTTCAAGCAGAGAAATGGGATGAAATCCGCTGAGTCACATGACTATCCTGTCAGATCGTGAAAGCATTGAAGATTGCAAAAGCATTGAAGATCGCACTGTTTGCTTTAAGCTGCCGGCCCGGGAGTAAAAACAGTGAGATGAGGCGACGCACGTCACAGATTCTCGGAAAGGTTTGCAGACTGTTTTTCTATTTTTTTAACATTAATTCTTTTTAAGATTTCTTTAAATTTTAAAACAAAGGAAGGGAAATTTTCACGCATTTTTAACGTTGGCTACGGGCTTAAAATTTAAAGCTGTAATCGATAGATCACGCAGACAACTATAATCGATAGATGCCCCCCTCCTATTTTATTTTAGCTTTCATTCTTCCATATTTTTCAAACAGACAACTTCAACTTGATGAGATATAATTGCTTTTCTTGAGCTTTGAATCTCTGAAGCGATATTTTTATGCACTTTTGACACACTACGCACGTTTGATGTGCATGGTGGTTAAAAAGGCACAAAAGCTTTTTGGAAGCAAATGGTCGCAATCCCCCCCCCCCCATCTTTTTTTTTTTTGGCATGGAATCCTAAATTTTAATCTAACTGAAAGTGTTAAATTAAGGCTATTTTATTCCTTTTTTCTTTCTTTTTTTTTTTTTTTTTTTTTTACGAGAGCCATACCATATTTTTAAAGCGTTTTCTCTGTTTTCTCGGCTGTCGGCTTTCCGTAAGTTGACGTCACAACTTTTTTTCCCTTTTGCTTCCACATAGTTTCACTTCAGTATTCAGTTAGATTGATAAGGTGTCTTTTTTTTGTTCTTCCTCTTTATATTTTTTTAAACCATATTTTTACACATTTTTATCGTCCGTCTTCCATTTTTTACGGTCGCATTACTAGGCATTTCGGACGTTGATCGCAGGTTTTGCGTTTTTTGGCTTCAGATAGCTTCATTTCAGTTAGATTGTTGCTGGGTTTTTTTTTTATTTTTTTACAAAATCCATATTTGTTAAGTGTTTGCAACATTCCCTTTCGTTTCTGCGGCCATGCGGCTTTCAGAAGTTGACGGTTGCATTTTATTTTATTTTATTTAAATTTTTTACTTTCAGATGGCTTTATCTGGGATTTTTTTCTAAAACCACATTTTTACGTATTTTTCAACGCCCCACTTCGTTTCCAATCAGTATTACGCTGTACTCCGGAAGCTGACGGTCGCAATTTTTTTAGCTATTATTTTCTTCCAAATAGTTTCATCTCAGATTGAAGAGGTTAAACATTTTTTTCAAGTTCTTTTTTATGTTTAGATTTTATCAAAACTATAGCACCCTGAGATTTATAGACTGAATTTTAATTTCATTTAGCAGTAAGTAGTTTGGCTAATAGGCAGTGCTTAATACACTTATATTAATACTCTTTGTTCCGACATCATCACCATGCCTTACGTTTGTGCATGACACTTTGAAATTTGCTTTCGTTTCACCTGGCTCCCAGATCTGGAGCTTATTTTTCCAGCCCTGGTAAAAACAATTAAAATTCTTCTGTAATGAAGATTGTGGAATTAAAGCTGATATGTGTATTACTGTAATATTATAAGAAAGTGGATTTGCTGCATTGTTAAAATTGTTGCAATGCCTAGTGAAGTATTGATAGTGATATTTGTTTTACTTTTTGAGCACTTCTTTTGAAAAAAAGCGTGTACTTATAGTATCACTTGGTTTGTCCATCCATCTGTGGACACCATATCTTTGTGACTATTAATCTGATTTGAAATATTCTTTTTGCATTGGAAAGCTTGAAATGTGAAAACGATGATCCTTGCTTTCTGGTCCATTTCTGATGCATAACTTCACCACTAGAGAGTGTAAATGCAGATACTATCCAATTCAAAATACATTTTGTTGAATATCATTGTTTCTAAATACTTGCTTAAAAAAAATCTTTCTTTCCTTTGATGTAATTTATGGTGAAGACTATTTGGGGTGGTTTTTTTTTTTTTTTTCAGGTAGTACCAAATTTTTTTTTAGTTAGGGAGAATATAAGTCAATTATATAATTTTCTTGATATCTCTGCTTCTAAATACCTGATTTGAAAAATAATTTTTTGCGTTGGATGGAGTCACTGTTAGAAAATGTCCTGCATATAATTTCTAATTTGTGGTATAGTTTGCTGCAATTTAGCGTCAATCTGTATTTATGTTTCTGGTATATTTGTGGCAACATCTGTGCTTCTGAATGCTCGATTGAAAAATTTCTTTTGTGGTCAGACACATGCTCACCATAAGAAACCTTTTGTGCATATTTTCTGCTTAAAATAATGCACAGTTTTACTGCCAGGGGTCATGGATATATTACTTTTCTCACAACTAACAGCTTGGACAGCATTCTTTGCATTTAACAGTTCAGTCTTGTCTTAACAGTTTGGACAGCATTTTTGTTGCAGAATGTTTCTAGTATAATTTGAAAATTTTCTTAATGCACAAGTTTGCCACTAGAGGTCATAAGTTTGTATTTACAGCATATTTGCAGCGCTATCTACACATCTAAAAACCTGATTGAAAAATAATTCTTTTATAGATGTTTCCTGCCCTAAATAATGCACAATTTCTTTGCTGAGGGGGCAAATGTTTAATCTGTTTTCTGTATACCTCTGCTTCTAAAAATCTAATTTAAAATATTCTTTTAACACTGGATAGCATTAACGTTGTACAGAACATTTTGCATGTACTCATGAGTTTTTTTGTAGTTCACCATTTTGGTGCTAGGTGGTGTTAATATGTATTTCTATGTTACATATATATAATATGGGAAATTAATCTCCCTGAAGAAATTATGGTTTGTCAAGGGCAACACGTGTCTGAGCAGCACAATGATATTGTGTGTTTGTCTAGATTGACGGGTTCAGCCATATGTGAGTAGAGGGGGGAGGATGTGGTACTTGAAACGAATCTCTACAAATGTCTAAATTTGTGGAATTCTTATAATTTTGATCATAATGTGCGAACGGAAAACATTGTCTTAATTCAAAAAACTTTTTACATTATATTTAGCTATACTAGAGACAACTTTTCTGCACTATAGTGATTTGATTGTAATTTATTTGGTACTTAGAAAGAAATCAATAAAATTGTGTAAATTTTGGAAATTTCTATAATTTTGATCGTCGTGCGCAAACGGAAAATAGTGTCCGATTCTTTTTTTTTTTTTTTTTTCGTTATCTTTAAGTATGCTAGGGGCAGCTTTTCCTCACTGTAGCGATTTGATCAAAAATATTTTGGTATTTTCGACAAACCCTAGTGTGTGCTCTGATTGAAACACTTGTTATTTTTTGGTTCTTGACAATACTGCCTGTTGAGATTGATTCATAATGGCAGCGATGATACCTATGTGACTCGTATGTTATGTAAATTTGATTGATGTGTGACACTTCACGACCACTCATTGAGGCTTTCATTGTTGACATTTTTGAAAACTAAATATATTATTTGTGAAATCCATTATTGTTGACATTTCACTTGTTTCTTCTTTGGTATTACTCAACAAATCACCATCTACATTCAGAATAGATTTCTGTCATGAGCAAGCAAGTGTTCTCCAACTTTGCATTAACCCATACCTGAGATACATCTTACGTAGCTTCCAGTATATGGGGGAGAGGGACATGGGGGGGGGGGGGGCAGGTGCCTGAAGATATTTGATGACCCTAAGAGGCATACCAATTAATGATCTGAGTTACACAGGGATGTGCCCACTTTTATATTTGTAGTTTGTATATATTTTTAGTGCATGATTTTATGAATCAACAAAGAAAGTATGCAAGCCTAATGCACACCCAGGTAATCAACAGCACGCAATGTTTTTGTGTACTAGATTCAGACTTTTAGCGTATCCAAGCTAGGGTAGACTACAATCTTCTGCCACAGGAGCAGCTTTCAAAAGAAGGGACTAATGTCATACTTATGTGTAACATGTGTTCCTCAGTGGTCTGTGTATTGAAATCCATTTGAAGATTAGGTCACATTTGTTTCTACAGATGAAGTTGGTAGTATTTTCTGTATATTTTCCCCACATATATGTTTGGATGTTGGGCTATTCCTTTTGTGTTGACATGGTTTTGTCTGCATTTGTGGTAGAGTTTTGTGATGGTAATTAACAAATACCAAAGCTAGGATTTCATTCATTCTGAGTCACACACATGGCTTGGCTAATCTCAGGTGCCAGGTCACCCAGGCACCTTGTAATCTGACCCCTTTGCCTAAATTTAACTTTAGATTTCATGATTTGCAATAAATATTGTAATTTCTTTCGTATTGTGTGAAAATTATCTGTTAAAAAGTTATAAATTCAGGTTCTGTAGATAATACACTGGTAAAAAAGAAAAAAACATGCAGCATTTAAAAAAATCTATGTGGTGATTGTCAGGATTGGAAAAGTGTAGAAAATGCAGTGACAGAAAAGTGCAATGCATTACAGAGATAGAGGACTGCAAAAAGATTGAAATATATATATATTTTTTTTTTACTTACAAGCATTTCGACAGAAAACATAATGCAAGGAATCCAGTACTATTTGCGCTCATGGAAGCCTATGTGCTGTGAGAAGCCTGCAGAGCTATTCCATGGCATGTAATCACTTATGAATTGCATTCATTAATTTAGCTGTGCTAGTCGTATTAGATATGGATTTCGTTTGCTGTTCAGTTGAAACATATTCAGAAAAGAGACAAATATTTAGTACATAATCTCTATGGATTTTTAGGTCTTAACTAATTAGCTATTGCAATGAAGTGAAAGCCAGGGATTTTTGTTCATTATTTACTTGAAAGTAACACAAAAGTACTTAAAAATTACAGTTGCTTTTTTAATGTGATGATTGTTTCTTTCTTGATTCTTTGGACTTCTGCATCAGTCATCCTGCGAATCTCATCTTTTCTGTTGGAAATTATGGTTCAGGATGAACAATGAGAGGTGCGAATCATACAATGATAATTGTTTTTGTTTCTGAATTCCATGGTCTGCTGACGTGTCACAAAGGGTTATATGAAGGATAATCCCCAGCAGCATGGATTATTGACAGATAATCCGTGGCTTAGGATTTCACAATCTAGCTATGGGTTCTATACAATTGGGAAATGAATTTCCCCAAAGAAATAATTCTTCATAGATACATGGTAGGCATTGTAATGCTATTATTGACATATTTTCACTGTGTTCCATGTAATCACTTCCTTCAGAAAACTTGAAAATTTTCATCGTCCTGGAGAGGGAATTGAACCCATACCTTCCAATTTCCGGTCGAGCATGCTAGTCATTATACTACCCAGGACAGGAATAGCTTCAACTACTGGAAATCTGAAGGTTTTCAGTGATCTACGTTCAGTTGCTTGGAATTTCCTTGTCCTGGGTAGTGTAATGATCAGCATGCTCGACTGGAAATCGGGAGGTGCGGGTTCAATTCCCGCTCCAGGGTGAAAATTTTCAAGTTTTTTGAAGGAAGTGGCTACATGGAGTACAGTGAAAATATGCCAATAAATAGCATTACAATACCTACCATGTATATATGAAGAATTATTTCTTCGGGGAAGTTTGTTTCCCAATTGTATATCGCATACTTTCATCACTGGAATTTGTGACCTACATCTGACCTTGGATGTGAGAAAAGGTCGTGAGGTGCTAAGTTGGGGCAGGAATAGCTTCGACTAGAGCAAATCTGAAGGTTCTCAGATATCTACGTTCAGTTTCTTGGAATTTTCTTGTCCTGGGTAGTGTAATGACTAGCATGCTCAACCGGAAATCAGGAGTTGCGGGCTCGATTGCCGCTCCAAGGCAATGAAAATTTTCAAGTTTTCTGAAGGAAGTGGGTACATGGAATACAGTGAAAATATGCCAATAATAGCATTAGCTATGGGTTATTCACCACCATCGGGAATTTTAGGAAGGAATTTTTTTCTGAACTTTATGATATGCAGATTATACAAAGGAAAATACGGTACTTTGAATAAATATGTACAAAATTTATCTACCACAAATAGTGTTTTCATAAAAGCAAAATCTAAAATTTAATTATTTGAAAGCAGCAACTGGAAGAATGGGGACAAGAAAATTATGGGGCAAACTGGAACTTTATTTTGCAATAAGTGGTTTGAGTAAAAAGAAAATAATTATAACAACTATACTTCATCACTTTTTATGTCAACATTATCACCACATATTATGTTCATGCATTGTTCTTTGAAATTTGACTTTGTTTCACCTGGCTCCTAAATTTTGAGAGCTACTTCTATATATGGAACATAATTGTCAAGCCTTGGTCATATATATATATATATATATATATATATATATATATATATATATATATATGGCTGTAAAAGGGCTTTTTATTAAATATATATTCTTTCCAGATATTGGAATTGATGTGGGATACAAATATGTGCAGTTGATGGTTATGGGGAAACTCACTAAGTCATATATTACTGTTGGATGTTCGATTTTAAAATTATTATTTCTTGCTTTCCAGACTGCAAAAATTTCCTTCTTACACCATTCAGTTCTGTGTTTGCCAAGATTTGGTGGATGTTGAACCCACATGCTGTTACTTGCACATATCCATAAAAATTGAAGTTGATGGCATAAAACAATATTTATGAGATTTGTTTCATCTCTTCATATAATTTATGCAAATGAAGAGAAAATGTTTTTACCAATACTGAGCTTTGATAAGATATAAAAGAAATATAAATATTCAGGCTTGTGATTTTTGTTAGCATTCATAGAATTTCTCTCATGAAATTCACTTATATCTCCACTTTTCTGTATCTTTTGAAAGGTTGTGGTTCCAGGAATTTATGGATATATGGAATGTATGTCAAAATGTATCAAGTTGGGAAAGTGTAAGTTTAAATTGAAATTATTTATGTTCATTAATAAGTGTTTGGACTTGTGTGATTTTGATCTTTTTGAAATGTATTTCATTTAGACAAAATTTGAGCTTTTATTTGAATTACTAATTACAGCAGTAAAAATTGAATTCTTTTATATCAGTCTAAGTTACTTATTCCTTGTACAAACATTTCTTCTGGCCCTTGGATGAAATCTAGGGCCTGTTATTTCAGTATGTTAAAACAATCAAACTGCCAAATTCTAAAAGTAGAACTTTCAAATATCAGAAGTTAATTTGATTTTTACTGATGTCTAAGTACATATTTTCAATTAATCATTGATTTCCATAAATCTATTAATTGTGCTAATATTTTTTGTTGGTTGATTCATGACATCTTCATACCTGATGTGGAAAGCCTGATGTAGAAAGTCTAATTTAATAAGTCTTTTGTTTAAAACAGCTTCTTAATCCCAAATTCTCATTTCTTTACATAGCTAAGAGTAATGTAAAAGAATTTACTTTATATATATATATATATATATATATACATACTTAAGAGCAAAACTGAAGATTAAGAAATTGCTTAGGTGTCTTTATAGTATATATATATATATATATATATATATATATATACTTAAGAGCAAAACTGAAGACTAAGGAAAAACTATAGAATTTAAAACGAAGGTTGCAAAATAACCTGAAAATCAAAACGCGCAACGCAGCAGTTTTGAAAATTCAGAATTCACATTCTATAAAGAAGATACCTAAGCAAAAAAATACATATATAATTTTGACTCACACCTAGTACAACATAGAAAAGGTTATGTATCTACCTGATTTTGTTTATATTATTTAATTTTTGTTTTAATAGGACCGTCATATCCATAGCACTAAGGTTCCTTTAGGTAGTTAATAGGCATCCTCTAGCCAACTTCCTTACGGCTTTGATTGGTCAGAATCATATTATTAACTGTGTAGAAAATTAAAGCAGATCTGCCAACCTTACTCTATTATTCAGAATAATTTTTCTTAAAGTTCTTTTGATGAAAGAAGAAGGAATTTCGTTCTCTAGAAAACTTTCTAATAGTATATTAACCAACATTAAAATTAATAAGATTCTGATTAATCTATAGAAGCTCACTAAGGTGATTTAATACATGCAAAGATTATTAAATAAACTGCTCGTGTATTTTATAATATTTCTCATGTATTCTGGAGAGTTAATTCTGCTCTTTCTGATCATACAGATCCACAGTCTTAAGTTTATATATTTTTTTCTCTGGTTAAAATCTCCGCGCGTTGGTTTCTTGCTGTATGAGGAGGCCATCAGCCCCACCCTCACTGCCCCCAGCGTCTAGGGAGTGGCGGAAGAGGTCAGCCATGTTCTTCTCTTGTGAGGAGAAAAGTTTTTGTCACACAAGAGGTAAGCTCTCTTCCTTGTTTTTGGGTTCTAGGTTTTATAAGTTCAATGTTTGTACTTCATGTACTTTTTCTCTGTCGTTTTTTAGCTTTTCAGCTTTTAGGCATTGGTTTGTCTGTTAACATTTTTGCGGGTTTTAACTCTTTCTTTTCTTTGTAACTTTGAGCGTCTTTTGGGGTACCTAGGAACAGAAGATGGCTAAGCTTGTTCCTTTTCTATGCGCTGTCTATGCGCTGTTTTTTCAAAGTAGTTAAGTTCTTAATAACTAATTAATTATGCACTTAAAGCACTGCTGAAATACTTTGTACATATTGCAACTAACTGTTTAAGGTATATAACTTTCACAAAGTTTTCTTTAGTTAATTATTATCTTTAACTTATTCTCGTTTTCGTGCTGTCATAAGTTGTAGAGTAGGGGGTTTTAGACTCAAGTTTTCTTTCAAAAATCTGTTCGTTAAAAATTAACATTTCCTTTTATAATTGCTATGTAAAATTTGGATTTCTTTTGCATTGATTTTCAGGTTTAAATTCTCTCTCAAACGAACTTGGAATTTCGTTATGGCTGAAAATCATTTCTAATTATTATGTCACTCTCACAGCTTGAGTTCTCTTTAATCTTCTTCTCTGTGTTTAATAGTAACAGATGAAGAGCATGGGTCGGGCCAGGAAGGTTAATGGATGCAAGCGAAATTGTTAACTAGTGCTAGGTCATGCAACTCTACGGAGGACATGACTTATATATATTTTTTAAACTATTTTAGGTGGGAATGTTACTTGCATCTATGGCCTTGCAGAAACCCATTTCCAACTAGGTCTTTGTGGAAGTGAGAAAATGCAGAGTTTTTGCTGGTCCTTGATAAAGCCAAGGCTCAGTATTCTCGACACCTTCTACATTCAGTTGTTTTATTTTATTTTTTATCTTTTCTCCTTTTACTCACACAGGTAGATACATAACCTTTTCTATGTTGTACTAGGTGTGAGTCAAAATTATATATGTATTTTTTTGCTTAGGTATCTTCTTTATAGAATATATATATATATATATATATATAAAGTAAATATATATATACACACACACATACATAGTCTCATGGGCGATCTTAGTGAGAGAATGGTTTGCCTCCTCGTGGGGCTCCGTGGGAACAATGGAACACATAACAGCAACAAGGGCCTATGAATCTTGGAGAGGTGCCTGCTAGTTCTGTGTGACTGGCAAAAAGACCCCAACTCACTGGGTTTTGTTCCAGAATCCTTAGGTTGAATGACCAACTGGAACCGTCAGCTGTTGGCTAATCCCCCACACTGATGTACTTACCAGATTAAAAAGACACAAAGAAATATTAAAAATGAGTCAAGTGTGGGATATGGTGGACCTACCACACTTGAGAAGGACGGTCCACCACGGAATCGACCTGGACTTTCTAAATGGCGTATGAGAAATAGATCTTGGCTGAGTGATTGTAAGATTGGTGAATACTAGAGGTATAAATGGCAAGATGAATGAGGTGATTGAAGAGATGAATAAGTATAGACTGGATGCACTGTGTGTAAGTGAAACCAAAAAAGAAGGAAATTGGGGTAGAAGAAGTGAATGGAACTGTGAGTGTGTGGTTTGGAGTATTGGATAATGTGAGAGGACAGGCTGGTGTAGGTGTGGTTTTAAGTGAAAAGATGAACAACTTGATTCACTATAGCTGCATAAGTGAGAGAATTCTTTGGATTCGTTTGAAAGTGAAACTTCAGAGAATAGTAATTGTTGCAGTGTATGCTCCTTGTGACTCGGAACCTTCTGATAAGAAAGAAGATTTCTGGAATGAGCTAAAAGCTGTTTTGAGCCAGTTTAGTGCTAAAGAGAAAGTTATAATAGCAGGGGATTTCAATGCTAGAGTAGGTGTGCAGAATGCGATTTCTGACAATGTTCTAGGTAAGTTTTAATGAACCTTGTGTGAATGATAATGGTGAAAGATTAATTGAACTCTGCATTGAGAATGGCTTGTGTGTATCTAATACGTTTTACAACCACAAGTATATCCATACATATACTTGGGAAAATTGTACTCTTGGTCAAAAGAGTATGATAGATTTTGTTGTCTATGATGAGCGTCTGAAACACTTAATTGTTGACACTCATGTGATGAGAGATGCGGATGTTGGTTCGGATCATTACTTGGTAGTGTCACGAGTGAAACAAATGTTGGTTAAAGGAATAGGAAGAGGCCCAGGATGGAAAGAATAAAGGTTGAAAGGCTCCCTGAATATCAGCACCTTTATTCTGATGTACTCAGAGAACAACTGAAGGAGCTAAAGGCTTGTGAGAGGGATGTAGAAAAAAGTGGGAATGTTTTAAGAACTGTGTTATCACTGCTGCTGAAGAGGTCTGTGGCACCACAATAGTGGGTTACAATAGAGGTGATGCTTGGTGGAATTGGGAGATTGAAGAGGCAGTAAAGGGAAGGAAGGAAGCCTATTTGGGGATATTGCAAGGTAGAGTTTCTGTGGATGAATATCGCTGTAAGAAGCGTGAAGCCGCTAAGCTGGTTCGCCAGAGCTAGGCAAAAGATAGGAAGGAGAAGGTGGAAAGGCATGAATTGGCTTTTTGGAAAGATAGGAAGACTTTCTGGAAGTACATGAGAATCAAGAAAAATAAGGGAAACAAAGTGGTAAGCTGTGTATGAGATTGGGGAAATGATATGGGAGCCCAATGAGTTAAGTGAAAGATGGGGTGAATACTTCTGTGAGTTATCAGATCAGGAAAGCAAAGGTGATTCAGAGGTAGAAGCAGATGATGTCACAGTGAAGGATGGAAGCACAGGAGGGATCTCAAGAGAAGATGTGTGTAAAGCTCTAAAATCTCTTCAGAATGGTACGGCTACAGGAGTTGATGGCATAGCTGCTGAGATGTTGAAATATGGTGGTGACACTGTAATTGACTGGTTAACTGAAATTTGCCAGTTGTGCTGGGAGTTGGGAATGGTACCTCGGGATTGGAAGGATGCTATCATTGTTCCCTTGTATAAGGGAAAAGGTGTTCAGACTGGGTGCAAGAACTATCGTGGTATTAGCCTACTGAGTGTTCCAGGGAAAGTGTTTGGTAAGGTCGTTATTGAAAAAATACGGGGTCTTACATCAGAGAAAGTGTGGGATGTTCAGAGTGGTGTGGGGGGGGGGGAGGGGGGTTGGAGGTTTAACGACCACCGTGAGCAACTCAATGGGCTATAAGCAGTCGCCCATCCCTAATTTAGGGTCACTGGCTCCAGGGAAGGGAGAGAGCCAGTGCTGTAAGACAAACACAACATCCATGCCTCACCGGGATTCGAACCCGGACCCCTTTCAGACGAATGATCAGAGGCCATCGCTTAGACCACTGCGCCACCAGAGTGGTTTTATGCCTGGTAAAAGCTGCACTGACCAAATTTTTGCATTTCACATAATGATTGAAAAGTATCTGGCTGTTGGTAAGAAAGTTTTTGCTGCCTTCATAAATTTAGAGAAAGCTTATGACCGAGTAAATAGGACACTTTTGTGGAAGGTATTGAATGAATACGGTGTTACTGGGAATCTACTTAACTGCTGGCAATAGAGCATGTGTACGAGTAAATTGTGTTTTATCAAAATGGTTTTCTATTGGTGCAGGACTCGGACAAGATTGTGTAATGTCACCATGGCAGTTTAATATATTTATGGATGCGTGCATGCATGATGCCAAAATAAATAATACTGGTTTATGTCTTGGTGGTATCCGTGTGTGCAGATTGCTGTATGCTGATGACACTGTCCTGTGGGCAGAGAGCAAAAGTGAGTTGCAGAGTATGTTGTCTCAGATGTACGACATTTTTATGAAATTCAAACAGTATAAATAAGGGAAAAACTAAAGTTATGGTATTTGAGAGAGGAATCGGTAGTACTGAATGTAATATATGTCTAAATGGCATAGTTATTGACCAGGTGAATGAGTTTGTGTATTCAGTAAGCATGTTTGACAGAGAGAAAAAATTGGATAGTGAAATTAGTAAGCGAGTGAATTCTTCATTGAAAGTCATTGCTGCTTTGGGAGGTTTTCACAGGAATGATGGGGTTCTCAGGCGAGTCCTGCATGGCTGTGTATGAAAGTGTAATTGTTCCTACTCTGATGTATGGCAGTGAAACCTGGATGCTACAGAAAAAACATAGGAGTGGTTTGTGTGCTGGAGAAATGCATTACTTACGGGGGGGGGGGTTGTCGCAAGACACGTTCTGCTTGTGTGTGGAATGAAGATGTGTTGCAGTTGTGTAGTGTGAAGCAAAATGTCAGCAAGGTGGAGACTAATATGCTTCGGTGGTTTGGCCATGTTGAAAGAATGAGTGATGAGATGCTTACTAAGAAAATCTTTTTAGCCCAAGTGGCAGGAAGGGAAAGGCAGAGGAAGGCCAAGGAAGTCATGGGAGAATCAGATCCAGGAGTGTTTGCATGAGAAAAAGATGATGAGTATGAAGTATAGAAGATCTTGTGTACGGCGTGTGTTGGATGTCAGTGAAGCCCGAGTTGTATGTCAAATTCGCTGTAAATGGAGAAGTTTGATACGGCAACAGTAAGTAAAAATTGTCTGATAATTTGTATTTCTTTGTGGAGCTAACCTCTGAATATCAGAGAACAGCTTAGTGATATGTAGTGATATGTATATACAGTCAAACCCCTATTTAACGGACTGCAATTTAAAACGAATTCTGCGATTTTATGTACATTTTCTATGGTGCAGAAGGAACCACATTGAAATTAATGCTTGGCGTTTCCCGATTTAACAAACGCATTTCCTCAATTAAGCGAACATTTTTTTTTTAAAACCACAAAAGTATGTTAACCAGCATTATAGCAGAAGTAATTTAATGATGTCATATCATCATCATCATTGTCAACCATTATCAATCCACTGCTGGATGAAGGTCTCCCCAAGTTTCCTCCACAACGGTCTGTCTTGTGCCAGTCTCCTCCATGTCACTCCCGCATACTTTCGAATTTCATCCACCCATCTTCCATGTGGTCTTCTTCTGGGTCTTTTCCTGTCCCTTGGAATCCAATCTAAAATTTCGTCTGTCCATCGATGGTCTGTTCTTCTGGCAGTATGTCCAGCCCATTGCCATTTCAGGGATTTAACTCTAATCATGATGTCTTCCACTCTTGTCATTTTTCGGATCCACGTGTTCCTCTTCTTATCTCTCCTGGTTACACCAAGCATGCACCTCTCCATGCTGCTTTGAGTTGTCTGCAGCCTTTGTATGTCTCTTTTAGCTAAGGTCCACGTCTCTGCACCATACGTAAGCACTGGAAGGATGCATTGATCAAACACTTTTCTTTTAAGACATAATGGCATATTGCTCTTGAAAATTATGCTGTTTCTTCCAAAAGCTCTCCAGGCAAGTTTTGTACGCCGATTAATTTCTTCACCAATGTGACCCTCACTTGATATCTGCTGTCCAAGATAAACGTACGTGTCTGTTATCTCCAGCTTTTCTCCATCAATCGATAAATCTTCATTTCTTGTAAAAGCATTGTACATCACTTTGTCTTCTGAAAGTTCATTTTTAATCCCACTTCTTTACTCTTGTCAGCAAGTTCCTGGATCATACTCTGTAGCTCTGATGGGGTAGTTGCAAAAATGACTATGTCATCAGCAAAACGAAGGTGGGTTAGATAATCTCCATTAATCTTTATCCCTTTGTTTTCCCAGTTCAGTGATTGAAAGACATTTTCCAATGTGGCATTAAAGAGCTTCGGAGATATGGTGTCACCTTGTCTCACTCCTTTTCCAATTTTTATGTGTGTTGTATTTTCAAACAGCCGAATCTTTGCACTTGCATTTTCATAGATGTTATTAATAATATTAATGTATGCATCTTCAATACCGCAGGATTTCAGAGCCATTGCAACTGCTGATGGTTTCACCGAATCAAAGGCTTTTTCATAATCGATAAAAGCCATGCACAATGGAAGTTCATATTCCCTCGCTCTTTCAGTTAGTTCTCTCAGTACGTGGATATGATCTATTGTGCTGTAGCCACTCCTGAATCCAGCTTGTTCTCTCGGTTGAGCCATGTCCAGTGTCACCTTAAAGCGGTGTGAAAGAACTTTAGTGAAGATTTTATAAACCACTGATAGGAGGCTGATAGGTCTGTAGTTCCTGAGATCCTCAATGTCACCTTTTTTATGTAGCAAGATCATTGTAGCGTTGTTCCAATCCTCAGGAATTTTCCCTTCATTAAGGCATCGAGTGAAAATTTGGGCGAGTACTGTTTCGATTTCTCCACTTGCTTCTTGTATGATGTCTACAGTAATTCCATCTTCTCCTGGAGCTTTTCCCCGCTTCATGTTCTTGATTGCATGTGCAACTTCTGCTGGAAGGACTGGAAGAACTCTGGTACTGGTACCTTTCATGATGTCTGGAGTACATGTATCATCCCTTTCATATAATTTGGAGTAGAAATCTTTCACTCTTGTCAAAATTTCGCCTCTATTTCTTGTTACAGAACCATCTTCTTTTCTCAGTGCCATAATCTGTTTTTTCCCCTTACTGAGATGTCCCTTTGCTATCTTTAGGCTTTGGTTGTTTTCAATTGCTTTCCTTACTAGTTGACAGTTGAATTTCCTTACGTCTTCAGTGATACTTTTTCGTACTGTCTTGCATAGCTCTATATATTCCACTTTGGAAGTCACATCTTTAGTTGTCCTCATCACTCTTCTTTTTTGCATCAACATTTTGGTTTTTCCTGATAATTTGTTCACATGCAATTTGTTCTTAGACCCAGCTAATTTTGTTGCTGTTTCCACAAGAGCTTTGGTTACTTTTCTGTTAACTTCAGAAATATCCACTTCTTCCGATGTTAGGCCTTCTAAAGCAGAGAATCTGTTCTTCAGTTCCAATTTGAAGGTATTATGGTGTTTTTTAAGGTTGGTTATGTCAATACATTTTGTTTGTCTTATGAGCTTGCTACGTTCGAAGTTTAGTGTTGAGGTGCATCTTACATCTCACCAATCTATGGTCACTGCCTGTGTTGAACTTGTTTAGCACACTGCAGTCTTCTATGACGAATTTTTTGTTACACATAATAAAATCAATTTCACTTGTCGTCCCATTTGGATGTCTCCATGTCCATTTCCTGTGTGGCTTTTTCTTGAAAAAGGAGTTCAAGATGAAAAACCCTTCTGCCTCTGCAAACTCTACGAGAGTATTTCGACGCTGGTTTCTGTTGCCGTGACCGAATTTACCTACTGAAGTTTCATTCTGTTGCCGTTGCCCTATTTTTGCATTGAAATCTCCCATAATTATCTTCAAGTGCTGCTTACCTTTATTATTTAGATCACGAATTTCCTCATAAAATTCTTCAATTTCTTCTTCAGCATGACTTGTGGTGGGTGCATAAGTTTGAATAATCTGAGCCTGGTATCTTCTCGAGAGTTGGATAACGAGTCGTGCAGCTCTGTCAGAGGAACTTTCAACTTCTACAACTTTATCCTTCAGTTTCTTGTTTATTATAAATCCAACACCACTAGTTCTGCCAGTATCTGTCCCACGATAGTAGAAGAGATATCCACTTTTCAGTTCAATGAGATCTTCTCCTTTCCTCCTTACCTCACTTAGCCCGACGATGTCCCACTTGATCCTTTGTAGTTCCTCTTCCAATTCAAGAAGCCTTGAATCAGAAGATAGGGAGCGTCCATTATACGTAGCCAAGGTCAGCATCAGATGGCAGCCTAGTCCGGTCCTCCGGGGATTCTTAGCACCCTCTGCCTTCATGTCGCACTGGCCGCTGCCTAGGCCAGGTACATTCCAGCTGCCGGAGACTGAGGGCCAAGATTTAAGTTGTGGAGTCATTTTGGAGGGGTTTGGCCATAACTCACCACGCTGGCCAAGCGGGTTGGTGAGTGTGGGATAGCATTTCCTCTAATCCCGATGGTATAGTTATACCGCTATTGGCGGTCGTCAGAGCCCCTTTAGTGGGAACAGGATGTACCACGAGAAGGCGGGGTTGACATTTGTCAAGGAGGGGCTGTGATGTTACACATCACCTGACCTTACATGATGTCATATAGGTGAATGAATGTCATCTTGGCACATGCTTTCACCTCTGTACGTCACATCCTCTAACAGTACATACCCATTCCTGAGCATCCAGAATTCTTCCCCAAATTGTTTTTTTTTTTTTTTTTTTTTTTTTTTGTTGTTCTCAGTGTTAAATCTAGAGGTCACATTAAACAACACAGCTTGTTTACAGATAAAGTTTTGATGAACATAAATAGCACTAGAAAAGTTGGCAGTGAAATTCACTGATCGCTGTAGTTTGCAAATGTGCATTTTGTGAGAGCATTTAAAAAAAGAATGACTGCAGCAAGAAAAGTGGAAAAGATTTTCAATCAGTGAAAAAAATGTAGATTTTGTCGCAGCTCAGTGGGAACCCAGGATCACAGACAGTTGGAGTTTTATCCATTTACGGTTGCTTCATAGAGATGGCCTTTATTGTTAATCTGTTGCTTGGTGATATTTAGCTTTCCAATGCTCTTAATGCCTGTAAAATTCAATAATCAACAAATAATAAGCATAGGTTACGTAGGGCCAATCATCTCGGGATCTAGAGGAAATAAGACATTGCGTTGGTTGAAAGTTAGTATCTTCTGGAAAATGAGACATAACTGCAGATTCAAGGTTAGAAAATAGCCACAGAACCTCTTGAAAAATGATTTAAAATTTTGGTGCTCAGATTTTCTTTCAAAACAATCTCTCTCCCTCTCTCTCTTGCTCTCTCTCTCTTTCTCTGATACATGTTGGAATTTCTTCTGCACAATATGGCTCAAATTCCCATGTCCATATGATTATTAAAAATGTTTTGTAATACTTCCTTCAATGCTGTTATGCTGTTAAAAGATTTTTAAATTAGCCATGATTTTTTTGTTATGAGACCTACCTATGACAACCACACTGAAACCCTTAATAAAAAATTTCATGGCAAGTTTGATGCAACTTTATAGTTATATGTGATGCAGCTTTAATACGGCAGCAGTAAGTAAATAACTAGTTAAAAATTTATCTGGTAGTTTGTATTTCTTTGTGGAGCTGACCTCTTTATCTCAGAGAACAGCTTAGTGATATGTACTAGGGGTGTTCAAATGAAAAGGTACGAAACGTCATAAGAACGTAACCGTTAACATATTTGCCTATGCAGCTATGGGAGAACGTAGCGACACATTTAGGGATGCGATTGGAGTCGCCGGCGTGGATCGGAGCATGCGCGGGCGCCCGCATGCGCAGGAGAGAGCAGAGGCTCTTATAAAGAGCGCCGTCCAATTGACTACTTGTTGAATTCCTCCAGCACAGATGAACCATTAACTCCGATGTGTACTGTGAGACACTCCGAAGCCTACGCAGGTCCATCAAGAACAAAAGACCTGGGCTACTCACGGAGGGTGTGGTTCTGCTCCATGATAACGCGCGTCCACACGTCTCCAGGGTCACACACGCGGAACTGGCCAAGTTCCAGTGGGAGCAGCTTGACCATCCGCCCTACAGCCCAGACATGTCGCCCTGCGATTTCCATGTGTTTGGTCCCCTGAAAAAACATCTGAAAGGGAAGCGCTTCCACTCGGACGACGAACTCAAGGACGCTGTGCAGGACTGGGTCTGATACGACGTGGTTTGGTTGTTAAGATATTATTCTATTACGATGATGAACTTACTTCTGAAAAAATGCAAATATTACCAATTTTATTTTTAAAAAGAAGAAAATGGCCGGTGATCAATCTAGGGACCCCAATTAAGAATTTTTTTTTTTTCAACGACTAACACCCCAGGTACGATCCTTAAAAACTCCCAGTAAATGGAAGGTGATTCCACCACCACCGACAAGAGAAATTCACATACGACACAAAATAATTTGATTAAGCATATGTTCCAGGTTAACTATAAATTTATTTTGTGCTCCCAGGCACAGGTTGGAAAACACTTGATACAAGGAAACTTTAGGTGGCTAGGCCGAATAAAAAAGAATTTAGCTATGAATTTTAGAGTCCAGAGTATGTTGACAGTCCTAAATAATCCTCTCAGAAACCCTGGTCTGCAAACCAAGTAGTTTTCACCTGTGTGGTTTAGAGGATGAAGGAGGTAAGTGGCACAATTTGGTTACCAGCCTGCCTTACAAAAAATCTTTAAAGAATGTGATCATTCACTCAAAGAGTGCTAAGAGCTTAATGCTCGATGTGCATATCTGATAACTGTTGAACCTTGAGCTAAATGCTCTTTACAATTTAGATTTAGATGGTTAAGAGTGACATTTTATTCTTTTTTTTTTTTTACAACACACTGATTTTGATCAGTTACCTGGAAAAATCTCTTTCTTACTTTACAGTACAGAAAACCAAACAAACAAAAATGTCAAGTCACTTTCCTCTCATTTGAGCTAACAACAAAAAAAAAACCCTGTTCTAACAGGAAACCAAAATTGATATATTTCAATCCATTTCTTTTTTCACTGGCATTAACTAGACATTTTTACAAAAAAAATTACACAATGACATATTACATTTGTTGGTTCTGGCCAGACCATTAATTCCAAACATACATTTGCATTTCTCTATTTTCCTCCCATTTTAATTTCACCTCTCCCCCATTTTTTCTCTCACCCCTGAATTTTAACCTTTTACATCATTCCATTTCTGATCAAGACACATAATTTTTTTTTTCAATTTTAGGTGGTACTCATTTTTTTCTCTTTGTTTCTCCTCCTCCTTAAATTTTCCTTTTGATGCCGAATTGGAATTGGTGTTTGTGCTGTCGCTACGAGAGCCGGCACGCCGTGGAAACGGGGCCTGATGCACTTATGATGACATGGTAGGATTTTCCCTCTTCTCCTTCCTTTCTTTTATTCTTTTTTTCTTACTTACTCCCGATGCCGGCCTTTGAGGAGACTTTCTCTCTCTCACACGGCGACAGGCGGCAGCGATGTTACCGAGCGGGTTACGAGGCGTAATGCCCGCTAGTGCCTCGGGACGATGTCAAGCACTTTTTCGCGCCATCTCGGCAGCAGAGTAAATTTTGAGCCATGGAAAAATTTGAAAAGAACAGGATCGTTCCTACCGTTCTTGGGCCATCGCGGCCGCACGAGGTTACGGCAGTTTCGGCATCCGGACGTCCGTCGTTCGGACTCCCCTCCTTTACTCGATTTTTTTTTTTATTTTTTTATTGTGGGACTCTCCCTTACGAAGTCTGGTATCGAAGTGTGTAGCAGCACGCAAAAATTCTCCGCTCCTCGCCGAATCCCTTGCGCATGCGCCCGAAATGGCGGAAGGCAATTGGCCCGAAGTTAAGTCAGAAGGCGGAGAGAAAGACGCAATTCCCAGAAATCGCTGGCTTGAACTTTGACCCACGAAAACGGGCGCTGTGGTGAACCTCGCAGAATTCCGCCCAAATCCTGACGTGTTCCATGTGCCAAGCGAAAAATGCCTTTTCGAAGTAAACAAGAGCATAAATAAATCGGACTTTCTGCACTGGTAAAGCTGGGAAAACGTCCTCCCAGATGCCATTCTACGAATTTATCGCTTTTAGAAAAGCGACACCAGAAACTGTAGCCATTTTCGTTCTTTCTTTCTGAACAAAGACTTTTAGAGACCACCTTTACAAAAATTCATTAAACAAATTAACTAACATTAACGAACATCGTTACAATTAACTTCGTAACGCATAAAAATCGAATTCTCTCTAGCTACAGGTACGACGATCGGAATTACGAAAAAATAGCGTAACGCAACGATTGTTATTTTGCCCTGATGCATTAAGCCACAATTTTATTCTTTTACTAAATGACTATTAAATATCCTTGACGATAGCGCACGCGCAATTAATTTATGAAAGTCACTTCGCCACGGAGCGATCGCCGACCCGCTTTTCTATCAGTCGCTGAATTATACTATCACTAGTTAATACCAAGTAAGATTCATACTAAAACCAACTAAATATTAATACTAAGCAAGATTTTAATTACGAAAGGTTACTAAATTAAGCCCGATACACCCAACGACGATTTTAATACACGCTACTGACATATGGCATAAACACGCGTTTTTTCTCATTAGATACCACTACAATAAGATAAAATACTTCAAACACTACATGTTTACAAATTACTTTTCCATTATTAAAGCTTACATAATAATACAATAAAAGAAATCGCGATAACGACGGTAAATACGGAACTACAACCTTACAATTTTTCTTTTTATCGCTACGTTATCCCGACGATCAATAACGCCGAACGCCGCGGCGTCGCCGATAATTTTAAACTGATACATCTAACACTATACATATATAAACTGCACTATACACTTAAGAAACTAAGGCAAATCAATTCCTATACACTACATCATATACTGCACTAAAACAAACTTCACTAATATCTCTTCCCTGAAAGTAAACAGTGCACTAAAAAATGCAATGGAAGGAAGAAAAAAACATTGCATGAAAGAAGAACAAAAGAACCAGCAATATAGCATGATGTCAAACTTTCTTAAATCTACTTCCCAGCTAGTTACACATCCCTTAACTAGAAACAGATATCACAAGGCTAACTTACCTAGACCTATTCACATAAATTTAACTACATACACAGAGATCAACACTTCACAGAGAAATCAGAAAGAAATTAAAATAAATGAAAAGAATTTACTTGATTTTTCTTGACTCTTAAATCTATTTATTTTTTCTAACTCCCTCCTTGCCAAAGGGATTTGAGATCATCTCATGACAAAAATTATCACTCTCATTGAGTGCGTGGATCTGGTGATGGTTTTTCCGATCCAAAAATATTGGCCCATTAATTTAGAGATCGGAAAAACGTCAGCAGATCAGGTCTCGTCACGGCCACAGGAATTCTGGGAACAAGGAATCCTTCGGCTCGTTAATCAATGGGATCGTTGTGCTACGGCCTATGGTGTATACTTTGAATAAAGTCTTCATTTATACCCACAGTGTCGTTTCGTACCTTTTCATTTGAACACCCCTAGTATGTTTGTTAAATGTAGAGACATAGAAGAAAATATGTTCTCACATTCTAAATTTTAAAAGGAAAGTTATATGTGAAATTTTATATACATGTGGGACAATGGAAAAAAGTGTGAGTGTTTCCGTCCGTAAATTGTTCGACCACTTCTAAATGACCTAGAGATCTGAAAATCGGTATGCTGATAGGTCTTAAGGTTCGGATACTTCCAGGTGTCTGAAACTGGACAAAAAAAAAAAAAAAAAAAAGGTAGCTGGCAGCTTTTGAATATTGTCTTCTTGAATTTTTCTACCACTTCTACACCTAGAAAAGTTTGAAAACCAAAAAATTTAAAAGGGTGGCTTAGCTTTACTGTTCAAAATGATGATTAGTTTTAAGGTCTGGATACCTAGAAAAGTCAAAAAAGAAAAAAAATCAAGGGCGTTGGGATAGTGTCTGCTTGAATTTGTTTACCAGCTCTACACCTAGAAAAGTCTGAAAACCAAAACATTCAAAAGGTGTATCTTAGCTGTACTGTTCAAAATGCTGATAGGATTAAATATAATTATGCCCCAGAAATGTTGAAATGCTGTAAAAATTCCATGAAATTTTGATTTAAATTTAAAAGGTGCCAAAGCCTGCTACCATTTTATGTCAAACCATATGCATTAATGTCACAACCCTGTTCTAAATGGTAAAACAGTTACAGATATTAAATTCCTTTTCTTTCTGTTAATTACTTTTCCTTTTCTTTAATTTTATGTTCGAAAAATGATTTTATGGATTCACCATTCAGAGAATGGGCATAACTGCTAGTTGATTTATGAGATATTTATTTGCCTTGGTGTATAGAAACTTAAGACAACACTTTTATGTGCATATATATATATATATATATATGTGATTTTACCTCTATATGTACGTAAGTAATTTATATACAGTCGATTTCTGATAGTGAAAAATGATATAACAAAAACTGTGATTTAACAAGATCAAAAATTCCATTGATGTAGTGTATTGTTAATCTCATTTTAACAAAATCGATTTTTATGAATTATTCTTTACAATGAAAAAATATATTCATGTTTCCAAGGAAAATTAAAATTTGTGATAGAAAAATATTTGTAACTCCAGCCAAAATGTTAAATTCAGTTTTCCTTTCTCATCTGTTAAGAGAAATGTATCTGTCAGTCTCTTTCTGCACTCATTTATGTTCCTTACGTTGCTTGGTGCTCGAATTTTGAAAATAGTTCTTCAAAAAGAAAGCAATTCTCTTTGAAAGAAAAGAAAAAAAAATCATCAATAAAGTTGATTCTAAAGTGAAAAAAGGTACTTTTGCTAAAAAAAATATGGTATCACTCCATCAACACTATTGAGTTTTTTAAAAGATCTAAAAAAAAAAAAAAATAACACCAATTGCAAAAGTCGGTTATTGGGCCAGAAAAGAAGAGAATATGTCTGTCACAATTTTAAGATGTTGACTTAGTGATGTTCATGTGGTTCCAAAATGCCTATTTGTGGAATTTCTGAGATAGTGGACTGTTGATTCATGAAACAGCACTGCAGTTTGCCACTGCTTTTGGTAATAAGGACTTTAAGGCTAGTATTGTAGCTAAATTGTTTCAATTAACACAACAATGATTTCTGATGAGGCAGGTGCTGTGCCTGAGGGAAGAGGAATGAATGAAGAAAAAAGTGGCTGCTCTCTTATAAGTTCATGCATACCAGATGTGTGTTTAATGCTGATGATATGGGGATATTTTTTCCAGCTCAAGCCAAAGAAAACATTAATGCTAAAAGGAGACATATGTGGCAGAAAAACTGAAAGCAATGCTAAACTTCAATTTTCTGTTGCAATAACTAAGAAACTGAGAACAGGAACGTGGTGATTGTTGTCAAATCTTCCAAGCTCCACTGCTTGAAAGACATTCCTTCACTGCCATGGGAAGATGAACCAAGCAGAAAAGCATGGATAGCAGCAGAAATGTTTTAATGAGTGGCTTGTCAAATGAAATGTAGGAATGAAAAGAAAATTTAATTGACAATTAATTGTATATGTCTTATGACGGCTTTTCCAACCTTCTGTGTGATGCATTTCCCACCAAATTTTGCAGCTGTTTTGCAGCCTTTGGATAAAGGTATCGTAAGTAAGTTGTGAAAACTTGCTATTGTAGCCTCTTAATGAAAGAAATTGTCTATGGTGTTACAATGAAGGAAAAAATATTTCTACAGGCTATGAATATGATTTCAACATCAGCCAAAAAACAATCATATATGGAGTAACATCAGCCAAAAAACAATCAATGATTGCTGTAAACATGCTGTATTGAATGAATCTGGTTAAAAGGTATTCAGAGCAAACTGCAGAGATAGAAACATTGCACTGATTTGAAAGCATTATGAAAATTGGTCCATAAGCCCACGTTCATCCTTAATGATGTGCAACCTGAAGATCTTTTGTTTGCAGATGACAATATGTTTACTTCTCAAAATGACAGATGCAGATATCATCCAGTCAACAAAAGGCAATGAAAATGAAGGAAATGGTAAATGCAGTAGCAAAGGTGATGCTGAAAATAAAACAATGGTGAATGCAGTAGCAAAGGTGATGCTGAAAATAAAACAATGGTGAATGCAGTAGCAAAGGTGATGCTGAAAATAAAAGCAATGAAAATGAAGGAATTGGTGAATGCAGTAGCAAAGGTGATGGAAAAACTTATTATAAAGTTATATATACCATGATTACCACTGTCTACGTCACTTGGTCACGTAATTAGCATTTTCCCCATGATTCCCCATGTAACATGTTCTTGCACATATGTATACGCCGCCCCGGTGGCGCAGTGGTCTAAGGCGTTGGCTTCTGATCATTCGTCCGTAAGGGGTCCGGGTTCGAATCCCGGTCAGGCATGGATGTTGTGTTTGTCTTACGGCACTGGCTCTTTCCCTTCCCTGGAACCAGTGACCCTAAATTAGGGACGGGCGACTGCTTATAGCCCATTGAGTTGCTCACGGTGGTCGTTAAACCTCCAATAAAAAACAAAACAAAAAAACATATGTATACCGTGACGGCCTCATATCTTTGTACTACATCTGATGATGGACTAAAGTAATCCGAAAGTACTATATGTTTTTATCTCGTGTATATAGCATTTTAATACATTTCATAAAACGTGCAAAGACGGTTTTATATTTAGCTAATAAAGGTGATGCTACAACGTTTTCATTTGGTGAATACTAGCATTTCAGAAGCACTTTTATGCTTGGGAAAAAAAATCAACATATGGTGCCAGTGCAAATTGATATTTTAGCTGTTTTCACATTTGCATTCTTTACAGAACTTTTTAAATATCTGCAGCTTTAAATTACCTTATTAAAAAAAGTAACTTATTTTGTACAAAGGATGTGAAAATAAAGGTGACAAGAAAAGGTTTGATTTGACAATTTTATTTTGTATATTTCTATTACTTTATGCAAAATTTGTTAGATTAAAATTTGTTATATGAAATTTTCAAAACAAGTGCACATGTAAATTGAAACCGTTTGGTAAAATGGCAAATTCTAATTTTATGAAATTTCATCATAATGAAATATTTCGGTGGTCTCGTGAAGTTCATTCTAACAGGATTCGGCTGTGTGTGTGTAAATATTTTGTATTTTTGAGATTTTATTCTGAGAGTAGTGATATATCTTGAGAAATTTTCCAGTAAGTAATGTTGTAAAAATGAGCATTCTAGGGTATTTCAAATACTTTGTTGATGTGATTTTTGGCAAATTTTCATTCCTTGTTCGAGAAGAGTGAGCTAATGCCTTAGTTTGTAGTTGTTATCTGACTGAGAAAACCTCAGTGCTAAATTAAAACCTTTTAAAATTGGTGTTTTTCTTGCTCTGCCATTCTTAGGAACTAACCAATTGAAGTGGTTTGACTGAAGTTTTATTGGGCATATTTTTTTTTATTGCTTTACTTACAGCGAGTGCATTTGTATTTCATAAATTCTAAATTTACCACGGCATGCATGTAGAAGATAAAGGTTCTCTTTAAGTGTAAGTACTATCTTTTAAAGGTTTCAATGGTGAAAGTTCTCTCTCTCTCAGAATTAAATGCAAATTGCTGGCGGTGAGTCTGAGTAGATGGTTTTAACATGGACGTAAGTGGTGTAGTTTGTAACAGGGATGTAATCACAGATGCTCCTCTTTATCTAAAAACTGTATTCTATATATTTAGCTTTTTTCATTTGAGTATTTTTC